>OY757011.1:99726315-100926315 GCA_963580285.1 Lucinisca nassula
AGGTAAGAAAATTTATTCAGGGACTTGCTAGGTACCTAAAACTCTGTTTATCATTGAAGTCGGTCTAATATAAATTTTATTTTAGTAAAGTCGTCATTGTCATTAGATTTCGCGACCGCAAAACACCGAGCGAAATTGATCCACCAGTGTCTCACTCTGAAATGTTCGGCACTTTCTACATCCGCGCAACCCTCGTCAGATTGTTAGAATTTATACCCGTCTTATAGCCGAGACTAAGCAAAAATCACCCAAAGAAAAGCCAAAAAATACCCCCCGTCTTATAGCCAAATCGTCTTATAGCCGGATCATTACGGTACACTTAACATTTGGGAGGTAAGCATAATTGCATTATATCCAAAAATGTTTTTTGCCAGAAGTGATATAATGCAACTTCATTTAAGAAATAGACCAGCTCTAGGAAGTAGAGATCAGTTGTAAAATAGATCAAATCAGGAGTGCATAGCATGAGTGATTTATCTACTTATAACTGACAGACAACGTCAAAGAATCTACGAGTGACTTCATAGTCACTAAAACACTGTGATTTATTGCTGAATAAATCAGTCTCTTTCCATTGCCTATTTAGGCATGATGTGTTAAAATATATATTTTATGGACTGTAACTCTTGTTCATAAAGAAGAAATTTTTCCAAACCTGCAGCCTTCAACACTGAAGTTGAATGATCTAACCACTCTTGCGGGTTATTTTCTACTTGACTTTCCTAATACTTCAATATCTCAAATAACTTTGGGACTAGACGGGCCTCCGTGGTTTATTGATCACTGACTCTTAATCGTTAGGTCTCTCACCACTGTGGTTAGAGCCTGGCTCGGGTCACATGAGAAGCCAAGGTCTGGAACTGGTCAGGTGGTTTTTCTTTGGGTACTCCAGTTTTTACCAACCTCTGATTAACAATCTGTTAGATATGAGTGAAATAATCTTGAAAGGGCTGTAAAACCAAAACCAGAAAAAAATCTTTCTGACTATGAAAATGTGTTCTAGATGGGGGTGGTTCAAACTGCTAAGCTTTAATCATAGTGATAAGTTATGAGGCATAATGGGGATCACTTAAGGGGAATGGATACACCTTCTTTGGAGGTAACTTCTGCAAAAGTATTTTTGTCTCCTCCTGTCCATAGGGGTCAACTCTTAAAGGAAAGAATTTGCTCCTGAGGAGCAAATTCTTTCCTTTAAGAGCAGACCCCTTTTTCAGAGGGACAGAGCTTATAGAAAAGTGAACAGGAAGTCCTGAGAGGCAAACATATATTTGTCTCCCATGTCCAGAGGGGTCGACTCTTAAAGGAGGAGCAAATTCTTTCCTTTAAGAGTTGGCCCCTTTTCCGTGGGACAGAGCTTATAGAAAAGTGAACAGGAAGTTTCAAAAGTTGTCTCCATTTGAAAAATGGCGGGAAAATGTGCTAGTGGTTACCATTCGCCATAAGGATATCTTTAGCATTGTCTATTAAAATAAAGGCATGTTGTGTATACTCATTAAAGTTACCTCAGTGAGGGGATTCTGATAAGTACACAAAACATACCTTGTCAAGGCTTAACCCATTCAGTACCAGAAATCCCTAAAGGGGTACCTTGGCAAGGAGTGCAGGCCCAGATCAGGGGCCGCATAATGCGGCATCTGATCAGGGCCTACACTGTTTGCAAAAGTTAAGCCATTTCTCGAATAAATTTTGAAGAAAACAACCCTTAAACCCCTAAATTTCGAAATGGACTCCTGCCATAATAAGGTGGAATATTCCATTTGGTACAAAAAGGGTTAAATCAGGAAAATCTCACTAAAATATCCAAGAATATGGATATCTGAAGTTGTTGGAATAATTCATCAGTGTCTCAAGAGCCAATTTGAATTAGCCGGGGTAAAAAACTTTCCAGGTTTTGAGTTATTGAAGTTCGATTGTACCCCCATTTTGACTGCCATATCATGCTATTTATAACCAGGTATCGTAAGAGTATCAGTGTGTCTGACCTGTTCAAGATCAATGATACAATCGAGATACGAGAGCAGGGCGGGGCAGGGAGAATGGTATACTTGCTTCCCAGCCCCCAGAGGACCCCCAGCCCAGAGGAGGGGACTGATACAGAGGTATGTATCAGAGGTACAGGGTTAAGAGGAATGGATAAACCTTCAGCAGAGGCAACTCCATAAAATCATTTTTGTTGCACCTGCGTTAAGCATGGTGCGATATAGAAGTCCAGTTTTCCATTGGTCTACAAATTCTTTCCTTTACTAGTAGACTCCAATTGTGTGTATCAGTTTTTGTCGCGCCTGCTATTAGCATGGATATAGGTTTTTACGTCCGTTCATCCTGTGCATCCATTCGTCTATTCATCCGTTTGTCCGTTTGTCAAGGCGTCAACATTTGCGACCACCCTACCGTTCACCCAAATGGTCAAGTCTATTTCTCAAGAACTATAAGAGCTTCATTAATGATACTTGGTACAAACTTGTATCTGTGGATGGCAACTTAAATGCAAGCATACATATTTGACCTTGACCTACATTTCATGGTTCGTTTGTCAAGGCGTCAACATTTGCGACCACCCTAGCGTTCACCCTTATGGTCAAGTTAATTTCTCAAGAACTATAAGAGCTTCATTAATGATACTTTGTACTTTGTACAAACTTGTATCTGGGGATGGTTACTTAAATGCAATCATCCATATTTATGTCTCCCCCGAAAAATTTTTTTTCAGAGAGACATATTGTTTTTCCCTCGGGCGTCTGTCCGTCTGTCCGTCTGTCTGTCTGTCACACATTCGTGTCCGCTCTATAACTTGAAAACCGTTGGAGCTATCATCACGAAACTTAGTATAAATATAAATCAGCATTAGACGACGTGCAGTGCGCAAGAACTATAACTCTCGCATTTATACTTTTTGAATTATCTCCCTTTGAAGTTTGTTGGTATGTATATATGTATGGGCAAATCGTGTCCGGTCAATAACTTTCTTATTTGAGATGGATTTTAAAATTACTTGGTAGAAATATTAACAACCATAAGACGATGTGTGGTGCGCATGAGGCAGGTCGGTACCTCAAAGGTCAAGGTCATACTTAGAGGTCAAAGGTCAAAAAAGGGGCCTTTTTTTCGTATTTGGTCAATAACTTTCTTATTTTGAGATGAATTTTAAAATTACTTGGCAGAAATATTAACCACCATGAGACGATGTGTGGTGTGCATCAGGCAGGTCAGTACCTCGAAGGTCAAGGTCATACTTAGAGGTCAAAGGTCAAAAAAGGGGCCTTTTTTTCGTATTTGGTCAATAACTTTCTTATTTTGAGATGAATTTTAAAATTACTTGGCAGAAATATTAACCACCATGAGACGATGTGTGGTGTGCATCAGGCAGGTCAGTACCTCGAAGGTCAAGGTCATACTTAGAGGTCAAAGGTAAAAAAAGGGGCCTTTTTTTCGTATTTGGTCAATAACTTTCTTATTTTGAGATGAATTTTAAAATTACTTGGCAGAAATATTAACCACCATGAGACGATGTGTGGTGTGCATCAGGCAGGTCAGTACCTCGAAGGTCAAGGTCATACTTAGAGGACAAAGGTAAAAAAAAGGGGCCTTTTTTTCGTGTTTTGTCAATAACTTTCTTATTTTGAGATGGATTGTGAAATCACTTGGCAGAAATGTTAACCAATATAAGACGATGTGTTGCGTGCATGACCCAGGTTGTTACCTCAAAGGTCAAGGTCATACTTAGAGGTCAAAGGTAAAAAAGGGGCCTTTTTTCCAGTTTTGTCAATAACTTGCTTATTATTATAGCCTCGCTTGAAAAGTGGGGCTATATTGGATTTGCCCTGTCATTCCGTAATTCTGTAATTCCGTAATTCTGTAATTCCGTAATTCCGTTATTCCGTTATTTTTTCGTCACAGTTTTCCCCGAAACTAAGAGAGCTAGAAAACTAAAACTTTGTATACACGTGGACAATGGGTGCCTCCACGGACCTTACCGAAATTATGACCAAGGGCCCATAACTCTTGGAGTTATCTCCCCTGATAGGTTTTTTTAAATGAAAATGTTTGGTCACAGTTTTCTCAGGAACGAAAGAAGCTAGAAAGCTCAAACTTTGCATAAATGTGGACAATGGGTGGATATAGGGAGCTTACCAAAATAATGGCCAAGGGCCCATAACTGTTGGAGTTATCTCTCCTGATAGGTTTTTTAAATAAATGAAAATATAGGTTTTTTTTAAATGAAAATGTTTGGTCACAGTTTTCTCAGGAACTAAAGAAGCTAGAAACCTCAAACTTTGCATAAATGTGGACAATGGGTGGATATAGGGAGCTAACCAAAATAATGGCCGAGGGCCCATTACTTTTGGAGTTATCTCCCCTGATAGTATAGTTTTTTTTAATAAATGAAAAGGTTTGGTGACAGTTTTCTCAGGAACTAAGAAAGCTAGAATACTGAAACTTTGTATGAACATGAAAAGTGGGTGGATGTATGGCCCTTACCAAAATAATGGCCAAAGGCCCATAACTCTTGTTTTGAGATAGAATTTGAAGTTACTTGGCAAAATGTTAACTATCATGAAACGATGTGTTGCATGCATGATTCAGTTTGATACCTCAAGTGTCAAGTTCATACATAGAGGTCAAAAGTAAAAAAAGGGGCCTTTTTTTCGTGTTTGGTCAATAACTTTCTTATTTTTAGATGGATTTTGAAATTGCTTGGCAGAAATGTTAAACACCATGAGATGATGTGTTGCACGCATGACCCAGTTTGGTACCTGAAAGGTCAAGTTCATACATAGAGGTTAAAGGTCAAAAAGGGGCCTTTTTTTGTGTTCTGTCAATAACTTTATTATTTTTAGATGGATTTTGAAATTACTTGGCAGAAATGTTAACCACCATAAGAGGATGTGTTGTGTGCATGACCCAAGTTGGTACCTCAAATGTCAAGGTCGTACTAAGAGGTCAAAGGACAAAAAGGGGCCTTTTTATGCCTCCAACTTTGAAAAAGTTGGAGGGGCATATTGGTTCTGGTTCGTTTTTGATGCATAGCATAACTAAAGAACCGTGTATGCTAGGGTTTTGAAATTTCATATATGGATTCCTCATGGAAAATTAGCTGACGCGTATTTTTTTTCTCGTCCGGATTATGCACCCTTCACAAGTTATTGCCCTTTGAAATTTTTTTAATAAAATCTTGTCAGCAAGATATCTCAAAAACTATTGGAGCTAGAGCCTTGAAAGTTAGTGAATATATTGGTGGTGATGAGTAGATGAATTGATTAACTTTAGACAAAATTCCGAAAAATACTTTGTGAGTTACGGCCCTTTGTCATTTTGGTAATTTGTGCCCATTGTAATGTATGCTAAAAGTGATGCATAGCATAACTTTAGAACCGTGTATGCTAGGGTTTTGAAATTTCATATATGGATTTCTCATGGAAAATTAGCTGACATGTATTTTTTTTCTTGTCCGGATTATGCCCCTTTCAAGAGTTATTGCCCTTTGAAATTTTTTTAAATAAAATCTTGTCAGCAAGATATCTGAAAAACTATTGGAGCTAGAGCCTTGAAAATTGGTGAATATATTGGTGGTGATGAGTAGATGAACTGTTTAACTTCTGACAAAATTCTGAAAAATACTTTGTGAGTTATGGCCCTTTGTCATTTTGGTAATTTGTGCCCATTGTAATGAATGCTAAAAGGGATGCATAGCATAACTTTAGAACTGTGTATGCTATGGTTTTGAAATTTCATATATGGATTTCTCATGGAAAATTAGCTGACGCGTATTGTTTTTCTCGTCTGGATTATGCCCCTTTCAAGAGTTATTGCCCTTTGAAATTTTTTTAATAAAATCTTGTCAGCAAAATTTCTCACACTATTGGAGCTAGAGCCTTGGAAGTTGTTGAGTATATTGATGGTGATGAGTATATGAACTGATTAACTTTTGACAAAATTCCAAAAAATACTTTATGAGTTATGGCCCTTTGTCATTTTGGTAATTTGTGCCCATTGTAATGAATGCTAAAAGGGATGCATAGCATAACTTTAGAACTGTGTATGCTATGGTTTTGAAATTTCATATATGCATTCCTAATGGAAAATAAGCTGACGCGTATTTTTTTTCTCATCCGGATTATGCCCCTTTCAAGAGTTATTGCCCTTTGAAATTTTTTGAACATTTTTAAAGTTACTTTGCAGAAATGTTTATCTTCATTAGATGATGTGTTGCACACAAGACCCGGCTCAATACCTCCAATGTCAAGGTTATACTTAGAGGTCAAAAACGGGGGAGACATCTGTGTTTTTGTAGAAAAACAAATTCTAGTTGACCTTGGCCTACATTTCATGGTTCACTGACTTTGTAAAATATTGCGACCACCCTAGCGTTCACCCTAATGGTCAAGTTTATTTCTCAAGAACTATAAGAGCTTCATTAATGATATTTTGTACAAACTTGTATCTAGGGGTGACAATTTTAATGCAAGCATCCATATTTAACCTTGACCTCCATTTTATGGTTCGCTGACTTTGTGAAATATTGTGACCACCCTAGCGTTCACCCTAATGGTCAAGTTCATTTCAAAAGAACTATAAGAGCTTTATAAATGATACTTGGTACAAACTTGTATCTAGGGATGGCAATTATAATGCAATCATCCATATTTGACCTTGACCTACATTTCATGGTTCACTGACTTGGTGAACTATTGAATCAACCCTAGTGTTCAACCTAATGTTTAAGTTCATTTCTCAACAGCTGTTACAGCTTCATTAATGATACTTGGTACAAGCTTACATCTAAGAATGGCAACTTTTATGGAAGTATTAATATTTCACCTGGTCCTAGATTACATGGTTCTGTGACTTTGCACCCCCACAGGCACGACATAGCCTTTGGCAGAATTCTCGTTTAAAGAGGGATCTCTTTCAATAAGAGGGATCTCTTTCAATAATATTTTTTCACTTATCAACAGGGGTCTAAGCGAAAAGGAAAGCATTTGCTCCTGAGGAGTATTTTGGAGAGGTTGCTTTCAATTTGGTGGGACTTTAACCAGACACTGAGTTGAAATGACCTCTCTAGCCATAACGCCCAAAGAAGCCGCTTTGGTTTAAAGAACTGTCCGATCCTTTAGACCATCAAGCTGTCAACATTTGTGACAACCCTTCTGTTCAATCTAATGTTCAAATCCATTTCTCAACAACTATGAGGTTCATTGGAACAAAATTGCATCTAGGGATGGCAACTTTAATGCAAGTACATGTAATCATATTTGACCTTGACAGACATTACATGGTTTACTGACTTGGTGAACTATTGCGTCAACCCAAGCAATCACCATGATGTTCAAGTCCATGTCTCAAGATATGCAAGAGCTCCATTAATGATACTTTATACAAACTTGCATCTAGGGATAGCAACTTTTATGCAAGCAGACATGCTTGATCTTGAGCTAAATTTCATGGTTTCGTGATTTGTGCCCCTACAGGCATGACTTAGCCTTCAGCAAAAGTCTTGTTGTTTCCTTTGTCCATCAAGATCTACTCCTAAAGGAAAGAATTTGCTCCCATGGAACAAATTCTTTCCTTTACTAGTAGACCCCATTCGTGTGTATCAGTTTTTGAAGATTTTTCTTTCCAAGCTTGTAGTTGTATTCAGAGGATCTTACACGAGTGGTCAATTCATATGAAATTCCTAAAATGAGCCGCTGGAGAGTTTCATTAATTTCATAAGAAATGACCACAAGTGTATGGTTCCCTTTGTCATGTTTTGAATCAGATTTACTGCCTAAGAGTTTCATTAGAAAACACATGGTTGTCAGGGACTGCTTTCAGGGCGTTACAGGCCAGTAATCATGATTTTAAGGGGAATGGAATAACCTGGCAGATTTTTCCACTATTATTCAAAGGGAGACAACATTTGGGACTTCCTGTTCGCTTTTCTATAAGCCCTGTCCAACCGAAAAATGGGTCTACTCTTAAAGGAAAGAATTTGCTCCTCAGGAGACAAAAATACTTTTGCAGGAGTTGCTTCCCCTGAAGGTGTGCCCATTCCCCTTAATGACGTGATGTTGTATGATGAATTTTGTTACGCAATGACAACTGTTGTAGCAGACTTAGTTTCTTGTGTTGATTGTTTATCAACTAAACCAAAAATTTAGCAGAGTCTGTGATTGTCAGTTAATCACTGATAAATAGTTAAATTGTACGCAAATTAATGGACAAAGTGCTTTACAATAATGAACTGGATAAACCAAACAGTACAGACCAAGTTAAGGACTTTTTTTCCAGTCTGGTCAGAGACAACCTACCAGTGGTGTTAGTGCTTTAATTTTTATCAGCTCACCTGTCACGTAGTGACAAGGTGAGCTTTTGTGATCACATTTTGTCCGTCGTCCGTTGTGCGTGCGTGCGTCCGTGCGTCCGTGCGTCCGTGCGTAAACAATTTCTTGTCCGCACGATAGCATCTTCATTTATGATTTGATTTTAACCAGACTTGCACACAACTTGTACCACCATGAGATCTGGATTCCTTTCTTGAACCAGCCATATCCCATCATGTGTTACTGAGTTACGGCCCCTGAAAGGGCAAAAATTGCCTATTTTGGTCTTGTCCGCATGATAGCATCTTCTTTTATGATTTGATTTTAACCAGACCTGCACACAACTTGAACCACCATGAGATCTGGATTCCTTTCTTGAACCAGCCATATCCCATCATGTGTTACAGAGTTACGGCCCCTGAAAGGGCAAAAATTGCCTATTTTGGTCTTGTCCGCACGATAGCATCTTCATTTATGATTTGATTTTAACCAGACTTCCACACAACTTGTACCATCATGAGATCTGGGTTTCTTTCTTGAACCAGCCATATCCCATCATGTGTTAAGGAGTTAGGCCCCTGAAAGGGCAAAAATTGCCTATTTTGGTCTTGTCCGCACGATAGCATCTTCATTTATGATTTGATTTTAACCAGACTTGCACACAACTTGTACCACCATGAGATCTGGGTTCCTTTCTTGAACCAGCCATATCCCTTCATGTGTTACAGAGTTACGGCCCCTGAAATGGCAAAAATTGCCTATTTTGGTCTTGTCCGCACGAGATAGCATCTTCATTTATGATTTGATTTTAACCAGACTTACACACAACTTGTACCACCATGAGATCTGGGTTCCTTTCTTGAACCAGCCATATCCCATCATACGTTATGGAGTTACCGCCCCTGAAACGGCAAAAATTGCCTATTTTGATCTTGTCTGCATGATAGCCGTTTCATTTATGATTTGATTTTAACTAAACTTGCACACATTTTGTACCACCACAAAATTTCTCGGTCAAGTTCGAATATGGGTCATGTTGGGTCAAAAAGTAGTTCAGTAGGTCAAATCAGAAAAAAACCTTGTGAAGACACTAGAGGCCACAGTTTTGGTCCGATCATCATCAAACTAGCCCAGAATGATCATCTTGACAATATCTCAGTCAAGTTAGAATATGGGTGTTGTCGGGTCAAAAAGTAGGTCAGTAGGTCAAATCATAGAAAAACCTTCTGAACACACTAGAGGCCACAATTTATGTCCAATCATCATCAAACTTGCCCAGAATGATCATCTTGACAATATCTGAGTCAAGTTAGAATATGGGTCATGTCGGTCCAAAAAGTAGGTCAGTAGTTCAAATCAGAGAAAAACCTTGTGAACACACTAGAGGCCACAGTTCTGGTTCGATCATCATCAAACTTGCTCAGAATGATCATCTTGATAATATCTTGGTCACGTTCGAATATGGGTCATGGCAGGTCAAAAAGTAGGTCAGTAGGTCAAATCAGAGAACAACCTTGTGAACACACTAGAGGCCACAGATTAGGTCCAATCATCATCAAACTTGCTCAGAATGATAGTCTTGATAATCTCTCGGTCAAGTTTGAATATGGGTCATTTCAGGTCAAAAAGTAGGTCAGTACGTCAAATCATAGAAAAACATTGTGAACACACTAGAGGCCACAGATTGGGTCCGATCATCATCACACATGCCCAGAATGATCATCTTGACAAATCTGAGTCAAGTTCGAATATGGGTCATGTCGGTCCAAAAAGTAGGTCAGTAGATAAAATCATAGAAAAAACCCTCTGCACACACTAGAGGCCACAGTTTTGGTCTGATCATCATCAAACTTGCTAAAAATGATCATTTGACAATATCTTAGTTAATTTCGAATATAGGTCATATCTGGCCAGTAAGTAGGTCAGTAGATCAGATTGTTGAAAAACCTTGTGGACACAATTGAGACCCTAGTTTTGGTCTGATCATCATCAAACTTGCTCAGAATGATCATCTTGACAATATCTGGGTCAAGTTTGAATATGGGTCATGTCGGGTCAAAAAGTAGGTCAGCAGGTCAAATCATAGAAAAACGTTTTGAACACTCTAAGAGGCCACAGTTTTAGGTAAATCAACATAAAACTTGCTCAGAATGATCATCTGGACAATATCTCAGTTAAGTTCGAATATGGGTCATGTCAAATCAAAAAGTAGATCAGTAGGTCATTTTGTCATGACTTTTGAACTGTTTGAGATAGAGCCTTCATATTTGGCATGTAGGTTCCTTGTGACGAGGACTTCCCACTCATATAAAGATTTGACCTGTGACATTGACCTGTGACCTACTTTATCATAACTGATGAACCATATGAGATAGAGCCTTCATATTAGGCATGTATGTTCCTTGTGACAAAGTTTTCCCAACCATTCAAAACTTTTTAGCCATGACCTTGACCTTTGACTTACTTTGTCATAACTTTTGGAGCATTTAAGATACAGCCTTCATATTTGGCATATAGGTTCCTTCATAGGAGTGAGTGTTTGAGTTGAAGTCTCATCAACAGCTAAGGTCATACAGTGATGGGACCTCTGTTTAAAGACCAATCTGAAAGTCTGGAGAAGCCTGGGATTGATCCTGCTACGCCTGGTTTACAAGGCAAGTAGCATGACCACTTCACCATGAAGGCTTCTAAACTTCATTGGAATGTTGTGTAGATGACCCTCTAGGAAAATAGCATAACAAATGGTCACACTTAGAGCTAAAAGTAGAAAAACATTGTAAATTTGCTTCAAATGCGAACTCCTTCTAAACCATTGGGCCAATTGGATTTAAAACTTCACAGGAATGTTGCCTGGTGACTCCCTACCAAAATAGTTAAAACTCATTCCACTCCAATGAACAAGATGGCTGCCAGAGCTGAAAATAAAAAAAATCTTCAAACGACAATTCCTTCTGTACTCTTGGGCCAATTTCATTCAAACTTCGAAGTAATGTTGCTTAGATGACCCTCTACCAAAAAGGCTAAAACAATCCCGCTCTTATGAAAAAAATGGCCACCCGAGCTAAAAATAGAAAAATATTGTAAATCTGATTCAAACGTGAACCCCTCCTAAACCCTAAGGCCAATTTGATTCAAACTTCACTGGAATGTTGCCTAGGTTACTCCCTACCAAATAAGCTAAAATCACTCTGCTGATGAACAAGATGGCCACTATAGCTAAAATTAGAATGTACTCGAGACAGTGACACACAGGTGAGCAAACCAGGGCCCTGTGGGCCCTCTTGTTTAACCGTATTTACCATATGTATTTGGACAGACAGGCCTGAGCAAATGGTGTTAAACTCAGAGAAGGTGCTGCAAAATGCAGTGCTCATCAATAGTAATCATCAGTGTTAACACTGATTGCCACTCACGGAGCTTTTTTTAGACACATCGGGTAGTAAATTATACTTGTTCAAATTTTAGAACAAGTCTTGTAAATAGTTGAGGTGTCTGAATATTTAGGGTACTGTAATGATCCTAAGTATTGGGACAGTTAAGCCTAAGCAAAAAGTGCAGACCCAGATCAGACTGGTCCTTTAGGAGCAGTCTGATCAGGGTCTACACAGTTTGCAAACAGTGCAGACCCAGATCAGACTGGTCCTTTAGGAGCAGTCTGATCAGGGTCTACACAGTTTGCCATTCTTTCTGCACCTTTTGGACTCCCTACGGGGTCATGAAACAATTTTGTTAAAAATTTAGTAGAATTACAGCAAGGCCTCAAGTTGTCTGAATTTTTAGGGTTTTTACGGTAAATACAGTAGTTATGTAAAATTCTGTTGCAGGTGAAAGAGATCTTGCAGCAGTCTGTCTGTTCCTACCACTGCCCCGAGGGTAGTCCTATGTATGCCGAGGCTGTCAACTCATGCATGCTACCCAATGTAAAGCTACAACTGAAGATGTTTGCAGCTCAGGTCCACTCACTGCTGATGTCACATGATGGAGAAATACCTCTAATGACGTAAGTTTTTCAGTTGACTAGGGACCACCCCCCCCCCACACACACACACACACACGCACACACACAAACACACAATTACCATTGATTCAAGGAGGGTAGTTGTCTGTTACTGGTAAAAGAATGTGAACTGTATTGAGAAAATGCTTTGAAAGTTCAAGCCTGCCCAGAAAATAGAGTGGTTAGGTTAACAAAGTGGATAAACATGGCCTTAATTAATAATGTTGACAGGGGTTGTGTTTAATATTTCTGTTCAGATATTTTTCAACTCTTGTCCTGCTGAAAAAATAATAATTTTGCCACCTTGTTTGACCATTAGCCAATCAAAATACTTGATTTAATGTATTCCTATTAGTTCACCAGTTGAATGACAACAGTGTAGACGCACATCAGATAGCAGATCAGAAGGGCCCTTAGCATTTTCCTGTTTATACAGCAAAATTTCTCCATTAAGACCACCTGAAATTAAGACTAAGTCTGCTTTAAAAATCTTATTCAGAATGATGCAGTTATACTTTCTTCGAATTTCCTGCATACAATGTCCTGGTCAGGGATCACCTTTGGGACTGTTCAAAAGTGGTCTTAAAGACCACTTTTGAACAGTCCCAAAGGTGGTCTTAATATAGGAATTTTGCTATATACCGTATTCGACCTATTTACCGCACATGCTCCCATAAGTGCACACCCAAGCTTTTTCGGGAAAAAATACACAAGCGCACACTTTACAGTAACCTCCCAACAAATTCATATTGAGTTTTGCTGCATCTTTGACAATCATACATATATGTGGTGAACCCCTATGCTGAAATTAAACTCTATAAAATAATCATATCGGAAGCTTTTTTAGCTCACCTGTCACGTAGTGACAAGGTGAGCTTTTGGGATCACTTTTTGTCCGTCGTCCGTCGTGCGTCCGTGCGTGCGTGCGTCCGTGCGTCCGTAAACTTTTCTTCAAACGACATCTCCTCCTAAACCACTGATCGGATTTTGACCAAACTTCACAGGAATGATCCTTAGGTGGTCCCCTTTCAAAGTTGTTCAAATGGTTCCGGTCCATTGCACATATAGGTCACAGTAGCCAAAAATAGATTTTTTTCACCGAAAACTTAAAAAATCTTCTTCTCTGAAACCGCAAGGCCCAGGTCTTTGATATTTGGTATGAAGCTTCATCTAGTGGACCCCTAACAAGATTGTTCAAATTATAGTGCTGGGGCCAAAAATGCCCCCGCACGGGGGCCCTTTTGTTTTTCATGGGCTTATATAGGGAAAATCTTGAAAAATCTTCTTCTCTGAAACCGCTAGGTCCAGGTCTTTGATATTTGGTATGAAGCTTCATCTAGTGGACCCCTACCAAGATTGTTCAAATTATAGTGCTGGGGCCAAAAATGCCCCCGCACGGGGGCCCTTTGGTTTTTCATGGGCTTATATAGGGAAAATCTTGAAAAATCTTTTTCTCTGAAACCGCAAGGCCCAGGTCTTTGATATTAGGTATGAAGCTTTATCTAGTGGACCCCTACCAAGATTGTTCAAATTATAGTGATGAAGCTAAAAATGCCCCCGCACGGGGGCCCTTTGGTTTTACATAGGCTTATATAGGGAAAATCTTGAAAAATCTTCTTCTCTGAAACGGCTAGGTCCAGGTCTTTGATATTTGGTATGAAGCTTCATCTAGTGGACCCCTACCAAGATTGTTCAAATTATAGTGCTGGGGCCAAAAATGCCCCTGCACCAGGGCCCTTTTGTTTTACATAGGCTTATATAGGGAAAATCTTGAAAAATCTTCTTCTCTGGAACTGCAAGGCCCAGGTCTTTGATATTTGGTATGAAGCTTCATCTTGTGGACCTCTACCAAGATGAATCAAATTATAGCCCTGGGGCCAAAAATGCCCCCACTCCGGGGCCCTTTGGTTTTACATAGACTTATAGAGGGAAAATCTTGAAAAATCTTCTTCTCTGAAACCACAAGGCTTATGTCTTCGATATTTGTTATGACGCTTCAGCTAGTGGACCTCTATAAAGATTGTTCAAATTATAGCCCTGAGACCAAAAATGCCCCCGCCATGTGGCCCTTTGGTTTTACATAGACTTATATAGGGAAAATCTTTAAAATTCATCTTCTCTGAAACACAAGGCTTAGGTCTTTGATATTTGTTATGAAGCTTCAGCTAGTGGACCTCTACCAAGATTGTTCAAATTATAGCCCTGGGGCCAAAAATCCCCCCGCTTCGGGGCCCACTTGTTATGCTTTGGATCAGGTGAGCGAACCAGGGCCCTCTGGGCCCTCTTGTTTTGTATTTTTTTCGTATTGAGTGTGCGCTTATTAGGTAGATTTTTCACCACAATATTTTCATACAATTTTGAAAAAAACTAAGTGCACGGTGCGGTAAATAGGTCGAATACGGTATTTTCAAATGTATATGCTCATCAAACTGTTAGGAGCTACCCGGCCAGCAAGGAAAGTCAGGTCAACATCGGGCCGACTGATTTGACGTCGGAACCAGGTATCGCTGTCAGAGCGAAGTTGGCCAGCTTTTTCATGTAGCTGGGTATCTCGGGGATCTCATGTACATAACTCGGAGCTGCAAAGGCTCAGGCGAGCCTGGCCTTAGGTTCAGTCAACCCTCTTTATACCAACATTTGTAACAACGGCAAAACTCATTACAATGACAATTACAATGGAATGAATTCTTAGCTCAAAGCTTAGCATCGATTCCGAGCGACGTGGGCTTTCCCTCGGGTTGGAGATGCCCAAATAGAATCCATAGTCATGAAAGATTCTTGCAGTTTAATACTGCAAGAAATGTTATAGATATTTTTTAGAATGGCCTCACCGTTAGAATCGCCTCCCTGAGTTGATTCTATCAAATGTCTATAACATTTGTTTCTTGGAGTAATGATGTGGAAAAGACCTTTAATAACCTATCATACTTCTAACTGGGATTCCTTATAACAAGAAATTCACTATAACTTCACAATACAGTAGAACTTGGATGGCTCGAACACTGATGGCTTGTTTACCATGGATGTGTCGAACCCATTCTGGAGCCCCTAGCGAAATCCTCTACATTAGAATTAGTGGGACATAATTAAGGAGCTTTTAGTCTTTTATCTTGCAAATGTATGCTGTGTGTACTAATTAGAATCACCTCATCCTCGATGAGGCGATTCTAATGAGTACACACAGCACACATTTTCATTATAGAACACCGAAAAGATGTCTAAAAGTATCTCGGTATGCCTTCTGACAGTAACCTCAGTGGCTCGAACTACCCCCGTCTCGAACAGATTTTAGAGGTCCCAAAGGTGTTTGAGCCATTGAAGTTCGACTGTAATAGGGAGCAAAATACTGCGGTTATAACGCAGGTCCTCTGTACATGGTGGCCAGAGCCTTTACTGGTCACTTATGATGCAAGTACCCTTTTTATGTTGCTTCTGTTTTAAGCATCATGCGAAAGGAGTCCGGTTTTCTGTTTGTTTTTCAAGCCGCCAACATTTATACAACCTTAGCATTCACACTAATGTTCAAGTCCATTTCTCAAGAAATATAAGAGCTTCATTAATGATATTTGGTACAAACTTGGATCCAGTAATGGCAACTTTAAGGCAAGCATCCACATTCAACCTTGACCCACACTTTAAAAGTTCACTGACAGCAACCAATACGCATGACATAGCCTTCAACAGAATATTTATCTCGTTTGTTCTGTATTTTTAGTTTCCCTGTGTGCTACAGTGCTGAGGTGGCCCCTTTAGTATGGGTTCTAGAAGGAGGAGTGCCCCTAGAACACCTGATCAGCTGTGTACCGGGGATTGAGATCATGGTCTCCAAGAACGGGGTGAAAAAGGTCAGCTGGGCAGAAAACAAACCCCCAGCCACTATAGGTGATTTCGATATTTCTACTCCTGTCATATGAAAATTTGTTTGGAGTTTTTAGCTCGGTCAAAACTATATAGGTTATATTGGGCAGACCAGTGTACCTATCGTAATGATCCTAAGTATTGGGACAGATAGCCCTAATCAAACAGTGCAGACCCAAACCCTTCAGTAATGATTGGAACATCCTGAAATGTTGAATCTGTAAGCTCAGCTGAGTAACAAATTATGATAACACATACACCTGTGTGACATAGTGCATTTTTTCACATCACCAATATGGCTTCTTTTCTGATGAAAATCAGTGATATTTTTCTTATTTTCATTGCAAATATAGGTTGTGGGTGCTCGTTAGAACCACCTCAATGAGGAGGTTATAACAAGTACCCACAACCTATGTCTTGAAGCAGAAATAAGAAAAATAATGTATACCCTGTAAACCCCAGTTGTCTCCATATAAAGTGGGGTTTGGTGGGGTGTTGTTATCATGGACTTGTTCATGTGATGTAGGACTATTAGGGTCCTCTTGTTAAATTTCACCCATGACACCCTCAAAATTTCCAGTTTTTGTGGTAAAAACTCACATGTTGTACCTAATTTCTGCAAAAATGCGCTACAGCGGGGGTATAGCAGTCAGATTTTCTGACAGTTCTGGTTTATTTTTAAAGACACTGACACGTATTTACATTATTGTGTATCAGAAAACTATGTCCTGGGTACTTGTTAGAATTGTCTCAGAGGCAATTTTAACAAGTACCCACACTTTCTACCTTGAAATATGGAAAGAATTTCCCTTAATCCATTGCATGTGGGAAACCTCCAAAGGGGTATCTTGGCAAACAGTGCAGGTCCAGATCAGACGCCGCATTCTCTTGGCAAACAGCTCAGGCCCAGATCAGACAGCGCAGTATGCAGTGTCTGATCAGGGCCTACACTATTTGATAACAGAATTTTGCATCAAAAATAGAATAAAAAAGAAAAAATAGGCCTGATACCCCCTTATATGACAAATGGACTTGTCCAACATATAACAATGGAAGAGTCCACTATTATACAATGGGTTAATTATCTTTATTACTCCTCCTTATCTAGAGCCGTGTAGATAGTTTCACTATTTCATATAATTTATGTTTGCACAGAATATGGGCACTCGTTAGAACCACCTCTTTGATATGGTTCTAATGTGTTTGAAATGTATGATGTAAGGAGTAAGATTTTATTTGGACCTCTAGGCTTACAGAATTTATATCGCAAATGCTCTTTTCAGAAGCTGTATACTCAAATATTCTGATTTGGGTAAGTTACTGTTGTATAAGTGAATATCAGAACCTGATCCAGTATAGGAAATTGGCTGTAATTGTTTGATAATAGATCTTTTACCCTTGTCAACACATAAAATGCCAATCACAAGAATTGTCATCTGCTTTGTTGTCTGCTGGTTACTTTAAAAATCATTGTCGCAAAGTGTGTGAACTCGGATCACACTGCTCCCATAGGAGCAGTCTGATCTGGGTCCACACCATTTGTCTGTATGCATGTTTGAAATGTTTGCAAGAAGATTCAGCAGACAACATGAACAGTTGACTTTTCAGATGCAATTTTTCTTGTTTCTTATGGGTTAAATAGCACTATTAGTACCGTAAAATATCTTAACCCTTATCTTGCTGAATATTCATTTAAGCCACGCCCATTTCTGTCTATCAACCAATCAAAACACTTGATGTAAGTTATTGCTACAAATTTATAAACTGAATGTCAAACAGTGTAGATCCTGATTAGATGGCTTCTTTAGAAGCCATCTGGTCTGGATCTACACTGTTTGCAAAGATAGGGCTTGTCGTGAACAGCAAGATAAGAGTTAAAAAATTTGGACACCTTGAGGACTTGCTGTAATTCTCATAAAATTTTAACAAGTTTGTTTGTGATCCAGCAGTAAGTCCGCCCCGCGCCTGCCCGGGGGGTAGAAATATGGCGGCTGCCTTCGGGAGTGTGGCAGAGTGGTAAGACCCCACCGAAAACAGTCCCATTGCCGAGACCACCCGGTGCCTCGAAATAGGTGGCTGCCTTCAGGTTCTGTGGCAGTTGGGTAAAAGCCTCCAACATACAGAACAATCATCCGTTCGACCGGTATTATTTTGTAATTCAATTTATTCAAATGCATCTTACCAAATTTTTTTACAATACACTACGCGAGATCTATCCTTTTAAACCTTTCCTATCTCATGTTACTACCACGCTGCATTTGTACGTGTATCATCATTGCTGGTGGGTCGCGCACCACAAAGAAGAAACCTCATCTGTATATGTTTGTACTGTGTATGTGTCACTTTTTCATGCTCCTTCACTCTGCTCATCAATGAAAGATGCATTTTGTATACGTTATTAGATAAGTAACTTGTCATTTCATGTTACCCCAAAGTTATTTTATGTTACATCAATGTTAACAGAATTGGATACTTATCACGAAGTTCTGAAGTGTTCGTCATCATCTAACACAGCTTTATTCTTTATTAGTTTATAAAATCCTTTGTTCTCTCTAAAACTTATCACCTCAATAATTTCTTACCATAATCGTGGATCTCGTATTTAGCAAAGGATCTCCTGTTTTCATAGCCAAGCTTTTATTTAAGCAAACGTTTTCGGCCTCCCTTGTCTGTAGGGAATAAAATATACAGATCACTTTCCTTCTGTAGTGAATGGGGATGAAATTCCTTGTTGAAACAGGAGCCACTTGTTTGCCGTGAGTGGCGTCTCGTATGCTGGAAGAAGGGATCCTGATGATTGAGAAAAGCCCAGGGATCTCCAGCTTTTCAACACATCATTTTGGCCCATATTTCAGATAGAAGAGGGGTTTGGGCTAGATCCGGCCTGAATCAATCGGCTCAGTCGTGCCAAGCTCTAGAATCGCACAGCTTGTCCTTATCTTCCTTCTTTCTTTTTTACGTATCTTTATGGTACAAACCGGGTGTAATTTTGTCTTATTCCTCTATCTTTGAGTGTTATTTGATGCGCGGCGGCTGATGGATCAATCGGTGGGCTTGTACTGGGGAATTTCAGCAGAAACTTCTGTGAGGGAGAGAATACGAGTGGGGATGGGTCCCAACTGTTCATTTTTTCATTGAAATCTGGGTGCATAGTTGGGAGTCATAAAACAGAAGTGGAGCGGAAGGACTCTGGTCCTGTCATCGAGTATAATAGCAATGTAGCCTTGGCGTTGGAAATAGGAGATCCATTTCCATTAAACGTCCCCTTGTAGGGCTCCAAGGAGGGTGGGGCGCATAGCTATCGAATCATAATTTTTCACCATGGGATCCAACACTAGGAAAAGAGCATTTTTAGATTTATCAGATGACGACCCGGAACCGACTTTCAATTTCAAAGCAAATGACAATTTCGCTCGATTTTTAGTGATTTCGAGCAAGGAAGATAAAGCCGTTACATGTCTTTCTCTATTCGTAATTGAAAAACAAATAGAAGCATTAATTGGAACTCCGAAAAACGTCAAAAAACTAAAAAATGGGACACTTTTGATAGAAACTAACCGAAAAACACAAACTGAAAACCTCCTAAAAGTAAACAATTTTTTTAATATGAACGTCTCTGTCACGGAACATAAAACGCTCAACTCTTGTAAAGGAATTATCCGTGACAGAATGCTAAAACACGAATCAGAAGCCAGCATAATAGATTATTTAAAAGAACAAGGTGTAACGGCATGCAAAAGATTTAAAGTAAAAAAAGACGGAAATCTCATTGATACCAATACACTTCTACTCACTTTCAATTCTACTTCCTTGCCGAAATCGCTGAAGATCTTCTACAGAAAGATACCGGTCGAAATCTACGTGCCCAATCCTCTGCGTTGTTTCAATTGTCAGAGGTTTGGGCACCACGAAAATGATTGTACTGTCCCTGACGGGTCTATTTGTGAGAAGTGTGGTGGTTCTGACCACCACACTACAAACTGCAAGAATTCTCCAAAATGTGTGAACTGCGGAAAAGATCATTTGTCTAAATCCAATGTCTGTGAAGTTTGGAAAACAGAAAAAGAAATCATGAAAATCAAAGTTACACAAAACGTCACCTATTTGGAAGCAAAGAAAATTCAACAAAACAAACCAGAAAACACATTCGCCAAAGTTGTCCAATCCCTTGCCAGCAAACCTGAAACAAAAGAAACCTCCACTCAATTTAACGAAAAAGATTTTGAAATAAAACCCCATTCTAAAGTTATTACCTCTACTGTTAAACCAAAACCCACATCACAACCTACTACATCGTCACAGCCTACATCTACTCATCATTCAAGAACAGAATCGAGACAAACTTCACAGACCAGTTCACAACCTAACAGCAAACATTCGAGCAGATCTCACTCCCGATCCACGTCAGGGACAGCGGATCAAAAAGAAAAGAACGGCAAAGAAAAGCATAAAGGATCAAACCCGAACAGTAAAGGGGCGTCGGCTGATCCAGTTAAACTGGCTAATCAGTACGTCGCCCTTGAGGACATGGAGTTGGACAATGATCCCTCCACGTTCTTAAAGCCTAATAATAAAAGATAAAGGATTAAATTCCTTGTTTTAATCTTCTCTCCATTCAACCATGGATAAGAAGTCAATAATTCAATGGAATTGTCGAGGACTGAAAGCCAATTTTAACGAACTTTTAATTTTAACTACACTTTTTTCTCCTAATGTCATTTGTCTCCAAGAAACTTTTTTGAAAACTACAGATAATATTTATTTCAAAGGTTACAGTATGTACAATCATATCACAACGGATAATCAGAAGGCATCAGGAGGTACATCAATCCTGGTAAAATCTGACGTTCCTCATAGGAAAATAGATGTAAACACTAATTTACAAGCTGTTGCTGTAAACGTCACTTTATCCAAATCCATAACGATATGTTCTGTTTACCTTCCACCACACTATAATTTTTCTAAGCAAGAATTAGAAAATTTAACAAATCAATTACCTAGTCCTTATATATTATTAGGAGATTTTAATAGTCACAGCAAATTATGGGGTTGCTCGGATACAAATGACAAAGGAGAAATCATAGAAAATTTTATTGCTGAAAATGATTTATGTTTATTTAACGATAAACAACCAACATATCTTCATTCTCCCACAAGAAATTATTTTGCTTTAGATCTTTCAATTTGCTCTCCAAATATTTATCTAGATTTTGATTGGTCTGTTGTGGACGATCTCCATGGGAGCGATCATTTTCCGATAGTAATTGAAGAAATTGCATCGACCCATGAGGATCGTCACCCCAGATGGAATTTGAGTAAAGCAAATTGGGAAAATTTTAATCAATTATGTGATGAAAAACTCGACCCTGAATTTTTTAAAACTGCAAGTGATATACAAGATTTTACTGATGAATTGATTGATATTGCTGAAAAATGTATTCCTAAATCCTCGACTTTTTCAAAAAGAAACAGACCTTGGTTTAATGATGAAGTTAAAACTTCAATCAATAAAAGAAAATCTGCATTACGAAAATTCAATAAACAACCAACAAAAGAAAATCTTATCCATGCCAAACATATGCGAGCTAAAGCTCGCAAAACAATAAAATCGGCCAAAAAAGCATCTTGGCAGCAATACGTCTCCAAATTGAATACCAGAACACCAACTAAGAAAATATGGGACATGATTAGAAAAATTAGTGGCAAAAACAAATCAAATAAACATGTCCATATCAAATCAAACGGAAATATATGTTCAACGGCTAAAGACATTTCCAATGCCTTGGGGGAAAATTTTCAGAAAAACTCCTCTAGCTCAAATTATTCAGAAAGTTTCCAAAATATTAAACAAGAACAAGAGAAAAAGAGTTTAAATTTTTCCTCATTAAATCACGAAAAATATCATTTACCTTTCACTACTAAAGAATTATTAGATGCTCTCCATAAATCTCATGATACTGCTGTTGGCCCTGATGACATACACTATCAAATTTTGAAACATTTACCCAACAAGGCATTGGAAACATTATTAAATATTTTGAATGATATTTGGATCACTGGAAAGTTTCCTGAACACTGGAGAAAAGCTACCATTATTCCTATTCCGAAACCTAATAAAGATAATACTGAAGCCACTAATTACAGACCTATTGCTTTGACAAGTTGCTTATGTAAAACAATGGAGAGAATGATTAATGATAGGCTGGTTTGGTTCTTAGAATCAAATCAGCTTATCACTAAATTTCAAGCTGGTTTTAGAAAAAACAGCTCTACTAACGATCATTTGATTCGCTTAGAATCATTTATACGTGATGCCTTTATTAAAAAAGAACATGTCGTAGCTGTATTCTTTGACCTAGAAAAGGCCTATGATACGACTTGGAAATATGGCATCATGAAAGATTTACACAACTTGGGCCTTAAAGGCCGATTGCCACTTTTTGTTCAAAATTTCTTGTCCGATCGAACATTTAATGTTCGCATAGGAAATACATTATCGGACACATTTGATCAAGAACAAGGTGTACCACAAGGTAGTATTGTAATATACCAGCCACCACCATTTTGCTTGTTTGTGAGTTGCTGGGTGTTGCAACTTATACAGCAAGCATCACAGTCAGACTGGGTGTTTTTATCTAGTTTATAAATTTAAACAAACCGCTCTTTCAACATTGAACTTCGATCGTTTGTCATTTCGCTGCTTTGTTCCACTTTGATCGGGCTTCCTGACACGGAAATCCGATATATGTCGCTATTCAGCAAAGGGACGGTAATCGGACAATGAATACCTAAGGTAAGACAGCCTAATTGCATTGTACCTGTGTTTATAAGCCTTAAAACCATCATTCTTTTCTGTCTGCAACCCGGAAAAGTTCTCTCGACGCCATGTTCGATAAATCTATGAAACATTTCCATGTCCGACACTCTGATTGGCCCGCTTTGGCTGAGCTGACCAATCACAGTGTTCGTTTCCATATTGAAGACAGACTGTTCGCACGTGTCTCGTGCAGGACTCCTAGCAACCCTGGCGACTATATAAAGCCGGGTCTTGCCGCAGCGTCCCTTATGACACGGTGTATCTCAAACTGTCAACAAGTCACCAAAATCGGTAAAAGAACTAAAAATGAGAGAGGTATGAAATCGGTTAAGTATTTTTACCGAGTTTTGAGACAGTAACTACTGAGAAAGGTTCCATTAGACCATTGATAGGTTTATTTTTCTCTAAAGTTGACCGAATCTTAAGAAAGTTGCTTTTTACCGAATTTCGGCTCTTTACCGAATTTCGACCCTTTACCGAATTTGAGCGCTGTAATATTCACTTATAAATTGTGAAGTGCTAGGGTTAATTAGCCCTATAGGCCGATAATTTATCCGTCTTAGAGTCCATGTTTAGCTTTTATTGAAGCACTTTGGGTCAAGAGAGAAGTTTTCCCAGGGTGATTTTACCGAATGTCCCGTCCCTTTGTCGCTTAAACGACTTAAAATTCAGTGACTTGTATATTTTGCTGGAAATGTTTTTTCATTAGGTAACTTCTGTGAAGTTTTTTTGCAACCTTAAAATAATTAAAGCTGTCTTAAATGTTAATTTCTTGACTCTTTATTCTACATGAAAGCGGAGATAAACCAGAATCAGGAGAACCCTGATTTTCTTGTAATGGTCAGATACCTTTGACGCAAACCTCGGCATAGTTACCCTGACTTCCTGATATTGTTAACTTGTGCAAAGGATCTGAACGTTACAACTGGCGTCAGAAGTGAGAGATAATTTTCTGGTTTATTTGACAATAATTTTTTTTTATTCAGTCTTATTTTTTTGTATAATAGACTGTTGTCTGGTTTGAAACAGAGAAGATTAGGCCTAGCCTACAGTCAAAAGCATTTAATTTGAAGTGTTTACGATTCGGTAGCACAGCTGACTAGAAACTGCTTTTGGATGTGAGTATTGTGAATAACCGACTCAGTCTTGTAATATTATTTTTTTTACCGGTCAGTTGGATACATATATAGCCTATATTTTTTTTTACACCCGAAATGGCAACCAACCAATCCTTAGGCGACACGTCAGCACAAGAAAATGAAGCTGAGCATATTTCGTCAAGAGATAGTAGTTTAGACCGTCAGTCCAGACAGTCTAGTCCCGAGAGAAGCGTACAGTCGCAAATAACTTCTTTGGCTAAAGAAGTAAAGAACACTGTAATGTCCTTAAGTGACACAATGCAAAATCGGTTAGAGGGGTTTAATGAAAAGTTGACTGATTTGCAAAGACAAATGCATTACCTAGAGAATAGAAATGCAAACAATGACATCGGTACTGCTGCCGCATTTTCATTGCCGACTTCAATAGGGTCAAATAATTCGTTGGGACGAGTTGAGACTGTCAGACTCAATGCGCCGGCAAGTGAAAATGGGCGCACGAAAGTTAAACCACAGCTGTATGACGGATTAACCGATATAGATGAGTATTTAACCCAGTTCAATATCGTATCCGAAATCAACCAGTGGAGTGGTGACACAAAAGCGTTACACCTCGCGAGTTGCTTGACGGGTAGTGCTAGGTCATTGCTAAGCGAACTAGATCCAATGCAAAGACGGAACTTTTCAAGCTTGATCTCAGCTCTACAGTGTAGGTTCGGTACCGTAAACAGAGCCGAAGTGTATCGTGCACAACTCAAAAATAGGGTGCGCCAAAAGAGCGAAACGATCCCCGAATTAGCTCAGAATATCCGGAAGTTGACCAGACAGGCCTACCCGAGCGCAAATTCGGATTTGATAGATACGTTAGCCTTGGATCATTTCATTGATTCATTACTTGATTCAGAGACACGATTAAGGTTGCGAGAATGCAGCCCTAAAAACATCCAAGAAGCTGAAACACTTGCGGTAAAATTAGAAGCACAGCGAATAGCTGATCGACAGCGCAACAAGAACGTAGGGTCACTCAGCGAGACCCAAGATAGTTCTTTAGAAAATAGCTTGCAGAAGATATCTGAGACTGTGAATGGATTAGTTCAAAGTGTTCAACAAATGCAGAACAAGCCAGAACTTAAGGGACCTCACGCGAGACCTGGTAACGGGAATCATGAGGAAAATTCGGCACAAAACAGGTCACAAAGACCTCATCCGAATTTTGAGTCAAGAAATAGATACAGGGGCAGTAACTGGCCAAGATATCGTGCTTCCGGTAGCTACAATAACAGTAATAACGGTAATTTCGTAAGACCACCTTTTAGACGCACCGAAAACACGAGGGTAAACGAACCAAGCCACTTTAATCCTCGAAATCAGAGACAGGGAAACGAGAACAGGTCAAGTCTGGGGGCCGCAGCTCGACCTTGGAGAATGTAAGGTCCGATATTGTTCAACTAAATAATACAGGGAGTAATGATGATGGATATTTTGTCCGTGCCAATGTGAATGGGAAATCGGTCTCACTCTTATGCGACTCCGGTGCAAATGTTTCCATTCTGAATAGTTCACTGCTTAACAATTGGGGGAATAGCATTGCACCTTGCCTCACTCCTGTTAAGACAATGTTACTCACTGTGACGGGTGAAAGCAAACCTTTCCAGGGTAAATCCGTAGTTCAGATTAAATTAGGGGAACACACATTTCAGCATGAAGTCTTATTTGCTGACATTACCCAAGACGGTATACTTGGGATAGATTTCATGATCAAAAATAGATGCGATCTGATGATTAGTCGCAGTTGTCTGAAAGTTAAGGGAGAGGAAATTCCGTGCTATATGAGTAATGGTGTGCAACCGGTGTGTTGTAGAGTGGCTCTAGTAGAGAATGTCAGTGTGCCTGCAGAATCAGAGATAATTGTGTCCGGAAAACCGTTAGACAATCTGGACAGAAATCGGTTAGGTATAGTGGAACCCTCTATGAAATTTGTACAAAATACTGGAGTTCTGGTAGCGAAGGTATTGGTAGATCCAAAAACCGGTAATATTCCCCTACGACTTGCTAATTTTAGCAAGGAACCAATTAGGGTAAATAAAGACACGGTGACGGCAATTTTGCAGCCTATTGAGTCTGTAGGTAGTGAGAAGGATAATTTCCACAAGCAGCCAGGAATATGTCAAAATCGTGATACACCTGAAAAGTTGCCTGAACACTTGGTAGCCCTATTTGACAGATCATCCAAAAACTTGGACACGCCCCAGAAAACTAGGTTACAGCAATTTCTGATAAAACATCAGGATATTTTCTCTAAAAACTCCAGTGACATTGGGCATACTACGTTAATTGAACATCATATAGATGTACAAAATGCCAAACCCGTGAAAAAGATCCCCTATAGAATACCCCTTGCAAAACGAAAAATCGCTGAGCAAGAGATTCAGAAAATGGTAGAAGATGGTATCATAGAGAAGTGTCCCCAGAGTGCTTGGAATGCTCCTGTTGTTATGGTCACTAAACCCGATAATTCTATTAGATTTTGTTGTGACTTTCGTGGTCTTAATGAGGTGACTGTTAAAGACTGTCAAGCCCTTCCCAGAATTGATGACAGTCTTGACGCTTTGTCAGGATCGAAATGGTGGTCCTGCCTCGATATGAAAAATGGTTATTGGCAGGTGGACATTGCTGAAGAAAATAGACATCTAACTGCATTCTCTATACCTGGTGGTGAGCAATGGCAATGGCGGAAGCTAGCTTTTGGCCTCTGCAACTCTCCTTCTACCTTCACTAGGCTTATGCAGATGGTATTTTCTGGCCTTCTTTGGAAAGTAGTCGTTTTGTACTTGGACGATATCATCTGTCATTCAAAGACATTCGATGAGCAATTTACTAACTTAGAAATGGTCTTTGAGAGGCTGAGAAAAGCTAATCTAAAACTAAACCCAAAGAAGTGCCACTTATTTCAGAAAGAGGTAACTTTTCTCGGACATACAATCAATGAAAATGGTGTAGGCACTTCTCCTGATAAGATCCAAGCTGTTAAGGATTGGCCCAACCCCAGAAACGCCAAGGAAGCAAAAAGTTTTATCTCGCTGGCAAGTTATTATCGATCATATGTTTACCAATTTGCAACAATCGCGAAGCCTATTCATCAACTTGCTGAAAAGAATAAAAACTTTGAATGGACAGAGGAATGTGAGAGGTCTTTTCAAATGATAAAAGATAGATTGTGCAGTGCCCCAATTCTTGCTTTCCCCACTGAAACTGGTCAATTTGTATTAGATTGTGATGCTTCTAATGTTGGACAGGGGGCCGTTTTGTCCCAGATTCAGAATGGTAAGGAGAAGGTTATCTGTTATTTTAGCAGATGTTTTTCGAGAGCTGAAAGAAACTACTGTGTCACTCGCCGGGAACTGCTGGCAGTGGTAAATTCCATAAAACACTTCCACCATTATCTTTATGGAAATAGGTTCATAGTTAGGTCTGACCATGGTAGTCTTCGGTGGTTGTTGAACTTCAAAATATTGGATGGGCAATTGGCTAGAATGTTAACCTTCTTATCTGCCTATGATTTTTCTATCCAGCATAGAGCAGGAAGACTACACAGCAACTGTGATGCTTTGTCTAGGAGGCCTTGTCTAGATTTGAACTGCAAATATTGTGAACGTGTAGAGAACAAGTTTTCTGGGGACCTTACTGGTCCAGGCCCTGATCCCCCCAAACGACTTTTTACTGGCCCCCTTTTTCCAAACCACCTGATGCACTCTTCTTCTGAGAGAAGGACATTCCTAGAGAGAACCTTGGTTTTCTCCGCATCTCTCATGAAGTTGTCTAGTACAACTTCAGCGTCGCCGCCCTTCGCCCCAGTCTGCACGTCAAACAGGATGAAATCTTCTCTCCTAGCCCGGCATAGATGTGGGTTGTCATTCCTGCGGAAAAGCTTCTTACAGAGAAGACACTTATACTGTAGGAGAGCGTGCTGCTCCCGAAGATGCCCTAGACACTTCCCCTTTGTAGTAAACTTCAAGTCTTCACAGACTCCACAGAAGTACATCAACACCTGAAAAACGGAACAAGTCATTTTTACTTTGTTGTATGGAAGTTATCCTACATCTCAGCGGGCAAATTTCTTCCGGAGTATTTTCTTAATTTATCATGATGAACTACGCGAGGCTTATGTCTTGGCGACTGTTGTACAACATACAGGATATCACTTATCTTTTTGAGGACTTTAAACGGACCTTTCCAGGGTCGTTGAAATTTCGGATTTAGACCAATTTTTCTAGTGAGATCATACACCCAGACCATCTCTCCAACTTCAAACTCTTTCAGGTTTAACTTCAAATCATATTTTCTCTTCATTGCGTCACTGGCAAACTTCATTTTTCTTCTCGCAAATTCATGTACTTCATTCAGTCTATCTCTTAACTGATTCGCATACTGACTTCCATACTCATTTTCTTGCAACTCTTGTTCTGGCTGTCCGAACAAAATATCAATAGGAAGCCGAATTTCCCTGCCTAAAGTCATCTTACTGGGACTTGTTTTTATTGATTCATGTACCGAAGACCTATAAGCCATCATAACCAAAGGTACATACTGATCCCAATCTTTTTGATGTTCAGCAACAAAAGCAGAAAGCATATTAACTATGGTTCTATTCATTCTCTCAATCATGCCATCAGATTGTGGCCTTGCTTTTGTAGTTCTAGTTTTCTTAATGCCTAAGATTTGGCAGATTTCTTGGAATAATATACTTTCAAAAGAAGCTCCCTGGTCAGTGTGAATGATGAGAGGTACCCCAAATCTACTTATGAAGTTATCTATGAGGGCCTTAGCAACAGTTTTAGCTTCCAAGTTTTCAAGCGGAATCGCCTCTGTCCACTTCGTGAAGTAATCTCCAACGACCATTAGATATCGCTTTGGGGCATTCCCGTTCTGAGGGGTTGTCCTAACAAAAGGACCCATAAAGTCTATTGCCACTCTTTCCATTGGAAGACCAACGTTGTATTGCTTCATTGGTGCCTTACCTGTTCTATGAGCTCCCTTTCTCGACCCACAGATCTCACAAGTTGCACACCAAGATTCCACATCCTGCCTTAATCTGTACCAAAAGAACCGTTCTTTTACTTTAAGCAGAGTTTTTGAAATACCAAGGTGACCACTAGTTACACCATCATGCAAATGAAAGAGAATGAATCTCCGCAGAGCACTAGGTACGATCAGAAGATATTTTGTATCTTTTCCATCAAAATTTACCCATCTCCTGTAAAGCACTCCGCTTCTTACACATAGAAGTTCCCACTCATGCCAGTAGTATTTTATTTCAGGTCCCTGATCTGCTATGTCACACCACTCAGGCTTTTTCTCATTTTCCTTCCATTCGAGCACTCTCTTCAATATATCATCTGCTAACTGGAAGTCTCTTATTTTCTCAGAGTCAAGAATTTCCCAGTCAATTTCTTTTTCGACTTTCTTATTCT
Source organism: Lucinisca nassula (assembly GCA_963580285.1). NCBI lineage: Eukaryota > Metazoa > Mollusca > Bivalvia > Lucinida > Lucinidae > Lucinisca > Lucinisca nassula. The sequence continues at coordinate 99,755,859 of OY757011.1, forward strand.
TCTCTGAACTACCTGTATCACTATTGTTACTATTACTACTACTACTACAAGAACTACTACCCAACCCAGCGTCAATTTCCGGACTGTCGGGGTTATCGTCACGGGACGTACCAGGTTGCGGGCTCGAGTCTTGAACTTCTTTCAGTTCACCTGCTTTTCCACAAATACAGAAAGATTTATTTTCACTGCCTTTTGCTATACTACCAACTTCATTAGTTTTTCCAATTCTCTCAGCTCTGTTTTCGCTCATTAAGACATTGTTAGGTTTCCCTGACTCACTACTTAACTCTTTATCAGGTGGGACCCTCTGCTTGCTACTTGGACTAGCCATTTCCCAAGCCGTCTTAAATACATCTACTCCTTTCTCTATGCAGCTACTAAGATAATGCCAACTAATTGGAACAGTAGTTAGAACTGTTGCCAGAATACACACCAATACCTGAATGAAGTAAAATCCTAGCATTTTAATGGTCGTTCTCAATGAGCTTCTTGATTGCTTAATCTTATTTACAGAGATCTGCCTAATCTTATTTACAGAGATCAGGTCTTGTTTGTTTACTTCGTGCTCCCCAGAAAACTTGTTCTCTACACGTTCACAATATTTGCAGTTCAAATCTAGACAAGGCCTCCTAGACAAAGCATCACAGTTGCTGTGTAGTCTTCCTGCTCTATGCTGGATAGAAAAATCATAGGCAGATAAGAAGGTTAACATTCTAGCCAATTGCCCATCCAATATTTTGAAGTGTTATTTGCTGACATTACCCAAGACGGTATACTTGGGATAGATTTCATGATCAAAAATAGATGCGATCTGATGATTAGTCGCAGTTGTCTGAAAGTTAAGGGAGAGGAAATTCCGTGCTATATGAGTAATGGTGTGCAACCGGTGTGTTGTAGAGTGGCTCTAGTAGAGAATGTCAGTGTGCCTGCAGAATCAGAGATAATTGTGTCCGGAAAACCGTTAGACAATCTGGACAGAAATCGGTTAGGTATAGTGGAACCCTCTATGAAATTTGTACAAAATACTGGAGTTCTGGTAGCGAAGGTATTGGTAGATCCAAAAACCGGTAATATTCCCCTACGACTTGCTAATTTTAGCAAGGAACCAATTAGGGTAAATAAAGACACGGTGACGGCAATTTTGCAGCCTATTGAGTCTGTAGGTAGTGAGAAGGATAATTTCCACAAGCAGCCAGGAATATGTCAAAATCGTGATACACCTGAAAAGTTGCCTGAACACTTGGTAGCCCTATTTGACAGATCATCCAAAAACTTGGACACGCCCCAGAAAACTAGGTTACAGCAATTTCTGATAAAACATCAGGATATTTTCTCTAAAAACTCCAGTGACATTGGGCATACTACGTTAATTGAACATCATATAGATGTACAAAATGCCAAACCCGTGAAAAAGATCCCCTATAGAATACCCCTTGCAAAACGAAAAATCGCTGAGCAAGAGATTCAGAAAATGGTAGAAGATGGTATCATAGAGAAGTGTCCCCAGAGTGCTTGGAATGCTCCTGTTGTTATGGTCACTAAACCCGATAATTCTATTAGATTTTGTTGTGACTTTCGTGGTCTTAATGAGGTGACTGTTAAAGACTGTCAAGCCCTTCCCAGAATTGATGACAGTCTTGACGCTTTGTCAGGATCGAAATGGTGGTCCTGCCTCGATATGAAAAATGGTTATTGGCAGGTGGACATTGCTGAAGAAAATAGACATCTAACTGCATTCTCTATACCTGGTGGTGAGCAATGGCAATGGCGGAAGCTAGCTTTTGGCCTCTGCAACTCTCCTTCTACCTTCACTAGGCTTATGCAGATGGTATTTTCTGGCCTTCTTTGGAAAGTAGTCGTTTTGTACTTGGACGATATCATCTGTCATTCAAAGACATTCGATGAGCAATTTACTAACTTAGAAATGGTCTTTGAGAGGCTGAGAAAAGCTAATCTAAAACTAAACCCAAAGAAGTGCCACTTATTTCAGAAAGAGGTAACTTTTCTCGGACATACAATCAATGAAAATGGTGTAGGCACTTCTCCTGATAAGATCCAAGCTGTTAAGGATTGGCCCAACCCCAGAAACGCCAAGGAAGCAAAAAGTTTTATCTCGCTGGCAAGTTATTATCGATCATATGTTTACCAATTTGCAACAATCGCGAAGCCTATTCATCAACTTGCTGAAAAGAATAAAAACTTTGAATGGACAGAGGAATGTGAGAGGTCTTTTCAAATGATAAAAGATAGATTGTGCAGTGCCCCAATTCTTGCTTTCCCCACTGAAACTGGTCAATTTGTATTAGATTGTGATGCTTCTAATGTTGGACAGGGGGCCGTTTTGTCCCAGATTCAGAATGGTAAGGAGAAGGTTATCTGTTATTTTAGCAGATGTTTTTCGAGAGCTGAAAGAAACTACTGTGTCACTCGCCGGGAACTGCTGGCAGTGGTAAATTCCATAAAACACTTCCACCATTATCTTTATGGAAATAGGTTCATAGTTAGGTCTGACCATGGTAGTCTTCGGTGGTTGTTGAACTTCAAAATATTGGATGGGCAATTGGCTAGAATGTTAACCTTCTTATCTGCCTATGATTTTTCTATCCAGCATAGAGCAGGAAGACTACACAGCAACTGTGATGCTTTGTCTAGGAGGCCTTGTCTAGATTTGAACTGCAAATATTGTGAACGTGTAGAGAACAAGTTTTCTGGGGATAACGAAGTAAACAAACAAGACCTGATCTCTGTAAATAAGATTAGGCAGATCTCTGTAAATAAGATTAAGCAATCAAGAAGCTCATTGAGAACGACCATTAAAATGCTAGGATTTTACTTCATTCAGGTATTGGTGTGTATTCTGGCAACAGTTCTAACTACTGTTCCAATTAGTTGGCATTATCTTAGTAGCTGCATAGAGAAAGGAGTAGATGTATTTAAGACGGCTTGGGAAATGGCTAGTCCAAGTAGCAAGCAGAGGGTCCCACCTGATAAAGAGTTAAGTAGTGAGTCAGGGAAACCTAACAATGTCTTAATGAGCGAAAACAGAGCTGAGAGAATTGGAAAAACTAATGAAGTTGGTAGTATAGCAAAAGGCAGTGAAAATAAATCTTTCTGTATTTGTGGAAAAGCAGGTGAACTGAAAGAAGTTCAAGACTCGAGCCCGCAACCTGGTACGTCCCGTGACGATAACCCCGACAGTCCGGAAATTGACGCTGGGTTGGGTAGTAGTTCTTGTAGTAGTAGTAGTAATAGTAACAATAGTGATACAGGTAGTTCAGAGAAGAATAAGAAAGTCGAAAAAGAAATTGACTGGGAAATTCTTGACTCTGAGAAAATAAGAGACTTCCAGTTAGCAGATGATATATTGAAGAGAGTGCTCGAATGGAAGGAAAATGAGAAAAAGCCTGAGTGGTGTGACATAGCAGATCAGGGACCTGAAATAAAATACTACTGGCATGAGTGGGAACTTCTATGTGTAAGAAGCGGAGTGCTTTACAGGAGATGGGTAAATTTTGATGGAAAAGATACAAAATATCTTCTGATCGTACCTAGTGCTCTGCGGAGATTCATTCTCTTTCATTTGCATGATGGTGTAACTAGTGGTCACCTTGGTATTTCAAAAACTCTGCTTAAAGTAAAAGAACGGTTCTTTTGGTACAGATTAAGGCAGGATGTGGAATCTTGGTGTGCAACTTGTGAGATCTGTGGGTCGAGAAAGGGAGCTCATAGAACAGGTAAGGCACCAATGAAGCAATACAACGTTGGTCTTCCAATGGAAAGAGTGGCAATAGACTTTATGGGTCCTTTTGTTAGGACAACCCCTCAGAACGGGAATGCCCCAAAGCGATATCTAATGGTCGTTGGAGATTACTTCACGAAGTGGACAGAGGCGATTCCGCTTGAAAACTTGGAAGCTAAAACTGTTGCTAAGGCCCTCATAGATAACTTCATAAGTAGATTTGGGGTACCTCTCATCATTCACACTGACCAGGGAGCTTCTTTTGAAAGTATATTATTCCAAGAAATCTGCCAAATCTTAGGCATTAAGAAAACTAGAACTACAAAAGCAAGGCCACAATCTGATGGCATGATTGAGAGAATGAATAGAACCATAGTTAATATGCTTTCTGCTTTTGTTGCTGAACATCAAAAAGATTGGGATCAGTATGTACCTTTGGTTATGATGGCTTATAGGTCTTCGGTACATGAATCAATAAAAACAAGTCCCAGTAAGATGACTTTAGGCAGGGAAATTCGGCTTCCTATTGATATTTTGTTCGGACAGCCAGAACAAGAGTTGCAAGAAAATGAGTATGGAAGTCAGTATGCGAATCAGTTAAGAGATAGACTGAATGAAGTACATGAATTTGCGAGAAGAAAAATGAAGTTTGCCAGTGACGCAATGAAGAGAAAATATGATTTGAAGTTAAACCTGAAAGAGTTTGAAGTTGGAGAGATGGTCTGGGTGTATGATCTCACTAGAAAAATTGGTCTAAATCCGAAATTTCAACGACCCTGGAAAGGTCCGTTTAAAGTCCTCAAAAAGATAAGTGATATCCTGTATGTTGTACAACAGTCGCCAAGACATAAGCCTCGCGTAGTTCATCATGATAAATTAAGAAAATACTCCGGAAGAAATTTGCCCGCTGAGATGTAGGATAACTTCCATACAACAAAGTAAAAATGACTTGTTCCGTTTTTCAGGTGTTGATGTACTTCTGTGGAGTCTGTGAAGACTTGAAGTTTACTACAAAGGGGAAGTGTCTAGGGCATCTTCGGGAGCAGCACGCTCTCCTACAGTATAAGTGTCTTCTCTGTAAGAAGCTTTTCCGCAGGAATGACAACCCACATCTATGCCGGGCTAGGAGAGAAGATTTCATCCTGTTTGACGTGCAGACTGGGGCGAAGGGCGGCGACGCTGAAGTTGTACTAGACAACTTCATGAGAGATGCGGAGAAAACCAAGGTTCTCTCTAGGAATGTCCTTCTCTCAGAAGAAGAGTGCATCAGGTGGTTTGGAAAAAGGGGGCCAGTAAAAAGTCGTTTGGGGGGATCAGGGCCTGGACCAGTAAGGGGTAGGCCCTTGGGGAATCCTGTGGGGGAAATATTTGACCCAACACAGAGGAAGCGGTCACGACCATCTTTACCCTATAATGGGAAAAGTCGGAGACTGTCCGCTTCCTCTACTTCAACCTCCTCCTCCTCAACATCCTCTTCTTCGGCTTCCTCTTCTTCCTCTTCCGCAACTGCCTCTTCCCTCTCCTTCCAAAATGTAAACTTACAGAAGTACTGTAAGGACCCCCAACTGAGTGAGGAAGAGGAAAGACTGGCTGAGATTGGGCTCATCTCCCATGAGCTCAATTCGTATGAGGAGTTGACTGGTTGTCCAGAGCCAGAGTTGCGGACGGAGGAAGATATGGAAACCGAGAGGTACAGGGAAGAAAGAGGAGAGCAAGAGGAAAAAGAGAAGAAAGACCGGGAAGAGAAAGAGAGAATTGAGAAAGAAAGAAGAGAGAAGGAAGAAAAAGAGAAAAAGGAAAAGGAGGAGAAAGAGAAGAAAGACAGAGAAGAGAAAGAAAAAATTGAAAGAGAGAGGAGAGAGAAGGAAGAGAAAGAGAAAAAGGAAAAAGCGGAAAAGGAGAAAGAGAGGAAAGACAGAGAAGAGAAAGAAAAAATTGAAAGAGAGAGGAGAGAGAAGGAGGAAAAAGAGAAAAAGGAAAAGGAGGAGAAAGAGAGGAAAGACAGAGAAGAGAAAGAAAAAATTGAAAGAGAGAGGAGAGAAAAGGAGGAAAAAGAGAAAAAGGAAAAGGAGGAGAAAGAGAGGAAAGACAGAGAAGAGAAAGAAAAGATTGAAAGAGAGAGACGAGAGAAAGAAAAAGAGAAAAAGGAAAAGGAGGAGAAAGAGAGGAAAGACAGAGAAAAGAAAGAAAGGCTAGAGAGAGAGAAAAGAGAGAAGGAAGAAAACGAGAAAAAGGAAAAAGAGAGAAAGGAAAAAGAAGAGAAAGAAAGGGAGAAGGAAGAAAAACAAAAAAAGGACAAAGAGAGAAAGGATAAGGAGAGAAAAGAAAGAGAAGAGAAAGAAAGGAGTGAGAAAGAAATGAAGGAGAAAGAAGAAAAAGAGAAGAAGGAAAAACAGAGAAAGGAGAAAGAAAAGAAAGCAAGAGAAGATAAGGAAAAAATTGAGAAAGAAAGGAAAGAGAAAGAAGGAAAAGAGAAAATGGAAAAAGAGAGAAAGGAAAAAGAGGAGAAAGAAAGGGAACTTAAAGAAAAAGAGAAAGACATCCAAGTAATTGAAAAAACCCAAGCCCCCAGAAAAGTAATTAAAAAACCCGCCCCTTCAACCAAAAAACTAGAATTGATTCATTCCGACCAGACACAAAAGATTATACTAAATATTGGCGGAACCCCATTCACTTCTTGCCGGAGAACCCTACTCTCCACCCCAAGTCTATTATCAAAAATGTTGAGCCCAAATTCCCCCATGAGCCCTGTTGATGGACAATATTTTCTTGACCGTGACCACCAAACCTTCTCCTGGATAATGACCTTTCTGAGGACAGGAGAACTTCCCCCTCTAAGTCTTAAAGAACTGCTTGCCCTGAAAATAGAAGCCACCTATTTTGAATGTACCAAACTTTTGAGTGTGATTGAAGAAAGATTGCGAGGAGGGTTTTGTCTGTTTGAATGAATGCATTCCTGAAGATAATGTGAGCTAGTTAAGGGATTGGGGTGGACAGAAGAAGTTTGAATGACATCGGATGATTGAAGTTGTTGCAGTGGTGGTAGGGGACACGATAGTCTCTAACCCCGCTGTTAACAACGAATGAGAGTGCGGGTGGTGGAAATCTCAGTCTGTGACCCCAAAGTGGACAGTAGTGTGAATTGAGAGTGTATTGGAGAGTGGCACAACTAAACTAACTGAGGAGGAGGTTGGAAAAAAAAAAAAAAAAAAAAAATTAAACCGCACTTACACTGGACCCCTAGAACCTGGGGAGGGGGGTGGACTTTAATATTTATACCTTTACATCAAAAGGGGGGTGGACTTTACTACATATAGATTCTTAGGCACCTGGGTGGAGGACATGATAGTCTTCAAGTACCCTTGTGCCAGGAACACACTAAAAAGTTGATTATATCTGGCTTAAATAGTAATTGGTATAAGGCTTATTAGTATGACTTAATACGTGTCATGCACTGAGAATGTTGCTTTGATGAACTGAGAAAACTGTTGCTATGATGAACACAGAGTAAACTGTTGTTATATGAACTGAGAATGTTGTAGTGGTGAATAGAGAAAACTGATGTGATGGACTGAGAAAACTGCTGTGATGAATTGAGAAAACCGTTGCTGTGATTATGACTCAATCAGGAACAAGACATCTGAGGTAAAGGACTTATTCCACTCGGTCTTATCATTAACTGAGGCGTCAAATGACACCATCATTGTGGTAACTATTAACAATACTGGTAGTAGCTATATAGTGCTCCAGCATTACGTGGACTCTGAATAAGAGCTTATTACAAAAACAGGACTTTTCAATGAACAACTCACTGTGACAAAATCATCTTTATTTGATACACAATGGGTTAACTAAGGTTACAAACAAGTATGCCATGGTTCCTATAGGTACTCCGTTTCATTACTGCACTGAATTTTCATTGTTATATCATATATCTTTATTAAATTCTTACCCATAGATACCATGTGGGACTTTGTAAATATATTCATATGACTATCACCTCCCCATATTTTCATAAATCCTAAAGGTTTAAAGGATTTTATTCCTTTGGTGCAGTACGGCATACCGATTTAAGATTATTAACCTTTTGTGGTGGACACATGGCATGCTTGCTTGTTAGGATAAGAGATGCATCAGGATCTGAGTTGCATGGGTCTCTAACATAATTAATTCAATGTTTTCCTTACTACCCAGTTCAACCTGTGGAACTTGGTGGTACCAAATCCCAGGAGGTTGAAGCTCTGATTGAGATGCATGTCTTAACAATAATAATAATAATAATAATAATGGTAAAGAAAAAAATGAAATACTATATGATATGGCACATCGCAGCTGGATGACGATGATCTTTGTTCCGTTGCAAACTGGTTGGTGGCTGAAATACCCGATTTTTAATTGGGGACCAATTTTTTTTTAAAGATGGGGGTAGTGTAATATACCAGCCACCACCATTTTGCTTGTTTGTGAGTTGCTGGGTGTTGCAACTTATACAGCAAGCATCACAGTCAGACTGGGTGTTTTTATCTAGTTTATAAATTTAAACAAACCGCTCTTTCAACATTGAACTTCGATCGTTTGTCATTTCGCTGCTTTGTTCCACTTTGATCGGGCTTCCTGACACGGAAATCCGATATATGTCGCTATTCAGCAAAGGGACGGTAATCGGACAATGAATACCTAAGGTAAGACAGCCTAATTGCATTGTACCTGTGTTTATAAGCCTTAAAACCATCATTCTTTTCTGTCTGCAACCCGGAAAAGTTCTCTCGACGCCATGTTCGATAAATCTATGAAACATTTCCATGTCCGACACTCTGATTGGCCCGCTTTGGCTGAGCTGACCAATCACAGTGTTCGTTTCCATATTGAAGACAGACTGTTCGCACGTGTCTCGTGCAGGACTCCTAGCAACCCTGGCGACTATATAAAGCCGGGTCTTGCCGCAGCGTCCCTTATGACACGGTGTATCTCAAACTGTCAACAAGTCACCAAAATCGGTAAAAGAACTAAAAATGAGAGAGGTATGAAATCGGTTAAGTATTTTTACCGAGTTTTGAGACAGTAACTACTGAGAAAGGTTCCATTAGACCATTGATAGGTTTATTTTTCTCTAAAGTTGACCGAATCTTAAGAAAGTTGCTTTTTACCGAATTTCGGCTCTTTACCGAATTTCGACCCTTTACCGAATTTGAGCGCTGTAATATTCACTTATAAATTGTGAAGTGCTAGGGTTAATTAGCCCTATAGGCCGATAATTTATCCGTCTTAGAGTCCATGTTTAGCTTTTATTGAAGCACTTTGGGTCAAGAGAGAAGTTTTCCCAGGGTGATTTTACCGAATGTCCCGTCCCTTTGTCGCTTAAACGACTTAAAATTCAGTGACTTGTATATTTTGCTGGAAATGTTTTTTCATTAGGTAACTTCTGTGAAGTTTTTTTGCAACCTTAAAATAATTAAAGCTGTCTTAAATGTTAATTTCTTGACTCTTTATTCTACATGAAAGCGGAGATAAACCAGAATCAGGAGAACCCTGATTTTCTTGTAATGGTCAGATACCTTTGACGCAAACCTCGGCATAGTTACCCTGACTTCCTGATATTGTTAACTTGTGCAAAGGATCTGAACGTTACAGTATTTTATCACCAACCTTGTTCAGCATAAAAATTAATAATATAGTTAAATGTGTAAAAGACCCAGATTGTTCGCTTTTTGTTGACGATTTTGGAATTTTTTATCGTTCCAAAAATATGGAAACCATTGAATTTAAACTGCAAAGGTGTTTAAATAATATAGAAACTTGGGCAACAGAAAATGGTTTTAAATTTTCTAAAACAAAAACTCAGTGTGTTCATTTCTGCCAAATTCGAAAGTTACATTTAGATCCTGTTCTAACTATTTACGGCAGTCCAATTCCAGTCGTCACTGAAGCGAAGTTTTTGGGTCTTTTGTTCGATAACAAATTGTCTTTTATTCCCCATATCAAAGCTTTGAAAGCTAAATGTTTAAAAGCTCCTGATATTCTTAAAGTCCTGTCCAGTTCCGACTGGGGAGGAGATCGCACTGTTCTTTTAAATCTTTATAGATCTTTAATTCGTTTCAAATTGGACTATGGTTCCATAGTCTATGGATCTGCTAGGAAATCTTATTTAAAATCTTTGGATACTATACATCATCAAGGTTTACGTCTAGCACTAGGTGCATTTCGTACTTCACCTGTTGAAAGTCTGTATGCTGAATCAAATGAACCTTCACTTTACGTTAGAAGAGAGAAATTGTCTCTTCAGTATGTTACAAAACTAGCCGCAAATCCACGTAATTCAGCATATGACTCTGTTTTTAACCCTAACTATGAAAGATTTTATAACAACAAACCATCGGCGATAAAACCTCTTGGCCTAAGAATTAAACCATTACTCGAAGAGGCCAATATTAATATAAACAATATTCAGTCTTTCTCTTTACCATCTAAACAACCATGGACGTTAAACTCCCCAAAGATAATTTTAGACTTAAACAAAAATAAGAAATCCGAAGTAGAATCACATATTTTTAAGAACGAATTTTTAGAAATCAAATCAAATTTTAAACATCATATATCCATTTACACTGACGGTTCGAAACAAGATGAGAAAGTTGCTTGTTCTGTCATTAGTCCAAATTTCACTGACAGCATTAGATTACCTGATAACAGCTCTATTTTTACTGCTGAAGCGAAAGCAATTGATATCGCACTTTATCACATTAGAGATCAACCTGAAAGGCATTTTATCATTTATTCAGATTCTCTTTCTGTATTACAATCTCTCAAAGATCAACATCACAGAAACCCCTTGATTCAACAAATTTTAAGAAAATATCATTACCTTTCCGTCTCAAAGGAGATCGTATTCTGCTGGTTTCCCAGTCACGTAAATATCCGTGGAAATGAGTTAGCCGATTTAGAGGCCAAATCGGCATTGTCGTTAAATATAACTAATTTTAAAATTCCCCATTCAGATTTTAAATCCAACATAAATAAATATATAAATAACAAATGTCAATCTATTTGGGAAAAAGAAACCAATAATAAATTAAATAAAATACAACCAAATTTTCATAACAAATGCTCTTTTTCGAATTATAGTAGGAAAGATCAGACGAAAATCACAAGATGCCGCATTGGCCACACACGGCTCACTCATTCCTTTATATTAAAAAACGAACAAGCACCTTTCTGCATATCTTGTAACGAACCGTTCACAGTTGAACACTTTCTCATTTCATGTATAGAATTTTATCATATACGTACAAAATATTTTAATGTTTCAACATTGAAAGAGCTTTTTAACGATATACCATCTTATAAATTAATCAATTTTCTTAAAGAAATCGGCCTTTTTAACAAACTATAATAGTAAATATTTTAACTTTTAAATTTTCATAACAATTTTATATTTAATACCTTAATTATTTTTAGACGCTATATGCCCTATTAGGGTTGAGCGTCTTTAAACAAAACATCCATCCATCCATCCATCCATCCAGCAGTAAGTCCAAAAAGTGGAGACAGAATGGCAAATAGTGTAGACCCAGATCAGACTGCTCCCTCAGGAGCAGTCTGATCTGGGTCTGCACTATTTCTACTTAGTCCTGACTGTCCCAATACTTGGTACATTTTAAAAATACGTTTCATACTTTTCAGAGTTTGGCCAACATTGCAGTAGTCCACTGCTGACCCAGCAGTTGAATCAACTGAGTCGTGAACTGTTAGACCTTTTGAAGGCATCACCAAATTGTTGTCTGCCATTGAACAAGTTCATACCTAGTTACCACCACCATTTTGGCCGACAGTGTAGGGTAGCAGACTACGGGTACACAAAACTGATGGAACTTTTTGAGGCTGTGCCTCATGTGGTGCAGGTGAGATTAATCTTGTTGTAACGTTAAACCTCAAATCAAACAATCAAAATAATCTTGTTCTTCTGTATCATTGTTTAGCTAACATGAACCGAAAGCTCACCTGTGAGCTTATCGTATGGCAAGGGTCTGTTGTCTTTGGTCTGTCATCTGTCAATTTTTTCAAACATCTCCTCTGAAACCGCTGGGCCGATTGAAGTCAAATTTTATGTGGAGCATGCATGGGATGGGAGAATGAATGTTTGTTCATGAGGTCTAGGTCACATGACCAAGATGGCCACCATGCCAATATGTGGTAAAAACCCTTCAAAAATCTTCTCAAGAGCCAGGTTGCCGATTGTCATATAAAATTGGTGTGTAGCATTAGGGACTCCGATCCATTATAGTTTGTTTAAATGATGACCCTTGGATGACCTTGACCTATTTAATGCCAAGGTCAAATTTGCTCACATAGACTTTTGTATGGTCCAGACCCTAATTGCAGAATTGTGTCCCCTAGAACGACTTGAACATCTCGGCCACATGTGTAGCATATGTTAAATAGTACTGTTCGGGTCTCCTCAACTCCTACAGTATTGGATGCAGAACATTGGCACTTGCATTTAACATGTGCACAAAGGAAACAGGATTGTGATCCAGACCCTTATTTCAGAATTATGTCCTCTTGAACAACTTAAACATTTTGCCCATTTGTTATTTGGAGTACGTTGCAGTTTCTGGTTTAGAATGTGTACTACATACATCAAACAAATAATTCATCTAGTGAGGCATATGGTGGGATCATTCATCACCTTCAGTGATTTCTAGTTTGGATTTGTTTTTTTGGTGGTGTAGAGAAAATCCCCTGACCTTCCGTTGGAAAACTTGGCATCTCGTATGTGACCTGAGCTAGACCCAAACCACAGCTGTACGAGACCAAATAATTAAGACTGACTTCAAATAACAGACGAAACAGTAAAATCATTTTGATCAACAGCACAGGATTTTGTTGGTATACAAAACATATTTTGCAGGTTAAGTTAAAGAAAGCCGAGACTAGATCATTTCAGCAAGGTGGAGCATCATCAGTGAGTCACAGGTCAATATTATCTAGAAGGACAGAACTTTCAAACAAGAAAGAAAATACAGGGTTGGTGTTAAAATTATTCTTGATCCGGACTAAAGGAGGCCAACAGATTCCATTCTATCATAGTTTTTGTTCAGCATCTACATCGAATACTATTTACTTCAATCAACCCTCTTTATACCAACATTAGTTATAACAGCAAAACTTGTTATACCGACAGTTTCAATGGAATGAATTCTAAGCTCAAGGCTTAGCCTCGATTCTGAGCGATGTGGGCTTCCCTCGGGTTGGAAATGCCCAAATCGAATCCATAGTCATGAAAGATTCTTGTAACTTAATACTTCAAGAAATAAATGTTATAGATATTTGTTAGAATCGCCTCACTGAGGCGATTCTAACAAATATCTGTAACATTTGTTTCTTGGAGTCATGATGTGGAAAAGACATTTTTTAACCTATCACACTCCTAACTGGGATTCTTTATAATGGCAAATTCATTATAAAAGCACAATAATAGGGAGCAAATACTGTTGTTATAACGCGAGTCCTCTGTGGTACTATTTACCATATGCATTTGGACAGACAGGGCTGAGCAAATAGTGTAGACTGAGATAAGATGCTGCAGAATGCAGTGTCTCAGTGCAGCATCTCATCAGGGTCTACACTGTTTGCTGCTCATCAAGCTACCTTCTGTCATAATATCCGGTGGTCAGTTGTACATGTGTATTTGTTCAAATTTTAGAAAAACTGGGTAAGTAGCTGAGGTGTCTTAATCCTTAAGGTTAATATGGTCATCACGAAAACACGCCTATATAATTTTGACCCCCTTGACCCCACTTATATGTAGTAAAACTGGGGTTTACAGGGATAAACCTTATTTTACTTACTTCTGTTCTAAACTATAGATTGTGGGTACTTGTTAGAACGGCCTCCATGAGGCGGTTCTAACAAGTACCCATAAACTATATTTTGAGCAGAAACAAGAAATATATCACAATTTTTCATCTTAAAATGTTCATTTTTTCGGCTCTAAAGTTTTCAATGTATTTGTATAGGCGTGTTTTTGTAATGGTAATCAAACGTCTTACAGATAGTGATGGAGAATCTCATTCCAAGTTTACAGGTTTGATGAATTATAGAAAATTTTCTTCATGAAAAAATTTACTTTCAGGTTCTTGGTAGCGGTGATCGTAAAATTCTTACCCTCACACACCGATCCCAGGTGAAGAGATTTATCACCGACCTGTTACGCCTTCTGAAAGCCAACCCGGGGAAAAAGTTATTCATGTCAAACCTTCCTGAAGAATTTGGTAAGTCTTACCCCTTATCCTGCTGTTCTTGACAACCCCTTCCTTAATCCAGATCAGATGGCTCCATCTGATCAGGATCTACACTGTCATGCAGTTTGTGAAACGAATGAATATATCAAGTCATCTGATTGGCTGATAGCTGGGAATGGATGTGGCTTAGTTAATATATTCAGCCGGATAAGAGTTAATGAACTATCCATGGAGGCACACATGATCTTGAAGTTGAAACAATGTTGAAAACGTTCCAATGTTTAATCAACATTGAGTGCTTGCTGTGCTCAATTATGCTGTTCTAAAGAGCACCCACAACCTATGATTCAAGTATAAATAAGAAAAAAATCATGGATTTTCATTGGAAAAGTAGCCATTTTAGAGATGCGAAAGAATGCACTATGTCGCATGGGTGTGTTATCGTAATGAGTATAAACCTGCCCAGGAGAAGTGATGTTAGGTTAATTAACAGACTCGATATGACCTAAACAGTGTAGACTGGGCTGTCTGACTGCATGAAAGCAAACCAATTATGCATCATTAATGTTGTGTTGAAATTATTCTTGCAGGTAAGCTACTGGGACGGCCATGGGACGTTACAGAATATGGTGTGTGCTGCATTGAAGATATGTTGGTTGAGATTCCAGCCACAGCCATAACAGTAAGTACATGTAATTTGTCTGTTGAACGAGATTTCCATAAAATTTTACTTAAATTTACAGGAACCGCGGTGTGAGGCGGACCGTCCATGCTAATAAACCCTATTGGTTTCATTGGGCGACAGGGCTTGAGATGTCATTTCATCTCAATGTCGGGTAAAAGTCCCACAAAATTGGAAGCAACGTCTCCAAAATGACCTTTACAGTGTTGATGAGGACCTTAAACCTCAAATCAAACGAACAATGTTGAACAAAATTTACATAAATTGAGACCTACAGTATATATAATTTCTAAATTTTGGAATATCATTGTGAGGATGTTATTTTGTCAGTTTTAGTGATCATTTATTGGGTAACTGTCTTCAAAATTGTCATTTGGGTTGTTCATTACGAAAACATGCCCTATACAAATACATTGTTAATTTTATCACCGAAAAATGAAAATTTTTAGATAAAAAATTCTGATAGTTTCCTTATTTCTGCTCAAAACAAATTGTGGATACTCATTAGAACCACCTCAGTGAGAGGGTTCTAACAAGTACCCACAATCTGTTTTTAGCAGAAATAAGAAAAACAATGTATACCCCTGCAGACTCCAGTTTTACTATATAAAAGTGAGGTTTAAAGGGGTCAAAATTATATAGGCATGTTTTCATGATGTAAATTGGTGGTTTTATGATAAAAAATTTTTCTTATGGTAATGCATCAACAGAGCCTTAAAACCAGATTTGTGACTGTAAAAGCATCAATTTATATCCTCAAATGATAATTTTTAATACATATATTCCCATTCAGATACACTTTATGAGTTATTTGTTAACCCTTATCCTACAGAATAATTAATTTTGCCACACCCATTTCTGACTTTCAACCAATTAAATTATTTGATATATTCTATTCACTGAATGACAGTGTAGATCTTCACTGTTTGCAAAGATAGGGGTTGTCCTGTTCAGCAGGATAAGGGTTAAAAAGTATACTATTTTTTTCAAAGCAGTGCGTAAATCGAATTCCAGTTGATAAAAAGCAGTGTTGTGTGATGACGATAGGTTTTGCAAGATGTACCATGGTATAGTTTTGACATTATCCAATCAGAATCATATTACTTTGCAACTGTATTAGAATGCTGTACAAAATGTCTAATTTCGACAGGCCTCCATGGTCTAGTGGATAAGAACGTTGACTATTAATCCTTAGGTCTCTCACCACTGTGGTTCGAGCCTGGCTTGGGTCATGTGAGATTCCAAGTTCTGCAACGGAAGGTCAGGTGGTTTTCTCAGGGTATTCCTGTTTTCACCTACCTGATTAACAGTCAGCTTGATATGAGTGAAAGTCTTGAAAGGGCCGTAAACCAAAAAACAAAAACAAAATTTTTCTAATTTCATACAGTAACAGGAGAATATTAGTTCACCCTGATCTTATAATCTTTTTGTTTCAGGTCACTACTGAGGGAACAGAGACTGTAATTGGAATACCCAAGAAAGGTATACCATATTTACCCTATGTTTTCGGACAGACAGGCCCAAGTAAACAGTGTAGACACTGATGAGATGCCGCAGAATGCCGCGTCTTATCAGGGTCTACTCTGTTTGCCATTCATCCAGCTATATTTAGACACAATATCGGGTACTAAATTGTACATGTTAAATTTTAGAGCAAGTACGTTAAGGAGTTAAGGTGTCTGAATAATTTGGGTCTGTACGGTAGTGAGGTTTTAACCCTTATCTTGCTGAACATGACAACCCCTATCTTTACAAATGGTGTAGATCCAGATCATATGGCTTCCTCAGAAGCCATCTGATCAGGATCTACACAGTTTGTCATTCAGTTTTTGAATTCAATTTCATAGAATATATAAAGTTATTTGATTGGCTGACAGTCAGAAATGAGTGGGGCAAATTAATTATTCAGCAGGATAAAGATTAATGACTCCCAAGTACCAAACTGTTCTAGAGTCCCTAAAAATTCTTTTCATAGTATCAGGCAACGAATACAGTTGACTCTCGTTATCTCAACCCAGCTTATCTCGACACTATGGCTTATGTCGAACCAATTTCTAAGTCACATACATTTTCCCTATATATTTATTGTATTTCAACTTCGCATGTGTCGAACTACTTTTAAGTCGACACTTCGGCTATCTCGCCCATCATTTTCAGTCCCTGAATGTATTTTTCACTGTTTTTGCTACTGCGTATCTCGAACCAGGATTCTTGACGTAACGAAAAAAAAAACAAAAAAACATGCGTCCGTACCTTCAATTTGGTAATAGGCCTTTAGAAAACAATTCATCAATACTCACAATGTTGTTAATTATCCAATTTGTCCAGGTGCGTTTGCAATTAAAATTAGCATTCGGCTACTAAGAAAATCATGTGCGTGTAATAAAGACTGACACACGGTGCTCAATCTTTAATCTTACACCGTCTCGTGTCAATGATTTGCAAGATTTCCATGATAAAAAGCGGCGTTGTCTTTCTTGCAGAAATGTCAAAGAAAGTGACAAAAGTTGTGATAATCTCGGCGTGTTAAAAACGCAGTTGTTTGGAACAATTCACGTGTATCATTGTTAACCCGTCTGTTTCTTAACCGATGCAAATCCATGTACAAACAGTGTAGATTCAAAAGGGATGGATCATAACGAGCTTTCGTGGCAGGACCTAAACTGTTTGACCCCTTGATTCAACAAATTTTACCAAAATATCACTACCTTTCTGTCTGCAAGGAGATTATATTCTGCTGGCTTCCAAGTCATGTTAATATTCGTGGAAATGAATTGGCTGACTTGGAAGCCAAGTCGGCATTATCTTTAACAGTTACAAACTTAAAAATTCCTTTCTCCGATTTCAAATCAAACATCAATAAATATATAAAGAAAAAATGTCAAACTATTTGGGACAATGAAACTAATGATAAATTAAATAGAATTCAACCAAATTTTTACAGTAAATGCTCATTTTTGAACTACAGCCGAAAAGACCAGACAAAAATTACGAGATGCCGTATTGGACACACAAGACTCACTCATTCCTACATTTTAAAAAACGAACAAGCACCTTTCTGCATATCCTGCAACGAACCGTTCACAGTTGAACACTTCCTCATCTCATGTATTGAATTTAACCATGTATGTTCTAAATATTTTAATATTACTACGATGAAAGATCTTTTTAATAATGTACCTTTTTACCAATTAATCAATTTTCTTAAAGAAATCGGTCTTTTTAACAAATTGTAATTATTAAAATTTTAATTGTTTAATCTTGCACAATTTTATATATAATATTTGACTGTTTTAGACGCTATATGCCCGGTTAGGGTTGAGCGTCTTTAAATAAATCATCCATCCATCCATCCATCCTAAACTGTTTGCCATAGTGACGGTTAATCAGTTAGAGGGGAGAGGAGTCAAACTACTGTATGACTTATATAGCATGTACTGCTCTCCGAAGAAATATAAGCGTTGCATTCAAGGGCGGGAACCAGTCTGTTTAGTATCTAACTATATTTAGCGAATTTGGAAACCCAGATTTGTAGGAATTTAAAAGAAAAACAAAATACGTGAGAAATCTATCATTTTTATTTATTTATTAATTTGTTCATAAACGCTATACTCTGACAAGCTCCAGTACTTTCATAAACAAGTTTTAAAAACTCAGTAAGAATTACCAAGAATACCAAGCATATCACGGCAAACAATGTGTTCTGACATACATGTGACGTCACACTTTGGTTATCTTGTACTACGGATAACTCGAATATTTTTATCCCGTCCCGTGAGGTTCGAGATAACGAGAGGCGACTGTATTTAATAGTGTTCGCCCCGCCATTTGGGGCTTGGACAAATAGATTGGGCTGCATGGTGCTTCCACGCAGAGCTTAAACTGACTGAACAATAGAAGTAAACTGCTTGGAAAGTCTTAAGCATTCCCAGGCAAGGTAGCACGAGTCTGACTGTCCCTGTAAATAGAGCTACATGGTATGGCTTGATGTCATTTTATCTCAGTGTCGGGTAAAAGTCCCACAAATAAGAAGTGATGTCTCGCATATGACCTAAATAGTGTTGACGGGGATGTAAAACTCAACACAAACAAATAAAATCTTAATGTGTGTAACAATGTTCTATAAAAGGGTTATCCTTTGGAAACAGAACTAAAAAATATGGAGTGTGCATCTTTTCTGGGCCAGACTAGCTAGTTTCAGTCAATTAGGCCTCATCAGTGACCCTCAAATATTTTCAAAAGTCCACAATGGAATCAATGATCCCAAAGGACAAGAAAATATAAACTACACTGATGTAGGGCAGGGAGACTTTTTACGGCTGCCACACATTCCCAGACACCAGCTGTAGTGACGTTAAATATGTTCTATAAAAGGGTTATCCTTTGGAAGCAAGGAATACACCACAGAACTGAAAAATATGGAGTGTGCATCTTTTCTGGGCCAGACTAGCTAGTTTCAGTCAATTAGGCCTCATCAGTGACAGGCCTCCTTTGTCAAGTAGTTCAGAGTGCAGACTGCTGGGAAAGGTCAGGAGGTTTTTCTGCACATGCTTTGGGTTTTCATCTAAATCCGATTAACAATAGGCTTTGTACAAGCGAAATAGTATTGAAAGTGTTGTAAAATGCAAACAAAAAATGTGTGTACTCATTAGAATCACCTCAGAGGCCATTCTAATGAGTAACGAAGCACACTATTTGTGCTGTAGCCTGATAAAAATACATGGAGCTACTGCATTTGTTTGCACCTGGAACTTTTCATGCAGGGGAAGCATTAGACAGGTGGACCATAACAGTATAATCACTGGATTTGGTCATGGGAATTTCTGAAAACAGTATGTTTTCTTAACCCTTAAGGGGAATGGGAACATATGGCAGATTTTTCTGCCATTTTTCAAAGGGAGATAACTTTCGGGACTTCTGTTAGCTTTTCTCTAAGCCCTGTCTCACTGACAAAGGGGTCTACACTTAAAGGAAAGAATTTGCTCCTCAGGAGCAACTTCTTTCCTTTAAGAGTTGACCCCTATTGACTTGGTTGCCTCCCCTGAAGGTGTTCCCATTCCGCTTAAGCTGCCAAGAAAATGCAGATGAAACATGCTGTCTGCTGCATCTTCTTGCAAACATTTGAAACACATTTTTACATACAGGCAAACAGTGTGTACCCAGATCAAACTGCCCCAAGAGGAGCAGTCTGATCTGGGTCCACACTGTTAGTAATTTTTTTATACGCCCGTTTTGAAAAAACGGGACGTATTATGTTATGGGGTCCGCGTCTGTCCGTCCGTCCGTCCGTAAACTTTTCGTTTCCGGATAACTCCTCCTACAGTTTTCATCCGATCAAGTTGAAACTTGGTAGGTAGTAAGACCATGATGTGTAGATGTGCGTAAAGTTTCGAGAATTAACGTTCGCCAAATATTAACAGAGTTATGCCCCTTTGAAAATTTTGTAAACATTTTCGTTTCCGGATAACTCCTCCTACAGTTTTCATCCGATCAAGCTGAAACTTGGTAGGTAGTAAGACCATGATGTGTAGATGTGCGTAAAGTTTCGAGAATTAACGTTCGCCAAATATTAACAGAGTTATGTCCCTTTGAAATTTTTGTAAACATTTTCGTTTCCGGATAACTCCTCCTACAGTTTTCATCCGATCAAGTTGAAACTTGGTAGGTAGTAAGACCATGATGTGTAGATGTGCGTAAAGTTTCGAGTATTAACGTTCGCCAAATATTAACAGAGTTATGCCCCTTTGAAATTTTTGTAAACATTTTCGTTTCCGGATAACTCCTCCTACAGTTTTCATCCGATCAAGCTGAAACTTGGTAGGTAGTAAGACCATGATGTGTAGATGTGCGTAAAGTTTCGAGAATTAACGTTCGCCAAATATTAACAGAGTTATGTCCCTTTGAAATTTTTGTAAACATTTTCGTTTCCGGATAACTCCTCCTACAGTTTTCATCCGATCAAGCTGAAACTTGGTAGGTGGTAAGACCATGATGTGTAGATGTGCGTAAAGTTTCGAGAATCAACATCCGCCAAATATTAACAGTTATGCCCCTTTGAAATTTTTGTAAACATTTTCGTTTCCGGATAACTCCTCCTACAGTTTTCATCCGATCAAGCTGAAACTTGGTAGGTAGTAAGACCATGATGTGTAGATGTGCGTAAAGTTTCGAGAATTAACATCCGCCAAATATTAACAGAGTTATGCCCCTTTGAAATTTTTGTAAACATTTTTGTTTCCGGATAACTCCTCCTACAGTTTTCATCCGATCAAGCTGAAACTTGGGAGGTAGTAAGACCATGATGTGTAGATGTGGGTAAAGTTTCGAGAATTAACATCCTTCAAATATTAAAAGAGTTATGCCCCTTTGAAATTTTTGTAAGTATTTTCATTTCCGGATTACTCCTAGAGTTTTCATCAGATCAAGCTGAAACTTGGTAGGTAGATAAACCTTGATGTATAGATGTTCGTAAAGTTTCGAGTATTAACGTCTGCCAAATATTAACAGTTATATCCCTTTGAAATTTTTGTAAACATTTTCGTTTCCGGACATTTTGATAAAAAACGTCGCATTATGTTATTGACTTCGTGTCCGTTAGGACCGCTTCCGTCCGCCTTTCCGCCCATCCGCCCAAAATCTTCTTCTTTTCAGGATAACGCCTCTGTCAGTTTTTTGTAAACATTTTCGTTTCCGGACATTTTTATAAAAAACGTCGCATTATGTTATTGAGTTGGCGTCCGTTAGGACCTCTTCCGTCCGCCTTTCCGCCCATCTGCCCAAAATCTTCTTCTTTTCAGGATAACGCCTCTGTCAGTTTTCATTCGATCAACCTGACAATTGGTAGATAAATTTTGAATTTTTTCAGTAAACATTCTCATTCCGCATATCTCGTACCAAATACGAATTTGCCACGGGCGTATAATGCCCCGCTTGCGGAGCTCTTGTTAAAGTAACTTGAAGACAAAGCAGATGACAAGTATTGTGATTGGCATCTTATGGGTTAAGGGGGATTGGAACACCTTAAGGGGAACTCCTTCCTTTAAGAGTAGACCCCTTTTTCAGTAGGACAGGGCTTGTAGAAAAGCGAACAGGAAGTCCCAAAAGTTGTCTCCCTTGAAAAATGGCGGAAATATGTGCTAGGTGTTCCCATTCCCGTGAAGTAGAAGTGTGGGGGTTTTTTTTCAGAGCAAACCCCAGAAGAGGCAGAGAGGACGAAGCAATTCTGTCTGGAAGTTGTTGATCTCCTGAAGCACAGCCACCAGTACCACATGATGTTTAACAAGTTTATACCTTCCTACCATCACCACTTTGGACGTCAGTGTCGCGTCAGTGACTACGGCTTCCAGAAACTTCAAGGTCTTCTTGATGCTGTACCACATGTTGTTGAGGTTGGTTTGTCTTTTTCTTGTCCTGTCCCATCCCAGCTTGCCCATCTCCTCCGTCCCACACTGACCTGTCCCAGTCCAGGTCCCGTCCTTTGTCTTTGACATGTCGGTTGTATACTGTTCATCTGGGTTGTCTTTTTCATATAAGAATCTTATATGGGTGTGAGGGGTGGATTGAAAAATCAGTCCCGAGGGATCACTGTCCGGCATCACGAGGCTTGCCGAGAGTCGGATTTTTCTATCCATCCCTCACACCCATATTGGATTCTTCTTCTTGCATACCTTCCATTTATATTGCGAATTTTTAATGCTGCTGTCACTTCGGTTACCGACGTCCGCCATTTTGTGATGACACAACAGGAATGTTTAGTGACGTCACGCATGACGCCGCCGCGCATGAGGTTGTAATCAACCAGTGCATTTATCAAACACGCGATTATATTCGATTTGGGGTCGGAACACCAGGGTCAGAACATAAATTTCTATCCCAGGGTAAAATCACGGATTTCCTTGTCTGGTGTGCAAGAATGTTCCATCCCATCCCACCTTGCTTATCTAGTCATGCCCCACGCTGACCTGTCCCAGTCCATTTTAAAGAAAACACAACCTGACACCCCTTAATTTTTTAATGCACTCCTGGTATATAAAAGGAGGAAGATACCATTTGGTACAAAAAGGGTTAATCATTGATTCTCTTACCACTGTAGATTTAAGCATCTATTCAATCACATAAGAGGCATAAAAGTTCTTGGTGCAGTTGTTCAAAACTAACAATATCTTAACCCTTTTTGTACCAAATGGAATCTTCCTCCTTATATATAGCAGGAGTCCATTTCAAAATTTAGGGGTGTCAGGTTGTGTTTTCTTCAAAATTCATTTGGAAAATGAAGTTTTAGCAAACAGTGGAGGGCCTGATCAGACGCCGCGTTTTGCGGCGTCTGATCTGGGTCTGCACTGTTTGCCAGGGTACCCGTTTTGGGGTGTCTGGTACAAAATGGGTTAAGTTAAAATATAGATAATCCTTTGATCATATAATATAGCAAATATGCTCTCGTTTTTGCTGAAAAAGATATGAGCAGCTTTTGCAATAATGCAACAGCTGCTCTCATTTTTTCTGCAAAAATAACGCTATTGTACTTGCTAGAACAGTTAACAATTTGATCACTAATGAGCTTGTTTTGTTTGTTTGTATTGGAGTTTAACGACCCAGTTAACACTATTTTAGGTTATATTTTAGCCTGTCAGTTTACCTATCCACACTTTACCAGGGCAGACTTATACATAAGCAGTTAACCAGTACATTGAATCAGCAGATGGGTGAGAATGACCATAGAAAAGATTTCATGATCAATCTCCATGAAAGAATGTTGCCGACCCCGGCAAGAATCAAACCTGTGTCCTCCTGATCACCAGTCAGACACACATCCGAGTGAGCTACCGAGGCAGGCTGTAAAGAGCTTGTTAAGTTAATAATGCTTTGAACAACTGGTCCCTGGTTGTTTTTCTGCGGGTAGTCTGGTTTTTGCCTACCTCTGAATAGCCCATCTTATATGGAAAACATCAAAACGGGTCATTAGCAAACTGTGCAAACCCAGATCAGATGTCCAAGAATGTGGTGTTTATTCAGGGTCTTCACTGTTTGCAGAAATTTTAAACATTTTCGAAATGAATTATCAAAAATATCCTCAATTTTAAAATGAACACCTGCTGCATATAAGGTCAAAAATTCCATTTTGTACAGCATTGGTTAAAGATCGGCCAGATATAAGTGAAATGGTCTTGAAAAACAATACAAAATACACCACAACCTCATTATAACACAGTTCATTATAACACAGTTTTGGATATAACAACGCTTTCAAGATTGATCCAAAAAATATATAGATTTTACAGAAAAATGACCATAAATGGTCATTTTTCTATATAATCTATACATTTTTGTTTTGATATAACATGGTTGTTTAACTAACACGGTTTCTGCTTCGGACCCCTTCAATAGTGTTATAAAGAGGTTGTGGTGTACATGTATTGTCAGCATGTCATTTACATACAGAGGCTTTAATACAGGTCGTAGATGAAGGTGATGACAGATATATCATGTTGACGGACCCAGAGTTGAGGAAAGTGATTGGGGAGCAGATCGTTGACCTCCTCAAACAGAAAAAGGTTCAGTGTTTTCCATTGGACAGTCTGATGTTGACCTTCACCTTACACTATGGGTTCGTGATACCACTTCATGACCTCAAGGTCACCACTATGGAAGAGCTGATGACCAAACTGAAACATGTTCTCAAGGTCAGTTAAAATTCTTTCTTTCTTTCTTTCTTTCTTTCTTTCTACTTATACTGTGATCGGTCATATTTGACCTTTACTTGTGGGAGTACTTTACATACCCTCTGGATGGGCCTTTGGATGGACTCTTGATCATTAGGTCTCTCACTACTGTGGTTCAAGCCTCGCTCGGGTCATATGTGAGACGCCAAGTTCTGCAACGGAAGGTCAGGTGGTTTTTCTCCGGGTACACTGGTTTTCGCCCACCTCTGATTAATGATCAGCTCGATATGAGTGAAATAATTTTGAAAGGGCCGTAAAACCAAAACAAAAAAAAAAAAAAAATACCCTCCGGATTGGGTGTACTTTACATACATTCCAGGTTTGCAAGATGAAAGCCTATACAGTAATCATGTAACTATGGTGGGGATCTGATCTACACATGGGATGACTCTCCTTGCAAAGGGGGCCTCCAGTTAACATGTCGATCTGATGGATTGTACACTTTGTCATTCTTTTTCTTGAGAGACTCTTAATTTTGAGTAGTTGTTGTCGGAATACTTGGATAAATATGTTACACTGTTTGTCATGCAGTTTTGTGAACTTAAGAAATACATTATATCAAATAATCTAATTGGTTGATAGACCAAAATGGGTGTGACTAAATATGTTAATTCAGCAGGATAAGGATTACATTCTACAGGTTGAGGTGTATGATGGGAAGGCCTATGTGGTGCTGGCAGACAGGTCCAGTGCTCCTCCACTGGCTAGACAAGTTCTACAACTCTTGATGGACCAGAGTGGTGGTAGTCTCCCTTTGATGGAACTGTGCAGCAGATACAGGACTACATTTGGGGTAGATCCAGATTTACACAAAATTAAAGAGGAGTTGCTAGATTATGTGCAAGTAAGTACCTCAAAGGGCTACCATGTAATCTTGATAATTGGGCATCCGAAAGGTTGATATTCAAGTTCTACAAATACCTGTTCATGGGTGAAGGATTTAGTTTTTAGGAGTTGTACCTATCTTTATAGGTGTAAAAGTACCTCATACTCAGCCAAAAATAATTAATTAGGAACAGGAAAGTAAAAAAGTAAAAATAACAATAATAATCGACACCAGAAAATTGTTACCACATATTGTATAATTCTGCTGTTTAGACCACCAAAAATTAAGACTAACTCTGCTTTTAAAAGCTTGTAAGTTACAAACAAGATTCAGTTATTCTTTCTTTGTATTTTCTGCACCCAGTGAGTGAGTGAGTTTTAGTTTTACGTCCCACCAACAGCTAAGGTCATACGGAGATGGGACCTCGGTTTAAAGACTCATCCAAAAGTCTGCAGAAGCCCGGGATCGATCCTGCGATCCCTGGTTTACAAGGCGAGTAGCGCAACCACTGCACCATGTAGGCTTCTTTTTCTGCACCCAGTGTCTCCTAATTAGAGACTGCATTTGTGACTGTTCAAAAGTGGTCTTAAATACCACTTTTGTACAGTCTCATATAGAATTCTTACTGTAATGAAATATTTTGGCTTGTATGTTTACTTAGATCATTTCTCTATTCGGTTGTCTAACAAAAGGGTAACTTCTGGCCTTTGTTGCTCTACTATGCGCTTTTGAGAAAAAGGTACTCTTGTTGCAATTTTCCGTGGACAAATGCGGTCACTGAAATTTCAATTTGTGTTACGTCTGCTTTAAGGGAGTCCGGTTTTCTGTCCATTATGTCCCTTCGTTTGTCAAGCTGTCAACATTTGTGACCACCCTAATTTTCACCCTAATGTATGAGTTAATCTCTCGAGAACTATAAATCCTTCATTAATGATACCCAGTACAAACTTGCATCTTAGAATAGCAACTTCATTGCAAGCATCTGTATCTGACCTTGACCTATATTTCATGGTTCACTGACTTTGTGAATTACTGCGACCACCCTAACTTTCACCCTCATGTAGAGTCCATTTCTCCAGAACTATAAGAGCTTCATTAATAATATTTAGTACAAGCTTGCATCTAGGAATAGCAACTTGAATGCAAGCATCCATATCTCACCATGACCTACATTTCGTGGTTCACTGACTGTGAATTATTGTGTTCACCCTAACTTTCACTAGAGTCCATTTCTTGAGAACTGTCAGAGCTTCATTAATGATATTTAGTACAAACTTGCATCTAGGACTGGCAACTTCAATGCAAGCATCCATATCTGACCTTGACCTACATTTCATTGTTCACTGACTTTGTTGGCTGCATGATGCTTCCACACAGAGCTGAATCTGGCCCGCACACTAGTACTGGTAAACCGCTTAGAGGATCTAAGCCTGTCCAGGAACCGCGGTGCGAGGCGGACCGTCCATGCTAATAAACCCTATTGGTTTCATTGGGCGACAGGGCTTGAGGACAGAGATGCAAGGTAGACAATTTATTGGACCTTCCATTTACTTCCCTATAAACTTTTGCCCAGATATAGGAATCTACTCTTTGAGGAAAATTTTCTCCATAGGAGAAGAGTTTTCCTATAAAGAGTTGACCACTGTCATTAGGAGCTCAAACATATTTTTGAAAAAATTGCCTCCTCTGCAGGTATATCCATTCCCTTTAGTTTCGAATCCTTATCAGGTGTCACTGTACAGTAAATTAAGGAGAATGGAAACACCTGGCAGATTTTTCCAACATTTTTCAAAGGGAATCAACTTTCTGGACTTCCTGTTCCCTTTTCTTTAAGACCCGTCCCACTTCTATAAGACCCGTCCCACTTAAAAAGGGGTCTACTCTTAAAGGAAAGAATTTGCTCCTCGGGAGCAAATTCTTTCCTTTAAGAGTTGACCCCTATTGACATGGGAGACAAAAATACTTTTGCCGGAGTTGCCTCCACTGAACGTATTCTCATTATCCTTAAATACGCATTTCATTGTTGTTGCAGGTATGTGGCAATGATGAGTCGGCAGTAATTAGTCTGACCCCGCTGGAGATGTTGGCTCGGGATATCCGCATTCTCCTACAAGTCCATGGCAAAGTCTCTCTGTCCCACTTTGAACGTTTGTTCCTAGAGCAGTTTGGTACAGATATTAAGCCAGCGCTGTACGGATTCCCGACCACTGTGGCCCTGCTCATGACTATACCGCATGTTGTCACCATCAAGGGAAAAGGATACAGAAGAATGGTCCACCTGTCTGGAGATCTGCAAAGTAGGATAATCTTCAGTTTTCACCATTGTTTAACTCTTAAGATGCTGAGAAAAACTACATCTGAAAACGTTGTCTGCTTATATCATCTGCTGATTTTTTTTGCAAACTTTTTAAGAATATTTTTGCATACAGACAAACAGTGTGCGCCCAGATCAGACTACTCCTAGAGCAGTCTGGTCTGGGTCGTCACTGTTTGCAAAAACTTTTAAGGTAACCGGTGATGGCAAAGCAGACGACGATGGACGTGATTGACATTTTATGGGTTAACCCTTATCTTGTTGCATAAATTAATTTAGCCACACCCATTTTCATTTCGACCAGTCAAATTACTTGATGTAATTTATTTATTCAAATTCACAAATTGTATGATAGTGTAGATCCTGATCAGATCAGAAGCCATCTGATGTGGATCTACACTGTTTGCAAGGGTAGAGATTGTTGTGAACAGCCGGATAAGGGTTAAAAATAAAGTTTTCCTTGTTGTGATCAGCGCATTTTGTAGGAGGACAGCTAAGCTTGAGCAAATTTAAATTTGCATTTAATATCTGCAGAAAAAAACCCCTTCAAATTCCTCTTTGAACATTGTCAAGTAAATTCAGAGCTTTTAGAAGCACATTTTCTTAACTGTTTCTAAACTGTTTCAACAGTAAAGACTTTGAAATATATACATTTCAGAATAACTGACGAGGACTCACTCATTTTTTTAATTATGCAATATCTACTTTGACCTCTCAACACAACAACAATATTAGTATTGAATACCGATCAGCTACTTTTAATCATCCACGACTGTCCTGTCAGAAATGATTAAAAAAGCAATAATCAAGCATGACAACCATTAAAAATTACAGCTTGTATGCTATCCTCAACCTTCATCTTATTTTGACAGGTACTTTACCAATTATAGACGAGTCTTACAACACGAGGCCAGACTCAGATACACCCTCTAATGATTCTGGTTCAGCACTGACTGACGATGACCTTCCATTTACTGAACAGAGGAAATTCTCTGCCTGTGATCTGATGACCTTGGAATCGAGAAACTCCCCGTGCAATCCATTGACCTCAGACCCTAGAAAACCCTGGTCATGTGATCTCTTGGAAGGAGGTGTTCCCTCTAATGTCCCATCACCTAACCTTTTTCCGGAAGTTTATGCCAACAACCAAGACCTCATGAACTTTGAACTACCAGCTGGTAAGTAGCTTCGTTTACTGTGTTCAGTAAAATATTCTGTTGGAAAACTAACCACAAGATCGAAATTGACTGCGTTTTGCTTAAATAATTCACTATAGTGAATAATCTTTAGCTGGCCAGGGCAAAGTCCAGGAAGAACTGTTGTAACTCCCCCAGCGTCGGTGTCTGTGTTGGAACCAGGATTGACGCCTTCATTTACATTAAAAAATTTTTTAAGAGCTCATTATTTCCAAACTGTACAATGGATTTGATTCACATTTGGTACAATGATAGATTTCTGTCCAAAGTTTTATTCAGCAGTACCCCCACCCATGCCTATGACCCCATGGTCAAGGTCATAGACTTGTAAGTTTTCTAAGAGCTATTTTCTAAACCATATGAAGGAAGGACAGATAAAGGTCAAAGGGTTTATTCAGCAATACCCTCACCTATGTCCATGTTCTTTGGAGCATTCCCGGCCCTGCTACACTGTCAGATGACATATCTTGTTTTGTATTGTGCCATGACTGGAGTGGAGGGCAACAAGGAAACTCCTCACTCCAAATTGTGGCAAAATGAAAAGCCTCCCTGCCCTTAATCATAGGGTGGGTTATACTTTCTAGTTCTATGAACTCATGGATTCTGACAAAATGGACCTGTTCAACATATAATAAAGGATGAGTCCACCAGTGTATGATGGGTTAAGAGTTTTGGCTTTGTTTAACCCATTTTGTATGGGCATCTGATCAAGCCCCCGCCCATAGGGGCTTGAAGAAATATGTGGGCTGCATGATGCTTCCACGCAGAGCTGAATCCGGCCCGCACACTAGTACTGGTAAACTGCTTAGAGGATCTAAGCCTGTCCAGGAACCGCGGTGCGAGGCGGACCGTCCATGCTAATAAACCCCATTAGTTTCATTGGGCAACAGGGCTTGAGATGTCATTTCATCTCAATGTCGGGTAAAAGTCCCACAAAATTGGAATCAACGTCTCCAAAATGACCTTTACAGTGTTGACAGGGACGTTAAACCTCAAATCAAACAAACAATGGGCATCTGATCAGGGCCTCCACTGTTTGCTAAAACTTAGTCATTTTCCAAATAAAGTTTGAAGAAAACACAACCTAACACCCCTAAATACATATATTTAAATGGACTCCTGCTATATATAAGGAGGAAGATTCCATTTGGTACAAAAAGGGTTAATAAACAGTTATGAAAATAAAAGCCCCCACACTGCTTTGATTTCTGTGCTATTTTCAGATTGCCGAGACCAGGTATTCAGTCTAACAGAGGAAGAAAGGAAGCAACAGCGACCACCTTTGTGTAATACACCCACATCTGAACTCCTACAACTTGCTGCTCAGTTCCTGCCTGCTTCTGTTGAACCTACTAAAGAGATGGAAACTACAAAAAATACATCAGGTAAATTTAATGATAATCGAATTGATCCATATGAAAAACTAAAGCTCTGTGATGAGTCTGGCCTCTGTAGCTCAGTCGGATGCACATCTCACTGGTGATCAAGGGTGGTTGGGTGAGGCAAAGGTGACATGTGAGCCTGTACATGATAAAACCTACAATAAGACTGTTGCGACCAGCAGAGATTCAAATCAACCTGCATAGATATTAGTCTATAGTAGGTACATGCGATCAGCAAAGACGCTGATCAGACTGTGCAGATGCACAGGCTGATCTGAGTCTTTGCTGGTTGCTCAAGATTTCTTGTAGATTTTGTCATGTGCTGGCTCATGTATCTTGCGTCACTGAGGCCTCCAACTGATATTGGATTACAGCTGGGCAAGGCCTGCTGTCCTTGCAGCAGTTAGGGGTAGAGGGGAAGCGTTATTACCTCTTCTGCCCCTACTGTACCATTCATTTTCCTGTATCTCCCATGTCTCTCACTTTTATCTCCTTTACTATCTCTTCTATCTTTTTTGTGGCTTTCTCTGGGAGATGACAAATGACCCACAAGGGTTGATGTGTCGTTAAACCCAAAACAATCAATCAATCTGACTGGTGA
Organism: Lucinisca nassula; assembly: GCA_963580285.1. Taxonomy (NCBI): domain Eukaryota; kingdom Metazoa; phylum Mollusca; class Bivalvia; order Lucinida; family Lucinidae; genus Lucinisca; species Lucinisca nassula. Next base: position 99,786,559 of record OY757011.1, read on the forward strand.
TCAGGTCACAGGTTTGATACCTGCCAGTTCAGCAACATTCTTTCTTGGATATTGATCATGAAGTCTTTTCTACGGTCATTCCCTGCCTTCAGCTGATTCAGGAAGGGCTGTTGATAGTTTCTTGTGAATAAATGTGCACTGTACTAACTAATGCTTATATGTAAGCTAGCCCTGGAAAAGTGTGGTTAGGTAAACTTATTGGCTCGATTTGACCTGAATAATGTTGACAGGGTCATTATATCACAAAACAAAATTTCTGTGCCTAGTTGTTCAGACTATGTTTTAACAAAATGAATTTTGACACCCCGGGCAGTATTGGGCCCCACCTGTTACATCAAAATTCTTAATACATTCCTGCAGTCCTCAGCCATAGGGCTATTACATGTGAAAGCTTAGAGATTCTAGCTTAAGTGGTTTAGGAGCAATAGTGTGACATTACAGAAGGAAGGATGGATGGATGGTCAGGAAAATGACATGATCCCCACTTTTTCTTCAAAAAGCACAGGGATAATGATACATTAAGATCCGACAATGTTAGTGAGACTGCACAGAATCCACTTTTTAGCTCACCTGTCGTGTAATGACGAGGTGAGCTTTTTGGGATCACTTTTCGTCCGTCGTCTGTGCGTGCATCCGTTCATAAACAAAATCTTCAAATGACATCTCTTCCTAAACCACAGATCAGATTTTTTCAAACTTCACAGGAATGATCCTTAGGTGGTCCCCTTTCAAAATTGTTCAAATGGTTCCAGTCCATTGCACATCAAGGTCACAGGAGCCAAAAATAGTTTTCTTTTAATGAAACTTAAAAAAATCTTCTCCTGAAACCACAACGTCCAGGCCTTCGATATTTGGTGTGTAGCTTCATCTACTGGACCTCTACCAAGATTGTTCAAATTATAGTTCTGGGGCAAAAATGCCCCCGCCCTGGGGCCCTTTGGTTTTACATAGACTTACATAGGGAAAAATTTTAAGAATCTTCTTGTCTGAAACCAGAAGGCTCAGGTGTTTGATGTTTGGTATGAAGCTTCATCTTGTGGACCTGTATCAAGATTGTTCAAATTATAGCCCTGGGGCCAAAAATGCCCTTGCTCCTGGTCCCTTTAGTTTTACATTGACTTATATAGGAAAAAATCTTATAAAATCTTCTCCTCTGAAACCGCAAGGCCCAGGTCTTTGATATTTGGTTTGTAGCTTCATCTAGTGGACCTCTACCAAGATTGTTCAAATTATAGCCCAGGGGCCAAAAATACCCTGCCCCGGGGAGGCTGTTCTAATGAGCACCCACAACGTAGCTTTATATGGAGAAATAAGGAAAACTATCTTTCAGTTATCACAAATACTTACCGTATCTGATGCTGTGAGTTTACACTCACCATAGCCAGTACTGTTTGCATGAGTCATTTGGGTGATTCTAACAAGTACCAACAACAGGGGTGTATGGGCCACTGTGGTCTAGTGGTCTTAAGTGTCTTACAGCTGTGGCTGGGTCTCATATGAAAAGCCATATTCTGCAGTGGAAGGTCAACTAGCTGTTTTTGCTCCAAATACTCTGGTTCTTGCTGGTCTGATTAGTGATTGGCACAATATAAGTGAGATAATCTTGAAAGGGCCATATAACCCAGGAAAAAACAGCAACACTATTTATAGTGATGGTTCATCCGCTCAATGTTGTCTGTTTAATCTAATAATAGCCCCTCCATTATGGGAAAAACTACATTTTAGCCTCTTTATAACAATGTAATACATAAAATGGTTTTAGATATACACCACAACCTCATTATAACACTGTTTGATGTGCACAGTTTTTGGATATAATATGGTTTCAAGATGTGGTTTCAAGATGGATAAAAAAATGTATAGATTATATAGAAAAAATTACCATAAATGGTCAGTTTTCATATAACCTATACATTTTTGTTTGGATATAACGCAGATATTTAATTAACATGGTTTCTGCTTTGGACTCCATTAATAGTGTTATAAAGAGGTTGTGGTGTAACAGTTTATAGAATGAATAGATTTTATAGGAAATGGTCTTTTTTTAGCTCACCAGAGCCAAAGGCTCCGGGGGAGCTTTTAGGATAGGCAGTTGTCCGTCGTCGTCTGCGTCTGCGTCGTCTTCGTCAACATTTTCAAACGGCATCTCCTCTGAAGCCACTGGGCCGATTCAGTCCAAATTTCATCTGTAGCATCCTTGGGCAGGGGGATTGAAAGTTTGTGTTTTTAATGAAAATCGACTCATTAGTTTGGTTGCTATGGCAACTTAGTTTCCATAGACTTATAATGGGGAAAATAGAAAAATGGCATTTACTGCCAAGTCTCTGCAGATATTTTGACAAAACTTTCATAGAAATGTTCCATAGGCAATCTACTATCTGGCATATGATTTTAGGCCTTCTGCTCATTTTTATTGGTTGCCATGGAAACCAAAATGCAAAAAATAGACAAAAAAATACTTCAAAAATCATCTCCTCAGAAATCATATGCTTTAGGAAGCTGAGACTTTATGAAAATATTCACCATATTTGCCTTTCCAGGTTGTGTGTTTTTTATGAAATTTGGCCTTTTAGTTTTGTTGCTATGGCAACTTAGTTTCCATTAACTTATAATGGGGAAAACTGAAAAATGGCATTTACTGCCAAGTCATTGCAGATATTTTGACAAAACTTACATAAACATGTTCCTTGAGTAAACTTCTCTCAGCCATATGCTTTTATGTCAACCTGGGGGTCCCATAGGTTGTGCTGGGGCCATGCCCCGCCCCCTCCACTTCATAAAATGCCTTATATCTCAGAAACCTTACAGATCCCAACCCCTAAACCATATATATTCTTGTTCCTTATGATAATACGCATTAAGTGACACCCACCGGTGGGTCCCCCGGGATATGCCGGGGACATGCCCAACCCCCTCCACTTCATAAAATACCATTTATCTCAGAAACCATTGTGATCCCCACCCCTAGACCATATATATTCTCATTCCTTATGATAAGTTGCATTCAGTGACACTAACTTTGGGGTCCCCTAGGGTGTGCCGGGACCATGCCGAACCCCCTCCACTTCGTAAAAGGCCTAATATTTCAGAAACCTTACAGATACCCACCCCTAAACCATATACATTCTTGTTCCTTATGATAAGACACATTCAGTGACACCAACCTAGGGGTCACCCAGTGTGCGCCCAGACCATGCTCCACCCCTTGACTTCACAAAAGACCGTAGATCTGAGAAACTGTTCAGAGCCCCACCCCTAAACCATATATATTCTTGTTCCTTATGATAAGATGCAATCAGTGACACCAGCATGTGGGTCCCCCAGGGTGCCACAGGCCATGCCCCACCCCTTTACTTCATTAAAATCCATATATCTCAGAAACCGTTCAGATCCCCCTACCCCTTAACCATATATATTCTTGTTCCTTATGATAAGACTCAACTTCATGATAGGCCATATATCTCAGAAACCATTCAATTCCCCATCCTATAATCATTATATTCTTGTTCATTGTTATTAGACACATTCAGTCACCCCCATCTTTTGGTGTCCGCAGGGGCCATTTCTCTCCCTGCCACTTCTTAAAAGTGCCTCATATCTCAGAAACCAGTCAGATCCCCACCTTTTAACCATATATACTCTTGGTCCTTATGATAAGACATATTCATTGACAACAATTTTGTGCTTTTCTGGGATTTGCCATGCCTGATACCCTCTATTGCTTAAAAGGCCTTACATCTCAGGAACCATACATATTCCCACTGATAAACCATTTATGTCTCTGTTCCTTTTGATAAGATGCATTTAGTGACACCAACCAGGGCTCCATTGGGTCCATGCCTCGATCTCTCTACTTTATAAAACACCTAATATTTCAGATGCAGTCCACATTGGTGCTCATTTGCGTATGGGGTTTGTTTGGGAGACTTTATAATTGGTATAATAAAATCATATCATGTTATAATACATGGCTGCCATTGGGCAGTGTCTACCTGAGCTCTGGTTTATGAACTTTGGCTCTTTGGTTTGTTTGCTATGCCAAGTTATGAGTTTCCATTGTCCTATAATGGGGAAAATTGAAAAATGACATTAATGCCTTTCAAGATATTTTGTCACACTTTCATAGAAATGTTCCTTTAATAATGTTCTTTTTGGCCTATTTGTTGCCCCAGATGGGAAATTGTCAATTGTCATCTGTTGTCCTGCAACAACACATTCAAGCAACATCGAATCTAAAGCTATGAGGCTGATTGGGCCCAAATTTTATCTGTAGCATCCTAGGGCACAGGGCTTCCATGGTTAATTAAAATATATTGCTACCAGTGGGCAGTGGCCCCCTGAGCTCTGGTGAGCATTGTGGCCCATGGGCCTCTTGTCTATATAGTCTGAACATTTTTGTTTGACTAAATCATGTTTTATTGACTAATTGGATATCAGCATTAGTGTTATAAAGAGGTGAGGGTGTACTTGAGCCAAATTCAAAGATGTACAACCTGGAACCATAAGGTAACCATATTACATTATCTCTGATCATTTTCCTTTTTTCAGTGTTTTCCTTCGAGCCTGGCAATGCTGTAGATAGCTTGAAGTCTGGTTGGTGGAGAGCTTATTCCTCCAACCTTGAAGCAATCAACAACACATCCTTAAAACAAACAGCAGAGGTGGGGCAGTCTGTAAATATCAGCCAATCAAAGGAGCTGTCAGTATCACATGACTTGAATATGGAAGCTACAATTAAACAGACAGAAGAAACTTTGGCTAAAGATGTACCAAAACAAGTAGGAGATAAAGAAGACCCACAGTCAAACATTGAAAGCAGGACTAACAACACTATTTATAAAGTCAAATTGACAGAAAACAAATGCGAGGATCCAGAGAGCACCAACAGCAGGAATAGAACTGTTAAAGTAAACAGTCTTTCAGCTTTGATTGAACATATAAAAATGGAGAATGCTAAGGCAAAAGGTGAACAATATCATGCTCCTAACAAGATTGAAGAGGTAGAGAAAATAGATAAAAAGGAAGAGAAAGAAGCACCCAATCCAGGAGAAAATAAAGAAGCAGAGGAACCAATTGCAAGATGTCCTACTCCTCTTCAACCAGGCTCTTACTGGTATTCCAAACAATTCAGCAGAACTCCTGAGAAAGAACTGCCAAACTCCAGCTCACAAGAAGTTAGAAACATTCTTGCATCATTTACATCTAAAGCTCCTGAAAAGTTGAATACCAATAAACCAGCTATTTCTGAAAAAGAACCACAAATGAAAGTTGAAGAAGTGTCAGTTGAAGAAAATTCCGAAATCAGCCAGTCCTTTTCTACCGATACTCTGACTGAAAACAGTGAAGACAAAGTTAAGACAGAAGATGGAAGCTTTACACTGGAAGAAAGTCAATCATTTGAAATGACATTTAAAGGTAATACAGACATTCCCAAAACTCATGAAATTAATAACAATGAAACAACTGAGGACTGTGAGAATTTCAGAGATGATAATAATAAATCTGAAACTGAGTTCAGGAAATTTACAGACACAGAGAATATGGCTGGAATGGAAATAATGCCTAATGAATTTATTAAAGATAACAAAGAGACTGAAGAAGAAACAGAGCATCAGCTGGCAGAATTCAGCCCAAGTGAGTTTATAAAGAATGACAATGGAAAGAAACCAGACAAACACTCCAGTCATGAATGTGTGTCTAGTGACTGTATGTGCTATGAAGTGATCTTTAGAAGAGATAACCCATTGGAAACCAGCTCACTGAAGTCTGATACCAGCTTTGGCACTGATAGCCCCACTGTTTCACCCAAGAAGCAGCAACGGAAGAGGCATAGTAGCCATAGCACTGGTTCGATCAGTGACGGATCTATACACAGCCCCTCCAGACCCTCTCCAAGACGAAGCAGAATTGCTGCAAAATTTGAACAACCATTGAACTAGTTTGGTATAACTAGGGCTGTTCTACTTTGCAATGATGTTATGTGTAAGAAATTAGACCATGTACATAGACTTTGTTTTTGCATTCTATGTAGTATATGTACTACATTGTGAACCTTAATGATCATCATAATGATTATAGATGACTTGTACATGTTTATGAATATCTTGGAGAACTGTACATGAGCCAACAGACAACTAAACCTACAATAAAACTTTTGCGATCAGGGAACACTGATCAGCCTTAACTACAATTCAGTCTGACCAGAGAGTCTTTGTTAATTGCTTTTTTGAATAGACCAAAGGTTGTTCAAGGCCCATGTGAACAGTGAAGACTCTGATCAGACTGCACAAATCTAAGTTTTCACTGATCACACAAGTCTGGGATTTGAGTTTTCACTTGTTGCACAGGTCTTATGACAGGTTTTGTTTATGCATTGGCTCACTTTGTTTAGGTGATTACGTGGTTAATTGATAAAAAGCATGTTTAGTAGACTTTGTTGAAGGGATAGAATTGCATTAAATAATAACAACAGACTTATCCATGTTCAGCAGCTTCAAGTATTCTTAGGTGAGAAATCAGCTGGTTTATAGGAATAGTTACATACATCTGCAAAACAGTTTCCATCCATTTGTAAATGGGATATAACTCATGACTTGTTCGTTTTCTGTGAACTGTGTACCTCTGTTTGGGGATTGTTTAGTGAGATTGTTATGCCCCGCCATTCAAAAAATTGCTTGGTATTATGTTATACCCTCCGATGTTTTGAGTGTCCGTCCGTCAGTCAGCGCCTCGTAGTTTCGTGTCTGCTCCATAACTCTGATACTGTTTGAGATATTTTCGCAAATCTTCACAGATATGTAGAGTACTATGAGACCACGTTCAGAGCGTATGAACCATAACTCTGATTTTCCTACTTTTGGAGTTGTTGCCCCTTGAACATTGAACATAGCAATTTCTATCAGTTTTGTGTCCGCTCCATAACTTTTATACCATTTGAGATATTTCCATGAAACATCAGATGTGTAGATCACCATTAGACGACGTGCAGAACATATGAACCATAACTCCGATTTCCTTCTTTTGGAGTTATTGTCCTTTGAACTCTGAATATAGCTGTTGCAATGAGTTTGTCCGCTCCATAACTTCCATACCATTTGAGATATTTTCATGAAACTTCACAGATATGTAGCGCACTATGTGATGACGTGCAGAACATATGAACCATAACTGATTTTCCTGCTTTTGGCGCTATCGCCCCTTGAACATTCTATCATGAAGTCTGTTTGAAGCACTATATCTTCTGAATCTAATGATTGATTCTGACCAAACTTGCATGGTAACATCACTAGGATGGGAGAAAATTGCAAATAGGTTTTGATGACCTTGACCTTATTTTCAAGGGCACTTGCCCCAAGAACTGTCAATTCTGGACCAAAGATGGCTTGTCTGCACCCAATCTCATGAATACATCAATGAAATGTGGTGTAACTTGGTACAATGTATCATTGCAATGGACCTAAGATTTGATTAGATTTTGAAGACCTTGACTTTATTTAAAAGGGTACAGGCCCCAAAAAACTGAACATGAGAATTCCGGTTTACTTTCTTTTGGAGCCATGGGTCTTTGAACATTGAAAATAGTCATCTCAGTCATGTATTCTTGTCAACTTTATTACGGGATGATTAGAATTTGAAGACCTCGACTTTAATTAAAAGAGCACAGGCCCCCAAATACTGAAAATGTGAATTGTAATTCTGGTTTACTTTCTTTTAGAGCCATGGGTCTTTGAACATTGGAAATAGTCATCTCAGTCATGTATTACTGTCAACTTTATTAAGGGAAAGAGTAATGCATCCTTACTTTGAATTCCTTTTTGACTGTGATATGGCACTTCCTTGATGTAATTGTATTGGCGGGGAATCTTGCAGTGCTTGCAGGTTTTATCTGGGGATAGTTTAGTGAGATAACGGTGTCCAGTATTATTCAGTACCAGTATCTAACTAATACTGCCTACAGCTACACAAGAGTTGTATTCCAAACTGTGTATCAGTTCTTCTCATTGGTTCCTGGTATACCAACCACTCATGACTAGCAGACATTTTCAAAGCATTTTTTTTCTTTATTTTTCAGAGAAAATAGTTAACGTGAATGCTCTGAAATGTCAAGCCTCATTTTCTCTGACAAATATAAATATTGATTGTCATATCTGCTCTAGAATTCTTTTTGGTGATCAAAGGATTTTTCTTTTGTCTGCAGTTATGCAAGAACTTTCTTTGCATGTTGATAATCATTCTCCGAAAAGAAATGCTGAAGTAATGTTGTAACATGTGGTAAGAAACGAGACTGTGTCAGTTAACCATTATGATTAGAATTATTCTCGCCGTTTGAAAAAAAAAAATGGTTCTGGATGGGTATTTAGACTATTTCATTAAATAAAATGGAAGACAAGGCAATGATCAGGAATCAATAAATTTCGCTTAAACCCTTGAATTTCTGTATTTTAAGCAAACCATGTAGACCCTAATCAGATGCTGTGTTTGGCGGCATCTGATCTAGGTCCACACTGTTTGCCAAACCCTACACTTGTGTCAAGTGTAGATTTTACAGGTGACCCTCATTACACTAAGTTTTCATCATAGTGACAAGAAGAGCACGGCTACTAGTAACCTGAATTTTGTTCAAATCAGTGATAGTAACATGGACATTGGCAAAGTAAAGCTACTGCGCTAAGTACCTTTGGGTCGATTAACATTCAACCATAAAAGCAGAACACAAGAGTACAGAAAAGCCTCATTATAGGAATCAGTTTGGCTCTGAGATTGTTAAACATTTTTCATGCTCAAATGACTGTGAGAATAATTTCAATATAATTGGTTGCTGAAAAAAGGACCTGGCAAACACAAGGTCATGTGATCTTGTTGCTACGTTCTTTGTTAGTTGAATGTTTCATAGTTTGTGATATATAGTGCATGTTATACGGATTGTTAGCAGTTTTGTTGGTTGAGCTTGGAGCTCAGGGATGCTGAGGTACATGTATTATAACAGTTTAAAGATTTTTCCCAGTATTTTATATTAACTATACTAGCAAGTACAATATCTAACTCTGGTATTTTTGCTGGAAAAATATGAGAGGCAAAAGCTGCTCAGTTTTCCTGTAAAATATTACCATACACATGTACTTGCCACGTCTAATGATGAGTTTTGACCTAGCTGTTTGATCTTTGAGACATGTAGGGATGTTTTAACCCCTTTTGTACCAAATGGAATCTTCCTCCTTATATATAGCAGGAGTTCATTTCAAAATTTAGGGGTATCAGGTTGTGTTTTCATCAAAATTGATTCGGAAAATTACTGCACTTTTAGCAAACAGTGGAGGCCCTGATCAGACGCCGCGTTCTGCCGCGTCTGATCTGGGCCTGCACTGTTTGCCCGGGTACCCCTTTTGGGGTTTCTGGTACAAAATGGGATTAATCTAGTGATGAAAACACTTGCAGTTTGCTGCTTCTGTAGCAGATGACATTTGTTTGATTGGTATTTTAAGGGTCAAAAATAGTCTTATGTACATGTATGTAACAATTCAAGGAGAGAACAAAATCTGAAATGTTATTTATCTAGTCAGAAACACATGCACCCATTAATTCAAGTCATAATGTTAACCCTTAAGATGTTGGATCACAACAATTGCTTTAGTCTGGACCTAGATCAGACTGTTCCTTTAGGAACAATCTGATCAGGGTCAATACTGTTTGCCTTTATGCAAAACATTTTTGAAAAGTTTGTAAGAAGATGCAGCAGACAACATATTCTCAGATATAGTTTTTATGTCTGTCCTCAAAAACCTTAACATTGGGCATAACTTTTGAATGGTAAGTGATGTGGCTTTCATATTTCACATGTGCATTCCTTGTCACAACACCTTTCCAGTGGTACCATAATTTTTGTCCTCGTGACCTTGACGTTTGACCTTTTTAAAAACTTTAACATTGGCCATAATATTTCACATGCGCTGTCCGGGGGCATCAGTGTTTCACAAACACACCTTTTTCTTTATGTAAATAAAGTAAATGCATGTCTGTTTGATTATGTTATGAGCTAGTTATAACTTGCATGATAAACTTCTTCCATTTAAAACTTATGACTTGTTTTGTATAATTGTTTAGGTATCTGACAGGAAAGATGGCAAATAGTGGATATAAACTTTGTATTTAATTAATAAGGATTTCTGTCAATGACAGATTTGTTTTGGTTGATATATCCTTACAGATTCTGTTGTCTCGTCTAACATAGGCGGACATGATTCTTCATTTATCAGTTACCCCCTATATTAATAGCATTGTAACACCTTGACCTTATTAAGATATGCCGTCTCAGGACAAGTGAGCTTTATCAGGTCAATGTGACATTGCACTTTAATGAACGAACGGAACTACTAGAAAAATTGATGAAAATGTTATTATTTCTGGAAAAAAAAATGGAAAAATTACTTAAATATCACAGGAAAAATTATTGTCAACTGATACTAAATATATCGGCTGCTGGAATGTTGGGAGTTGTTCTTCAGTTATCACCATCTGTTGCTATAGAATCCTTGAAGCACCAATCACAACTGGCAGACAGAATATTTAATCATTAGGTCTCTCACTAATGTGGATTTGAGCATTGCTCAGGTCACATGTGAGACACCATTCTGCAATGGAAGGTCAGATGGGATTTTCCAGGTACTCCAGTTTAGGTCAATCTCTGATTAAGGATTGGCTCAAAATAAGTGAATTAACATGTTTGGATTGCCGTACTGAACACAGTGTTGAGTAATTTTTTGTTACGCCTGCTTTAAGGGGAATGGGAACACCTTCAGGGGAGGCAACTCCTGCAAAAGTATTTTTGTCTCCCATGTCAATAGGGGTCAACTCTTAAAGGAAAGAATTTGCTCCTGAGGAGCAAATTCTTTCCTTTAAGAGTAGACCCCATTTTCAGCGGGGCAGGGCTTACAGAAAACTGAACAGGAAGTCCCGAAAGTTGCCTCCCTTTGAAAAATGGCGGAAAAATGTGCTAGGTGTTCCCATTCCCCTTAAGCAAGGCGCGATATCAGTATGCTCTATAGGAGGGCTCATCCTTTGGAAGCAAAGACTGCAACACAGAACTGAAAACTGTAGAGAATATAAGTTTTCACTGGGCTAGACTAGCTAGACCTCATCAGTGACCCGCAAATATTTTCAAATATCTGCAGAGAAGTCAAATGTTCCAAAAGAACAGAAAATATAACCAACACTATGATGAAGGGCAGGGAGATTTTTTTCAGCCGCCACACATTCCCTTAGCACCACATCACGAAAACACACCTATATAATTTTGACCCCCTTGAACCCCACTTTTATATAGTAAAACTGGGGTTTCTGGGGGTAGACCTTATTTTTCTTATTTCTGCTCTAAAATATAGATTATGGGTACTCGTTAGAGCCGCCTCATTGAGGCGGTTCTAACGAGTGCCTACAATCTATATTTTGAGCAGAAATAAGAAAAATATCACAATTTTTCATCATAAAATTTTCATTTTTCTGCGATAAAGGTGGCAATGTATTTGTATAAGCGTGGTTTCGTTATGAGCTGTGTTGAAGTTAAAATGTAGGGGTCCGGTTTTCTGTCTGTTCATATATTCCTTTGTCTACATGTCAAGCTGTCAACATTTGGGACAACCCCAACATGCACCCAAATGTTCAAGTCCATATGGTGGGACCTAGCCTTCGGCTGAGTTCTTGTTTTTGTTGCTTTACCAATATTTCAGTCTAAATCATTGGTTTTAAGCTTGCCTGGTGCAATATCAAAGAAATCTTTCATATCATAATCTGTTTTCTGAAGATCAAGAGAAGTTTGAATGGTATAGTTGTTGTACAGCATGACAGTCTGTAATGCTTGAAACATGAGAAGCAAAAATTTGTCTTTGGAATTCGAAGTGGACTAGGCAAAGATTAAAATAGCCTGCATTACCCATATACTCGGCCTTAGTGCAGCTGTCCCACATACATACATGTGACACAGTGCATTCTTCATATCTCCAAAATGGTAAATTTTCTGATGAAAATTTGTGACATTTTTCTTATTTCTACTCAAACATAGGTTGTGGATGCCCAGAACCATCTCACTGGGGAAGTTCTGCCTAGTACTCGCAACCTACGTCTTGGAGCACAAAAATAATGTATACCTTGCAAACTACACTTCTCTATGAAAAGTGGGGTTTACTAAGAATTCCATTAAGTGGACTTACCTGATGTGAAAAAAGCTTTATTGGGGACCTATATAAAGCTTAGTGAAGATTGAGCAGAACATTACAATAAGACAACACACCCATGTGCTAAAATGGCGCCATTCTTATCTTTAGAACTGGCATTTTTCAGATGAATATGCTTTGTATTTTTCCTTTTTCAAGTCCAAAATACAAATTGTTGGGGGCGAGTGTTTGAGTTTTACGTCACACCAACAGCTAAGGTCACACGGAGACGTTTGAAGTCTGAAAGTCTGGAGAAGCCCGGGATCGATCCTGCGATCCCTGGTTATCAAGGCAAGTAGTATAACCACTGCACCACGGAGGCTTCTGCAGATTGTTGGTGCTCATTTAGGCGGTTCTTATGAGTACCCACAATCTATGTTTATGAGCCAAAATAAGGAAAATAAAGAATACCCCCATTAACCCTTTTTTTCTCTACATAAAGTTGGGAAAAGAGGGGAGTTCATTAGACTTGTTAACCTTGAGCCAAAGCTGCCCAGATTTTTTCAGCAAAAATAACAAAATTTTAGATATTGTACTTGCTCGAACAGTTAACAATATGACCACTAAAGAGCTTGTTAAGCTAACAAGGCTTTGAACAACTGGGCCCTGATAATTATGTGAATGTGCATGCTGTGGCAGGTCCTTCTTGGGTCCGTACATCCAAAGACAAATTTTCACTCATCACATCTCATTTTAGAAGTGTTATGGAGTAGAAATGTCTATTAGATTGCTTTTGGCATGTGTTGTTTACGTATACACTTTACACTATATCTTAGTTGTCCTCAATTACTGTAAATACCCTAAAGTTTTAGTATTAATGTTAATTTTTTTTGTTATGAAATTTATTGCTGAACAGATGTGATATACAGTCTAACTTCAATAACTTGAGAATAGAAGTGGACCAGGAATCGATACAATTAACCCACAGCTCCCATCAGAGACACCAAAGGGAAAGAAACACAAACATGAAACAACAAACCCTAATGGAAAAGCCAAAAGGACAGTTAATTTCCCACAAAATAGCAAATAGGCTATCCAAAATAAAAAATAATATAAGCGACACAAACACCCAAAGACAAACCATAAAAAAATAAACCGCGACAGAAGAACGCCTTGGAACGGTCAGCGAGAACGAATTCCACTGGGGGGCTTAAATTGATTTTACATGGCCACAATCCTCGCCCTTACTTCTGTCGCAATCAAGACAAATAATTTGTTCAGTCTGCATGAAGGCCTCCTGACTGTGGTGTAGTAGATAAGCTACTCTCCTCATAAACCAGGAGTCGTGGGTTCAATCCCGGGGTTCTCCAGTCTTTCTGGTTATTCTTTAAACTGAGGTCCCGTCTCCGTATGACTTGAGCTGTTGGTGGGACGTAAAACTCACACTCAATAACTTGAATACCTTCGGAACCATGGAAATGTGTTTATAGTGCCATGTCACTAGGTATAAGGGTGATCACTTCAGAAAGTCTTTATAATCTTCTATAAAATAAAGGTATGTTGTGTGTACTCATTAGGATCCCATCTTTGAGGCAATTCTAATGATCATACAAACCATACCTGTACTTCTTCAAGATAAAATCAGGTAAACCTTTGTAAAATATCCAAATATACTACTCAAAGTTTGATAGGGATCACTTTTTTAATGCAAAATAATTTTTTGATGAATTAATCACTTGAATCCAAATTCGATACATAATGATAGAAAACGTATCCTTCACAAAACCTTGTGATTAATTTTGTCAACTGGTACTGCATTCAAGCGTGACAACAGCAACCGTCTTGGCACCCCCAAAATTTACCGTAACATGAAGGGATTTGGACAACTGATTTTTCACAAATTTCCAAATTTGTTTAGACAAACGTGCCTAATAACGTGTATGGCGTCCACGGGCACCAATTACAGTACGGCATCGCCTGCGCATGCTCGTAATCCGAGTCTATATCTGGTTTTGTGGAATCAGCTTTCATTCAGCAACCAATGCATCTTTGAGCTCCTGTGAAGTGCTCGGATGCACAGGTCGGGCTGAAACAGCACGCTGTAGCATGTCCCGCGCATGCTCAATCGGATTTAAGTCTGATGACCGAGCAGGCCAGTCCATACGAACGATTGTCTCACGTTCCAGATAGGAATCAGTGACATTGGCATGGTTGGGACGGGCATTATCGTCCATCAGAATAAAGTCCGGACCGATAGCATCTGCATATGGTCTCACAAACTCATCAAGAATATCATTACAGTACTTCTCTGCCATTAACGTTCCGTTTTCAACGACGTACAAGTCAGTTTTACCGTTCACGTTTATCCAGCCCAAACCATGACTGACCCCTTTCCATAGCGATCATGCTCTGCCACATTCAAGTCATCGAATCGCTCTTTAGACATTCGCCGCACTAATTGATGTTTATGAGTGAAGTCTAGACAGAATCTGGACGCCTCAGTAAACAGTACTGGCGTCAAGTCACGAACCGTCCACCTGACGTGAGTTCGGGCAAAGTCCAACCGGTCTAGCACGTGCTGTCTCGTCAACGGAACACGTACAGCAGGCCTCATAGCATTAAGTCCAAACTCGTGGAGCCCGTTTCTGACAGTTTGTGTAGAAATTCGTACTCCAGTTCCGTTCCTAAGCTCGTTATGCGAACGTGTAGCGTTCAGGAACCGTTGACGTCGAGACTGACTCAACAAGAAACGGCCCTGACGTTGAGTTGTAGCCCTTTCTCGACCCCGCCGTGTCTGTGTGAAGTATTTCAGTGGGTAAGATGCCGACTCCACATTCGGGAAACCACGCTGTGAGACACATTCAGAATTCCAGCAACACGGCGTTGAGAGACGCCAGATTCCAACATTCCGACGCCACGATTAATTTCTTCGGGCTCAGACGGTTTCTTAATTGTCCCCTAGGCATTTTAGTGTTTCACAAATCAAATGAAGTCCTTTTTACGCTTGGTAAAGGAACACTGACAAGTTTGATTGGTCTGTTGGAAAGCAGTGCTACGCAAGATTTTGGGGGTGCATGAGTTCGTCTGCGAAGTGTGAGAAGTGTGCACTTTTATGAGTACTGAACTGCACACGAGTTTCTGCTTAAGATATTTATCAAAATACCGAGTACAAATTCTGTCAAGAAATTTTAAATTTTCAGTGCAAAATTTTGTATATAAAAAGTGATCCCTATCAAACTTTGAGTAGTATATATGGATGTCTGAAGCTGTTGGGAGGATTTCTCAGGGACTCAAGAGCCAGTTCGAAGTCTGCCAAGGATAAATGAATTATGTGCTCGAGGTATTGAAGCTTGACTGTAGTTTGACAAACTGACACCCCTAAATTTTGAAATGTTTGTTTGTATTGGAGTTTAACGGCCCATTCAACACTATTTTAGGTCATATTTGAGCCGGTCAGTTTACCTACCCACACTTGTCCTGGGCAGGCTTATACATAAGCGGTTAACGAGTACATAGCACATTCTTTCCCCAGAAACTGACAACAGCCCTTCTTGAATCAGTGGAAGAGAGGATGACCATAGAAAAGATTTCATTGTCAATCTCCAGGAAAGAATGTTGCCGACACCGGAAGGTATCGAACTGGCGTCCTCCTGATCACCAGTGAGACGCTCATCCAACTAACCTACCGAGGCCAGCAAGATTTTGAAATGAACTCTTGTTACATATAGGAAGATTCCAATTGGTTTTGTTTGTTTGTTTGATTTGAGGTTTAACGTCCCTGTCAACACTGTAAAGGTCATTTTGGAGACGTTGCTTCCCATTTAGTGGGACTTTTACCCGACATTGAGATGAAATTACATCTCAAGCCCTGCCGCCCAATGAAACCAATAGGGTTTATAAGCATGGACGGGCCGACTCCCACCGCTTTGCCTGGGCAGGCTTAGATCCTCTAAGCAGTTTGCCAGTACTTGTGTGCGGGTCGGTTTCAGCTCTGCGTGGACGCATCATGCAGCCCATATATTTCTTCAAGCCCTGATGGGCGGGGGCAGTGATTCCATTTGGAACAAATGGGGTTAAGTCAGCTGTCACATCCTGTAGTGTCTATACTATTTGGCATATAGGTTTATGGTTATAGCATATAAATTTATACAAGCATGTTGTAGGGATATATTGTTTTGTGGACAACATCAAACACTTTTTGCATGGTTAATAACGAGGCATAATATAAGTCTGTTTTTGTAAACAGCTGTATAGATGTATATAAAATCTGCTTTTGAAATATTAAATATATAGCTTACAACTAGGACTTGTTTTTTCTGAACTCCCTCCGTTTCATATTGTCATGGACAGTGAGTGGCTAAGCCATAAGAAAATACAGTAAAATTCCTATATTAAGACCACCTTTGGGTCTGTTCAAAAGTGGTCTTCAAGACCACTTTTGAACAGTCTCAAAGGTGGTCCCTGACCAGAAGACACTGGTTTCAGAAAACACGAAGAAAGAATAATAACACCCTTCCAAACAAGCTTTTTAGCTGGTCTTAATAGTGGCATTTCACTATTACCATTACGATAACATGTTTGTGACACAGTGCATTGTATCAGTCTCCAATAAGGTCAATTGCACGACCCGCAGAAAAAGCGACCGACTGAAGTCGGTTGATTTTCTAAGAGTGCCCTAAAATCACCGTGTCATTCTGTCGGTCTGTCTGTACGTCCATAACCCGTTTGTGAAAATTGGTGATAGTGACTTTTAACCGCTTGGAATTTTTAAACAATTTTTGGCATACTGATAGATATCAATGAAATCTAACCAATGAACTTGCGAAATATTACATTCCATTTAGTATTGCCTCGCTGAGGCGAAAAATGTGAAAATTTTCTAACTGCTTCTCCTCGGAAACCATTGGGCCTATTGAAGTCAAATTTCATATGGAACCTCTATGGGATGGGGGGAAACCAAAATTTGCTCATGGGGTCCAGGTCAAATGACCAAAATGGCCAAGCCATATATGGTAAAAAGTCTTCTCCAGAACCACTGGGCAGATTTCCACAAAACTTGATAAATAGCATTTGGGACGTAGGCCCATCATAAATTGCTTAAATGGTGACCCTGGGTTGACCTTGACCTTTGTGTCTAGGTCAAACTTTGACACATATGCTTTTGTATTGGAAAAGTGAGAATGCATTTTATCCTGCAAACGATTCAGAATACAGTATTAAAGTATAAGATATATTTTTGCTCCTTACGATAAGGTGCATTTATTGGGGGAACTGTTTTAGGTCCAGGTCACATGACCAAAATGGCCGCCATACCCATATATGGTAACACTCATAAAGCTAAAAGCATCCGGCGGGTCATGCACTTCAGCTGAAGCACTGGTTTTCTAAATAAAATTTGTGATTCTTTTTTTTTTTTTTTTTTTGTCACACCTGCTATGAGCATGGCGCGATATAAGCGCCCGGTTTTCTGTCCGTTTGCATCAACCCTAGCGTTCACCCAGATGGTTGTTTATTTCTCAAGAACTATAAGAGCTTCATTAATGATACTTGGTACAAACTTGTATCTGTGGATGGCAACTTAAATGCAAGCATCCATATTTGACCTTGACCTACATCTTATGGTTCACTGACTATGTAAAATATTGAGACCACCCTGGCGTTCACCCTAATGGTCAAGCTAATTTCTCAAGAACTATTAAGAGCTTCATTAATGATATTTTGTACAAACTTGTATCTAAGGATGGCAATTTTAATGCAAGCATCCATATTAATCTTGACCTACATTAAATGGTTCACCGACTTTGTGAAATATTGTGACCCCCCTAGCGTTCACCCTTATGGTCAAGTTCATTTCAAAAGGACTATAAGAGCTTTATTAATGATACTTGGTGCAAACTTGTATCTAGGGATGGCAATTTTAATGCAAACATCCATATTTGACTAAATTTCATGGTTCACCAACTTAATGAGCTATTGCATCAACCCTAGTGTTCAACCTAATGTTTCAGTTCATTTCTCAAGAATTATTAGAGCTTCATTAATGATATTTGGTACAACCTTGCATCTAGGAATGGCAACCTTTATGGAAGCATTAATTTTTTACCTTGGCCTAGATTTCATGGTTTGGTGACTTTGCACTCCCATAGCCTTCAACGGAATTCTTGTTTTTTACCTGAAACTTAGCTTGTAGGTGCTTGTTAGGACCGCCTCAAAGAGTAACAAGTACCTACAACCTATGCCTTAATGCAAAAATAAGAAAAGTGTATACCCCTAAACCTCTTTAAATGGGCCCCGTCAAGCGATTTTGGTACTTATCGCCTATGCGAGCAGTGAAGGTTCAGGCGAGCCTGTGCATCCGCGCAGTCTCGCCAGAACCTTCGCTGCTCGCTCATACAAGCAGTGAATCAAGAGGAACCTTCAGACAGAAAGCCATATTCCTGGCCCCTCTGAATAGCTGGGCATGCGCAGTTAAAATTTGTCATGGTGGAATGCGCGAAGACACAAATTCGCTTGGCGGGGCTCATATAAGGAGCGTCATTTCACAAACTTGTTAACCTGATGACTTATTTACTGCACATAATCTGACACATCAACTCCTTCCCTTACTTTTTCAAACATTTGAAAAGGTAAAATGCACTGCCCCATGTTCAGGGGAACAACCTACGTCAGAGCATTGACGTCATAACCATTCATAGGTTTGCCGGCATTTACTACACAAAAGGCATTTGTCACAACAAGTAGGCGCAGATGGTGCATTAGATCATAAAAGAATCAAACATACTGAATTCTGTCTCAGAAATGTGACCTTTTCTTCAAATAATTCGACACAAGCTGATTTGGCAGTGGTGTCGGAACTACCATTGTTTACAGCTCCGAATCAAATCTTGTGGCGAAGCTATCGAAGCCTTTTCAATGTCTCTAGGTGGAATTAGCTCACTGATGGGACACAAATATTGTTCGTTACCAGCTGAAGTATGTTTTCTGAAGACTCTTAATGTACATATCTAGTTTGAAGCATTTTATTTACCCTATTTACACCAATATGGCTGTTTCTGAAATGGGTACGACATCTCTGCTATGACGTAGGTTGTCACCCCTGATGTTGTGTCAAAAAATTGCTGGATGAGTGCAACAGTGTAGACAGATGCTGTTTTGATGCTGCGTTTTGTGTCTTCACTGTTTGCTCGGCCTTCCTATCCAAATACATATGGTAAATAAGTTATGCACAAGGAAAATTTAGAAAAAAAATCCTCTTTCCCCAAGATGGAGGCTTATTACTCCCCATTTAAGAAAGCTGCTCACTTTTTTTTTCAGCAAAAATATTTTCACCATATTGAATGATCAAAGTGTTAATGGTACGTTAGCTAAAGACGTTGTTAGTTTTGAGCAACTGGCCCAAGTGTTTCAAACATATCTCGGTAACCACATGCCAGATATTCATATCTGAATTGATTTTGTAAATATAAACACTTTAAATGCCAATCACAACAATTGCTGTCAGCTTTGTTTTTTGCTGGTTACTATATTATTGTTGCAAACTATTTGTTCCCAGTTCAGACTAGGAGCAGTCTGATCTGGGTCCATGCCTGTATGCAAAAATATTTTTAAAGTTTGCAAGAAGATTCAGCACGGACAACACTTTATTAATAGCTGTTTTTCTAGGCTTCTTCAGGGTTAAATAAATATAAAATTGGCTGTTTCCATTTCTGCATAGCTGAAAACCTTTGAAATTATTTTACAATGGGATAAAAACTGTGCATTTTTCAAATACACACAAGGTAGTTTAAAATGTGAATTTGATGTAATTTGGACCTGAGGACCATTACGATAACACACCCGTGGCGACACAGTGCATTTTTTCACATTTCCGAACTGGCTACTTTTCTGATGAAAACCCTTGATATTTTTCTTATTTATACTGCAAACATAGGTTGTGGTAACTCGTTAGAACCGCCTCATTGAGGCGGTTCTAACGAGTACCCACGACCTATGTCTTGGAGCAGAAATAAGAACAAGAGGGCCATGATGGCCCTGAATCGCTCACCTGAATCCAAGATGTTTCAAAGCTAATGGAAATGAAGGATTCACTGTTTTAAGGAGATGTGGATCAAAGTCTTTTATGTTTGGAGGCCATTTTTCATTGTAGTGGAACCATTTTAGCAGCAATAGAGGAAAATTTCTGTGAAATTATTTTGAAATAGACCATTATTTTGAAAATGGGTCATTTGCCTCGAGATGAGAAGGTGTCATTTAAAGGTTTTTGTATTTTTAGGATTTGGGGAATTTTAAAAGAGGGTCATCTAAGGAAAATTCCTGTTAAATTACTCTGAAATTGGGCCATTTTTATTCGGGTACCTCAACTCCATATCATTCTTGTTCTCAAATTTTAACAAGCACAATTTACTACTTAACGACCATAGGTGTTTGTGGGACATAGAACTCAAACACAAACAAACAAACTACCTAATCTTAAGTGACAAACAATGTAGATCCCGATGAGATGCCATGTTCTACAGCGTGTCAGGTTGGTCTTCACCGTTTCCTCAGCTCTGTTTATCCAAATATGCAAGATACAAATAAGGAACTTCCTATAAAAATCCTTTATAGGCTGAGCACACGATTAATTTGTTAAGTATAGACATGTTTTGAAATTTCCATAATCATGAACATTTGATCAAAATTAAAGTTCAGTAGTATATTGGTAGTGAAACTTTTAATGCCACGGTACTGACTTATAGTGTAAGTGCAAATATAAGAAGTGAAAATAACAACTCAATATAAAGAAAATTTTTATTGGTAAATATAAAAAAGTAACATGTAAAGTTGAACAATATTAAATGACTTCAAACTGGCTGGATTTTGTTGAAAAAGAAGAAATCCTCAAGGCATCTTGGCAAGTATTTTATCATTTTTTATGAAACTTTTCAGGCAAAATATACTAGAGGACTTTGAAAACGCAACATCATTCTCAAACCTTTATTGCTCGAATACTAAAAAAGACAGCATAATGAATTTGATTGCATAACAAAGCCTGTCCAGTTTACAGTATGCACTAGGAATTCTGTTTTGCAAAATTAAACGTTTGAAGCCATAGCCGTTTTGAGACATGGGTATTTAAAATCGAAGGACACAAATTCAACTGCCATTTACAGTACTTTAATTTTGATTCCTGGTTAAACAAATCTGTACCTGTAGCTTCGTAGACATTTGCATACTCATCCTTAATCAGTTAGTAAACAGTTAACAGAACAATACACACACGTTTCTACACCTTCAAAGGTGACGAAATACCCCACCGACTCTGATTACTATAGTCTAGCTATTCACATCAACATCGTGAATCTTTCAGTGTTTCAAGCTTTTGCGTTCCGTTATGTTTGCAAAAGTAAAATGGCATACACAAGTGACAAGATACGAATAAATAAAAATTGCATTACACTTCTATTGGGTTTTGTTTAACGAAGCGGAACCATTTGGGCAATTTTGGAAGAGGATCACCCAAGGAACATTCTTGTGAAATTATTCCCAAATCAAGTCATTTGCCTAGGTGGAGATGTCATTTAAAAATTTTTCTATTTTTAGCTCTGGTGGCCATTTTGTTTAATGAAGCAGAACCATTTCGCCAATTTTGAAAGAGGGTCACTCAACGAACATTCCTGTAAAATTGTTTTCGAATCGGGCCATTTGCCTAGGAGGAGATGTCATTTAAAGGTTTTTCTATTTTTTAGCTCTGGTGGCCATTTTGTTTAAGGGACGAACGATTTAGGTAATTTTGAAAGAGGGTCACTCAAGGATCATTCCTGTGAAATTATTTTCAAATCGAGCTCTTTGCCTAGGAGGAGATGTCATTTAAAGGTTTTTCAAATTTTACCTCTGGCAGCCATTTTGTTTAACGAAGTGGAACGATTCAGGCAATTTTGAAAGAGGCTCACTCAAGGAACATACCTGTGAAATTATTTTCAAATTGGGCCATTTGCATAGGAGGAGGTGTCATTTAAAGGTTTTTCTATTTTTAGCTCTTGCGGCCATTTTGTTTAACGGAGCGGAACGATTTAGGCAATTTTGAAAGAGGCTCACTCAAGGAACATACCTGTGAAATTATTTTCAAATTGGGCCATTTGCATAGGAGGAGGTGTCATTTAAAGGTTTTTCTATTTTTAGCATTGGCGACCATTTTGTTTAACGGAGTGGAACAATTTAGGCAATTTTGAAAGAGGGTTACTCAAGGAACATACCTGTGAAATTATTTTCAAATTGACCCATTTACCTAGGAGGAGATGTCATTTAAACGTTTGTCTATTTTTAGCTCTGGCAGCCATTTTGTTTAACAAAGCAGAACCATTTGGGCAATTTTAAAAAGGATCACCTAAGGAACCTTCTTATGCAATTAATACCGAATCAAGCCATTTCATAGGTGGAGATGTCATTTAAAAGTTTTTCCATTTTTAGCTCTGGTGACCATTTTGCTTAACCAAGCAGATCCATTTCGTCAATTTTGAAAGAGGGTCATTCAAGGAACATTCCTGTTCAATTGTTTTCAAATTGGGCCATTTGCCTAGGAGGAGATGTCATTTAAAGGTTTTTCTAAATTTAGCTCTGGCAGCCATTTTGTTTAATGGAGCGTAACAGTTTAGGCAATTTTGAAAGAAGGTGTTTCAAGGACCATCCGGTGAAATTATTTTCAAATCAGGCCATTTGCCTAGGAGGAGATGTCATTTAAAGGTTTTTCTATTTTCAGCTCTGGTGGCCATTTTGTTTAACAGAGCAGAATGATTCAAGGAATTTTGAAAGAAGGACACTCATGGAACATTCATGTGAAATTCTTTTCTAATCAGGCCATTTGCCTAGGAGAAGATGTTATTTAAAGGTTTTTCTATATTTAGCTATGGTGGCCATTTTGTTTAACAGAGCTGAACGATTTAAGCAATTTTGAAAGAGGGTCACTCAATGATCATTCCTGTGAAATTATTTTCAAATCAGGCCATTTGCCTAGGAGGAGATGTCATTTAAAGATTTTTCTAATTTTTAGCTCTGGCAGCCATTTTGTTTAACGGAGTGGAACGATTTAGGTTATTTTGAAAGAGAGTCACTCAAGGAACATTCCTGTGAAATTATTTTCAAATCGGGCTCTTTGCCTTGGAGAAGATGTCATTTAAAGGTTTTTCTATATTTAGCTCTGGTGGCCATTTTGTTTAACGAGCGGAACGATTTAGACAATTTTGAAAAAGGGTCACTCGACGAACGTTCCTGTGAAATTATTTCCTAATCGTGCCATTTGCCTTGGAGATGTCATTTAAATGATTTTCTATTTTTAGCTCTGGCGGCCATTTTGTTTAACAGAGCGGAACGATTTAGACAATTTTGAAAAAGGGTCACTCGACGAACGTTCCTGTGAAATTATTTCCTAATCGTGCCATTTGCCTTGGAGATGTTTTTTAAATGATTTTCTATTTTTAGCTCTGGCGGCCATTTTGTTTAACAGAGTGGAACAATTTAGGCAATTTTGAAAGAGGGTCACTCAAGGAACATTCCTATGAAGTTATTTTCAAATCAGGTCATTTGCCTAGGAGGAGATGTCATTTGAAGGTTTTTCTATTTTTATCTCTGGTGGCCATTTTGTTTAACGGAGCAGAACGATTTAGGCAATTTTGAAAGAGGGTCACTCAAGCAACATTCCTGTGAAATTATTTTCAAATCGGGCCATTTGCCTAGGAGATGTCATTTAAAGGTTTTTCTATTTTTGGCTCTGGGGGCCATTTTGTTTAACGGAGCAGAATGATTAAGGCAATTTTGAAAGAGCTCACTCAAGGAACGTTCCTGTGAAATTATTTTCAAATTGGGCCATTTGCCTAGGAGGAGATGTCATTTAAAGGTTTTTCTATTTTTAGCTCTGGCGGCCATTTTGTTTAACGGAGCAGAACGATTTAGGCAATTTTGAACGAGGGTTACTCAAGGAACATTCCTGTGAAGTTATTTTCAAATCAAGCCATTTGCCTAGAAGATGTCATTTAAAGGTTTTTCTATTTTTAGCTCTGGCGGCTATTTTGTTTAACGGAGTGGAACGATTTAGGCAATTTTGAAAGCGGGTCACTCAAGGAACGTTCCTGTGAAATTATTTTCAAATCAGGCCATTTGCCTAGGAAAAGATGTCATTTAAAGGTTTTTCTATTTTTAGCTCTGGTGGCTATTTTGTTTAACGGAGGGGAATGATTTAGGTAATTTTGAAATAGGGTCACTCAAGGAACATTCATGTGAAATTATATCAAAATCCATTCACTGGTTTAGGCGGAGATGTCATATAAGTAAATTGTTGACAGACGCACGACGCATGAAGGACATTGACCGATCACAATAGCCCACCTTGAGCCTTCGGCTCAGGTGAGCTAAAAATAACCCAGTAAACCCCAGTTTTCTCTGTATAAAGTGGGGTTTAGGGGGTCTTCATTTAACGGACATGTTCACATGATGACTGCTAGCCTATTATTAGCCCAACGTTTCATTACACACTTCATGATCTGATCTGGGTTCATACTGTTTGCTTGTATGTAAAAAGGTCATAAAAATTCGAACTGTGATTCATATGTGATATGTGTGACTGAGATGTACACAATCTTAAATCTTATGATCACTTGGACCCGACCCTGACCTTTTGAAGTCCTCCACCCCAACCCTTTGGTTATGAGAACTTCAGCAGAACAAGCAAATATATCCATTTTAAAGCATTTTACTTTTCAACGTATGCAAAATTTACTGAACCAGACTACATGGTCCAGTAGTGGGTAAGTGTGCTGTCTCTTAATCATTAGGTCTCTCACAAATGTGGATTTGAGCCTTGCTCAGGTCACGTGTACATGAGACGCCCTTCTGCAATGGAAGGTCAGATGGGGATTTTCCAGGTACTCCATTTTTGGCCAATCTCTGATTACAAAAAAAATGCAAGTGTAAAATACAAAACATGGTTACTGCAATTTATTACATTTTCAGTAAGCCTGCCCAGGCAAAGCGGTGCGAGTCAGACCGCCCATGCTTATAAACCCTATTGGTTTCATGGGCGACATGGCTTGAGATGTCACTTCATCTCAATATCGGGTAAAAGCCCCACAAAATTGGAAGCAACGTCTTCAAAATGACCTATGCAGTGTTGACGGGGACATTTAATCTCAAATCAAACAACAAACATTTTCAGTACCCGGTAGTGAGTGAGTGTTTGAGTTTTACATCCCACCAACAGCTAAGGTCATATGGAGACGGGACCTCGGTTTTAAGTCGAAAGTCCGGAGAAGCCCGGGATCGATCCTGCGATCCCTGGATTAGAAGGTGAGTAGCGTAACCACTACACCACGGAGGCTTCTAGTACCCGGTTGTCATTTACTGAGAATTCACCCAAGTGAATTATTTAATTTTGAACGTTTTGATGCCATAATTGCAAGGCAATATTGCTGAAGTCGTAACAACAATAACACTAGCTGATGTTTGGCAGAAAATCTGATAAAAATCATGGAAATCAGACTTCAATTTTCGCATCCATTTGATGTTTGTGAGGAAAGCCCTGCAACACGAAGATATAGTATGATTTTCCTGATAATACAGTTCTACTTTTATGACATTCATTTAGTAAACAAGTCCGTGAAATGAACACCCCCTTAAACCCCACTTTATATAGAGAAACCAGGGGTTCACAGAGGTATACATTATTTTCCTTTTTCTGCTCCAAGACATAGGTTGTGGGTACTCATCAGAACCGCCTCAATGACGAGTTTCTAACCAACACCCAAAACTTATGTTTGGAGTTTAAATAAGAAAAATATCACAAATTTTCATCCGAAAAATGTTTGTTTTTGATATAAGAAAAAGCGCTATGCATCCCGTGTGTGTTATCGTAATGATTGTATCTGTATTTCAAGTACAGGGAAGATTTTTGAACTGAAATGAAACAAAAGATGGCAACTGATTGCCAAACTAAATGACGTCTCCTGAAATTCATGCCCTGACTGGAACTATTTTGATAGGAAATCAGAACGGCTAAATTTGAAAATTCAAAGGTACAAGGATTGATAGGGCAATTCAACCTCAATCAGTCAAGGGCATAAAATTTACTTCTTTAGAAGTTAAACATAGTATTAGGGAGCATAGCTCAAAGTTTATTCCATCCAGCCAGAGCAAAAGATATTTTATCAAATCTTGTTTCCTTAACTTGTCAAGAATTAATAGCTGATACATGTACATCGTGACAGTAATTGTCAAATATTGCATGTATAATTGGTAACTGATTGACAGTTCTTCCTGTGATTAAACCTATTCAGACGTTCTGAGTAGTGAAAGCAAGAATGCAAGAAAGAAAACTACAACTTATTATAACTCAGACTGCTTTATTGAATAAATAACAGAAGAACTGATTTGCAGTCACTAACACATCAAGAACAATGCAATTTGAAAAAGATGAAAATCACCATGTATGGCTTGGAAATCATCATGTAGAACTCGCATGCATTAGACACATAGGGCTATGTCAGAATGCGTACATTTGTTTCGAAAATCTGCCAAAATAAAAATCCGCCAAAAGGTCCACTCATAAAAAATTTTGCCTGTTTAGTTTAACCCATTGTATACTAGTGGACTCTTTCATTGCCATATGTTCGACAAGGTCATTTGTCATATGAGGGGTGACAAGCCTATTTTCTGCGGCATCTGATCTGGGCCTGCACTGTTTGCCTAGGTACCCCCTTAGGGGTTTCCTGCATACAATGGGTTAAGCGAAATTCTGCAAGCATAAATATACATATACCAACAAAATTTGTAAAATAACATTAGCTTGCTATGGTAACAATGCTTTGAATGACTGAGTCTATCTGTATTCTTGTTTGTTTGTTTGGACTTCAACAGTCAAGCCAACACTATTTAGATATTATTGATCCTGTCGATATACCTAACAACACTTTACTGGGTAGACTTCTGCATTAGGAGTCAACCAGTTTCACCAGAAACGGCCATCTACACTTCTTCAATCAGTGGACGGCAGGGAATGACCGCAAAAAAGATTTCATGATCAATCTCCATGAAAGATTTTTGCTGACCCAGCAGGTATCAAACCCGTGATCTCTGGTTCACCAGTCAGATGTACATCTGACTAAGGCTGGGTAACTCTGCAGGCCCTGCAAACATCATGATCTTTAGAATGCTGGTCTGTGGTCACAGTTGCTAGTATTAAGGGGAATGGGTACACCTTCAGGGGAGGCAACTCCTCCAAAAGTATTTTTGTCTCCCATGTCAATAGGGGTTAACTCTTAAAGAAAAGAATTTGCTCCAGAGGAGCAAATACTTTCCTTTAAGAGTTGACCCCTTTTTCAGTGGGACACAGTTTATAGAAAAGCAAACAGGAAGTCCCAAAAGTTGTCTCCCTTTGAAAAATGGTGGAAAAATATGCCAGATGTTCCCATTCCCCTTAAAAAGCCCCATTTATCAGTTGAAATGGAAATAATCTTTTCCTTCCTCCAAATTTAATGACTGTAAGTTTCTCTCAAAGTCACCACTGGTCAAACCCTGAAACAAAATAGAACAATTTTTGTAGACCGTGAAATCTGAGGACACTGTGGTATGGTAACTCTTATACCACAGAATATAGATTATGGGCAGTTCTAACGAGTACCCACAATCTATATTTTAAGCAGAAATACAAAAAAGGTTTACCCTGATAAACCCCAGTTTTGCTATATAAAAGAGGGGTTCAAGAGGGTCAGAACTATACAGGCGTGTTTTCGTGATGCCTGTAAAAATAGATTTCATCATGTTAACAAATCTGTGAAATGAACACCCCTCTAAACCTCATATAGAGAAAACTTGGGTTCAGCGGGGTAAACCTTATTTTTATGTCCCCGGTAGCGATAGCGGGGACATATTGTTTTTGCCCTGTCTGTTTGTTTGTTGGTTTGTACGTGGACAACTTTAACGTTGGCCATAACTTTTGAACTGTTTGAGATAGAGCTTTCATATTTGGCCTGAAGGTTCCTTGTGACAAGAACTTCACATTCATACAAAATTTGACCTGTGACCTTGACCTTTGACCTACTTAAAAGAAAAAAATAACATTGGTCATAACTTTTGAACCACTTGAGATACAGCCTTCATATTTAGCATGTATGTTCCTTGTGACAAAAGCTTTACATCCATGCAAAAAATTTGGACCTGTGACCTTGACCTTTAACCTACTTAAAATAAAACAAGATGTGTTTGTGAAACACGAACATGTCCCCGGGCATGGTCATTTTTAATTCAAAATTGCTCACAGTTCAAGATTTTTTGTAGACTGTGAAATCTGAGGACACTGTGGTATGGTTACTCTTATACTATAGAATATAGATTATGGGCAGTTCTAACGAGTACCCACAATCTATATTTTATCCAGAAATACAAAAAAGGTTTACCCTGATAAACCCCAGTTTTGCTATGTAACTGCATGTTTTTGTGATGCCTGTAAAAATAGATTTCATCATGTTAACAAATCCGTGAAATGAACACCCCTCTAAACCTCATATAGGGAAAACTTGGGTTCAGCGGGGTAAACCTTATTTTTATGTCCCTGGTAGCGATAGCGGGGACATATTGTTTTTGCC
This sequence comes from Lucinisca nassula, assembly GCA_963580285.1. Taxonomy (NCBI): domain Eukaryota; kingdom Metazoa; phylum Mollusca; class Bivalvia; order Lucinida; family Lucinidae; genus Lucinisca; species Lucinisca nassula. The sequence continues at coordinate 99,815,315 of OY757011.1, forward strand.
CTGTCTGTTTGTTTGTTGGTTTGTACATGGACAACTTTAACGTTGGCAATAACTTTTGAACCATTTGAGATAGAGCTTTCATATTTGGCCTGAAGGTTCCTTGTGACAAGAGCTTCACATTCATATAAAATTTGACCTGTGACATTGACCTTTGACCTACTTAAAAGAAAAAAATAACATTGGTCATAACTTTTGAACCACTTGAGATACATTATTTAGCATGTATGTTCCTTGAGACAAACGCTTTACATCCATGCAAAAAATTTTGACCTGTGACCTTGACTTTTGACCTACTTAAAATAAAACAAGATGTGTTTGTGAAACACGAACATGTCCCTGGGCATGGTCATTTTTAATTCAAAATTGCTCACAGTTCACGATTTTTGTTTGTGTGGGAAGCCCTTGACACAAGAAACTTACATGCCAAATATGAAAGCTCTATCTTAAACAGTTCAAAAGTTATGAACAATAATATTTTTTCTTTAAAGTAGGTCAAGGTCACAGGTCAAAAAAATTTGCATGAATGTTAAGCTCTTGTCGCAAGAAACCTACATACCAAATATTAAGGCTCTATCTTAAATGGTTCAAAAGTTATGAACAATTTTATTTTTTCTTTTAAGTAGGTCAAAGGTCAAGGTCATGGTCCAAACATTTTGCATGAATGAAAAGCTCTAATCAGAGGGAGCCTACATGCCAAATATGAAAGCTCTATCCCAAATGTAGGTTCCTTGTGACAAGAGCTTTACATTCACACAAAAAATTTTGACCTGTGACCTTGACCTTTGACCTACATAAAAGAAAAAGTTAACATTGGTCATAACTTTTGAACTGTTTGAGAAACAGCCTTCATATTTAGCATGTAGGTTCCTTGTAACAAACGCTTTACATTCATGCAAAAACTTTGACCTGTGACCTTGACCTTTGACCTACTTAAAAAAATAAACATTTTTGGTCATAACTTTCAAACCGTTTGGGGTAGAGCTTTCATATTTGGCATGTAGATTCTCTCTGATTAGAGCTTTTCATTCATGCAAAATGTTTGGACCATGACCTTGACCTTTGACCTACTTAAAATAAATAAAATTGTTCATAACTTTTGAACCATTTACTTAATATTTGGCATGTAGGTTCCTTGTGACAAGAGCTTTACATTCATGCAAATTTTTTTGACCTGTGACCTTGACCTACTTTAAAGAAAAAATATTATTGTTCATAACTTTTGAACCCTTTAAGATAGAGCTTCCATATTTGGCATGTAAGTTTCTTGTGTCAAGGACTTCCCACACAAACAAAAATCTTGAACTGTGAAATAAACTTGAATAAAAATTACCATGCCCGGGGACATGTTCGTGTTTCACATACACATATTGTTCTTATTTCTGCTCTAATATATATAGTCAGTTCTCGTTTGAACCACCTTGATAAGGCGGTTCTAACCTGTACTTACAATCTATACTTTGAGCAGAAATACGAAAAAATATAAATTTTTCATCCTAAAATATTTGGGGTTTTTTGGCGATAAATTTATAATGTATTTACATAGGCATGTTTTTGTAATGGTGTCAAATCAGCAGAACTGTAAAACGAGATTTCCAACTGTAAAACTGCGTATATACCTCCCCAAATCACAATTTTGAATAGTCATCCCCTAACTCACTTGCCTTGAGTGAGTAATCATGGAGCAAACTATAACCTGCAAACCACAAGACATACTGGTGTGGTGACAGCCTTTCACATGCCCTTGTGATATAATGCGTTTTTCATATCTTCAAAACTGACATTTTTGGGAGAATATTTGTGATTTTTTTCATATTCCTGCTTCAAACAAGATTGTGGGTGCTTTAAACAACTGCTTAAATGAGGTCGTTCTAAATGTCCGGTTGCGCATGCGCCAAGTGCTATACGCTTTCATCTTAGCTCTCGGGATTTTCCCAAATTTCAACTTTCTTCACTGGTTTCTAGGGTGAGATTCATCCACCTCCTGGCTCGGCATGAGTTACTGAGCCTTTCCACTCAACCTGCCTGCATTAGAAGCTCGAATAAGCAGCCACCAGAAATTTCCCCATCTTTTGTATTGTGCACGGTTGCGGCAATTACGCCATAACCAGTCTAAGGACACTTCCGGTTTAGTAAAACCCATTGTTTACATGAAGAATACCACCACCACTTTGTTTTTCAGAATGTATATTAACTTTCTAGTTGTGTAAAATGTTTCACAAAACAAGTAAACAGGTATTCCACACTCCATTAATGCCAAAGTTGCTTCCACAACGCTCATACTCCACCCACTCGCAGATTCAGAGGAAACTCCTCTGGTTTTTCTGTGCTTCACTAGCCTTGTTTGGCCTGTCACTGGCCTTTTCAGCCATGTCTTCAGACCCAGAAAATACTGAAACTATTTTCCCATGTGGAAAATGTCAGCTACCAGTCACCTATGACCACAAAGGCCTGATGTGTGATACATGCAATCACTGGTTTCATGCTCCATGCCAAAGGGTTGGAGACAAATTATACGACTACCTGTCAAACTCTGAATGCTCTTGGCACTGTACAAAATGCAACTCCCTAAACTACTCTCGGGCTTCCTCCAAGGACCTGAGCTCTTTCTCTAGTGAAAACCGCTATGGCATTCTGAACACATCGGACACATCTCCAGACTTCAACCCCTCATCTACTTCAACACCCTCCAGGAAAAGACTTCCAAACACAAACACAGTAATTAACAGACGAAACAGACCTTTGAAAATCGCCTTAATCAACTTCCGGTCAATCAGGGAAAAGAAGCCGCAGTTCCATTCCTTTATCGAAATAAATAAACCTGACATTATCGTTGGGACAGAAACTTGGTTAACCCCAGACATCTATAATGCAGAATACTTCCCACCTGAATTAGGTTACACTGTCTATAGACGCGACCGTGTCAACCAAAAAGGGGGTGGTGTGATAATTCTAGTCAGCTCCACCTACCTTTCAGAAGAAAAGCCCGAATTTAAAACAAACTGCGAAAATCTTTGGGTGCAGTTAACCCTCACTGGTGCTCGACCTGTCCTTATAGGGGCATATTATAAGCCACAAGAACTCGACCAACTAAGTTTTGAAGAGTTCAGCAAGCGGTCCATAGAAATACCAAAACGCACCAAAACACCAAAACGCACCTGTATTTACCAAAACGCACTGCCAATATTGGATTTTTCTATGTAGGGTAGGGTGAATTAGAGGATTAGACACTTAGAAACAAATATATATATCTATATATAATATATATTTAGGATATAAATAAATATAGGCGTTTATACATATTATACATTTGGGCCAGGGCTCAGCAGTTCCTACCAAAACGCACTGTCAACTGGATTTTTCTAAGAACGCCACTCTGATGCGGAAAAAAGTATTTCCAAATGCCGCAGTTTTTATTTTTTTTAAATCCCAATATTGGCAGTGCGTTTTGGTAAATACAGATGAAATTCCACTGACATCTTTACACCATTCAAGTAAGAGAACGCAACCCGACAAAAACAATTACCAAAACGCACTAGAAATATCAGTTTATGTGCATTATAGATACATTATCTACAACCCAAAATGAACATCTGAGTATCAAAGTTCAAAATAAAAGGTTCACGTTATTGAAAGAAACCAATAACCCTCTAATATATAATGGTCATTTACGAATAAAAAATGAGCCGGGGCAGAGCATTTCTTACCCGCGAAAACTCAGAAAAGCCTGCGCATGTGCGCAGTCTGATCAGTCTTCGTTGTGCACGCTAAGCTTGGGTAGCTAAGGGCCAAAATGCTCCTTCATGCAGAAGTCTATGGTCAGACGTATACTATATAGATGCGCAGGGCGCACGTGTAGATCGTAGGAAATGCTGTGCCCTCGCTAAAATGTTGACATGTAGATTAATTTATCAATATATTATTATCATTTATATATTTCTTATCCTCTTTTGAAAAACTGCTGAACTTCCCTCTAGCATACATAGAAAAATCCAAGATCGACAGTGTGTTTTGATAGCAGTAATAATTCTGATTCTGATTCTGATAGCGTTTTGGTAGGAACTGCTGTGCCCTGGCTCAAATGTTAATATTACATCAATTTATCTATCTATATATTTATATATATTTATGTATTATATATAGATATATATATTTGTTTCTAGGTGTCTAATCCTCTTAACAAATGCTGAATTCACCCTACCCTACATAGAAAAATCCAATATTGGCAGTGCGTTTTGGTAAATACAGGTGCGTTTTGGTGTTTTGGTGCGTTTTGGTATTTCTATGGACCCTTCAGCAAGTCCTTAGCCCTGGTAAAACAGTCAAATTCAACTGTTTGCCTACTCTGGGATTTCAATCTTCCCAAGATAGACTGGGAGTTGATGACTCCAAAACCTGACTGTAGCCATCCTGCATTTTACAGAGAATGTCTGGAAGCCTTTAGTGATTGCCTGCTGGAACAAATGGTGACCTCTCCCACTAGGGGTCAAAACATACTGGATTTATTCTTGACTACAAACCCCACCCTAATAGACAAGATAACCATCCTCCCAGGTCTTTCTGACCATGATATTGTCCTAGCTGAAATAAATGCTAAACCCCTAACAACAAAGCAGGTCCCTAGAAACATCCACCTGTACAAAAATGCCAACTGGGACCAGCTCAAAACCTCAATGAGAGATTTCCACAAAGTCCTTACGTCAGACCTTGCTACTTCAGACATCCACATACTGTGGAAGGAGTTTCTCACTAAACTCCAGCAAGGTATTGACACTTGTATTCCTACTCGACAAGCCAAAACACGTAATGGCCTCCCATGGATTGATAGAGAAATCCACCGCCTCATGCGCAGGAGAGATAGGCACTACAAGCGTTGGACAAGGTCTGGTCGACCTACTGACCAGAAAAAGTTCCTAGAATAAAAACACCTGGTGCGCCGTGTATCTGAAAGGGCCTATGAAAGGTACATTGGTGATATACTTGGAATGAACCAATCAACAGATGACCCTGATAGTCCCATCAAGGTCAACACCAAGAAACTATACTCCCTACTAAAACACTCAAAGCAGGACAACAGCGGCATATCATTCCTAAAGGCTAATGGACAGACTCACACATCAGATGTAGACAAAGCAAACACTCTCAACCAGCAGTTCCAATCAGTTTTCAGTCCCAAGTCCCCCATAAGTTTGAAAGCCCTTACCCAAATGACTCTGCAGGACCTGCATGATTCCGGAGTCGCCCAGCCCTTTCAGCCCAGCCCTTATACCAATATGCCTGATATTCAAATCTCAGCCAATGGTATTGAATGCCTTCTTAAAAAACACTCAACCCCCATAAGGCATCAGGTCTAGACCAGCTGAAACCTATAGTACTTCAAAACCTCCACAAAGAGCTAGCCCCAATCCTCCAAATAATTTTCCAAAAGTCTATTGACCAGGGAAAATTGCCCACCATATGGAAAGAGGCCAATGTATCCCCCATATTCAAAAAGGGGGATAAAACTGATCCTGCCAACTATCGCCCTATCTCCCTAACATGTGTTCTATGCAAAGTGCTTGAACACATTGTGGCTTCCAGTATGTCCAAGCACTTCAACAGCCAGAACATTCTTTATGAACTACAGCATGGGTTCCAAGAAAGGCATTCCTGCGAGACCCAATTATTCATGTTGATAGATGAATTATCTAGAAACATGCAATTAAGAAAACAGACTGATTTAATTTTACTGGATTTCAGCAAAGCTTTTGACAAAGTCGCCCACGAAAAACTTTTACAAAAACTTCACTACTACGGCATCAGGGGCGGCACTCTAAATTGGATAAAAAATTTCTTAGATAACAGGTCACAGTCTGTTGTCACTAATGGTACCAACTCCAGCATTATCCCGGTCTCCTCTGGTGTCCCGCAGGGCTCTGTTCTCGGACCTATACTGTTTCTTGCATACATAAATGACCTCCCAGAGCAGGTTAGGTCAAAAGTCCGACTCTTTGCTGACAACACAGCAATGTACTTATGCATTAGCTCCTTGTCTGAAGCAAACCTCCTTCAAGAAGATCTCTGCAAATTGGAGCTATGGGAAAAGGCCTGGGACATGAACTTCAACATGACAAAATGTCAGGTTTTACATGTCACCAGGCTGAAGACACCCATTCCCTCCAAATACTTCCTCCATAACACTGAACTTGAAAGTGTGTCTGCTGCAAAGTACCTTGGGGTCACCATATCTGACGACCTCAGCTGGGGAACGCACATAGACAATATCACAAAAAAGGCAAATCAAACTCTCAGCTTTATCAAAAGAAATATCAAAGTACACAACCAAGACCTTAAGTCCACAGCATACAAAACCCTTGTCCGACCGCAATTGGAATATGCTTCCAGTGTCTGGTCACCCCATACAGCTACAGATATCTACAAACTTGAATCTGTCCAACGCAGAGCTGCCAGGTGGGCCACACGAGACTATAGGTACACATCAAGTGTTACAGCTATGCTTGGAAAACTCCAATGGCGTCCACTAGATCAGTGACGCATCGATAATCGCCTTATCATGCTATACAAGATCACGCAAGACCTTGTTGCAATCCCTGTCTCAGATTACCTCACACCCAATCGCAGAGAGTCGAAATTTATCCACCCTTTGGCATACAAGCAAATCCCTACCCAGACCAACTATCACAAGTATAGCTTCTTCCCAAGATCAGTTATACACTGGAAAGCTCTTCCAGCCTATATTGTTTTGCTACCAACCTTGGCACAGTTCTGTCATGCTGTCTGCCAGGTGGTGCATGTGTCCCCCTAAGCCACCAGATTTTGTTTTTATCTTTTAACTATACTAACTTTCTTTTCGCACTGTATAAACTCATTTCACCTACTTTGCTTACCTTTTATTTCAGCTAACCCCCTTTAGCACTTGGTATACCGGATACCCTTCTGTTGTCCTCTTATGAGGTTTAGAAGTATCAGAAGAAAGAAAGAAAAGTACCAACAATCTATGCTTTTGAGCAAGAATAGCGATAATAATAGATTACTTTGTATGTAAATTCCACTTTTCTCTGTATTAAGGGTGTTTATTACAGAGACATGTTAATGAAGTGAGTATTACTATGACTTATAGGCCCCCGCCCATTGGGGATTGGAGAATCAGATTGGGCTGCAAGTTGCGCCCGTGCAGAGCTGAAACCGACCGCACTAGAGTACTGGTAAACAATTTAGAAGGACTAAGCCTGCTCAGTCAAGGTGGTATGAGTCAGAATGGCCAGTGCATATAAGCCTTTTGGTTTCATAGGGGGGCAGGGCTCGAGATGTCATTTCATTTCAATGTCAGGTAAAAGTCCATCAAAACTGAAAACAACATCTCCAAAATGTCCTAAATAATGTTGATGGGGACGTTAAAACTCAATTCAAACAAACAAAAGCACTATGACTTACAAGTTTGACACATATAATAAATGGCGGTTTAGCATCTTTGAAATGTACAACTGGAATCTTTGGTTTAGTTCTCTCCTGAAAGATATGTATGTCATAGTGAATCTATATATTGGGACAGACTGGCCTTAGCAAACAGTGAAGACCCTGATCAGACTACTCCTGAAGGAGCAGTCTGATCAGGGTCTACTCTGTTTGCAATTTCTTCGGCACATTTTGGACTCCTTGCTGGATCGTGTAAGAAATTTGCTAAAATTTTAGGAGAATTACAGCAAGTCCTCAAGGTGTCAAAATTTTTAGGATTTTTACAGTACAATGACACTTCAATGACTATTAAATTAACCCTCTGACTGCTACATAAAATTCTAGAGCAGACGACAAACAGGGACAGCTTGTTAAAAAAAACTAACAACGTCGTTAGTTAAAATATCGTTAAAACTTTGATCATTTAATATGACATACTGACAAATACTTTTTTTTCAGCAAATGTACTAGAATTTTAGACATTGTACTTGCTAGAACAGTTAACAAGCTGACCACTGATGAGCTTATTAAGCTAAAGATGCTTTGAACCTGGACCCATAAGACGCCAATCACGTCAATTAAAGTTGCCATCCCTAGATGCAAGTTTGTATCCAGGCAAGTTTGTACCAAGAAACATTAATGTGGCTTTTATAGTTCTTGAGAAATAGACTTGTCCATTTTGGGTGAATGCCAAGATTTGTCACAAATGTGGACAGATTGACAAATGGACTTCCGATGGATCAATGGAAAATCCGACTCCTATAAAGAAGTGTGACAAAAATGATAAATTCTTTATATGTTTATTACCTTTGATTCTTCATAAATATAGACCTGCTTTGCTATCTTTTTCTCATCCACATCACAGAAAGCACATACCTGAAATTAATGGTATTTTTGGTTACTGACTTTATATTGTGAAATATTCGGCACGAGTTCATATGGCGCAGGATGCACAAGCTTTAGAGTGCGTCTTGGCCATATGAACGAGTGCCGATATTTCACAATATAAAGTCAATAACTATAAAGTCAATAACCTTTTTATTATATACCCAAACTTGGACTCTGTGCCAGAATTCAGGATTGCCTGGCATGGAAATTTGAACGTAAAATAAGGTTAGACATCTTTAAGTGCTTTGAAATGGAAAATTATGCACATTGTTAAGTGTCTTCCTACACGATGAAAAACCACGCCCAATGGCGCCAAAGTGAAGATGATGTTAACGTCGGTTGACGTGACGTCATTAAAAACATTAATGTTTCCCAACGCAGGACGCCATGTTTACCAAAGTGTCAGTTTTGTTTCTTTCAAAATACTCTTGATTTCCTAAAAGAAATTATTGAATATCTGAACAGATTGCAGGTAGGTCATATCTGCCAGCATAAAAAGCGCTGTATGCGCCCTGTCACAGCCTATATTTATTCTGTTTTAGGTTGTTTCAGATGATACGCACGACAACATGCCTGCCGATTTTTAGTATCGAAGTGGACAAATTTGAAAGTAGTTCTATTTTGAACGTGACTGCTTATCTATGGGCAATATGAACTTGACTACGGGCAATATGGAAAAATATTGACCAGTAACTTCTGTACAAAGTAAACGGGACATTTTCTGGGTATATAATAATAACCCATAAGATGCCAATCATGACAATTGTCACTTGTTTTATTGTCTGCTGGTTACTCTACAAGTCATTTTCGCAAACAGTGTGTCCTTTAGGGGCAGTCTGATCTGGGTCCACACTGTTTGCCTGTATGCAAAAAATATTTTTAAAAAGTTTACAAGAAGATCTGGTCTGGGTCCACACTGCTTGCAAAATCTAATTTTAAAGTACTTGGCAGACAACAAAGCAGACTTCAATTGTTGTGATTGGCATTTTATGGTTAAGATTTCTATTACAGTCTTCAAGTTAACCCTTTACCAATCAGGGATTTTGTGAATTTCGCTGATTTTCACAGTGTTGTGCCTGAAAGCAACTTCAACTAGCCATAGTTTCATAATGGATGGTCTGTTTTACACCAAACTCAGTATGAATGTTAATTGGGCAGTTGCCTTTCAAATGCAACCTTTCATGACTTGATCATTGTTGTCATGGTAAAGAGGGGGCATCTCAAAGTTGGCAAAAAGTGTGTTTTCACATGAATTTTTGACCACATTTTAATCTTCACACAGCTGTCAAGGCAACAATTAAGGTGTTTGGCACTGGCCATTTTCACTGTTTGCAGCATGTTTTATCAGCATCAATTTTCAGGCTTTTTTGACCCCAGACACCCTAGATATCAATTTTAGCGGCCGGTTGGGCCATACACCCAAAATTTTTCGGGATGCCCCTTCAATCCCCCCCAAAATATTCTTAGTGGGGAGGCACATGAAAAAACAGGTCACTTTTTGCCCAGCAAATCCTAAAGCAAACATAATTATCCAGGGGTAGAAATGCACATTTTAGGTGCTTTTGGGGCTTAAAATGGGGGTGGGGGTGCAGACACATAAAAACACGTATCTGAGTGGGAAAGGGTTAAGCTTGTTACAACACCATGCATATTGACCTTTAGCATGCTGAATTATATTAATACTTGCCCTTTGGAGGGGGTGCTCTTATTTCGTCAGCCATAATTTCCTTAAACCTGAACCGGTTCTGCTCATACTTTGACACATTATAGGCAAGATATCTTCTGCCATTTCTACCAGAAGTATTATGGGCCATGTGAACTCCAAATATAGCGGTAACGTGATCTGACCGGGAAGTGTTTAAGACACATAAAAAAAAAACAAGATTTGTTTGTGAAACACGAACATGTCCCCGGGTATGGTCATTTATTATGCTCCCGATGCATTCATCACACTTAGACCATGTGTCATGAACAAGGAAGACAACTCTTGCATTTTTGGTTTTTTAATTATCTGCCCTTGACTTAGTACCATATAGTAAACTGTGTCCGGGCCATAACTCCTAAACCGTATGGAATATATTCATGAAACTTCACAGGTAATGCACACTGAGACGATGTGTCATGAACAAGGAAGACAACTCTTGCATTTTTGGTTTTTGGATTATCTGCCCTTGATGCATATATTTTATGATTGATTTGAAGTACATTTGTAATATTTTTTATGAATGGCATTTGGCGGGGGCATCCGTGTCCTATGGACACTTTTTCTAGTTTGTCAAAGTTGTTCACAGTTCAAGGTCAAGGTCACAGGTCAAGATTTTTTGTTTTAGTAGGAAGCCCTTGACACAAGGAACATACATGCCAAATATAAAGACTATCTTAAACGGTTCAATAGTTATGAACAATAATATTTTTTTCTTTTAAGTAGGTCATAGGTCAATGTCACAGATCAAAATATTTTACATGAATGTAAAGCTCTTGTCACAAGGAACCTACATGCCAAATGTGAAGGCCCCGGTAGCTCAGTTGGTAGAGTGTCCACTCCGGGGAACGGGAGGTCACGGGTTCTATCCTTGGCCGCGACATACCAAAGTCGTTAAAAATGGTACTAGCTGCTCCTTGCTTGGCACTCAGATTTACGGGGTAGAGCTAGGACTGGTCGACCCAGTGTCAGGATAATGTGACTGGGTGTGGTATCATGAAATGTGTCTGGGACATGATACTTCAGTGCGGCAGCACTATAAAAGTAAGCATTGAGCTCCCTGTCGCAACCAGACACCGTCGTGATATGACTGAAAAATTGTTGAAAGCGACGTTAAACCTGAATTCACACACACACACTCCATCTTAAACGGTTCAAAAGTTATGAACAACTTTATTTTTTTCTTTTAAGTAGGTCAAAGGTCAAGGTCAAATTTTTTGCATAAATGTAAACTCTTATCACAGGGAACCTACATGCCAAATATGAATGCTCTATCTCAACTAGTTCAAAAGTTATGACCAAGGTTAAAGTTGTCCACGTAAATCCAACAAACAAACAAACAGACAGGGCAAAAACTATATGTCCCCACTATCGCTACCGGGGACATAAAAAAAGAACTACAAGACAATAGTGCTCAGGGTGTGCTTGGAAGAATATAATTGATAGCTTGTGTAGCTACCTATATTATGGCTACATATTTATCACCAGTAGTTGTTTAGATTGATTGGGTCTAGTATGCACAAAATTGTCAAAAGAGCTAAGGCGGACCTGCTGAAGACTGGTACTTCAGAAATTGTCGATTTTTAACATCATTTCTGGGTGTAAAATCCAACAGCCAGTAATGTTGGTAAAACCTGTGCCCTTCTAAGAAAGAAGGATCCCTCCTGCATCGGACAACCTTATTGGATGGAGTGTACTTGCTTTCTTATCAGCGTGATAAATTGCTCAATTTGGACCACCCCATGGGGCGACTTAAGTCACCTACAACACGCTGAAGGTTCAAATATCACATAAGCTGCCTTTTGCACCAAGGATTTCTTTTTCATAACAACCACTTTCAAGGCTGACTGCATACTTCCAAAAATTTGTTACCTTCTTCTGATTTTCAAGAGAAAGAGATCTGTAGAGTTTTCTCCCCTGTTTCCCCGCATTCCAGATTGTAAATGTCTGCCATTTGCTGAGGACTTGTGTTTGTAGGAATTCTACCCGCAGTTTCCATATGGTTTCTCTGTACAAGAAAAATTAAGAAAACCAGACCCATAAAATAATCAATAAACCAAGAAGACAATCTAATATGTAAGTAGCATGGAATTCGGGCCTTTCTTAAAAATTCCAAAATTATTCATATTGTTTAAAATTGATAAGTCTGTTGTTATGAGCCAAGCATAGCAGAAAAGAATATAGCGAAAACAAGGAAAAAGTTTTGAACTATTTAACAAATTTTATTTTAAAAATCTTAAAGAAATAAAATGAACAAACTACCGTATTCGACCTAATTACCGCACATGCTCCTATAAGCGCACACCAAATCTATTTTTAAAAAGGAAATGCATAAGCCCACACTTTACAGTAACCTCCCCGTGGAAGCTCTCACAGTAAATCTATAAAAAAAATTACCGTTATTTCTTCAACAGTGGAGGCAATGCTTTAATATCCTTTTCCGTCCCATTAAATATCATCATGCATCATCTCAGAAGCTATTGTTTTCGCATCGAGTGTGCGCTAATTAGGTAGATTTTTCACTGTGATTTTTATAAACGATTTTGAAAACACTAAGCGCACGGTGCGGTTATTAGGGCAATACGGTATTTGTTCACTGTTTGCCTACATAAAGCCGTAATAATGTGTCTGATCAAATCCTACACTTTATAGTTTCTCAATAAGCACAAAGTCCACAACGAATATTAATCCTTTAGTAATCCAACAAAAATTTAGAAACAATGTCAGGAAACATTTTCTCAAAACTGAAACTATATAAAAATATTTCTCCTTGTACAGAATCAAGGAAAATGATTGACTGACTGTTTTGAGTTTAACGGCATGTCAACCCTTGTGGGTCATTTTGCGTCGTCTCCCAAAAAAAGGGAGAATAGAGATAGAAGAGATAGTAGGGGAGATAAAAAAGAGGGACAGAGGAGAAAAAAAAGAAACTGAATGGAAGTGTAGAAACAGAAGAAATAACAACATCCCCACTCTACCCTCACCTGCTGCAAGGACAGCATGCCTTGTCCTACTGTAAGCCAATATCAGTTGGAGAACCCAGTGAGAATAGAAGAAAAAGCTAGAAAAAGAATTTGTTCATATGCAAAATCTTATATGGTTGTAGTAGATTCTAGAATTTTGTTATAACTTTTTCTGTAAACATTTTGTTGGCCAGTTTTGAAAATTCCACCATATTCCAGACAATTCTTTCCACAAATAGCAAGTAACCCTTATCCTGCCAAATAAACTGATTTAGACACACCCATTGCTGACTATCAACCAATCAAATTACTTGACATAATGTTGTTGTTCAATTCACAAACTGCATGACAAACAGTGTAGATCCTGATCAGATTGAGTCTTCAGAAGCCATCTGATCTGAATCTACACTATTTCCAAAGGTAGTGGTTGTCATGATCAGCAGGGTAAGTGTTGAGGAAGTAGTATGTTCATTTGTTTGATTGTGGTTAACACCCCTGTCAACACTATTGAGTTCATTTTGGAGATGTTGCTTCCAGTTTTGTGGGACTTTTACCCGTTATGGAGATGAAATGACATCTCAAGCCCTGCCGCCCAATAAAACCAATAGGAGTTATATGCACTGGACAGTCTGACTCACACCATTTTGCCTGGACAGGCTTAGTCCATGCAAGCGGTTTACCAGTACTCATGTGAGGTCAGTTTCAGCTCTTTGTGGAAGCACTGTGCAGCCCAATTTATTTCTCCAGGGGCCAAAGTAGTATGAACTGTCCAGAAAGTGGGTCAGACATGTAAATAAAACTTTATAACAAACAAGATGTGTTTGTGAAACACTGATGCCCCCAAACAGCAAATGTTAAATATCTTTTTCTCATCCACATCACAGAAAGTACATACCTGAAATTAATGGTATTAACCCATAAGATGCCAATCACAACAATTGTCACTGTTTTGCCATCTGCCAGTTACTTTAAAAGTCATTTTTGCAAACAATGTGGACCCAGATCAGACTGCTCCTAGAATCAGACTGCTCCTCTAGGAGCAGTCTGATCTGGGTCCACACTGTTTGCCTGCATGCAAAAATATTTTTAAAAAGTTTGCAAGAAGATTCAGCAGACGACATAAGCAGATGACATTTTCAGATGAAGTTAGAGGAGCAGTCTGATCTGGGTCAACACTGTTCGCAAAAACTGTATCACTAAGCAATCAAAAGGTATGGCCAATGTTCAAGTCTTAAAAAAGTAGGTCAAGGTCACAAGAACAAAAATTATGGGATCGTTGGAAAGGTCTTGTGACATAGAATGCACATGTGAAATAGTAAAGCCCTATCACTTACCAATCAAAAGTTATGGACTATGTTAAAGGTTTTAAAAAGTAGGTCAAACATTAAGGTCAAGGTCACGAGGTCAAAAAGTATGGTACCACTAGAAAGGTCTTGTGACAAGGAATGCACATGTGAAATATGAAAGCCCTATCACTTACCAATCGAAAGTTATGGCCAATGTTAAAGTTTTTAAAAAAGTAGGTCAAACTTCAAGGTCAAGGTCATGAGGTCAAAAATTATGGTACCACTATAAAATTCTTGTGACAAGGAATGCACATGTGAAATATGAAAGCCCTATCACTTACCAATCAAAAGTTATGGCCAATGTTAAAGTTTTTAAAAAGTAGGTCAAACCTCAAGGTCAATTTCACGAGGTCAAAAATTATGACACCACTAAAAAGGTCTTGTGACAAGGAATGCACATGTGAAATATGAAAGCCCTATCACTTACCAATCAAAAGTTATGGCCAATGTTAAAGTTTTATTAAGTAGGTCAAATGTCAAGGTGAAGGTCACAAGGTCAAAAATTATGGTATCACTGGAAAGGTCTTGTTTTATGGAATAGACATGTGAAATATGAAAGTCCTATCACCAACCAATCAAAAGTTATGGCCAATGTTAAAATTTTTAAAAGTAGGTCAAAAGTAGGTAAAATTTCAAGGTCAGGAGGTCAAAATTTATGGTACCTTTTGAAAGGTCTTGTGACAAGGAATGCACATGTGAAATATGAAAGCCTTATCAGTTACCATTCAAAAGTTATGCCCAATGTTAAGGTTTTTGCGGACAGACAAACAAACAGACAAACAGAGAAACAGATGGACAGACAGACCAAAATTTATATGCCCCCGAATCTTTGATTCCGGGGGCATAATAAAGTACTTATACATAACACTATCTCCACATATCATAAAGTCTGTACTCTTCACAAAGCAAGCATTTTTGATATTAAAGTTGAAATTGCCTAATATTTACTGGTATGGTATAAAGGTAAAATTGCCCCCACCCATCAGGGCTTGGAGAAATAAATTGGGCTGCATAATGCTTACATGCAAAGCTGCAACCGACTGCATGTGAGTACTGGTAAACTGCTTAGAAGGTCTAAGACTGCTCAGGCCAAGTGGTGCAAGTTGGCCCGTCCATGTATATAAACCCAATAGGTTTGCTTGGGCGGCAGGAATTCAGATGTCATTTCATCTCGATGATGGGTAAAAGTCTCACAAAATTGGAAGCAATGTCTCCAAAATGACCTAAATAGTTGTGATGGGGATGTTAAACCTCAAATCAAACAAAAATGAAGGTAAAAATCATTTACCCTAAGGGACATATTTTGGAGATGACTCTCCAAAATTGTTATTTGAGGAGATAAATTCTTAGTTGTATGGGTGAAAATTTTGTGTAAGGGGAATGGGAACAACTGGCAGATTTTTCCGTCATTTTTCAAAGGGAGACAACTTTTGGAATTTCCTGTTCACTTTTCTATAGGCTTAGTCCCACTGAAAAAGGGGTCTACTCTTAAAGGAAAGAATTTGCTCCCCAGGAGCAAATTCTTTCCTTTAAGAGTTGACCTCTATTTTTGAAGGATTTGCCTCCCCTGAAGGTGTATCCATTCCCTTTAAAAGTTATTCATCAGTGGTTTCTCAAATAATGTATTAACCCTTAACCCTTTTTGTACCAAATGGAATCTTCTTCCTTATATACAGCAGGAGTCCATTTCATAATTTTAGGGTGTCAGGCTGTGTTTTTCATCAAAATTTATTTGGAAAATGACTGAACTTTCAACAAATAATACAGGCCCTGATGAGACGCCACGTTCTGCAGCATCTCATCTGGGCCTGCACTGTTTGCCAAGGTACCCCTTTGGGGTTTCCAGTACATAATGGGTTAAGATGGCGAGAAAAACTACATCTGAAAATGCCGTCTGCTTATGTTGTCTGCTGAATTTCTTTTGCAAAGATTTTAAAAAATATTTTTGCATACAGGCAAACAGTGTGGGCCCAGATCAGACTGCTCCTACAGGAGCAGTCTGATTTGGGTTCACACCGTTTGCAAAAAAAAATACTTTTAAGGTAACCGGCAGATGGCAAAGCAGACGACAATTGTCATGATTGGCATTTTATGGGTTAACATACAGCAGACAATTTACCTCTCCAAATGATAATACAATTTTCCCTTCGTCATTGAATTGTGTAAAAGGGAATAGCGTTATACATACTCTTTGACAGAGAAAGTTGCAGCCTCCTGGTGGTATCTGTATGTGATTAGAGGCTTGTCAACCCTGTACACCCCTCCACCTAGCTCCAAATGCCTGTAGAAAAATATCAGATCCTCTGGTACACCCTGAAATAATGGTAAAGTACCCCTGGGGCCAGTTGTTCAAAGCGTTGTTAGCTTAACGAGCTCGTTAGTGGTCAAATAGTTAACTGTTCTAGAAAGAAAAATATCGAAAATTTTGGTATTTTTGCTGAAAAAAATGTGAGCAGCTTTTGCATCTGCAAAAGCTGCTCACATTTTTTCAGCAAAAATTTTAGCATACTTATTTGCCATATTCAATGATCAAAGTTTTAACGATACGTTAACTAACGATGTCGTTAGCCCCAGACCGTTTGAAATATAATCTTATATCTAAAGTAAATCTCTGATATCATAAAAATCCTAAATATTTGGACACCTCGAGGACTGTCTGTAATTCTCCTAAAATTTTAACAAATTAGTTTTGTGATTGAGCAAGGAGACCAAAAGGTGCAGTTGGAAGCGCAGAAGTGAGCAGTCTGATTTGGGTCTGCACTGTTTGCTTAGGCCTGTCTGTCCTAATTCTTAGATCATTACAGTAATGCTAAACTTTAATCATTCAAAATCATCCATGCAACTACATGTATTATCAAAATCATGAAAACCAAAAATCTGAAAAGATTAAGTAATTGAGCAATCAATACAGACCACAACATACAAAGTCATAATAATCAAATTACAGGTTGATTACACTGAAGATGGTTTAATATATTTCATTGGGATAAGTGACACAAGTCAAACTATTATATCATCTGTTGCTTTTTTTTTTGGTGTGGCATCTCATCTAGGTCTACTCTGTTTGCTCAGCCTTGTCTGTCTGAATACATAAGATGAATATGGTAAACTGCATGGCCTGGCAAATTGTTGCAATGAACCTTAATTACATCCTTACTGCATAGGCTTTCATCCTGCAAATTAGTTTTGTGATTGAGCAAGGAGACCAAAAGGTGCAGTTGGAAGGGCAGAAGTGAGCAGTCTGATTTGGGTCTGCACTGTTTGCTTAGGCCTGTCTGTCCTAATTCTTAGATCATTACAGTAATGCTAAACTTTAATCATTCAAAATCATCCATGCAACTACATGTATTATCAAAATCATGAAAACCAAAAATCTGAAAAGATTAAGTAATTGAGCAATCAATACAGACCACAACATACAAAGTCATAATAATCAAATTACAGGTTGATTACACTGAAGATGGTTTAATATATTTCATTGGGATAAGTGACACAAGTCAAACTATTATATCATCTGTTGCTTTTTTTTTTGGTGTGGCATCTCATCTAGGTCTACTCTGTTTGCTCAGCCTTGTCTGTCTGAATACATAAGATGAATATGGTAAACTGCATGGCCTGGCAAATTGTTGCAATGAACCTTAATTACATCCTTACTGCATAGGCTTTCATCCTGCAAATCTGGAGTGTATGTAATGTACAACTGCTAGTATTGTTTGTTTGTTTGTATTGGTCAGTTTACCTATCCACACTTTTACTGGGCAGGCTTATATGTAAGCGGTTAACCAGTACAGTGCACATTCTTTTGCCAGAAACTGACAACTGCCCTTCTTGAATCAGCAGAATGGAGAGAATGACCGTAGAAAAGATTTCATGATCAATCTCCATGAAAGAATGTTGCCGACCCCGGCAGGTATCGAACCCGCATCCTCCTGATCACCAGTCAGACGCACATCGGACTGAGCTACCGAGGCTGGCACAACTGCGAGTAATGGTCAAATGTGACTGATCCCAATAACAGTAGATAAATAAATAAACTAGAAGTATGTCAGTATTACACGGATGCCCCCACCCAGGGGTCAGCGTCACCCAGAAACAAGCATTTTGCAAAAAGATGAAGTTGAAAAAGTGCCATACCTGTCATAACAATAGGCATATTGTAAGTTAAATCAAACTTGACCTAGATTTCATGATTGTATAAAATATGAAATAAGGGCAATAAGACACAGACTAACTGGTGGATTTTATCAGAAATCAAACTTGACCAGCTGCATTCTGTGAGCTTATATTAAGAATTAAATACAGAAATAAATGTTGGCGCTAGGATGAGGGAAAAGTTTTCTAAAAATAGCCACAGTGAACTTGACATTGAGGCCAGAACTCTGAAAGTTGCACTTGCTCGAGATATTTTCATATGCAACATTAAAATTTTGTGTTTGTTTGTTTCAATTGAGGATTACCTTCGCTGTCAACATTATTAAGGTCATTTTGGAGATATTACTTCCAATTTTGTGGGACTTTTAGATGAGATGAAATGACATCTTAAGCCCTGCGGCCAAATGAAACCAAAAGGCTTATATGCACTGGAAAATCTAACTCACATCAATTTACCTGGGCAGGCTTAGTCCTTCTGAGCCGTTTTCCAGTGTGGCCAGTTTCAGCTCTGTGTGGAACCAGCATGCAGCCCAATGTATTTCTCCTAGCCCTGATGAGCAGGGGTGGGCAACATTTGTGTAATGTTATATTAAGATCCATCAAAAACTGTAAGGTGATCACAAAAGCTCACCTTGAGCTTTGCGCAGGTGAGCTAAAAATTAGATGACAATGAGGAAGAAGAAGAAGAAGACAGAGAAGAAGAAACAGACTAGAGTGTAAACAAGGTTTTTCTATGATTTGACCTACTTTTGACCCCACATGACCCATATTGGAATTTGATTATTGTAGAGATGATCATTCTGAGCAAGTTTGATGATGATTTGACCAAAACTGTGGCCTCTAGAGTGTTAACAAGGTTTTTCTATGATTTGACCTACTGACCTACTTTTTGACCCGACATGACACAGATTCGAACTTGACCGAGATATTATCAGGATGATCATTTTGAGCAAGTTTGAGGATGATTGGACCAAAACTGTGGCCTCTAGAGTGTTAACAAGGTTTTTCTATGATTTGACCTACTGACCTATTTTTTTGGCCGACATGACCCATAATCACATTTGACCGAGATATTGTCAGGATGATCATTCTGAGCAAGTTTGAGGATGATTCGACCTAAACTGTGGCCTCTAGAGTGCTAACAAGGTTTTTCTGTGGTTTGACCTACTGACCTACTTTTTGACCCAAAATGACCCATGTTCGAACTTGACGGAGATATTGTCAGGATGATCATTCTGAGCAAGTTTGAGGATGACTGGACCAAACATGTGGCCTCTAGAGTGTTTAACAAGGTTTTTCTATGATCTGACCTACTGACGTACTTTTCGACCTGAAATGACCCGTATTCAAACTTGACCGAGATATTGTCAGGATGAACATTCTGACCAAGTTTGAGGAAGATTGGACCAAAACTGTGGCCTGTAGACTGTTAACAAGGTTTTTCTATGATTTGACCTATTGACCTACTTTTTGACCCAACATGACCCATATTCGAACTTGACCTAGATATTGTCAGGATGATCATTCTGAGCAAGTTTGAGGATGATTGGACCAAAACTGTGGCCTCAAGAGTGCTAACGAGGGTTTTCTCTGGTTTGACCTACTGACCTCCTTTTTGACCCGACATGACCCATATTCGAACTTGACAGAGATATTATCAAGATGATCATCCTGAGCAAGTTTGAGGATGATTGGACAAAAATTGTGGCCTCTAGAGTGTTTTTTTTTTTTTTTTTTTTTTTATTGCAAAACATATACAATATATCAATAATACAGACAATTTTTTAAATGAAAACGGACACTCACTCCTTCCATCCATCTTAACTTTTTCTTTGTACTGAAGTACTAGAGTGAAGCTTTTCCAGCATGCCCTTTTTATTCTGTTCATGTTATAGCCTATTTATAAGATCCTTCATTTCTTTGCCTTGTCAATTTTAGATGCTAAGTATTATAATAAAATCACTGTTGGCTCAATGCTGGAAATCATCACTCCAGATCGATATATTCATCTAATACTAACAAAAGAAGAGCAGTTTGTTTATGTTTTGCATTATTTATGTTTTGCATGACTCCCCCAAAATATATCATCCCCAAAGAGGCACTATTACGAACTCTTGAATCTAGACTGCTACCGTCACAAATTGATTTCATCTCAATACAATTTCCTATAGTTATGACCAACCCCTACAGAAATAATCATTGTTATCCACCTTTCCATGGAAATGAACCAGTCTGGCAAATAATATTCCTGCAATAATGATTAAAAATAAAAAAAAAAAAAAAAAAAAAAACAACAACAAAAGAGCACAAACTAAAACCGGTAAAGCCTGAGAAAAGTCATGATGCAAAGATATGTGTTTCTTGAATGATTTTTTTTTTATGCACAATTGATCTCAATATTCTGTGTTATTGTTATTATCATTATTGTTCTCGTTTTCTCTTCTAGAGAAATATTCATGTAAGGTTGACCATTTTAACACAAAATTATCATATTTATTGTTTATTTTACTAATGTACATTTCATTTCGAAATTTCTTTGCAAGATATTTGATGAAATATTCTGTTCTTAGATTTTTAGAGAAAAACTTTGTTCTGTAGATAAAATACTTCGCTAACACTAGAATGTAATTTACCAAATTCTGTTTTCTTTGTACTTGTTTTGAAAACATCAGATTTCTTAAGCTAAGGTCCAAATTAATATCATGTCTTTGAAACCATGTTTTCAAAGAGGACCAAAATACCTTTACTTTATTACAATAGACAAATAAATGTGTTATTGTTTCTGGTTCCTGTTCACAAAATGAACAGTTTTCATTATCTATTTTATTAATCTTGTAAAGAAATGATTTTGTGACTAGTATAGAGTTATTAATTTTAAATTGAAATTCTTGTAATTTAACCTCCTTTAAGTCCCGTAGCCCATCATTATAACTTTTCCACTGTTCCTGACTTATCTCACCCACTACGTTTACCCATTTACGAGGAGGAGGTGCAGCCTCTTTTACCCCTATCAAAATATTATAGAAAGTCTTACTTCCTTTCTTTTCTTTAGTTAAATATTTGACATAGCAGTTTTGTAGTACATTCTGTTTAAGCTCCTGACAAATGTTCCTATTGTCTCGAATTTTAGTTTTCCATACCATTGGTATTTTTCTCAGAAGAGAGTAATAATCCAAATATGTACCATTTACATTATATTTTTCTTTAAAGTCAACAAAAGTGTAAAATTCGCCCTCCACATTTAATAAATCAACAACGTTATGAATGCCCTTATCATGCCATTCTTTAATGAATAAATTTTGTCCTTGCGTTAGTTTTGAGTTCAACCGAAGTGGAGAGGACAAAATATCTTCTAATGATTCAACTGATACATTTCTACAAAAACATTTCCAACTTTGTAGGGTATCTTTCCAAAAGGGATTTCTTACTTCTTCTGATTTTACATTGGCAAAGTTATCTCCCCTAATATAAAGATTGCTTAGATTTACCCCAGACAATATACTCCAGGTACAGGTTGTATTTTGAATATATCTTCTCCACCAGGTTGTTTTTAAAGCTTTGATGAAACTATCAATGTGGATCATTTTTAATCCCCCCTTAGATAAATCTTTAATAATATATTTTCTTTTTATTCTATCAGGGCCTGCGTTCCAAAGGAATCTATAAACAAGTTTATTTAGGGTTTGCATAAAGTTTCCAGGAGGGTTGGGCAATGCTAGAAACAAATGAACACATTTTAACAATGCTAATGCTTTTATAACTGTTATTTTACCTTGAAGAGTTAGTTTCCTTTTTGACCATGTGATTAAAATTTTTTCCACCTTTTGTAAAATATCTGGCCCATTATGTTCCCATATATCGAAAACTTCCTGTGTAAAAGTTACTCCTAGAATTTTTATAGGCTGTTGATCCCAGTCTAGTTTGTACTCTTTACATAATGTAAGGTTGGATTTATTCATACTCCCTATCCAGATAGCTCTGGTTTTATCAATGTTTATTTTTAAGCCTGACATGCAGTAAAACTTTTTCAATGTTTCTAGTGCACTTTTTAGAGACCTTTCAGAACCATCCAAAACTAGAGCTGTCAGAGGATCTGACTATAGCCCCGCTTCAGCGCTGTCAGAGAAGAAAGTTATTTAAGCTGCAGAGAAAACAGTTATGAACAAGAAATAACTGTTGAAAATTTTACATTATCTGGAAAAACTCTAAGAGTTGTGAGCCCTTGTCCCTCATTTCAATGAGCATGATACATTACCAGAATGTCCATGTTTATACCAAATTTCATCTTCCATTTTTCAATGTTCAAAGGGTAATAACTCCTAAAGTAGGCAAATCAGAGTCAGGGTTCCTGCGCTCTGCACAGTGTCTCATGGTGCTTTACACTTGTGTGAAGTGTCATGAAAATATCTCAAATGGTTTGTGAGTTATGGAGCCAACACAGTCAAAATTGCCTTTTTAAATGTTCAAAGGGCAATAACTCCTAAAGTAGGCAAACCAGAGTTATGGTTCCTGCACTCTGCACATCATCTCAAGGTGCTTTTCATTTATTTGAAGTTTCATGAAAATATCAGAAACGGTTATGGAGCGGACATAGTTAAAATTGCCATTTTTTAATATTCAAAAGCCTATAACTGAAAAAGTAGACAATCCAGAGTTTGGGTTCCTGCGCTCTGCACATGTAATATGGTGCTTTACATTTGTGTGAAGTTTCATAAAATTATCTCAAACGGTTTTTGAGTTATCGAGCAAAGACGGCTAAAATTGATATTTTTCAATATTCAAAGGGAAATAACTCAAAAATTAGGCAATCCAGAGTTATGGTTCCTGCACTCTGCACACCATCTCATGGTGTTTAATGTTTGTGTGAAGTTTCATGAAAATATGTGAATGGGTTTTAAAGTTATGGAGCGGACACGAAAATTGTTAACAGACACAGACAGACACACAGACAGACACACAGAAAATACGAAAACCAGAGTTATGGTTCTTGCGCTCTGCACATTGTCTCATAGTGCTTAACATTTGTGTGAAGTTTCATGAAATTATCTCAAACGGTTTTCGAATTATGAAGCGGACACTGTTAAAATTGCCATTTTTCAATGTTCAAAGGGCAATAACTCCAAAAATAAGCAATGCAGAGTTATGGTTCCTGCGCTCTGCACATCGTCTCATAGTGCTTAACATTTGTGTGAAGTTTCCTAAAAATATCTCAAACGGTTTTCGAGTTATGAAGCGGACACAATTAAAATTGCCATTTTTCAATGTTCAAAGGGCAATAACTCCAAAAGTAGGCAATCCACAGTTATAATTCCTTCCCTCTGCACATTGTCTTATGGTGTTTAACATTTGTGTGAAGTTTCATGAAAATATGTTAAGCAGATACAAAGTTATGGAGCCAACACAAATTAACGGAATCACGGAATTACGGAATTACGGAAAATGTTCAAAGGGCAATAACTCCAAAAGTAGGCAATCCACAGTTATAATTCCTTCCCTCTGCACATTGTCTTATGGTGTTTAACATTTGTGTGAAGTTTCATGAAAATATGTTAAGCAGATACAAAGTTATGGAGCAAACACAAATTAACGGAATCACGGAATGACAGAAGGACATGGCAAATCCAATATAGCCCCACTTTTTCAAAGCGGGGCTATAAACATCTGGGTGTCATCAGCGTACTGACTCAGTTTAAAAAGATTCTCGTTTATAGTTATTCCTCTTATCCTATTGTCTTGCCTGATCATATTACCCAGTACTTCTGCGCATAAAATGAAAATGTATGGGGATATAGGATCCCCTTGCCGACAGCCTCTTTGCAAACAGAAG
Organism: Lucinisca nassula; assembly: GCA_963580285.1. Lineage (NCBI taxonomy): Eukaryota > Metazoa > Mollusca > Bivalvia > Lucinida > Lucinidae > Lucinisca > Lucinisca nassula. Next base: position 99,839,645 of record OY757011.1, read on the forward strand.
TACTCGGTCATGTGGCCGTTCTGCAAAATACAGGATTCAGCACCTGTCTGAAAGATTTTTATCCATCTTTTAAATGAAGGACCAAAATTAAAGTAGTCCAAAGTTTTATGAATAAATTTCCATGACACTGAATCAAAGGCTTGTTGAAAATCAATAGACAAAAGTAAACCTGGAATATCTTGTTGTTTGGTCTCAAACAAAATATCGTATATAAGACGAATATTTTCGCCTATAAATCTTCCAGCTATAAATCCCTTTTGGTCTTGATGTATAATTGTATATAATTTTTTTTTAAGTCGATTAGCAATAACTGAAGATACTAACTTATAAATAACATTTAAAAGAGAGATCGGTCTCCAGTTTTTTAAATAAAATGGAGATTTATTGGGTTTAGGAAGACAAGTAATAATGCCTTGTTTTTGAGTAACAGATAACGAGCCTGATTGGTATGCATAATTTAAAGACTTTAATATAAAATTTTTTAGATCAATCCAAAAAAACTTGAAAAATTCTGCAGTGAAACCATCATTTCCTGGAGTTTTTGAGTTTTTCATACTTCTTAGGGCTTCTGATAGTTCTGAGATTTCAATTTCCCCTTCCAGTGAGTTTGCTTCATTTTCAGATAATTTACGTGGATTTTCGCCTATTATTTCTTCTATTTGTCTATCATCAGTTTCCGTCTTTTCAGTATATAGATTTTTATAGTACTTTAGTTGTTGTTCTAAAATTTCATCTGTTTTTGTAAATTCCTGTTCATCCTCTGCAATTATTTTGTTTATTACTTTGTTTGTAAAGTTACGTCTTTCTAAATTAAGGAAATAATTTGTGGGCTTTTCTCCCAATTCCTCATACCTGCATCTAGACCGTAACATTACTCCCTCAATTTCATTTTTCCTGATTTCATATAACCTTGTTTTATTTTCTTCCAATTGATTAATGTCTAAATCAGTTGTATTTTCAATATTTTCAGAAATTTTTTTCTCCAGTTGTGATATTTCTTTTTCTAATTGCTTTTTTATTTTTTCTTTTTCCTTCTTTTTTCTAGCACTATATTTGATTGTTTCACCCCTTATCATTAAAAGCATCATTTCAAAAAGCATCTGGTCGTTTATGGTATATGCATTCTCATTAGTCATTGGCTGATTATCACTGTTATTATTATTATCTGGGTTTATCTTGTATGTGTCTATAACTTGTTGTATTGTTTTCTTAACCAATTCAATGTATTTTTGGTCTTTGAGTAGTGAATTGTTGAATTTCCAGTAGCTTTTGCCCTTTTCATTTTTATTAAGTTGTAATCTTAAAATAATTCCTGAGTGGTCTGTCCTGTAACCAGGTACTACACTACAATCATTTACATATTGAAAATTATCTTCGCTTACAAGAAAAAAGTCTAGACGAGCCTGTTTTTTCTCTGGATTTAGTCTTCTCCACGTAAATCCCTTGTCATCTTTTATAGTCCTATATACATCAATAAAATTTTCCTCATCGATAAATTTTAAAACTTCCCTTCTTGCTCTGGGGTTATTTATATGCCTATAATTTTCAGTGTCATTTTCTGGATCTAAAACTAAATTCCAGTCCCCACAAATGACTACTTTATCACTTTCAAATTGTGCAATGTGCTGCTTAAGGTTTCTATAGAATTCTGGTCTGTCATCATTGGGCCCATATATACTAGCTAATGTTATTTTTAAGTCCTGTATCTTGAGTTCAGCTATTATGAAGTTGCCATGGGGATCAGCATATGTTCTACCTATGTCACAGGCAAAGTTGTTATTTATCAGAATAATTACCCCCCTATTTACGTTTGAGCCTTCTTTTGCGCTCAGAATTAGCTTGTAGCCCCATTCTGCCTCTACGAAAGACTGTAATTTTCTATCTATGTGTACATCTTGTAAGCAAGCTATATTATATTTTTTAGTGCGAATATATTGAAATAAATCCCGCCTTTTTTGCATGTCCTTGATTCCGCGACAATTTTGAGAGAAAATACTTATCAGATCAGCCATTTCCAAGGATGTAAATTCCCCCTGATAACAAAACCTCTACAGAGTTTGAAAAGATGAAGGAGTCATGCAAAATTATGATGTATATATTAAACATGTTAAATAAAGTAACAGAGTGCATAGTGAGATGAGATTTGAAAAAGAAATAATAAAAAAAAATGACATAAAAAAAAAAAAAATTATATTGAACATGGAAAAGCTCCTTGGATGTACACTATAAACTTATAAAGTGTGAGATTCATTTTGTATGCATCAGTCAAGGAAGTTCCCAGCACGAAAATGTCTACTTGCTCTTGAACAGAGCTGCCTCCCCTGAACTTGTATTGATTCATTCTAATAATTCCCAGCAGCATATGAAGTATAGTGTAATATGTATTAAATCATTTTTTTTTTTTTTTTTTTAACCCCTATCTTGCTAAATATTCATTTAAGCCACACCCATTTCTGTCCCTCAACCAACCAAACCACTTGATGTAATTTATTGCTACACATTCATAAACTGAATGCCAAACAGTGTAGATCCTGATCAGATGGCTTCTTCAGAAGCCATCCGATCCGGGTCCACACTGTTTGCAAAGACAGGGATTGTCGTGAACAGCAAGACAAGGGTTAATATCAAAAATCTGAATACTGACTATACTGTATCACATGACCTTAGGGAATAAGACAGATATATGTACCTACACATTTAAACATACATATGCACTGCGATATATACATATACACAAATATATGCACACACATATACATATATTTGCTTTCCCATTTTTAAGCCTTGTGTAGACCTATACAACGCAATGTTCTTCATAATTCGATGAGCCACATCAAGTCACCCGACGTAAAGTGACATAAAATGACATCAGTAAAAATGGTTTTTGACATTCTGATTGGACGTTGACAACGTTCAGGCTGTTACGCTGTTCGTATAAAAACATTGTATTAAGTATTTACAAGCTTTAAAGTAGCACTTGAAGTACTTTTCTGCTGAATTATGAGAAGAAAAGATTGTTAATATAAGAAATAAACTTAACTCCTCAGATGCTTATCGAATCATGAACAACATTGGGTCGCTAGCAGAGCATACATGAAACCTGAAGGGGTTCATTCTCTCCGTATGCGACCCAACGTCATTCATACTCCGACGAACACCAGAAAAAAGAAATTTACCCCTTAAATAACATACACATACATCCGCAAACACATATATATACTTATATGTATAATCATACAGACATATACATACATACACACACATATATACATCAGTCTACATTTTATAAAATTACAGATACATTCAGGCATCTACTCTTAGGTTTTTAGTCTAATCAACGTCTACACTGTTCTCTTAACCCTTCTCTTACTGAATATTCAGTCAAGCCATACCCATTTCTGACTTTGAACCAATCAGATTACTTGATGTATTTTATTCCTTCAAATTCATAAATTGAATGTCAACCAGTATAGATCCTGATCAGATTGCTTCTTCAGAAGCCATCTGATCTTGATCTACAATGTTTCCAAAGATAGGGGTTGTTGTGAACAGCAGGATAAGAGTTGGTAATGATATCATACATGACTGAAAATTTTGAATGTCCACTTAACTCAACAACATATGTTGTCTGACTTATTTTATTGCATGTACGATTGTACCATTTAAAAGTTCCCCACATTATACAAACAAAATCTAAAAATATTCATGTAATACTAAAGCAAAGGTGTATAATCTGGCAACTCCTACCGAATAAAGTAGAAGCTGAGTGAGGAACATCAGCACACATTTGCACAAACAACGTATAAATTGTCCCAACATTCTGTCTTGCCGAAAACTCGAAAAATAAGGAACATAAGAATAAACTTCCCATATACTATATATATTGTATTATTGTCATTATTATCATTTAGGCCAGCACATGGGAAGAGGCCCATTATCGCATATGAAACAAACAAAAGCCCAGGGGAACCTGGGTATAAGCATAGTATTGCCAAAATCTTTGTCAGCAGCATACTTTTAGCAAGTACCTTTAGGTAGCTTCAGGCCTGCAATCATGTCCCAAACCCTGCTGAGGGTTCAAATCCACCACCCCTAAGTGCCCCTTACCCATGCTTCGGCTCATATTTTGCATGGATGACTAACTGAGCTGTGCAACTGTTAATCATCATCATCATCATCATACTATTTAAAAGTTATCAATTCAACCAAAGATTGAAGTGCCTTACATTTATACTACCTCACTGAAATTCTAACAAAGTGGCACAAATGCAAAGCAAATATCTTAAAACATTGTGTGTCTACTATATAATCGTATTCCATTTATGGTTCCAACAATATCAATAGATCTACTAACAAAAAAAAAAAAAAAAAAGAGTTGGCACTTTAAATGTGGAGTCAGAAATGCCTCAAGCTGGAATACCCATGATATGACCCATTTACAACCAGTACTATAGATATTGAATGCACAGTGTTATTTTATTATTGTATTTATAAGACCACCATGTATTGTAGGTGTATACCGCACAAATAAGCCAACCAAAAAAAAACAAAAAAAAAAAACAAAAAAAAAAAACAAAAAAAAAAACAACAACAAAGGACAGAAAAGCATGGCACAAAAAAAAAAAAAAATAAATAAGTAAAAAAATGACAATACCAAAAACACGATTACAGGCTTTGATCAGCAGAATATGGAATAGGTCTGTTCTATGCGCACTGAAAAGGCTTTTCAAATTAACCCATTCTCATGAAGAGATCTACAGTATTCACATTAAGAGGTCAATGCAGAGATTACAAACAAATATCAAGGGTACTTTAACCCACAAAAAGTCACTCACAACAACAGTGGTCTGCCTTGTCACCCGCTGGTAGCTTTAAAACTTATTTCTGCAAGCATATTTCTGCACACAGTGTGGATCCAGATCAGACTGATCCTCTAGGAGCAGTCTGATCTGGGCCCACACTGTTTGCCTGTATGCAAAAATATGTTTGAAAAGTTTACTAGAAGAGATACAGCAGACGACATAAGCAGACAACATTTCCAGATATAGTTTTTCTTGGCGTCTTAAGGGTTAAGGATGCTTTTAGCAATAAAAAATGTAGTTTTCTATTTTATCCTGACAATGCTGCTCTGAGCACTCTGATATCTTTCAAGGCTCGGGTCCCCTTTTTATTAATTTATTCTTTTGTACATACATTAATTACTTGACCTCTCAGTGAAATGAAATCCCCTCTGAATGAAAACAGTACAGGCCCGATCAGAAAGTTGCTTCTGGAGCAGTCTAGTTCGGGCCCACACTGTTTGCCAAATTTACCATTTACGTTTTTTGTGTGTCCGAAAACTCGGGCTATGTAACAATTTCTGACAATTGGATTCAATGCATTTCACCACAAAAACACACCCATTCAAAAATATTGCAAACTCCACCTCCAAAAAATATAAATTTTAAGATAAATATTCAGAAATATCCTCCAACCCCCAGCCAAAAACACAGAACCCAGGCACCTGCTAGAACCGCCTCCGTGAGGCAGCTCCATCAAGTACCCGCAACCCATGCCTCAAAGCAGAAATATGAAAATTCAGTTATACTGTTTGAAAGTGGGGTTTAAGAGGGTCAGAATTTAATGGGCATGTTTACGTGAGGAAAAATCTATGTATGGAACAGAATTCTTACCAATCAGCTTCCTATTTTCCACATATCCTACACTATTTGTAATTTCTATATGTGTATATGTTATAATATATCCCCTTAGTTCTGTTTGTATATATATATATCCTAATGGTTTTCATGTCACTTTTGATTTGAGAATGATACTTTCACACAAACACTCACACTGAAGTCCTTAAACTGCATTAGAATTATGGAAAAAAAACTCTGTTGTGTCATTTTAAGGTATTAAAGTTATTCAGACTGGAGCTTCTAGTCCTTCAAGGATCCAAGATCATTCGCTGATCCTCCCTGTCTCTGGAACCTTCACTGGGTCTGTTGTTTATAATACTGTCAATATTACAGTAAACATCAAACTTATGTCTTCTGCCACCTGTTGTTCTCCCATACACGGCACCATTAAAGTACCATGCCGATTCTATACGATCATGTCTAAGCAGTCTGCTTATTAGTCCAGTATTTAGTTTTGTCACATCGTCGACCAGTTTGTGCCCTGATGCTTTCATTGCAGCCCTCTGTTTCATCACTGTAGCTTTAATGGAGTTGTTTTTCAACTTGAGCAGCACTGGTTTAGGTTGTCCTGGTTTTCCTGGTATTCTGTGTATGGCGATAATGTCTGAAGGGTCAAGGTCAACATTTCCCTTTGATAACAGTTCAGTAGTAATTTTCTCGGTCAATGTTCGCTCTGTCTCTTCTTCAGATTCTGGAATGTTTAGGATCTTAATATTGTTCTTTCTAGAGTACTGCTCATTGTAATTGCTTCTTTGAGCAGAACTTATTGCCAACCTTTCACATCCCCCAACTTTTTCTTTACAGCTGGTTAAGTCAGTTTCCATCTTATTCAGTTTGTCACTCAAATTCTTATTCTCAAACTCCAGGCATTTGATCCTTTCCTTCAGATCATTGGTATGTTCCTTGACTTTTATCTCTATCAGCTTCTCAAGATTCACCATTATCTTATTTACAGCTTTATCAACAGTTTCTGTAATGAAGCCCTGTACCTCTTCTTTTGACATCAAGCTCATGACTTTACTCTTAGTTTCCTTGAAATCAGTGTTAAGGCCATCTAGTTGCTTGTAAATAAGGGTCAGTTCATCAGCACTGGTCTCAGATACGTCTGAGATGGTCCTTTTTGTTTTTTGTGGGGGTTCATTTTGTTTGGCTTTGGCTTGTGCTGACTTAGCTTGTCCAGCATTACTGTGTTTCCCTTTATCAGACTGATTGCCACTCATTGTGATAGACTATTGTTATACTCTCTTTGACAATAGTAATCCTAACCAATTACAGTTATAGGGGTTTTCTCCAAAATCAAACAGATATGCTGTTTACACAAAATACACAATTTATGTCTCCTCACTTTCAAACACAAAGGAAACAAATTCTTTTCTAGATAACTTTTTACTCCCAGAACATATTTCTATAAATTTTACATCAGATTACTCCTTGCAAGTTTGTCTAACACTATATCCTGATTTTACATCTCACATATTACTAGATAATTTTTAATTAGTGTAGATCCAAGAGCTACATGTTTTCACATCTTAACAACTTAAAGTGCCCCAGGCCTTTTCCGGCCTCTAGAGTGTTAACAAGGTTTTCCGTTGATTTGACCTGGTGACCTACTTTTTGACCTGACAGGACCCATATTCGAACTTGACCGACATATTGTCATGATGATCATTCTGACCAAGTTTGATGATGATTGGATCAAAACTGTGGCCTCTAGAGTGTTACAAAAGCTCACTATGACCTTCGGTCAGGTGAGCTAAAAATAGTCACGGTGAACTTGACCTTGAGCCCAGGACTCTTAAAGTCAAACTCGCTGGAGATATTATCATGCGCAAAATTTCTGTGAAATCAAATTACAATCAATTACAATAAATGTTGGTGCTATAGTGGTGACAAAGTTTTTTTAAAAATAGCCACAGTGACCCCAGACCCTGAAAGTTACAACTAGTCTACAAAATTTCCCAAGCTTCTTATCCCAACTTGTGAAGAATACTTTACAATCATGATTTCTAAAATTCTATAACAAGATTCTTTCCTACCTTGCCACCTTCATCAAACCCACCAACTTTGCTGTAGAGCTCACGGGAACAAAACCATGTGGGCATAATAACTGTTGGACCATGTGATGTGTAAGCCTGAAATCAACACATACATGTAGCCATGGCAACAGCTAAACATTAACATATGAACATATAAATAGGGTTTTTGCAAGAAATACCCTTGAAAGCCCCTACTATAAACCACCTCCAAAAGAAGACTACCGGTATTGATTCTAGAAGGAAGGAATTTGCTCCTCAGGAGAAAATTCTTTCCTTTAAGAGGAATGGATACACCTTCAGGGGAGGCAACTCCTGTAAAGTATTTCTGTCTCTCATGTCAACAGGGATCAACTCTAAAGGAATCCTTACGGTGGCAAAATCTTTATAATAGCTTAATGTTAGGGAAAAAATACTGTTGTTATAACAAGACTCCCGTGTATTACCATAACGATCCTAAGTATTGGGACAGACAGGCCAAAGCAAACAGTGCAGACCCAGATCAGACTGCTCTGGAAGGAGCAGTCTGATCAGGGTCTACAGTTTGTCATTCTGTCAGCACCATTTGGAGCCCTTGCTGGATCAAGAAACAAATTACTTAACTTTTTTGGAGAATTACAGCAAGTCCTAAAGGTGTCCAAATTCTTAGGATGGGTAGTATCAAACCCAGACTATACTGAACTGTAATAATAGTTTACCTGGGTGATTAACTGTGCTTGTGTTAATTCATTGGCCCATTTAGTGAATCTCTCTGTTGACCCTGGAGGGTCCCTCACAAATTGACTCCCTATTATCTGCAAATGCAAGGTACATTTATTACTGGTTATCTTCAAAGCAGGCCTAAGGAAAAGTGTCCAGGAAAAGTGTCCTTAGTGGAATTCAGAACTAACTAGAAAAAGTGTCCATAGGACACGGATGCCCCCGCCAAATGCCATTCATAAAAAATATTACAAATGTTCTTCAAATCAATCATAAAATATATGCATCAAGGGCAGATAATCCAAAAACAAAAATGCAAGATTTGTCTTCCTTGTTCATGACACATCGTCTCAGGGTGATGAATGCACCTGTGAAGTTTCATGAATATATTCCATATGGTTTAGGAGTTATGGCCCAGACATGGTTTACCATATGGTACTAAGTCAAGGGCAGATAATCCAAATACCAAAAATGCAAGAGTTGTCTTCCTTGTTCATGACACATCGTCTCAGTGTGATGAATGCACCTGTGAAGTTTCATGAATATATTCCGTACGATTTAGGAGTTATGGCCCGGACAGGGTTACTATATGGTACTAAGTCAAGGGCAGATAATCCAAAAACCAAAAATGCAAGAGTTGTCTTCCTTGTTCATGACACATCGTCTCAGTGTGATGAATGCACCTGTGAAGCTTCATGAAATATTCCATACGGTTTAGGAGTTATGGCCCGGACACGGTTTACTATATGGTACTAAGTCAAGGGCAGATAATCCAAATACCAACAAGATGTGTTTGTGAAACACTGATGCCCCCGGACAGCGCCAATGTTAATGTTTTTAAAAATTTTGAAAAAAATAGGTCAAAGGTCAAGTTCAAGGTCACGAGATCAAAAATTATGGTACCACTGGAAAGGTCTTGTGATAAGGTATACACATGTGAAATATGAATGCTCTATCTATTACCATTCAAAAGTTATGCCCAATGTTAAAGTTTTTGCAGACGGACAAACGGACAAACAGACAAACAGATGGACAGACCAAAAACTATATGCCCCCGAATCTCTCAGATTCCGGGGGCATAAAAATGCAAGAGTTGTCTTCCTTATTCATGACACATCGTCTCAGTGTGATGAATGCACCTGTGAAGATTCATGAATATATTCCATAAGGTTTAGGAGTTATGGCCCAGACACGGTTTACTATATGGTACTAAGTCAAGGGCAGATAATCCAAAAACCAACCAGAGGACCAGTGGTCCTGAACCGCTCACCTGTCTGGTGACAATTTTCCTACTTAGTTCAGCAGAAAATGTCATTTACCCTGCTCATAAATTTTAAAATGCCATCTCAATATTTTTTGGCATTTTAAAACTTATGAGCAGGGTAAATTTCATGCTGAAGTGAGTTGAGCATGAAATAAGTTTTATAACCTCGGTGCCTGGCTCACAGAAAGGGAAAATATGAGGAACTGTCCATTGGACATAAATGGTATACTGTATACAGAAGCAAATGAAACAAAAAGAAAACTTGTTCCAATTTATTTTCATATCTCAAGAGCAGTAACAGAACAAAACTAGAATTTGTTTTTCTACAAAAACACAGATGTCTCCCCCCTTTTTTATCATTGAGGTACCTACCTGATTCTTGGGGGCAACACATTGTCTCATGACCCCCGGCCCCCGCCCATCGGGCTTGAAGAAATAGATTGGGCTGCATGATACTTCCATGCAGAGCTGAAACCGACTGCAAATGAGTACTGGTAAACAGCATAGAGGTTCTAAGCCTGTCCAGGAAAAGTGATGCAAGTCAGACCAACCATGCACAAAAACCCTATTGAGATGCCATTTCATCTCAATGCCAGGTAAAAGTCACACAAAATTGGAAGCAACGTCTCCAAAATGACCTATACAGTGTTGGCGGAGATGAAAACCTCAATTCAAACAAATGTCTCATGATGGTTAACATTTCCACCAAGTAATTTTAAAATTCATCCAGGAAAAAGTGAGTTATTGACCAAACATGAAAAAAGGCCACTTTTTTGTCTGACCGCTAAGTATGACCTTGACATTGGAAGTACTGACCTGGGTCCTGCACGCAACACATTGTCTCATGATGGCTATAGGTCATTCCCTTTCTTTAGACTTTGTTGTGATGAGTCACATCTATAGACTAATCCATTTTCGTTAAGGTTGGCTGCTCATTGCATCAAATAACACACCATTTTTTCCTGACTGATTGCTCAGTGAACCACAAAATTACCCATTGATATAGCTCTATTGTTGCAATATTTACCTGCAGGTAAGATTAACACATATACCTGAATAAGTCTTACCTGAGTGAACAATATAATGTTCATTGACTCCTTTCATTCCACCACTTGCTCAAAGCTCAAAATGTTCCCATACTATAGTGACTTGTAATTGCGTATATACACATTTCTATATTAATCCAGGTATAAGATATTGTATGGCATTGCCCATGCATTGTATGCAAATTCAAACAGGTGTGACACCCCTTATTTAGTGAATAGGCCTGTACCACAACTGAAGCGTGAAAGCTAAAACAAAGTGTAAAGATTGGTAAAAAGCTATAATATTTCTGCCAAGTCATTTTAAAATTCATCCATTAATATGAAAGTTATTGACCATACACAGAAAAAGACCCTTTTTGACCTTTGACACCTCTAAGTATGACCTTGACCTTTTGAGGATCCAACCTAGGTCATGTGCTCAACACATCGTCTCATGATGGTTAACATTTCTGCCAAGTAATTTCAAAATAAATTTAGTAATAATAAAGTTATTGACCATACACGACAAAAAATAGGTCCCTTTTTTACCTTTGACCTTTAAGTATGACCTTGACCTTGGAGGTAGCAACCTTGGTCTTGCGAGCAACAAATTGTCTCATGATGGATAACATTTCTGCCAAGTCATTTTAAAATTCATCCATTAATATGAAAGTTATTGACCAACAATATGTCTCTCCCGAAAATTTTTTTCGGGGGGGGAGACATAACTAGAAAAAAGAAATAAAAAACAAATAATATGGCTCTATGAATAGCAAACCATTTGCCAGCAGCAGAATGATTGCTATGACATAAGTAATTAGTGCATATCACAAATGAAACACGTTTTCCCATTGGCTAGAAATGCGTCACGTGCAAGTCGCTATTCTGCGATAGATACACAGCGGGCATTATCACACTTGTATTGGACCGGTCCGCTACGGAGATAACCGGAAAATTTCACGGAACGGACATTATACTTAACAGTTCTTCAATGCACTAAAAACAATAGAAACCTTAGCTTCAGGCACTATCCTGCGGCTCGGGCCATATCAACCCGGCGGTCCAGGGCCTGTCCCTTGGGCAGTCCATAAACCTTGATAGTGCCTTAAGCTAAGGTTTCTATTGTTTTTAGTGCATTGAAATTACAACCCACCGGTCTATGGGTGTTTTGTATGGTAAAATTGTGTGAGGTAAAGGTAAAGATTCTACTCCTAAATGTAAGGATTTGTTACTTTGGGAGCAATTTCTCTTTTAGAAGGATTGTATACACCTTCAGAGCAGGCAACTCTTGCAAAAGTATTGTGTCTCCCTTGCCAGTAGAGGTCAACTCTTAGAGGAAAGAATTTGCTCCTCAGGAGCAAATTCTTTCCTTTAAGAGTAGACACCTTTTGTCTGTAGGACAGGTTTATAGAAGAGCAAATAGGAAATCTGGAAAGTTGTCCTCATATGAACAAGAATTCTGCCGAAGGCTATGTCGTGCCTGTGGGGGTGCAAAATCATCGAACCGTGACACCTTGGTCAAGGTCAAACATAGATGCTAACTTTCAGCAAGTATCATTAATGAAGCTTTAATAGGTGTTGAAAAATGAACATAAACATGAGGGTGAACGCTAGGGTGGTCACAATTTGTTTTACAAAGTCAATTAACCATAGAATGTAGGTCAAGGTCAAATATGGATTATTGCATTGTATTTGTCAAACCTAGATGCAAGTTGTTACCAATTACCATTGATGAAGCTCTTATAGAACTTGAGAAATGAACTTGACCATTAGGATGAACGCTAGGGTGGTTGCAATATTTTACCAAGTCAGTGAACCATAAAATATAGGTCAAGGTCAAATATCGATGCATGCAATGAAGTTGTCATCCCTAGATACAAGTTTGTACCATGCATCATTAATGAAGCTCTTATAGTTCTTGAGAAGTGAACTTGACCATTACAGTGTACAGTAGGGTGGTCGCAGTTGGTGAACCATGAAATGTGGGTCAAAGTCAAATATGGATGTTTGCAATGAAGTTGTCATCCCCAGATACAAGTTTGTAACAAGTGTCATTAATGAAGCTCTTATAGTTCTTGAGAAATAAACTTGACCATTAGAGTGAACGCTAGGGTGGTCGCACATGTTGACGACTTGACAAACAGGCGAACGAATGCACGCACAAACGAAGAATGGACAGAAATTCAGACTCCTATTTCGCGCAATGCTAATAGCAGGCGCGACAAAAATGGCAGAAAAATCTATCAGGGGTATCCTTCCCCTAAAAAGTATACCCTTTTTTATATGGAAGATAGAAATCTTTTTCAAAGTTCTATCCCCTTCTCCTGAATAACCAATGCAATTTATGTGAAATTACTATACACAGAATGATATGATATGAATATATGCAATGTATGTGAAGTTAACCAGCTATTCAGCAGCGGATGAACCTTTTAAAGGACAAAACCTACAATTAGACTGGTGCGACCAGCACAGACTCAAATCAACCTGCACACCATCTACCATGACAAAATCTTTGGCTTATGTCTCTTTGCATAGATCATAGCCTTTAATAGGTACATGCGATCAGTGAAGACTCTGATCAGACTGCACAGACTATAAACAGCCTTTATTTATTTATTTTTATTAAACTTTGCACAAAATCAAATAGTTATAAGAAAAATATATAAATATATAGTCGTGGTGGCTATCTTGGTCATGTGACCTAGACCATATTGGCAACTTTTCATCTTGGTCATGTGATCTAGACCGTATTGGCATTTTTTCATTTGTTCAACTCACAAAGGCTCCATATTAAATTTCACTTAAATTGGCTCAGCAGTTTTGGAGAAAAAAATATCTGAAATATGGATCCTGAATGACCTTGGTCTAAGGCCAATGAATGACCTTGACCTTTCTCACCCATAGATCTTCATGTATTCAGTTACTTTACCTGATCTACAAATTTTGGTGACACTGTCTTCAATGGTTTCCTATAAATCCATTATTTTCACTTTGCACCATGCAAAAGCCTAAGTCGGCAAATTTGACATTGCTGTAAAATAGGTCAAGGTCAACCCAGGGTCACCAGTTGTACAAACCATGATGGGCCCGAGTACCATATGCTACATGCCAAGTTTCAAGGCCACTGGCGTTATGGTTCTGGAGAAGAAGATTTTTGAAGGCTTTTTACCATATATGGGCATGGCGGCCATCTTGGGTCTAAGGCCAATGAATGACCTTGTCCTTTCTCACCCACAGATCTTCATGTATTCAGTTACTTTACCTGATCTACCAATTTTGGTGACACTGTCTTCAATGGTTTCCTATAAATCCATTATTTTCACTTTGCCCCATGCAAAAGCCTAAGTCAGCAAATTTGACATTGCTGTAAAATAGGTCAAGGTCAACCCAGGGTCACCATTTGTACAAACCATGATGGGCCCGAGTACCATATGCTACATGCCAAGTTTCAAGGCCACTGGCCTTATGGTTCTGGAGAAGAAGATTTTTGATGGTTTTTTACCATATATGGGCATGGCGGCATCTTGGGTCTAAGGCCAATGAATGACCTTGACCTTTATCACCCATAGATCTTCATGTATTCAGTTACTTTACCTGATCTACAAATTTTGGTGACACTGTCTTCAATGGTTTCCTATAAATCCATAATTTTCACTTTGCCACATGCAAAAGCCTAAGTCGGCAAATTTGACATTGCTGTAAAATAGGTCAAGGTCAACCCAGGGTCACCATTTGTACAAACCATGATGGGCCTGAGTACCATATGCTACATGCCAAGTTTCAAGGCCACTGGCCTTATGGTTCTGTAGAAGAAAATTTTTGAAGGCTTTTTACCATATATGGGCATGGCGGCCATCTTGGTCATGTGATCCAGACCCCGCGAACAAACTTTCGTTCCCCCATCCCACTGAGGCTCCATATGAAATTTGGCTTTGATTGGCCCTGCAGTATAGGAGAAGAAGATCTTTGAAAATGGTGGACGGACGGACGGACGGACGACAGACCATGGCTATACTATAAGCTCACCTATGAGCCTAAAGGCTCGGGTGAGCTAAAAATCCATTATTTTCACTTTTTCCTATGCAAAAGCCTAAGTCAGCATATTTGACATTACTGTAAAATAGGTCAAGTTCAACCCAGGGTCACCATTTGAACAAATTATGATAGGCCCGAGTACCATATGCTACATGCCAAGTTTCAAGGCCATTGGCCTTACGGTTCTTGAGAAGAAGAATTTGAAGTGTTTTTACCATATATGGGTCTGGTGGCCATCTTGGTCATGTAATCTAGACCATATTGGCAGCTTTTCATTTGTTCAACTCCCAAAGGCTCCATATTGAATTTCACTTCAATTGGCCCAGTAGTTTGAGAAAAAATGTTTGAAATATGGAACCGGCATGACCTTGGTCTAAGGTCAATTAATGACCTTGACCTTTCTTACACATAGATCTTCATGTATTCAGCTACTTTACCTTATCTACTTATTTTGGTGTCAGTGTCTTCAATGGTTTCCTAAAAATCCATTATTTTCACTTTTTCCCATGCAAAAGCCTAAGTCGGCAAATTTGACATTGCTGTAAAATAGGTCAAGGTCAACTCAGGGTCACCATTTGTACAAACTATGATGGGCCTGAGTACCATATGCTACATGCCAAGTTTCAAGGCCATTGGCCTTACGGTTCTGGAGGAGAAGAATTTTTAAGGCTTTTTGCCATATATGGGCGTGACGGCCATTTTGGTCATGTGATCTAGACCGTATTGGCATTTTTTCATTTGTTCAACTCACAAAGGCTCCATATTAAATTTTACTTAAATTGGCTCAGCAGTTTTCGAGAAAAAAATGTTTGAATTATGGATCCTGAATGACCTTGGTCTAAGGCCAATGAATGACCTTGACCTTTCTGACCCATAGATCTTCATGTATTCAATTACTTTACCTGATCTACAAATTTTGTTGACACTGTCTTCAATGGTTTCCTATAAATCCAATATTTTCACTTTGCCCCATTGCAAAAGCCTAAGTCGGAAAATTTGACATTGCTGTAAAATAGGTCAAGGTCAACCCAGGGTCACCATTTGTACAAACCATAATGGGCCCGAGTACCATATGCTACATGCCAAGTTTCAAAGCCACTGGCCTTATGGTTCTGGAGAAGAAGATTTTTGAAGGCTTTTTACCATATATGGGCATGGCGGCCATCTTGGTCATGTGATCCAGACCCGCGAACAAGGCCAATGAATGACCTTGACCTTTCTGATCCATATACATTCATGTATTCAGTTACTTTACCTGATCTACAAATTTTGGTGACACTGTCTTCAATGGTTTCCTATAAATCCATTATTTTCACTTTGCCACATGCAAAAGCCTAAGTCGACAAATTTGACATTGCTGTAAAATAGGTCAAGGTCAACCAAGGGTCACCATTTGTACAAACCATAATGGGCCCGAGTACCATATGCTACATGCCAAGTTTCAAGGCCACTGGCGTTATGGTTCTGGAGAAGAAGATTTTTGAAGGCTTTTTACCATATATGGGCATGGCGGCCAACTTGGTCATGTGATCCAGACCCCGCAAACAAACTTTCGTTCCCCCATCCCACTGAGGCTCCATATGAAATTTGGCTTTGATTGGACCTGCAGTATAGGAGAAGAAGATCTTTGAAAATGGTGGACGGACGGACGGACGGAGGACGGACGGACGGACGACGGACCATGGCTATACTATAAGCTCACCTATGAGCCTAAAGGCTCAGGTGAGCTAAAAATGCAAGAGTTGTCTTCCTTGTTCATGACACATCGTCTCATGTGATGAATGCACCTGTGAAGTTTCATAAATATATTCCATACGGTTCGACGTTATGGCCCGGACACGGTTTACTATATGGTACTAAGTCAAGGGCAGATAATCCAAAAACCAAAAAATGCAAGAGTTGTCTTCCTTGTTCATGACACATCGTCTCAATGTGATGAATGCACCTGTGAAGTTTCATGAACATATTCCATACGGTTTAGGAGTTATGGCTCGGACATGATTGATTGCTTTACCTCCCTCAGTGTATAAATCCCATATTTCAAATAGGAGAAATTAATAATCTGTATTTTACATGCACTTCCTTAGACTTTTAGGACAGTTTGGATCTTGAATTTTGGATCTGAATTTTGATAAGAGTTGACTGTTTACAGCACATGTTATCAGATCCGTCAGCGTAGTGTTACAGAAGCTGGCTGGAAGAAAAACTGGATGGGTGCCATTTTGAAAGCGCTTTCTAGAGTTATGAATAAATATAGAAGGAACAAAGTGTTTCAGTGATAAAACACTAAAATTGGAGATTAAAGAAATCAAAATATCCCATTCAAACAACATCACACAGTTTGAACGCCTGTTGGTATCTTCCCATATGTGATTGTGATGACTTTGACGTGAATGAAACTTCCCCGCGTTTGAATATAACGATTTCAATGCAAAAGTGGTATCTTGCACAAACAAAGAGGCCCATGGGCCATAATGCTCACCAGAGCTCAGAAGACATGATATCATTAACATGATATCATTTTAATCTACCAATTATAAAGTCTCCCAAATGAACCTCCATATCCAAATGAGCACCCATGTGGACTCAGTATTTGAAACATTAGGACTTTTATGAAGTAGAGGGGGTGGGGCATGGACCCAATGGCCCTGGTTGGTATCACTAAATGTGTCTTATCATAAGGAACAAGAATATATATGGTTTAGCAGTGGGGATCTGTATTCCGGAAATATAAGGCCTCTTAAGTGGTGGAGGGGTTGGGGCATTCCCTACTGATCCCAGGAAAGCCCAAGATTGTTTTCCGTAAATGTGTCTTATCGTAAGGACCAAGAATATATATGGTTTAATGGTGGGAATCTAAATGGTTTCTGATATATGAGGCCTTTCTATGAAGTGGAGAGGAGAGGAATGGGCCCTGTGGACTCCCAAGTTGGTATGCTATTGTTAAGGAACAAGTACATTTATGATTATGGGGTGGGGATTTGAATGGTTTCTGAAATATATTGCCTTTTATGAAGTGGAGGGGCGAGCACATTGCCCACGTACAAAGAGACCCCCAGGTTGGTGTGATTGAATGAGTTTTATCATAAGATAAAAGAATATATATAGTTTAGGGGTGGGGATCTGAATGATTTCTGAAATATATTGCTTTTAATGAAGTAAAGCAGTGAGGCATGCCCCGGGCACCCCTGGGGACTCCCAAGCTGGTGTCATTTGAATGCCTCTTATCATAAGGAAGAGTCTCAGAGATATATGACCTTTTGTGAAGTGGAGGGGTGTGGCAAGGCCCTGGCGCACCCCATGAGACCCCAAAGTTGGTCTCAATGAATGCGTCTCTTCATAAGAATCAAGAATATATATGGTCTAGGGTTGGGAATCTGTAAGGTTTCCGAGATATATGGCCTTTTGTGAAGTGGAGGGGTGGGGCAAGGCCCCGGCACATCCCGAGAAACCCCAAAGTTGGTGTCAATGAATGCGTCTCTTCATAAGGATCAAGAATATATATGGTCTAGGGGTTGGGATCTGTAAGGTTTCTGAGATATTGGGCCTTTTATGAAATAGAGAGGGTGGGGCATAACCCCGGCGCATCCCGGGGAACCCCCAGGATAGTGTCACTGAATGTGTCTTATCATAGGGAACAAGAATAGATATGGTTTAGGGGTGGGGATCTGAATGGTTTCTGAGTTATATGGCCTTTTATGAATTGGAGGGGTGGGGTATAGCCCCAGCACAACCTGGGAGACCCCCATGTTAGCATAAAAGCATATGGCTGCGAGAAGTTTACTTAAGAAACATTTCTATAAAAGTTTTGTCAAAATATCTGCAATGACTTGGCAGTAAATGCCATTTTTCAATTTTCCCCATTATCAGTCTATGGAAACTCTTAGTCGCCATAGCAATCAAACTAAAGGGTCAATTTTTAAAAAAAAAACACAAACTTTCAATCTCCCAGCCCAGGGATACTACAGATGAAATTTGGGCACAAACGGCCCAGTGGTATCAGAGAAGATGTCATTTGAAAGTGTTGACGCAGACGACATACGTCATATGACGAATGACGACGGACAACTGTCTATCCTATAAGCTCCCCCAGAGCCTTCGGCTCTGGTGAGCTAAGAAGCAATTCCAGCTAAAAAGATTTATTTCCCCCGCTAAGGGAAAATATTTCTTCTTAGCTAAAAGAAAAGACCAAGTTTATATCTGGTAGAAATCATAGTATTTCTCTGTTGTGCATGTATTTCGCAAAACCCATTTCTGACTATCAACCAATCAAAATACTTAATATAATGTATTCCTTTAAATCACAAACAGAATGACAAACAGTTTAGATCCTGATCACATGGCTTCTTTAGATCAGGATCCACACTGTTTGCAAAGGTACAGGTTGACATGATCAGCAGGGTAAGGGTTAATACCTTCATACTAGAACCATAATCCATGCCAGATTTGCTTTCACACTAGTGGCATCAATTGGTCCATCGGCCCAAGCCCATCGGGGCTTTAAGAAATAGATGGGCTGCATGATGCTTCCAAGTAGAGCTGAAACCGATGGCACATGAGGATCTAAGCCTGACCAGGGAAAGTGGTGCAAGTTGCTCCGTGCGTGCATATAAACCCTATTGGTTTCATTGGGCATCAGGTCTTGAGATATCATTTCATCTCAATGTCGGGTAAAAGTCCCACAAAATTGGAAGCAACATCTCTAAAATGACCTATATAGTGTTGACGGGATGTTAAACCTCCAATCAATCAATTGGTCCATAACAGTTTGATCAATACCCATCTCTCCCTGATCAGTCTAGTATGTTCATCCTACATACATGTTAACCTATAGATCTATACATTTTCCCCGCATTGCTGTATGGAAAAATTATGAAATTTGGTCAATACTGCCATATAGCAATAACTGATCAATCCAAACAAGTAAAATTTTGATGTGTCAAAAACAATAATCATGAATTCCAGGAATTTGGTGTTGCTGTTCTGTAAACTGGAACAGCCAACTTAGCGATGTTGAGCTATTAATGGGAGTGGGAACATCTTCATGGGAGGCAACGCCTGCGAAAATATTTTTGTCTCCAATGTCAATAGGGGTCAACTCTTAAAGAAAAGAATTTGCTCCTGAGGAGCAAATTCTTTCCTTTAAGAGTAGACCCCTTTTTCCGGGGGACAGGACTTAGAAAAAAAGTGGACAGGAAGTCCCGAAAGTTGTGTTCCTTTGAAAAATGTTCCGATTCCCCTTAAAATGTTACCCAGTTCTTTTTGGGCATATGCAGAGTATATTTCCACCTACATGGTCAACAGCAACAGTTCTACAAGAACCTTCAGTGGATAAAAATGTCATTTTCCAAAAGGTATTTCAAAGAATGGGTGGGGACATGTACAGAAGTACAGATTTTTATGTTGACAGTAAGCAAAATGTATCTTGACAATAAGGAAAGCTTTTTAAAACATCTAAAATTGGTTGACGCCTATGACACTAGAAGCACCAGTAAAGTCAACCCATAAAATGTCAATCACAACAATTGTCGTCTGCTTTGTCATCTGCTGGTTACTTTAAAAGTCATTTTTGCAAACAGTGTGGACACAGATCAGACTGCTCCTGTAAGGAACAGTCTGATCTGGGCCCACACTGTTTGCTTGTATGCAAAAATATAGGGATCCACCATGGTTTTTCATGCATTAACATTTGCCGGATCCCGAGGAAGATATTTGAACATTCGGCCGCAATGAAATAACCATGGATGATCATTATTCTTGCATAACTTACGAATCCGGCAGCAAATATGGACTAAAACGCCCAAACGCTCCATATAAATTCAATATAAAGTGTTCAAATGCGACAGGCAAACCAAAATGGCGGCCAGGTCAGAATGTTGTTTACTATGGCGTTGTTATGCAATGACGTCATCATAGAACCCCAAAACGCTACGTTCAGGGCGTTTACGTTACGTCGCTCAACCTTACGTAAACAAAGCAAGGCCCGTCTTGTGATATCAAAAGCTCAAAATCCATGTTCAAACAGCACGCGAATTACATGATTTGAACATGGTTTTTGCTGTTTGAGCACGGCTTTCGTTCCATTTGACAATGGCTTCAAATAGCCATGCGCATAGGTATTTATGCAAGAATATTTTTTAAAACGTTTGCAAAAATATTCAGCAGACGACATAAGCAGACGACATTTTTAGAAGTAGTTTTACTCGGCCTCTTAAGAGTTAACCTCCAGTGCAAGCCGCAATTGAAACCATACTTGACTGGTCTGCACCAGACTGGTACCTATACTGTGAAAGCAGATCTGAACTATACCAGTCTGGACCCAGCTGCTCAAAGCCTTTTAGTTTAACCTTTATCCTGCTGAATAATTATATTAGCCACACCCATTCCTGACTATCAGCCAATCAGATAACATGATATAATACTTTCATTCAAATTTAAGAACTGAATGACAAACAGTGTAGATCCTGATCAGATGGCTTCTGATCTGGAACTACACTGTTTGCAAAGGTAGGGGTTGTCCTGAACAGCAGCATAAGGGTTAATCAGTTGTCATGAAATACCCACCTTATCTGCCTATATGATTGTTAGTTTTACCCAAGTGGGCCCCTGTATGGTTTGTCTCCTACTGTGAGTACAGCTTTACTTACACATTTAGGGTGAGCCTTGGCAGCTTCAAACTGATAGCACAGCCTGTCTTCACTCATTACATCATCCTGTAAAAATAACAAAACTGTTATTCTCTTGACAACGGATACCCTGTTCTGGTTAACATTTTGTTTATAGGTCATTTTGGAGACGTTGCTTCCAATTTTGTGGGACTTACCCGACATTGAGATGAAATGACATCTCAAGCGCTGTCGCCTAATGAAACCAATAGGGTTTATAAGCATGGACGGTCCGACTCGCACCGATTTGCCTGGGCAGGCTTAGATCCTCTAAGCAGTTAACCAGTACTTGTGTGTGGTCTGTTTCAGCTCTGCGTAGAAGCAACTTGCAGCCCATCCATTTCTTCAAGCCCCGATGGGAGGGGGGCGGGCTTCTGGTTAACAGGTCTGTGTAATAATTATCCTCTTCAACTCCATTTTATATCCAGAAAAGTGGAGTTTACAGAACTATACATTATTTCCCTTATTTATGCTCCATTCTAACTGGCACCCACAATCTATGTTTGTACTAGAAATAAGAAAAAAAAATTGAATGAGAAAAAAAGCTCTTTCTAGAGATATGAAACCACCTCGAGAGCTCAGTCTGATGGTTATCTGGAGGTTGCGGGTTCAATACCTGCTGGCAATATTGCTACCTCAGCAATATTCTTTCATGGAGACTGATTATGAAATCTTTTTATGGTCATTCTCTCCCTTCCACTGATTCAAGAAGGGCAGTTGTCAGGTTCTGGCAAAAGATTACGCCTTTTACGGGTTAACCACTTTTAAGCCTGTCCAGGGAGTGTTGTCATAGGTAAAATGTCTGGCTCAATACCATTAACCCTTTTTGTACCAAATGGAATCTTCCCCCTTGTATATAGCACAAGTGCATTTCAAAATTTAGGGGTGTCAGGTTGTATTTGCTTCAAAATCTATTTGGAAAATAGCTGAACTTTTTGCAAACTGGGTAGGCTCTGATCAGAGATGTAAATTTGTGATAATTTTCTTATTCATACCTTTTCTCTATATAAAATGTAGACTTGTTAATGTAATGAAACAAACCTTACCAGACAGAAGTTAAAGAATAGATACAACTTATCCAGTCTTACTTTCTTTCTTTTTTACTCATACGAGGACTGTTCAAATATGAATGCAAGTAGAACGTTTTCTCATGCACTAATGCGAAAATCACCTGGAAATAAATATCACAGCATAGAAAAACATTTTACCTATACATTGATACCAAATCTGTTAAAATCCTTCCACTTTAGCCATGTATATCATTCGATAAACACTGTCTACTCTTGTATACTAATACAAAACATGGTTGGAAGAAAGTCAGAGTACGCCTTTGAAATACGGTCCTATATTAAGAATTGTTGTACATGTATTCTTGGTATATGGTGCAAAGACATTTTTGATGAAATATGTTCGGTTTATGGGCATAATGAAATGTCTTTTCCGACAGTTTTTTGTTGGTGTAAGAAATTCAGCTGTGGGCTAGGCTTAACAGAAGATGAACCACCACATGATCGTTGGCCGAAAAGAGCAACATCTGCCAAGATGGTTGCTAGAGTGAAAGAAACAGTTGCTACCGATGCACGATACACCACTAGGCAAATAGCTAGTATGGTTGGCATCTCATTAGGAGCAGCTCATACAATTCTGAAACGGGATTTGAAAATGAGAAAGATCTGTGCTAGATGGATTCCCCATCTGTTGACAGATGAGCAGAAAAAGACATGCGTTCAGTGCTCCAAGAAGTTGCTTAAAAAGTTTCCAAATTACAATGCACGGTCTTTCGCTGATGTCGTCACAGGTGACGAGACAAGGGTTCACTTTTTTGAGCCAAAACGAAAGATTCAGAACAAAATATGGGCAACAAAGTATTGCAAAAGACCATGGATTGCAAAGCGGACCATGAGCGTCAAGATGGTAATGTATGCCATAGTCTTTTCAAATCAGGGCCCTGCTATTCAGGTTGCTGTGCCTAAAGGCAAATCTGTAAATGCGAAGTTTTACAAGAATAAAGTTCTTTGAAAATTGAAGAAATATTTCAAAGAACGAAGACCCGCGATTGGTTTGGCAAATGTCAGATGCTACATGACAATGCGTCGTCGCACAAGGTGTTCATTGTGCAAGACTATCTGAAGCAGGAAAAGGTTGTTGAACTCCCTCACCCCCCGTATTCCCCAGACCTTGCCCCGTGTCAGAAATGGGTGTGGCTAAACAGAATATTCAGCAGGATAAGGATTAAATACACAACTTACAGCATCTAAAAAGCAGAGGAAATTTCCTGATGATTGCTTGACTGCTCTGTTCTTGGCATAGCCAACTGAAAAATGAAGCAAAGGTTATAAAAGGTTGATGATATTTTAAGAAACATTGAATATGACTACCGTATTAGCCCTAATTACCGCACTGTGCTTTTAGTATTTTCAAAGTCGTGTCAAAAAGTTGTGGTGAAAATTGTACCTAATTAGCGCACACTTGACAGGAAAACAGTAGCTTTCGAGATTACACATACTGATATATAATGGGACGGAAAAGGATACTTAAGCATTGCCTTCACTGTTGAAGAAATAACGCTAAATTTTTTATAGATTTACTGTGAGAACTTCAAGGAGAGGTTATTGTAAAGCTTGTGTTTATGCATTTCCTTTTCAAAAATTGCTTCAGTGTGCTTGTAGGAGCATGTGCGGTAATTAGGGCGAATACGGTAACCACATTTCAAGATAAACCAATCTCAGGAAAAGAGGGCCACATGGAAGATTAGTACTACATGTAGTACTGAATGAGTTACCCTCTATAAACAAGGTTGATTATCATTATTATCATTCTTATCATCTCTTGCTTTTGCTTCCATTTCTGTCTACTATTCATATACCGCAAAAATATTCCTAACTACATTAAGTGAGTGTTTTGAGTTCCACCAACAGCTAAGATCATACAGAGACGGGACCTCGGTTTAAAGACCCATCCAAAAGTCTGGAGAAGCCCGGGATCGATCCTGCGACAACTGGTTTACAAGGTGAGTAGCGTAACCACTACACCACGGAGGCTTCTCCTAACTACATTAACCAACCCCAAAACAGGTAGTTTGCAAACAGTGCAGGCTCAGATCAGATGCAAATGAATGTGGCATCTGATTAGGGCCTACACTATTTGCAAAATTTTCAGCTAATTTTCAAACAGTTTTTGAGGAAAACACAACCTGACACCCCTATAATTTGAAATGGACTCCTGCTGTATGTAAGGAAGAAGATTCCATTTGGTACAAAAAGGGTTTAAGACCAATAAAAGTGAACCTTTTATCCTGATGAATTAGACAACCAATCCTTTGCATTTGGTGTAGATCCAGATCAGATGGTTGGATCTACCGTTACAATAACATACCCATGCGACATAGTGCATTTTCACATCTCCAAAAGGGCTACTTTTCTGATGAATATCTGTGATATTTTTCTTATTTATACTTCCAACATAGGTTATTGGTGCTCGTTAGAACTGCCTCCTTGAGGCGGTTCTAACGTGTACCCACATCCTACATGTATGTCTGTATACCCGAGTATTCTCTATATAAAGTGGGGTTTAGGGGGGGGCGTTCATTTCGTGGACTTGTTCATATGATGCACTGTTTGTCATCCAGTTTGTGAACTGAGGTTATATAATTGGTGGACAGTTAGAAATGGACGTGGCTAAATTAATTTATTAGCAGGATAAGGATTAAGACTAATTCTTCTTTAAAAGACATACAGTAGAACTTCAATGGCTCGAACATTGATGGCTCGTTTACCATAGATGAGTCGAACACATTCTTGAGTCCCTAGCAAAATCCTCTCATTAAGGAGATTTTAGTCTTTTATCTTGCAAATGTTTGCTGTGTGTACTCATTAGAATTGCCTCGATGAGGTGATTCTATTGAGTACACACAGCATACATTTTCATTATAGAACACCGAAAGATGTTAAAAAATATCAAGTTATGCCTCCTGGCAGTAATCGTCAGTGGCTCGAACTACCCCTGTCTCGAACAGATTTTCGAGGTCCCAAAGGTGTTCGAGCCATTGAAATTCGACTGTATACATGTAAAAGGTTTCAGTGATTATGTCTTGGTTTTTCTATACCAATTGTGCTTTTGTAAGAGACCACCTAGGGACTTAAAGACCACTTTCAAAACAGTCCAAACGGTGGTCCAAATACAGGAATTTTATTGTATTAGCCATTTATCTAGCCTACTTTATAAAAATTAATATAACCTCAGGAGCTGTAGCAAAAGGGGAAACTATTTATGGAAACTGAGTGACATTCATAGAAACTGAAGCCTTTTGTAACAAAGAGATATTCTTTCAGATAAGAATTTATTCCTGCTCTGTGAAGGGAGTGAAATCCATTAACCTTTATATGCCAAGAAAACTACATCTGAAAATGTCTTCTGCATATGTCCTCTGCTGAATCTTCTTGGAAACTTTTCAGAAATATTTTTTCATATAGTGTGGACCCAGATCCTAGAGGAGCAGTCTAATCTGGGTCTACACAATTTGCAAAAATGACTTTTAAGAAACGGTCAGACGACAAGGCAGACGACAATTGTCGTGATTGGCTTTTTATGGGTTAAGGGCTTATAATTTTTGCAAGTAATTTCCTAAGACGCATGTTTTAAACTTGTCCTGCTGAATAAATTTAATGACACCCATTTCTGATTTTCAACCAGTCAGATTACACTGTATATATATATAGAAATACATACATACATAAATATAGGGTCCTCAATGTTAAATTTCCGTAAGCAATTGTTGGGTCTTGGACTCAACAATTGATATATTTGGACCCAACAATTGATCAGGACCCGACATATATATAGCATGTTTTTGCATAAGGAACACTTAAAAGATCAACTACCATATTCATTTTTGCAAATGCCATAATAAATGAATAAGATCTTGCAGCCTGTTGAAGTTGAAGACAGTGCTAAAACATCACATGTTAACCCTTATGATGCTGTTCACGACAACCCCTATCTTTGGAAACAGTGTAGATCCAGATCAGATGGCTTCTGAAGAAGCCATCTGATCAGGATCTACACTGTTTGACATTAAGTTAATGGATTTGCAGGAATAAATTACATCAAGTAATCTGATTGGTTCAAAGTCAGAAATGGGTAGGGGCTAAACTGAATATTCAGCAAGAGAAGGGTTAACATATTTTTTGAACTCTTTTATGACATAGAGGGACATGTTCGAGCTCTGTGTACAGGTATATTGAGGAATGAGTGCTTGAAGACTTATGCCAACTTTGGACATGTTTGCTTTAATAACAACAGAACTCTTACCTCCTCTGGGTGACTCGGAATTATGTCCCCCTATGACAACTTGAACACCACCAACTTCTAGCTTTTCTTTCCAGTTTTCCAGTATCTCCTCTGAAGAGTCCTGTTTATCACATAAATGGTGTCAAAATGTCATTGCATTATGAAAACACGCTTATACAATAAATACACTGTAAACTAAAATTTTCAGATGAAAAATTGTGATCGTTTTACTTATTTCTGCTCAAAATATAGATTGCAGGTACTTGTTAGAACTGCCTCATCAAGCAGAAATAAGAAAAATAAGGTTTACCCCTGTAATCCCTAGTTTTACTATATAAAAGTGGGGTTCAAGGCGGTCAAAAAACAGACATGTTTTCGTGATGACATTTTACATAATCAAATGACTGACCACACAGCCTTGGTAGCTCAGTCGGATGCATGTCTGACTGGTGATCAGAATGCGAGTTTGATACCTGCCGGGGTCGGCAACATTTTCGCGGAGATTGATCATGAAATCTTTCCAACAGTCAGTCTCTCCCTTCTGCTGATTCAAGAAGGGCAATTGTCCGTTTCTGGCGAAAGAATGTGCACTGTACTGGTTAACCACTTACATGTACATATAAGCCTGCCCAGGAAAAGTGTGGATAGGTAAACTGACCAGCTCAAAACATGACCTAAATAGTATTGGCTGGGCCTTTAAACTCCAATACAAACAAACAAACAAGACAACACTAGTTGGTCTATTAATTTGTCTTTAACCCTTGTCCTGCTAATCCCGGATATGCCTTATCTTTGAAACAATGTAGATCCAGATCAGATGGCTTCTGACGAAGCCATCTGATCAGGATCTACATTGTTTGCCATTCAGATTGTGAATTTGTTGCAATAATTTGCATCAAGTAATCTGATTGGTAGATAATCGACAGTGGGTGTGGCATGTATGAATATTCAGCAAAACAAGGGTTAAGTGTAGGCTGGAAAAACTGTCCTGAGCTTGAACTTCGATTTTTCCATACTGAAACCTCTTGCTAATATCCCCTCATTATGCTATTTATTATCCTATATTTATCATAAGACGTTGTGTCTGAGAATGTAATAACGCCATGCATTAAATTTGGTAATCCACTAGTTGATTAAATATGCAAATTAGTTGGATACGCCCCTTAATGTTACATGTATGATGTCCTTAACGATGTTGCCTTTACTAATGGCAGAATATTGACATTTTTTGTTAAACAATGTCATAAAATGTGTTAGAAATGTCATATGATAAATAGAATATTGCATTCATGCTCATGTATTACTATTTATTAAACAGGTTGAGGAAAAGGGATTAAATGCTCAGCAAAGCCTCACATATTATCCTTTTCCTCAACCCCTTTAATAAATTCAATGATACATTACATGAACACTCATATAAAAACCTCTATATGCCTAGCCTTCCAAACATGGGACACTGCTAAACGGTAAAGACCCTGATTAGATGCCCATTGTCTGCTTAATGCAGAAAAACAACATAAAACTCGAAATGAATAAAATACATGTAAGCCTGGCACCCCATATATTGTAACCGGAGCTCTCCAAAGCTCTGGTGGAAGAAACTATTAGTTGAGCCGCGCCAAGCGAATTTGTGTCTTCGAGCATGCCGTCATGACAAACTTTAACTGCGCATGCCCAGCCATTCAGAGGGGCCAGGGATATGGCTTTCTGCCTGAAGATTCCTCTTGATTCACTGCTTGTATGAGTGAGCAGTGAAGGTTCTGGCGAGACTGCGCGGATGCGCAGGCTCGCCTGAACCTTCGCTGCTCGCATAAGCGATAAGTACCAAAATCGCTTGATGGGGCCCAGTTAGTAAAGGGACAATAATACAAAAAATTTTAACCTAATTTGCATGCTACTTACGTTTATTGGTCAGTGCTGATCACATGGACATCAGCAGTATAAGAACTTTTGTATATAATAAATACCGGGTCGACCGACATATACATCAACCCAAAAGTTGTATATCAAAATACATTACAGTTCACTTAGTTAGGAAGTCAAAGGATGTGGCTCTGTAATAATGCAATGCTTTCAACTGAAGCTTTTATCAATCTGTATTATTACACAACAACATCATTATAACACTGTTCGCTATAACACTATTTTGGATAAAAAAGTCTTCAAGTTGGATCCATAAAAGTACTGATTATATAGAAAAATGACCATAAATTTGTATAATCTACAGTGCAACCTCCATTAAACAACCATCCTGGGAAAACTCCAAAACTTGCTGTTGAAGGGAGGTGGCTGTTCAAAAGAGGGGAATGTCTGGGATGATGTATGGATTGTTACTGGGATGATGTATGGATTATTATCGACAGACATAAATTGGTGATTAATGAAGACAGCTCAACATGGCTGTACTAAGAGAAAAATAAATGATGGAGAGATGTCAACTGAACTCTCTGCATCATTTATGTTTCTTTTCACTTGCTTATAATACAGATATCACAACTGTAATTATGGGAAAATAAATTTTGAAATAAATAAATACACCAGAAGAAAAATTCCTATTTTTACAGTAAAAGTAAATTACATCTGATTTTTGCTATTGAGTTAACTCTGGCTGTTCAATAGAGGGAATTTAGATTTGATAAGGTGGCTGCTGGCTGGAGGAGAGGCGACTGCTGAGCAGAGGTAAAATATATAGTTAAATGCTATGGGAGGAATTATTGTGGCTGCTGTAGAGAGGTGGCTGCTTAACAGAGGTGACCATTAGTGGAGGTTTTACTGTATACATTTTTGTTTGGACATAACATGATTGTTTAACTAACACTGGTTCTGCTATGGACCCCATTAATAGTGTTATAAAGAGGCTGTGGTGTACTGTAGGAATGAATTTCATTTTTGTGGTATCGATGTGTAAACTTCGGCGAATCACTCGCAAACTGGATAAAGCCCCACTCGTTATAATTCCAATTTTGTCATCGAAATGATTGGAAAATGTCATCAAAATGACAAATCTTAGGAATTCTGTCGAAAGCGTTAAAATGAACTTACCAACAAGCATGGATGAATGATTATTCAATGAGAAACCACCATCTTTGAAAGAAACCCAAGTGAAAAAATGTCAAGTCTTTAAATTCCGTTCGTTTGTCTTCTAACATTTGTCTTCCATCTTTAATCGAATGATCTCAGCGTCATTTCACTTATACCATGATGTAACGCGCGGGTTTAAACACGCTCTTTGATGTCACGTTATATCACTACCTGTACAGGCCTCCGTGGCCTAGTGGATAAGAGCGCTGACTCTTAATCATTAAGTCTCTCACCGCTATGGGTTCGAGCCTGGCGTCAGGTCATGTGAGACGCCCAACATTCTGACGCCAAATATAATCAGTCAGTATATTTAGTATAAGCTGACCGTAATTTTTCCTATATTTTTTCCGTAATTTTCTAATTTTTCCAGTAATAAAGCTTTTGCCATTTTCCTAGTTGTCCTGTTCATTGATAAAAGTGCAATGTCACAATGTCTTGATAAAGTCCTGATATCCACGTCCTGAGATAGCATATCTTTATCAGGTCAATGTGCTACAATGCAATATATATAGGGGATAACTGATAAAATCTGTTTGTCTTTTTGCCAATAGTAATAAGAAGAAAAAAAATAACTGCCACTAAACTGGAACCTTTAGATATGTATTTAACCCTTTACCACTCAGGGATTTTGTGAATTTCACTAATTTTCACAGTGTTGCACCTGACAGCAACTTCAACCAACCATTGTTTCATAATGGATGGTCTGTTTTACACCAAACTCGGTATGAATGTTCATTGGGCAGTAGCCTTTCAAATGCAACCTTTCATGACTTGATCATTGTTGTCATGGTAAAGAGGGGGCATCTCAAAGTTGGCAAAAAGTGTGTTTTCACATGAATTTTTGACCACATTTCAATCTGCACACAGCTGTCAAGGCAACAACTAAGGTGTTTGGCACTGGCCATTTTCACTGTTTGCAGCATGTTATATCAGCATCAATTTTCAGGCGTTTTGGACCCCAGACACCCTCAGATATAAATTTTAGCAGCCGGTTGGGCCATACACCCAAAATTTTTCGGGATGTGAGGGGGGCGTTGCCCCCCTTCAATCCCCCCAAGAATATTTTTAGTGGGGAGGCGCGCGAAAAAACAGGTCACTTTTTTGCCCAACAAATCCTAAAGCAAACATAGCTATCCAGGGGTAGAAATGCAGATTTTAGGTGCTTCTGGGGCTTAAAATGGGGGGGGGGGGTGGTGCAGACACGTAAAAACACGTATCTGAGTGGTAAAGGGTTAAACAAAAAATATTCTTAATTTCAGCTGGTTTTAATAGCGCAGTTTTACTGTGTCTTGCCCCAGAGTCAAACTGTTCAAAACTAACAATGGCATTAGTTACAGTAGCATTAAAATTTTGATATTCCAATATGGCAAATAGATGTATGCTGATATTTTTGCTGAAAAAATGTGAATAGCTTTTGTTGACTTGTGTATACATATTAAGGAATGTATAGTGTTATAATATACATGTACATGCTCTTTATGCCAACTCATATTTTTTTCAGCAAAAATATTAGTGCAGAAAATCTTGAAAACATATAAAATGATCAAACTTTTAAGTTTAACCCTTATCCTGTTGTTCACGACAACCTCTATTTTTGAAAAAATTGTAGATCCAGATCATAAGAAGCCATCAGTCTGATCAGGATCTAGACTATTTGACATTTAATTTGTAGGAATAAATTACATCAAGTAATCTGATTGGTTCAAAGTCAGAAATGGGTGTGGCTAAAGTATATACATTGTATTCAACAGGAAAGGGTTAACAATATGTTAACAAAAGACATTGTAAGTTTTGAAAAACTGGCCCCAGAAATTTGTTTCTATTGTAAAAAAAAAAGAAAACAAGCAAATTCGTTGAATTGATATCCCCGCCGTATGGGTTTTTCTTGTAGAATGGCAAGA
Source organism: Lucinisca nassula (assembly GCA_963580285.1). NCBI lineage: Eukaryota > Metazoa > Mollusca > Bivalvia > Lucinida > Lucinidae > Lucinisca > Lucinisca nassula. The sequence goes on from OY757011.1 coordinate 99,871,318, forward strand.
AAATATATTTGGCCAAAATTAAGAAAAAAAAATTGCGCGTGCATCACGGCAGCATAATAATACATATTTATTTCAAGTTTCATTTTATTCCATGCAAAAGTTGCTGAGAAGCGGTTCCAGACAAAGTGAGACGACGAAAAATCCAGAATTTTAATCATTTAAGGGGCCATAACTCTGGGTGTAAAAAGTCAATCCGAAAAAAATTTGTGCGTGCATCACCACAGCATAATAATACATATTTATTTCAAGTTTCATTTAATTCCATGCAATAGTTGCTGAGAAACAGTTCCCGACAAAAAAGTGAGACGACGAAAAATCCAGAATTTCAATCATTTAAGGGGCCCTAACTCTGGATGTAAAAAGTAAATCCGGAAAAAAAATGCGCGTGCATCACCACAGCATAATAATACATATTTATTTCAAGTTTCATTTAATTCCATGCAATAGTTGCTGAGAAACGGTTCCGGACAAAGTGAGACGACGAAAAATCCAGAATTTCGATCATTTAAGGGGCCATAACTCTGGATGTAAAAAGTCAATCCAGAAAAAAATTGCGCGTGCATCACTGCAGCATAATAATACATATTTATTTCACGTTTCATTTAATTCCATGCAATAGTTGCTGAGAAACAGTTCCGGACAAAGTGAGATGACGAAAAAATCCAGAATTTCAATCATTTAAGGGGCCATAACTCTGGATGTAAAAAGTCAATCCGAAAAAAAATTGCGCGTGCATCACTGCAGCATAATAATAAATATTTATTTCAATTTTCATTTAATTCCATGCAATAGTTGCTGAGAAACGGTTTCAGACAAAGTGAAACGAAGAAAAATCAAGAATTTCAATCATTCAAGGGGCCATAACTCTGGATGTAAAAAGTCAATCCGAAAAAAAAATTGTGCGTGCATCACCACAGCATAATAATACATATTTATAAGTTTCATTTAATTCCATGCAATAGTTGCTGAGAAACGGTTCCGGACAAAGTGTGACGGACGGACGGAAAGATGGATGGACGGATGGACAACGCCAAAACTATATCCCTCCGCCTTCGGCGAGGGATAAAAAGGCAAAAAATATGTCAAGTGTATCAATTTCCTTCATAACTTACTTTACTGGCATCATTGAAGACTGACAACTCATATTGTCCTTCAAATCTCTGCTGCAGCACTGACTTTAATGTTTCAGCCAACCAGTGTTCAGCATTATATACCGGCAATATCACCGACTGAAAAACAATTTACAAAGCAGGATCCAAATGTTCAAAGGATCGTTAGCTTAACAACGTTAGTGGTCAAAATATTAACTATCAATGGGCTGGGACTTTTATCCGACAGTGAGATGAAATGACAGCTCACGCCCCGTCGCCCAATGAAACCAATAGGGTTTATAAGCATGGACGGTCCAACTCGCACCGCTTTGCCTGGGCAGGCTTAGATCCTCTAAGCGGTCTACCAGTACTTGTGTGTGGTCGGTTTCAGCTCTGCGTGGAAGCATCATGCAGCCCATCTATTTTTTCAAGCCCAAATGGGTGGGGGCTGCCTATACATTTAACAGTCACCGACAGTCACTGTCAATCAAATCAAAGGATCACCTGACATTACATCAGAGTTTGAATTTATGTCAAATGAGCATGAAGTGTGTTCATCAGGTGATTTTTAATACATGAAGGTGAGACTCATCTTTCAGAGACAAGACTCACCTATTAATTTAGAAATCTTCTCATGGTCCCCGAGTCATGGAACCAGTTTAATGCATGCTCAACTCCTGTGGTCAGAACTTCGTCAGAAAGCCTTGCGTGACAAATGCGATCAAGAAGATAATAAATGATTTTTTTTTTCATTGATTTGAGGTTCAATGTCCCCGTCAACACTGTATAGGTCATTTTAGAGACGTTGCTTCCTATTTTGTGGGACTTCTACCCGACATTGAGATGAAATGACATCTCAAGCCCTGCCACCCAAGGATAATTAATGAAAAATGTTACCCGATTTTATTACAAACATTTGTTGTGGGGTACAGCAATGCAAGATTTCGGGACATCCCAGCCCCTTACAAACTCGGCCCCTGACAATCTCGGCCTCTAACAAAGTTGGCCCCTACAAACTCGTACCCTCACCAACTTGGCCCCTAACAATAATATTATTATTATTGGTCCAAAAGCTATTTTTTAGTCTGGGTAAAGAAGGAGTGAGTGAGTGTTTGAGTTTTACGTCTCACCAACAGCTGCCATACGGAGACGGGACCTCAGTTTAAAGACTCATCCGAAAGTCTGGAGAAGCCTGGGACCGATTCTGTGACCCCTGGTTTACAAGGCGGGTAGCATAACCACTACACCATGGAGGCTTCTTGGGTAAAGGTGGAAGGTTAGCAATAGTTAATAGTACATACTTGTCTCAGTGTTTGCCTTTTCAAAACTGGAGATTTTCATATTTATTGGACTGTCACGCATTCGCAGGTAACTGCCAATATAAAATAATCTTTTAATTGGATTATCTTGAGTAAGTCACTGACGCGTGCCTGTTGATTGGATTATTATTATTCGATAATTGGGTGGGAAGTACTGAGTAATTTCAGTATCCATTACAAGTCTTAATCACGTCATGAGAAAACCTGAAAATTACATGTGCGAATAACAAATATGCAGATCAGCATGCGCATCTTCACACTCTGCTCAGCTCTTTTGTTCCCTGCTTGGATAGTATGATTACTGAGGCTTTTGTATGCCAACTTCATTCCTTTGAACAGCTTCTGAAACTAAGCAGGTAGGTTTTTTGCATGTGCGAATAATAAATGTGCAGATCAGCTGCTTGGACTATGGATTCTGAGACTAAGCAGGTAATTGAAATGGAGATTTCTCTGTGTATTTATGAACCGGGTAGAGCTGCATATTAAGTAAAGAATGTTGAGGAGACGCCTTAAAATGTGAAAATTTCCCGCTGCTTGGATAGTATGAAAATTGCACCTGTGAATAACGTCCAGATCAGCCTGCGCATCCGCACACTCTAATCAATGCTTTTGTTCCCTGCTTCGATAGTATGATTACTAAGGCTGTTGTATGCCAAGCTTAATTCCTTTGAACGGCTTCTGAGACTAGGCAGGTAGGTTTTTTGCATGTGTGCATAATAAATGCACAGATCAGCATGCGCATCGCACACCCTGATCAGCGCTTTTGTTCCCTGCTTGGATAGTTTGATTAGTAAGGCTGCTGTATGCAAAACGTAATGCATCTGAACGGGTTCTGCGACTAAGCCGATAGATCTAGGTCTAATATTAGGAGCAGAAATAAGAAAAATGAAGCAGGATACTGATACAAATTTTATTTAAAGTCGGAAGGTTTCAACAAATGTAACATTAGTATGTATAGCTATTAACCGACTACATCAATTAATATGATAAGGACCAGTAATTAAGGTAAACTAATGAATGAATCGATGGATGGACCCAAAAATGTATAGAAACATCCAAACACTAGGTCATCACTCAATAATACTATTTGCCTGGACTTACCGGTGGTTGGCAAAAAATGTCTCTGGCCGTTTATTGCCATTGTAAACGCGATGTTATTTTCTCTAAACTTGTATTTTAGACAGAATCGAAATGACAAAATTAACATTTAAATTTTTATAATAGACATGTCTTAGCTAGTAATTATTGGTTTCTAGAAGATTTGGGGATGTTTTGATGATTAAATTACCTGTTGAAATTATGCACGTAATGAGGCGGGACGGTCTTAATTATTTGTAATAAAAATGCACAAAACAAATGAATAAATGCGGAAGATGCATGAATGAACTCTAAAATATATTTATCTACTCATTTAAAGTGTAATTTGATCGATTTTCTGTGACAGTCAACTAAAATATGCCCGTAATATTAAACCTATTTACGATGTGTTAATATGGAACCAGGGGCTTTTTGCCAACCACGAAAGATTGTTATCAAAAGGAAAAGTAATTTTATGCATGCGCAATAGCATGTACATGTAAACAAGGTCACGTGTCAAAACATTGGATCCATCTATACATTAATAAATTTAATCTATCTATCTTCATATACTGAGTAGGTCATTTTTTTTTGTTTTACGGCCCTTTCAAGATTATTTCACTCATATCAAGCCGACCGTTAATCAGAGGTGGGCGAAAACCGGAGTACTCGGAGAAAAACCACCTGACCATCCGTTGCAGAACTTGGCGTCTCACATGTGACCCAAGCGAGGCTCAAACCACAGCGGTGAGAGACCTAATGATCAAGAGTCAGGGCTCTTAACCACTAGGCCGCGGAGGCCCGTACTGAGTCGGTCATAATTGGCCATTACCTCAGTTGGGTAAATATAATCTATTTTTTTTTAAAGATTTTTTTCAATATACATGTATAAGTATATATTTTAAGACATAACACAATCATTATCATTACTATCATTAATATATATACAAAAGGGTCCGTGTTTGTCAAGGGCCGAGTTTGTTAGGGGCCAAGTTGTACGGAATCGAGACAATTCATCGACAAGACAACACATCGACACGGTTTTTGGAGACAATTCATCGACACAATAATAGACAACTCATCGACACCTTTTGAAGACCATTCATCCACACATTTGTGTGAAGGTAATTGACAATCATAGGTAATTAACGGTAATTATGGATGAGTGGTACAATGTATTTGATTGATCTGTGAGGGGTAAAAATACAAATACAGAATTAGGATAAAAATTTGAGTAATATGATAATCGTTATGTTTGTATGGCACACGCTGATTAACAAAATAGTTCGAGTAATGATGTAATTGATTGTTTGTCCATGATTGATATTAAATGGCACGTGCCCTCAAAATAAGTATGAAATAAACGAATATATAAATGAAAGAAAAAAAGAAAGAAAGAATAAGAAAATGTATAAGAATGAACGAAAGAAACAAGACATATAATGTCTACGAATGAATGAAAGAAAGAAAAATAGATTGTAAGACAGACAGACAAAGAGACAGACAGAGAGACGGTTCAAAACGCATATAAAGACTCACCAGTATTACACGTTTTACATACATACATATGTACGTTCGGACGGGAGGGTAAGCGGGCGGACAGACAGACGGAGACAGAAAGACAGTTAAAAAAATCATATAAAAGCTTACCAGTATTACACGTTCTGTGCTGCCAATTGTCACAACCATCACACTGAAGCGCATGCTGCTGCCGACGAACTTCTTTCGAACACACAATACACAGAAAATCCATAATGAAGAAGAAGAAATTTTATTCAAAATTTCCTATAAAGCCCTTGAGGATATAAATGTATACATATAATGTGATGGCGATAGCGACATGTGTGTGTGTGCACGTGTGTGTCTGGCCATAGTTACCAAGTACCCTGTACATTTTCTTTTATACAATGTTTTTAACATAGAATGCATAAGTTTATTTACGCCACCCATCCTATGCGGTTAAAATGGTCTCTTAATTGTCACCAATAAGCCAAAACATTGAATTAATATATTCTAAATGCATTATTTTTAACATAAACGTGATAATAAATCATTTTATTTTCAAAACATTGTCTTCATTTTATCAGCTTGTATATAATTTCATTATAATAATGTGTCGATGAGTTGTCTTCAATTGTGTCGATGAATTGTAGTAAGAGCTCCAAGCTATTGAGATTGAGCAATAGGTGGTCTGAAAGTACCAAAAATTTAAGCCATAACCCTTTTAAGATCAACATATTGGAAGGTAGAAAACAGATGTTTCCCAACTTTTACGTCTTGCAAAAGCTTTGAAATTATGGGATACATTTAGGTACTGTTGCGCTTATGCGAAATTTGCTGAATGGCCATGTTAAATGACAGGATTCGAAATTTAAGATACACTGACAACTCAAAAAAGCATTTATTAACCATAAATGACACCACAATATAAGGTTATGGCAAATTTACCATGCTTTCAATATCTACTGGCATTTTCTGAGTCGAGACATGGTAAAAAGTACCTTAATTTATTGTATATCACTGTGTGACAGAATGCTGTGGAAAGCTATGCTTTTTCTCCAGTGCAAAATGTCTTTATATTTTATGATTTATGATATATGCACTATAAACAAAGTATTTGCAAAGTCAAAAACAATTTTGGCCATTTCTGATGTGCTGAAGAACTCTGTGATGAATCAAATACAAACAGTCACGAATTGCTGCCAGAATATAAACAAGAGGCCCTTGGGCCACTATGCTCACCAGAGCTCAGGTGGGCACTGCCCAATTGCAGCCATGTATTTTAACATGGTATCATTTTAATCTGCCAAGAGAACCCAATATCCAAATGAGCACCCATGTGGATTCAGTATATGAAACATTAGGCCTTTTATGAAGTAGAGGGGCGGGACATGGACCCAATGGAGCCCTGGTTGGTATCACTAAATGTGTCTTATCACACTAGGATGGTTTAGCAGTGGGGATCTGTATGGCTGGAGATATAAGGCCTTTTAAACAGTGGAGGGGTTGGAGCATGCCCTGTCGATCCCAGTAAAGCCCAAGATTGTTGTCCCTAAATGTGTCTTATCATAAGGACCAAGTATATATATAGCTTAGGGGTGGGAATCTGAACAGTTTCCGAGATATTAGGCCCTTTTATGAAGTGGAAAGGCCCCTGCGGACACCCCTACAGTAGGTGTGCTAATACATGTAATGAGGAACAAGAACATATATGATTATGGGGTGGGGATTTGAATGGTTTCTGAAATATATGGCCTTTTACGAAGTGGAAGGTCGGGGCACATTGCCTCAGCACAAAGAGACCCCCCAAGATGGTGTGACTGAACGAGTCTTATCATAAGGAACAAGAATATATATGGTTTAGGGGTGAGGAGCTGAACGATTTCTGAGATAAATGGCTTTTAATGAAGTCAAGCGGTGGGGCATAGCCCGGGCATGCCCCAGGGACTCACAAGCTGGTGTCACTGAATGTGTCTTATCATAAGGAAGATGAATATATATGGTTTAGGGGTGGGGCATGGACCAGTTTCTGATATATAAGGCCTTTTCTGAAGTGCAGGGGTAGGGCAAGGCCCTGGGAGACCCCCGGGTTGGTGTCAATGAATGTGTCTTATCATAAGGAACAAGAATATATATGGCTTAGGGGTTGGGATCTGTAAGGTTTCCAAGATATTGTGATATTATGAAATGGAGGGGGTGGGCCATGGCCCCAGAACATCCCTGGGGACCCCAAGGTTGGTGTCACTGAATGTGTCTTATCATAATGAACAAGAATATATAATGTTTATGGGCGGGGATCTGTAAGGTTACTGGGATATTGGGCCTTTTATGAAGTGGAGGGGGTGAGGCATGGCCCCGGCACATCCCAGGGGACCCCCAGGTTGGTGTCACTGAGTCCATCTTATCATAAGGAACAAGAATATATATGGTTTAGGGGTGGGGATCTCAATGGTTTCTGAGATAAATGGCATTTTATGAAGTGGAGGGGGTGGGGCATGTCCCCGGCACATCCCGGGGGACCCTCAGGTTGGTATCACTTAATGCATCTTAGCATAAGGAACAAGAATATATATAATTTAGGGGTTGGGATCTGAATGGTTTCTGAGATAAATGGCATTTTATGAAATAGAGGGGGCAGGGCATGTCCCCGGCACATCCGGGGGGACCCCCAGGTTGATGTCACTTACAGGCTTGGGGTAATCATAATTTGTTATCGTAATCAGCTGTAATTGATTACATATTTTCAAGTAATCTGATGTAATCAGTAATCAGACATTTTTCTGATTACAAGTAATTTAATTTAATCAAATACTTCCATATTTTGGCCTGTAATCATGATTATTTTCTGATTACAATTTGATTACATTTCTGTCAATATAGATGTATAAATTGTGAATTTGTGCAAGTTTATCAGGATTCTTGACATCAGACCAATTCTTTACATATTTTTGCTAGCATGTATACTCATCATAATATCAGTAATTCCTAATAAACTGCAATTAAACATTTCAAACTGTTACCTTTCATAAAAGTTAATGGATGTGCTGAATGTTTTTCAAATCAGTTTATAAAGACTGCATAAGTGCAAATAAAGTTGATCATATAGTTGTCTTACTTTAAAGTGTGTAAGGTATGGATAGAACAGAGAATGGGGTAAAGCTGTGCAGTCGTAGTATTTTTATTAACTACCATAATGATCCTACAGGTATTGGACAGACAGGCCTGGTCAAACAGATAAGACTGTCTAGAAGAGTACTCTGATCAGGGTACACACTGTTTGCATTTTCATTTGTTTTTTATATGTATTTCTCCTTAGATAAGATATCTTTTTGTAAATTTCTAGGTGATTTTAACAAACTTTTCAGATTTCTATTTTTTATATACATATTTTACAGTTTTTTTTTTTTCACAATGTATGAGCAGCTGTAATTTTCTATTGTTCAGTTGAGTAGGTGTGAAAAAATACATGACTGTTGCTAGTCACTCTTTGTTTGTCATGTAACTGTGAAAAAACAATATTAACTCAAATTTTGTCTTTAGGTTCCGGTTGATAAATTTAGTTTTAATCACATATTGACCATTGAGATGGATTTACAAACTGAAATCCTAATAGTAGAAGCTCCCGTGTGACGAAAGCTCACAAAAATGCATTTTGAGTGGCCACCATGGTACCAAAATTCTCTTTAGTATATTATTTTAGTACTATATCTGGGCAGTATGAAACACAATATTTCCCATTTTTTAAGTCTTGCAAAACATGTTTTATATCATGCCAACATGCGGTACGCAAGTTCACGAATGTGCCAGTTATGTAATAAGACTAACATTAGGACAATGTTGAAATATTAAGGTCTTTTCAGATGTAGTCATTAACAGTGGTGCAATTTACATTTGTTTAACTTGTTTCATGCAGGAAACTCATTAATGAAGTATAAATATGATACACACCATGATTTTAACCAGTAAAATGGTCCAAAATGGGACTATGGTAAGCATATTTGGGGCAAGCTTTTCACGAAAAACTTGTTTTAAGTTAACATAGGCAACTTGTATATTGCTAAATAGTAAATACATTTTAATGTGTTTTTGTAACCAGCATATGCCATGCACACACCCCTTTCTGGAAATTTTAGGAATAAAATAATAGATTGTTTGAGAATTGAGAATACTATTCTCTATTTGGCATATAATGTTTAAGTATAGCCGCTCCAAAAGTGGTACAATAGTGATGGCTGCTTCATAGAAATATTTTCACACAGGATTAGATCAAACTGTATAGTTTAACTGCTTAACATTTGCACCAATCTATTCATACACTTTTATCATTTAATATATTTTTTGACCATAATGAATGAGCCTCATCATGAGAAAACCTGCAAATTTCATGTATGAACGATAAATATGCAGATTAGCCTGTGTGTACACACAGTGTAATCAGCATCTTTGGCATTAGCACAGTCTTGTCTGGTCCTTCCCTGTTGAATCTCATGGGATGAAAACCCTCTATGAAATTTCCAAACAAAGGATCAGACCTTTGACCCAGGTGTGCAATTAGTGTCCCAAAACTAAATAATCCAAATCGTTGTTTTTGCTAAATTATATTGCTCATATTGGTGCTATAAATGGTCATGATATTAATATTGTTATTGATGTCCTGGACAGAAACTGATTGTTTAAAAATATGGTGTTTATATACTAAATGCTCAGATTTTAAATATTTGGATTATGGCACCGACAATAAATACTGTAAATGATGATATTGCCATTGATGACAATGATGATGGTGATGATGATGATTTCATCAAAATGTTTAGCTCCATATACACCAGTGAGGCCTTTTTATTTGAATGTGAATTGTATGTTAAACAGTGAACATTTTTAGCTCACCAGAGCCGAAGGCTTCGAGGGAGCTTATAGAATAGGCAGTTGTCCGTCGTCGTCCGTCGTATGACGTATGTCGTCTGCGTCAACACTTTCAAACGACATCTCCTCTGAAGCCACTGGGCCGATTGGGCCCAAATTTTATCTGTATTATCCTTTGGCTGGGGGATTGAAAAATTGTGTTTTTTATCAAAATCGGCACATTAGTTTGGTTGCTATGGCAACTTGTAGTTTCCATAGACTTATAATGGGGAAAATTGAAAAATGGCATTTACTGCCAAGCCTCTGCAGATATTTTGACAAAACTTTCATAAAAATGTTCTATAGGCAATCTACTATCTGCCGTATGATTTTAGGCCTTCTGCCCATTTTTATTGGTTGCCATTGAAACCAAAATGCAAAAAATAGACAAAAAATACTTAAAAAATCATCTCCTCAGAAACCATATGCTCTAGGAGGCTGAGACTTTATGAAAATATTCACCATATTTGCCTTTACAGGTTTTGTGTTTTTTATGAAATTTGGCCTTTCAGTTTTGTTGCTATGGCAACTTAGAGTTTCCTTTGACTTATAATGGGGAAAACTGAAAAATGGCATTTACTGCCAAGCCATTGCAGATATTTTGACAAAACTTACATAAACATGTTCCTTGAGTAAACTTCTCTCAGCCATATGCTTTTATGTCAACCTGGGGGGCCCCTAGATTGTGCCAGGGCCATGCCCCACCCCGTCCACTTCATAAAATGCCTTATATCTCAGAAACCTTACAGATCCCAACCCCTAAATATATATTCTTGTTCCTATGATAAGATGCATTAAGTGACATCAACCTGGGGGTCCCCGGGATGTGCCAGGGACATGCCCTGCCCCCTCTATTTCATAAAATGCCATTTATCTCAGAAACCATTCAGATCCCAACCCCTAAACTATATATATTCTTGTTCCTTATGCTAAGATGCATTAAGTGATACCAACCTGGGGGTCCCCCGGGATGTGCCGGGGACATGCCCCACTCCCTTCACTTCATAAAATGCCATTTATCTCAGAAACCATTGAGATCCCCACCCCTAAACCATATATATTCTTGTTCCTTATGGTAAGATGGTCTCAGTGACACCAACCTGGAGGTCCCCTGGGATGTGCCGGGGCCATGCCCCACCCCCTCCACTTCATAAAAGGCCCAATATCCCAGTAACCTTACAGATCCCCACCCCTAAACATTATATATTCTCGTTCATTATAATAAGACACATTCTGTGACACCAACCTGGGGGTCCCCAGGGATGTTCTGGGGCCATGCCCCACCCCCTCCATTTCATAATATCACAATATCTTGGAAACCTTACAGATTCCCACCCCTAAACCATATATATTCTTGTTCCTTATGATAAGACACATTCATTGACACCAACCTGGGGGTCTCCCAGGGCCTTGCACCACCCCTGCACTTCAGAAAAGGCCTTATATATCAGAAACTGGTCCAAGCCCCACCCCTAAACCATATATACCGTAAAATCTCTAATAGACGCCCGGGCGTTTATTAGAATCATTACCTTTCATGAAGAGGGGGATGGGCGTTTATTAGAGGCTATAGAAACCTGCAAGTCGCATATGACGGTCCAAAACGATCAGATTCTTTCATATGGCCGCCATCTTGTTTCTCAAAAAATGACTGGCGATACATCAGCCGTGCCGGTGATACAATAGACTCATCGGGTAACAATCCCACAACATTGGAAGCAACGTCTCCAAAATGACCTTTACAGTGTTGACAGGGACGTTAAACCTCAAATAAAAAAACAACAAAAAGAACAAAGGCACAAGTATCATATAACATTTTTCTCGTTTCGTGTCAAAAATGGCAGAAACACATAAAAAATTTGTTCCCATCATTACAAGGCAATGTCACAAAAAATTTCCTATGAATCAACATCGGAGGTAAGGCTTTCCTCTCTGTCTGTCATATAGCTGTCTTCCTCTTCCTCGTCATCTTCATCACTAGCGTCATTTCGCCTGTTCTGCTGTTCCAAGATCGACATGTCCACGTCAGTGCTACTATAACCTGGAATTGAAAACGTATGCGATATTATTCATTCAGTAAAGCCACCATTTGTTTTCTAATTGAGGTTATCTCGATATACAAGAAAAACGTGGGCCAACCTGTCAGAAATTGAGAGAAATATTTTAACTTAGCATAAGAAACCAAACAAAAAAGAGGAAAATAGAATGTTGCTTTCGAACAGTAAGTAGCTGTCATTAGTCATTACAAACGTAAGTATGGAAGAATTACGATGAACATAGCTGCTAACCTGGAAATTCAAGTTCGCCGTCTTCATCGTCACTGCTTTCATACCATAATTCGTCATCCTCGGTACCATCCATTTCGTTTGAAATCCCCGTCTTTTTGAAGCTTTTGATCACGGTATCTACAGACAGAGCTTCCCAGGCATCCTTTACCCACTGAAGTAGTACCTGAAACAAAGGAAAAAAACCCGTAAACTTGTATTTTATACAAGCATCACGAAACTACATCTGTATAAATTTGACCCCTCTTAAAACCCAATTTTATTTAGTAAAATGGGTTTGCAGGGGTATGCATTATTTTCCTTCTTCTGCTCCAAAAGTTACTTGTGGCCTCCAGGAGATGACGAATTTAAGCTTAGCCGGTTACTGTCAGATCCTGTGGCTTCTGAACATTCTTCTTGTACATGTATGTATGTACGTCTGATTGAACAGTATCATTAATAAATACTGTTTAAACAAATACGGCCTCGTTGAGGCGGTTCTAACAAATGCTTGCAATCTATGTTTTGAGCAGAAATATAAAAATATCAAAATTGTTTTATCTGAAAGTGGTAAAATTTCAATATATTTGAATAGCTGTGTTTTCATGCCGGTTAGGCAGATTCAGAGTAAAAGACGGATTTCAATCGAAAGATGTACAATCATTATACTTTAACCCATTTAGTACCGGAAACCCCTGAAGGGGTACTTGGCAAACAGTGCAGGACCAGATCAAAAGTCGCAGAATGTGGCGTCTGATCAGGGCCTCCACTGTTTGCTAAAAGTTCAGTCATTTTCCTAATCAATTTCCTGGTGCAACGTGAACTGAATAAGAATGTATTACTTCGGCTGGCAGATTAGCTGCAGTCAATCTATTAAAGTACCGGTAAGTGTATATTTTTTTCTAACGACCAAGAATGGGTTACGTACCTTGTTTTCAGGTTTTCTCATTCTTCCTGCGGCTGTATAGGTGTGTTGCCCATCCAGCATCCAACTGTCCCACTTTTCTTGGATATATGACTTAAACGGTCTATTCCAACTGACGTCGGCTGGTTGTAAGATGCTTGTACAGCCTCCCGGAATGACAGCCGTATCGCTGTTAACCCCAAACTCGCTACGACTGGAAAGAAGCTCTTTCACTGCTTCTGTACGATGAGCCCTGAAAGCATCCCATATCAGAAGTTTTCTTTCTGCACTTCGCCGCCACACTTGTACTATCCACCACTTAATGATGTCCTCATTGACCCAACCATTTGGAGACATTCTGACGAGTACGCCGCGTGGAATGTCACATGCTGGTGGTTCCCGCTTCCCTTTTAGAACAACCAATGGTCTCAATTTCCGCCCGTCAGCCATAGCAGCCAAAACAACAGTTACCTTATCTTTCTCGTGGCCTGTAGTCCGGATAATGACAGTCTTTTCGCCCTTGTGGTGAAGTGTTGAATTGCCGGGCATATCAAAGTAGACTGCAGTTTCATCCATGTTGCCAATGTTTGAGACAGAATAATTACGCAGTTTTCTCATTCTTATCACAAAACGATGGAATGAGAGAATCTTTTCTTCCATCTGTGGTGGCATCTTCTGGGCTACAGTGGTTTTCTCCCTGGTGGACACTGAATGTCTAGCTTTCCATTTTTCCAGCCAGCCACGACTTGCTTTGAAGGAAGTAATCCCTCCTGCCACGAAACGCCGTTGTGCCTCTAGAAGCAAGGCTTTCCCAGTGATTCTGATTCCTTGGCTTCTTTTCTCCGAGAACCACTCGAAAATGTCCTGATCAATCTGTGTATCCCTTAGCTTTCTTCCTGCTCCAGAAAGACGTTTGCTGGACGGGGCCTTATCCTGTAGTTTACCAGAGTCGTAAAGGGAGACCCATTCCCGGACTCTTTTTCTGTCAACTTCAAATTTCCTGCTGGCTTCGGAAATGTTATTTTCCTTGGCATATTTCGCCGCAATGGTTTTAAATTTTAGTGTATATGAAAACCGTTTCCCAGACATTTTGCTTGTGACTGCTTTTTCACAGTAAATGCAAAGTTTAGCCACTGAGGCTTCATAAGGGAGTACAAGCTAACATGAGGAATTTATAATACACAATCTCCCGCATCGGGCCTCTTTGTGGTTCTGCAAATATGCTGCCAGCTTCGATTACGTATTAAGAGTAAGCGAGGGGCAGTCCAAAATGTGTGTGCTATCTGTTTTATTTATTACTGTCCTGTGTTCTGTAAACAGCTGACATACATCAGCAGAATTAATTGAATGTTTAACCCATATTTGACAATGGAATCTTCCACCTTGTAAGCTTTGAGTGGTCCTATTCCAGTTATAGCTTCGTTTTGTTTGAGGTAAAGATAACAGGAATGTATGGACTTTAAGCAAACAGTATAGCTCCCGCCGCAATCTGCCGTGTCTGATCTGGGCCTACACTGTTTGCCAATGTTCTAAGAAACGGGACGCTAGGCTTAACGAATATTGGTTGAATTCTTCAAATGGGTATTATTTATCAGCTGCGAATCTTATATGCAGTGTAATCAGATTTAATTTTCTGTGCAGTTGAGGCTCATTATTTATTGATCAGCCCTGATCAACCACATGTTGATAGACGCTGACTCTAAAATTTCCGCGGGAAAATCCTGCGGTGCCGCCTTTGATGTGAGGTAAACATGCGTCAAACACATGATGGCTGTCAGCAAGATCGTGTCGGTCAAATCTGTTGTTAAAGGTCACCACGTTTACAGGATTTCTTATTCATGTGGGACAAATTTGGATTGTTTCTTAGAGCCTGACAATCAGCATAGTGACAGTGCAATCATAGTGAAGAACGGTGATACTACTGTCGGACATATTCCGGAAGGTTTATGTCAGCCTTTGACACTTTTGTACAAGGACGGCAGTATCGTTCAGATCAAAGCCGAAATTACAGGAGGCCCACGATCCGCTGCAGAGGGGACTTTTGTTCAAGGGGGAGGACTGGAAATTCCCTGTCTTTATCATTTATTTGGACCGCGAGAGAAAAAACGACTTGTGCGTTCGGCGATCAAGCAGCAAATTCGGAAACTTTCAGCATAAGGTAAGATCGTTTTTTGTTGATTTTTTTTCAGTGGGCGTTTATTAGAGGCTGGTATTTTTCTGAGAATAGTCGAAAAAATCGCCATTTTTAACATCAAAATCGGGGGGTGGGCGTTTATTAGAGCATGGGCTTCTAATAGAGATTTTACGGTATTCATCTTCCTTATGATAAGATGCATTCAGTGACACCAGCTTGTGAGTCCCTGGGGCATGCCCGGGCCATGCATCACCGCTTGACTTCATTAAAAGCCATATATCTCAGAAATCGTTAAGCTCCCCACCCCTAAACCATATATATTCTTGTTCCTTATGATAAGACTCGTTCAGTCACACCAACTTGGGGGGTCTCTTTGTGCTGAGGCAATGTGCCCCGACCTTCCACTTCATAAAAGGCCATATATTTCAGAAACCATTCAAATCCCCACCCCATAATCATATATGTTCGTGTTCCTTATTATTAGCACACCTACTGTAGGGGTGTCCGCAGGGGCCTTTCCACTTCATAAAAGGGCCTCATATCTCGGAAACTGTTCAGATTCCCACCCCTAAACCATATATATACTTGGTCCTTATGATAAGACACATTTAGGGACAACACTCTTGGGCTTTCCTGGGATCGACAGGGCATGCTCCAACGCCTCCACTGTTTAAGAAGCCTTATATCTCCAGCCATACAGATCCCCACTGCTAAACCATCCTAGTGTGATAAGACACATTTAGTGATACCAACCAGGGCTCCATTGGGTCCATGCCCCGCCCCTCTACTTCATAAAAGGCCTAATGTTTCATATACTGAATCCACATGGGTGCTCATTTGGATATTGGGGTTCTCTTGGCAGATTAAAATGATACCATGTAAAAATACATGGCTGCAATTGGGCAGTGCCCACCTGAGCTCTGGTGAGCATAGTGGCCTATGGGCCTCTTGTTTATATTCTGGCAGCAATTCGGGTTTGTGTGTATTCGATTCATCAAAGAGTTCTTCAGCACATCAGAAATGGCCAAAATTGTTTTTGACTTTGCAAATACTTTGTTTGTAGTGCATATATCATAAATCATAAAATATAAAGACATTTTGCACTGGAGAAAAAGCATAGCTTTCCACAGCATTCTGTCACACAGTGATATACAATAGATTAAGGTACTTTTTACCATGTCTCGACTCAGAAAATGCCAGTAGATATTGAAAGCATGGTAAATTTGCCATAACCTTATATTGTGGTGTCAGTTATGGTTAATAAATGCTTTTTTGAGTTTTTGGTGTATCTTAAATTTCGAATCCTGTCATTTAACATGGCCATTCAGCAAATTTTGAAAAAGTGCAACAGTACCTAAATGTATCCCATAATTTCAAAGCTTTTGCAAGACGTAAAAGTTGGGAAACATCTGTTTTCTACCTTCCAATATGTTGATCTTAAAAGGGTTATGGCTTAAATTTTTGGTACTTTCAGGCCATCTATTGCTCAATCTCAATAGCTTGGAGCTCTTACTAAACACTTCACACAGTTCATCTGAAAATAGCAATTGCATTTTATTGATTGTTCCCAAATTATGTAGACATGTTGGGCAAAAAGTCTAGACTCACTTAATGCATCTTATCATAAGGAACAAGAATATATCTGGTTTAGTGGTTGGGATCTGTAAGGTTTCTGAGATATAAGGCATTTTATGAAGTGGAGGGGTTGGGGCATGGCCCCGGCACAACCTAGCCCCCCCCCCCCCCCCCCCCAGGTTGACATAAAAGCATATGACTGAGAGAAGTTTACTCAAGGAACATGTTTATGTAAGTTTTGTCAAAATATCTGCAATGACTTGGCAGTAAATGCCATTTTTCATTTTTTTCCATTATAAGTCAATGGAAACTCTAAGTTGCCATAGCAACAAAACTGAAAGGCCAAATTTCATAAAAAAAAAACACAAAACCTGTAAAGGCAAATATGGTGAATATTTTCATAAAGTCTCCTAGAGCATATGGTTTCTGAGGAGATGATTTTTTAAGTATTTTTTTGTCTATTTTTTGCATTTTGGTTTCCATGGCAACCAATAACAAGAGGCTCAATGAGCCTAAACCGCTCACCTGAGGAACTTAAGTTTTAACAATTCACAGACTTGACTACTAAATCTGCTAATAGAATCCAGCCCATTGACCCTTACAGGATATAAGTCATCATTATTGCATTGCATTCCAAGTTTGAGACTTCTAGCTTCTATAGTTCCTGAGAAATCTTTGACGAAAATTTAACATTGGTCAAAATGGAGAGAAAGAAGAATGAAAGAACAAATGAACAAATAAGCTGAGAAAGCCCAATGTCTCTTACACAAAATAAGTCATCATTATTCTATTGAATACCAAATTTGATGCTTCAAGCTTTTATAGTTCCTGAGAAATCTTTGATTAAAAATTTAACATTGGTCTATTATCTCTATATGGAGAGAAAGAAGAATGAAGGAACAAATGAACCAGACTAGCTCCAAAACCTAATGCAGCCTTTCCCCTTGCCCAATGGTGCTACACATAAAATTTAAACAAGATTGGTCGACTGCCTTCTGAGATATGCTGCATTGAAAGTGTGGACGACGGATGGACGGACGACAGACGACGGACTCCGGAGCCTTGGTATACTATCAGCTCACTGGAGCCTTTGGCTCAGGTGAGCTAAAAATTCAAGTCGCTATTTCTGTCACAACATTTTCCCTACGTTAAGTCTATGGGCAAATTTTTTTGTCTCTCAAGGTCACGTAACTCCGAGGTCAATATTCCGATTCGGCCCAAAATCGAACTTAACCGAGATTTTATGCCTGTCCTCGTTACCTGCAAGTTTGAAGCTGATATGAATAAAAATAAAGTTGCTATCGTGGTCACAACGTATTTTTTTATGCTCAAGGGCAGGTAACTCCAAGGCAAATAATCCGATTCGGCCCAAAATCGAACTTAACCGAGATTTTATGTCTGTCCTCATTACCTGCAAGTTTGAAGCTGATCTGAAAAAAATTCAAGTCGCTATCGTAGTCACAACATTTTCCCTATGTTAAGTCTAAGGGCAAATTTTTTGTCGCTCAAGGTCATGTAACTCCGAGGTCAATATTCCGATTCGAACTTAACTGAGATTTTATGCCTGTCCACGTTACCTGCAAGTTTGAAGCTGATCTGAATAAAAATAAAGTTGCTATCGTGGTCACAACGTATTTTTTTATGCTCAAGGGCAGGTAACTCCAAGGCAAATAATCCGATTCGGCCCAAAATCGAACTTAACCGAGATTTTATGTCTGTCCTCGTTACCTGCAAGTTTGAAGCTGATCTGAAAAAAATTCAAGTGGCTATCGTAGTCACAACATTTTCCCTATGTTAAGTCTATGGGCAAATTTTTTGTCGCTCAAGGTCACGTAACTCCGAGGTCAATATTCCGATTCTGCCCAAAATCAAACTTAACCGGGATTTTATGCCTGTCCTCGTTACCTGCAAGTTTGAAGCTGATCTGAATAAAAATAAAGTTGCTATCGTGGTCACAACGTATTTTTTATGCTCAAGGGCAGGTAACTCCAAGGCAAATAATCTGATTCGGCCCAAAATTGAACTTAACCGTGATTTTATGTCTGTCCTCGTTACCTGCAAGTTTGAAGCTGATCTGAAAAAAATTCAAGTCGCTATCGTAGTCACAACATTTTCCCTATGTTAAGTCTATGGGCAAATTTTTTGTCGCTCAAGGTCATGTAACTCCGAGGTCAATATTCCGATTCTGCCCAAAATCGAACTTAACCGAGATTTTATGCCTGTCCTTATTATCTGCAAGAATGAAGCCGACAAGTTTGAAGCTGATCTGAATAAAAATAAAGTTGCTATCGTGGTCACAACGTATTTTTTATGCTCAAGGGCAGGTAACTCCAAGGCAAATAATCCGATTCGGCCAAAAATCGAACTTGACCGAGATTTTATGCCTGTACTGGTTATCTGCAAGAATGAAGTCGATCAGAAAAAAATTGACGGAGCTAGAGTGATGACAAGCTTTTTCCTATGTGAAGTCTATGGGAGCTAGATGTTGCCATGGCAACCAGAGTTCCACTCAGATCTGCCTGAAAACCTAATGAAACCTTTCCACTTGCCCAATAATGCGACACATGAAATTTGATCAAAGTTGGCCAAGTAGTCTTTAAGATATACATTTTTTAAATTCCCATTAACCCTAATGCAAAAACACACAAGGGCAGGTAACTCCTAAGTGAATGATCCGATTCTGCCAGTTATCGAACTTGACCGAGATTTCATGGCTGTGCTGGTTATCTGCAAGAATAAAGCCAATCTGAAAATAATTGAAGCAGCTACGGTGATGACAACATTCTCCCCATGTTAAGTCAATAGGCAATTTTTTCAACGCTCAAGGGCACGTAACTCCTGAGTGAATAATCCGAATCAGCCCAAAATCGAACTTGATCGAGATTTCATGCCTGTCCTCGTTATCTGCAAGAATGAAGTCGATCAGAAAAAAATTAACGGAGCTAGAGTGATGACAAGCTTTTTCCTATGTTAAGAACGCTCAAGGGCACGTAACTCCTGAGTGAATAATCCGATTCAGCCCAAAATCGAACTTGATCGAGATTTCATGCCTGTCCTCGTTATCTGCAAGAATGAAGTCGATCAGAAGAAAATTGACGGAGCTAGAGTGATGACAAACTTTTTCCTATGTTAAGTCTATGGGAGCTATTTGTTGCCGTGGCAACCAGAGTTCCAATCCGATCTGCCCGAAAACAGTATGCAGCTTTTCCCCCCACCTGATAAT
This sequence comes from Lucinisca nassula, assembly GCA_963580285.1. Taxonomy (NCBI): domain Eukaryota; kingdom Metazoa; phylum Mollusca; class Bivalvia; order Lucinida; family Lucinidae; genus Lucinisca; species Lucinisca nassula. The sequence continues at coordinate 99,891,307 of OY757011.1, forward strand.
GCTTCACATGAAATTTGATCAAGATTGGCCCACTGGTTCCGGAGATATACTTCTTTGAAAGTGTGGACGACAGACGACGACGACGGACGACGACGACGGACGCCAGCTCGTGGTATACTAATACCTCACATGAGCCTTCGGCTCAGGTGAGCTAAAAATGGACAGAAGGCCTAAAATCATACGGCAGATAGTAGATTGCCTATGGAACATTTCTATGAAAGTTTTGTCAAAATATCTGCAGAGGCTTGGCAGTAAATGCCATTTTTCAATTTTCCCAATTATAGTCTATGGAAACTACAAGTTGCCATAGTAACCAAACTAATGAGCCGATTTTGATAAAAACACAAACTTTCAATCCCCCAGCCCAATGATAATACAGATAAAATTTGGGCCCAATCGGCCCAGTGGCTTCAGAGGAGATGTCGTTTGAAAGTGTTGACGCAGACGATATACGTCATACGACGGACGACGACAGACAACTGCCTATCCTATAAGCTCCCCCGGAGCCTTCGGCTCTGGTGAGCTAAAAATGTTCACTGTTTAACATACAATTCACATTCAAGTGAAAAGGCCTCACTGGTGTATATGGAGCTAAACTTTTTGATGAAATCATCAACATCATCATTGTCATCAATGGCAATATCACCATTTACAGTATTTATTGTCGGTGCCATAATCCAAATATTTAAAATATGAGCATTTAGTATTTTAACACCATATGTTTAAACAATCAGTTTCTATCCAGGGCATCAGTAACAATATTAATATCATGACCATTTATAGCACCAATATGAGCAATATAATTTAGCAAAAACAACGATTTGGATTATTTAGTTTTGGGACACTAATTGCACACCTGGGTCAAAGGTCTGATCCTTTGTTTGGAAATTTCATAAAGGGTTTCCATCCCATGAGATTCAGCAGGGAAGGACCAGACAAGACTGTGCTAATGCCAAAGATGCTGATTACACTGTGTGTACACACAGGCTTATCTGCATATTTATCGTTCATACACGAAATTTGCAGGTTTTGTTCATGATGAGGCTCATTCATTATGGTCTATAATATATCAAATGATAAAAGTGTATGAATAGATGGGTGAAAATGTTAAGCAGCTAAACTACACAGTTTGATCTAATCCTGTGTGAAAATATTTCTATGAAGCAGCCATCACTATTGTACCACTTTTGGAGCGGCTATACTTACACATTCTATGCCAAATATGGAATAGTATTCTCAATTCTCAAACAATCTATTATTTTATTCCTAAAAATTCCAGAAAGGGGTGTGTGCATGGCATATGCTGGTTACAAAAACACATTATAATGTATTTACTATTCAGCAATATACAAGTTGCCTATGTTAACTTAAAACAAGTTTTTCGTGAAAAGCTTGCCCCAAATATGCTTACCATAGTCCCATTTTGGACCATTGTACTGGTTAAAATCATGGTGTGTATCATATTTATACTTCATTAATGAGTTTCCTGCATGAAACAAGTTAAACAAATGTAAATTGCACCACTGTTAATGACTACATCTGAAAAGACCTTAATATTTCAACATTGTCCTAATGTTAGTCTTATTACATAACTGGCACATTCGTGAACTTGCGTACCGCATGTTGGCATGATATAAAACATGTTTTGCAAGGCTTAAAAAATGGGAAATATTGTGATTCATACTGCCCAGATATAGAACTAAAATAATATACTAAAGAGAATTTTGGTACCATGGTGGCCACTCAAAATGCATTTTTGTGAGCTTTCGTCACACGGGAGCTTCTACTAGTAAGAGCTCCAAGCTATTGAGATTGAGCAATAGGTGGTCTGAAAGTACCAAAAATTTAAGCCATAACCCTTTTAAGATCAACATATTGGAAGGTAGAAAACAGATGTTTCCCAACTTTTACGTCTTGCAAAAGCTTTGAAATTATGGGATACATTTAGGTACTGTTGCGCTTATGCGAAATTTGCTGAATGGCCATGTTAAATGACAGGATTCGAAATTTAAGATACACTGACAACTCAAAAAAGCATTTATTAACCATAAATGACACCACAATATAAGGTTATGGCAAATTTACCATGCTTTCAATATCTACTGGCATTTTCTGAGTCGAGACATGGTAAAAAGTACCTTAATTTATTGTATATCACTGTGTGACAGAATGCTGTGGAAAGCTATGCTTTTTCTCCAGTGCAAAATGTCTTTATATTTTATGATTTATGATATATGCACTATAAACAAAGTATTTGCAAAGTCAAAAACAATTTTGGCCATTTCTGATGTGCTGAAGAACTCTGTGATGAATCAAATACAAACAGTCACGAATTGCTGCCAGAATATAAACAAGAGGCCCTTGGGCCACTATGCTCACCAGAGCTCAGGTGGGCACTGCCCAATTGCAGCCATGTATTTTAACATGGTATCATTTTAATCTGCCAAGAGAACCCAATATCCAAATGAGCACCCATGTGGATTCAGTATATGAAACATTAGGCCTTTTATGAAGTAGAGGGGCGGGACATGGACCCAATGGAGCCCTGGTTGGTATCACTAAATGTGTCTTATCACACTAGGATGGTTTAGCAGTGGGGATCTGTATGGCTGGAGATATAAGGCCTTTTAAACAGTGGAGGGGTTGGAGCATGCCCTGTCGATCCCAGTAAAGCCCAAGATTGTTGTCCCTAAATGTGTCTTATCATAAGGACCAAGTATATATATAGCTTAGGGGTGGGAATCTGAACAGTTTCCGAGATATTAGGCCCTTTTATGAAGTGGAAAGGCCCCTGCGGACACCCCTACAGTAGGTGTGCTAATACATGTAATGAGGAACAAGAACATATATGATTATGGGGTGGGGATTTGAATGGTTTCTGAAATATATGGCCTTTTACGAAGTGGAAGGTCGGGGCACATTGCCTCAGCACAAAGAGACCCCCCAAGATGGTGTGACTGAACGAGTCTTATCATAAGGAACAAGAATATATATGGTTTAGGGGTGAGGAGCTGAACGATTTCTGAGATAAATGGCTTTTAATGAAGTCAAGCGGTGGGGCATAGCCCGGGCATGCCCCAGGGACTCACAAGCTGGTGTCACTGAATGTGTCTTATCATAAGGAAGATGAATATATATGGTTTAGGGGTGGGGCATGGACCAGTTTCTGATATATAAGGCCTTTTCTGAAGTGCAGGGGTAGGGCAAGGCCCTGGGAGACCCCCGGGTTGGTGTCAATGAATGTGTCTTATCATAAGGAACAAGAATATATATGGCTTAGGGGTTGGGATCTGTAAGGTTTCCAAGATATTGTGATATTATGAAATGGAGGGGGTGGGCCATGGCCCCAGAACATCCCTGGGGACCCCAAGGTTGGTGTCACTGAATGTGTCTTATCATAATGAACAAGAATATATAATGTTTATGGGCGGGGATCTGTAAGGTTACTGGGATATTGGGCCTTTTATGAAGTGGAGGGGGTGAGGCATGGCCCCGGCACATCCCAGGGGACCCCCAGGTTGGTGTCACTGAGTCCATCTTATCATAAGGAACAAGAATATATATGGTTTAGGGGTGGGGATCTCAATGGTTTCTGAGATAAATGGCATTTTATGAAGTGGAGGGGGTGGGGCATGTCCCCGGCACATCCCGGGGGACCCTCAGGTTGGTATCACTTAATGCATCTTAGCATAAGGAACAAGAATATATATAATTTAGGGGTTGGGATCTGAATGGTTTCTGAGATAAATGGCATTTTATGAAATAGAGGGGGCAGGGCATGTCCCCGGCACATCCGGGGGGACCCCCAGGTTGATGTCACTTACAGGCTTGGGGTAATCATAATTTGTTATCGTAATCAGCTGTAATTGATTACATATTTTCAAGTAATCTGATGTAATCAGTAATCAGACATTTTTCTGATTACAAGTAATTTAATTTAATCAAATACTTCCATATTTTGGCCTGTAATCATGATTATTTTCTGATTACAATTTGATTACATTTCTGTCAATATAGATGTATAAATTGTGAATTTGTGCAAGTTTATCAGGATTCTTGACATCAGACCAATTCTTTACATATTTTTGCTAGCATGTATACTCATCATAATATCAGTAATTCCTAATAAACTGCAATTAAACATTTCAAACTGTTACCTTTCATAAAAGTTAATGGATGTGCTGAATGTTTTTCAAATCAGTTTATAAAGACTGCATAAGTGCAAATAAAGTTGATCATATAGTTGTCTTACTTTAAAGTGTGTAAGGTATGGATAGAACAGAGAATGGGGTAAAGCTGTGCAGTCGTAGTATTTTTATTAACTACCATAATGATCCTACAGGTATTGGACAGACAGGCCTGGTCAAACAGATAAGACTGTCTAGAAGAGTACTCTGATCAGGGTACACACTGTTTGCATTTTCATTTGTTTTTTATATGTATTTCTCCTTAGATAAGATATCTTTTTGTAAATTTCTAGGTGATTTTAACAAACTTTTCAGATTTCTATTTTTTATATACATATTTTACAGTTTTTTTTTTTTCACAATGTATGAGCAGCTGTAATTTTCTATTGTTCAGTTGAGTAGGTGTGAAAAAATACATGACTGTTGCTAGTCACTCTTTGTTTGTCATGTAACTGTGAAAAAACAATATTAACTCAAATTTTGTCTTTAGGTTCCGGTTGATAAATTTAGTTTTAATCACATATTGACCATTGAGATGGATTTACAAACTGAAATCCTAATAGTAGAAGCTCCCGTGTGACGAAAGCTCACAAAAATGCATTTTGAGTGGCCACCATGGTACCAAAATTCTCTTTAGTATATTATTTTAGTACTATATCTGGGCAGTATGAAACACAATATTTCCCATTTTTTAAGTCTTGCAAAACATGTTTTATATCATGCCAACATGCGGTACGCAAGTTCACGAATGTGCCAGTTATGTAATAAGACTAACATTAGGACAATGTTGAAATATTAAGGTCTTTTCAGATGTAGTCATTAACAGTGGTGCAATTTACATTTGTTTAACTTGTTTCATGCAGGAAACTCATTAATGAAGTATAAATATGATACACACCATGATTTTAACCAGTAAAATGGTCCAAAATGGGACTATGGTAAGCATATTTGGGGCAAGCTTTTCACGAAAAACTTGTTTTAAGTTAACATAGGCAACTTGTATATTGCTAAATAGTAAATACATTTTAATGTGTTTTTGTAACCAGCATATGCCATGCACACACCCCTTTCTGGAAATTTTAGGAATAAAATAATAGATTGTTTGAGAATTGAGAATACTATTCTCTATTTGGCATATAATGTTTAAGTATAGCCGCTCCAAAAGTGGTACAATAGTGATGGCTGCTTCATAGAAATATTTTCACACAGGATTAGATCAAACTGTATAGTTTAACTGCTTAACATTTGCACCAATCTATTCATACACTTTTATCATTTAATATATTTTTTGACCATAATGAATGAGCCTCATCATGAGAAAACCTGCAAATTTCATGTATGAACGATAAATATGCAGATAAGCCTGTGTGTACACACAGTGTAATCAGCATCTTTGGCATTAGCACAGTCTTGTCTGGTCCTTCCCTGTTGAATCTCATGGGATGAAAACCCTCTATGAAATTTCCAAACAAAGGATCAGACCTTTGACCCAGGTGTGCAATTAGTGTCCCAAAACTAAATAATCCAAATCGTTGTTTTTGCTAAATTATATTGCTCATATTGGTGCTATAAATGGTCATGATATTAATATTGTTATTGATGTCCTGGACAGAAACTGATTGTTTAAAAATATGGTGTTTATATACTAAATGCTCAGATTTTAAATATTTGGATTATGGCACCGACAATAAATACTGTAAATGATGATATTGCCATTGATGACAATGATGATGGTGATGATGATGATTTCATCAAAATGTTTAGCTCCATATACACCAGTGAGGCCTTTTTATTTGAATGTGAATTGTATGTTAAACAGTGAACATTTTTAGCTCACCAGAGCCGAAGGCTTCGAGGGAGCTTATAGAATAGGCAGTTGTCCGTCGTCGTCCGTCGTATGACGTATGTCGTCTGCGTCAACACTTTCAAACGACATCTCCTCTGAAGCCACTGGGCCGATTGGGCCCAAATTTTATCTGTATTATCCTTTGGCTGGGGGATTGAAAAATTGTGTTTTTTATCAAAATCGGCACATTAGTTTGGTTGCTATGGCAACTTGTAGTTTCCATAGACTTATAATGGGGAAAATTGAAAAATGGCATTTACTGCCAAGCCTCTGCAGATATTTTGACAAAACTTTCATAAAAATGTTCTATAGGCAATCTACTATCTGCCGTATGATTTTAGGCCTTCTGCCCATTTTTATTGGTTGCCATTGAAACCAAAATGCAAAAAATAGACAAAAAATACTTAAAAAATCATCTCCTCAGAAACCATATGCTCTAGGAGGCTGAGACTTTATGAAAATATTCACCATATTTGCCTTTACAGGTTTTGTGTTTTTTATGAAATTTGGCCTTTCAGTTTTGTTGCTATGGCAACTTAGAGTTTCCTTTGACTTATAATGGGGAAAACTGAAAAATGGCATTTACTGCCAAGCCATTGCAGATATTTTGACAAAACTTACATAAACATGTTCCTTGAGTAAACTTCTCTCAGCCATATGCTTTTATGTCAACCTGGGGGGCCCCTAGATTGTGCCAGGGCCATGCCCCACCCCGTCCACTTCATAAAATGCCTTATATCTCAGAAACCTTACAGATCCCAACCCCTAAATATATATTCTTGTTCCTATGATAAGATGCATTAAGTGACATCAACCTGGGGGTCCCCGGGATGTGCCAGGGACATGCCCTGCCCCCTCTATTTCATAAAATGCCATTTATCTCAGAAACCATTCAGATCCCAACCCCTAAACTATATATATTCTTGTTCCTTATGCTAAGATGCATTAAGTGATACCAACCTGGGGGTCCCCCGGGATGTGCCGGGGACATGCCCCACCCCCTTCACTTCATAAAATGCCATTTATCTCAGAAACCATTGAGATCCCCACCCCTAAACCATATATATTCTTGTTCCTTATGGTAAGATGGTCTCAGTGACACCAACCTGGAGGTCCCCTGGGATGTGCCGGGGCCATGCCCCACCCCCTCCACTTCATAAAAGGCCCAATATCCCAGTAACCTTACAGATCCCCACCCCTAAACATTATATATTCTCGTTCATTATAATAAGACACATTCTGTGACACCAACCTGGGGGTCCCCAGGGATGTTCTGGGGCCATGCCCCACCCCCTCCATTTCATAATATCACAATATCTTGGAAACCTTACAGATTCCCACCCCTAAACCATATATATTCTTGTTCCTTATGATAAGACACATTCATTGACACCAACCTGGGGGTCTCCCAGGGCCTTGCACCACCCCTGCACTTCAGAAAAGGCCTTATATATCAGAAACTGGTCCAAGCCCCACCCCTAAACCATATATACCGTAAAATCTCTAATAGACGCCCGGGCGTTTATTAGAATCATTACCTTTCATGAAGAGGGGGATGGGCGTTTATTAGAGGCTATAGAAACCTGCAAGTCGCATATGACGGTCCAAAACGATCAGATTCTTTCATATGGCCGCCATCTTGTTTCTCAAAAAATGACTGGCGATACATCAGCCGTGCCGGTGATACAATAGACTCATCGGGTAACAATCCCACAACATTGGAAGCAACGTCTCCAAAATGACCTTTACAGTGTTGACAGGGACGTTAAACCTCAAATAAAAAAACAACAAAAAGAACAAAGGCACAAGTATCATATAACATTTTTCTCGTTTCGTGTCAAAAATGGCAGAAACACATAAAAAATTTGTTCCCATCATTACAAGGCAATGTCACAAAAAATTTCCTATGAATCAACATCGGAGGTAAGGCTTTCCTCTCTGTCTGTCATATAGCTGTCTTCCTCTTCCTCGTCATCTTCATCACTAGCGTCATTTCGCCTGTTCTGCTGTTCCAAGATCGACATGTCCACGTCAGTGCTACTATAACCTGGAATTGAAAACGTATGCGATATTATTCATTCAGTAAAGCCACCATTTGTTTTCTAATTGAGGTTATCTCGATATACAAGAAAAACGTGGGCCAACCTGTCAGAAATTGAGAGAAATATTTTAACTTAGCATAAGAAACCAAACAAAAAAGAGGAAAATAGAATGTTGCTTTCGAACAGTAAGTAGCTGTCATTAGTCATTACAAACGTAAGTATGGAAGAATTACGATGAACATAGCTGCTAACCTGGAAATTCAAGTTCGCCGTCTTCATCGTCACTGCTTTCATACCATAATTCGTCATCCTCGGTACCATCCATTTCGTTTGAAATCCCCGTCTTTTTGAAGCTTTTGATCACGGTATCTACAGACAGAGCTTCCCAGGCATCCTTTACCCACTGAAGTAGTACCTGAAACAAAGGAAAAAAACCCGTAAACTTGTATTTTATACAAGCATCACGAAACTACATCTGTATAAATTTGACCCCTCTTAAAACCCAATTTTATTTAGTAAAATGGGTTTGCAGGGGTATGCATTATTTTCCTTCTTCTGCTCCAAAAGTTACTTGTGGCCTCCAGGAGATGACGAATTTAAGCTTAGCCGGTTACTGTCAGATCCTGTGGCTTCTGAACATTCTTCTTGTACATGTATGTATGTACGTCTGATTGAACAGTATCATTAATAAATACTGTTTAAACAAATACGGCCTCGTTGAGGCGGTTCTAACAAATGCTTGCAATCTATGTTTTGAGCAGAAATATAAAAATATCAAAATTGTTTTATCTGAAAGTGGTAAAATTTCAATATATTTGAATAGCTGTGTTTTCATGCCGGTTAGGCAGATTCAGAGTAAAAGACGGATTTCAATCGAAAGATGTACAATCATTATACTTTAACCCATTTAGTACCGGAAACCCCTGAAGGGGTACTTGGCAAACAGTGCAGGACCAGATCAAAAGTCGCAGAATGTGGCGTCTGATCAGGGCCTCCACTGTTTGCTAAAAGTTCAGTCATTTTCCTAATCAATTTCCTGGTGCAACGTGAACTGAATAAGAATGTATTACTTCGGCTGGCAGATTAGCTGCAGTCAATCTATTAAAGTACCGGTAAGTGTATATTTTTTTCTAACGACCAAGAATGGGTTACGTACCTTGTTTTCAGGTTTTCTCATTCTTCCTGCGGCTGTATAGGTGTGTTGCCCATCCAGCATCCAACTGTCCCACTTTTCTTGGATATATGACTTAAACGGTCTATTCCAACTGACGTCGGCTGGTTGTAAGATGCTTGTACAGCCTCCCGGAATGACAGCCGTATCGCTGTTAACCCCAAACTCGCTACGACTGGAAAGAAGCTCTTTCACTGCTTCTGTACGATGAGCCCTGAAAGCATCCCATATCAGAAGTTTTCTTTCTGCACTTCGCCGCCACACTTGTACTATCCACCACTTAATGATGTCCTCATTGACCCAACCATTTGGAGACATTCTGACGAGTACGCCGCGTGGAATGTCACATGCTGGTGGTTCCCGCTTCCCTTTTAGAACAACCAATGGTCTCAATTTCCGCCCGTCAGCCATAGCAGCCAAAACAACAGTTACCTTATCTTTCTCGTGGCCTGTAGTCCGGATAATGACAGTCTTTTCGCCCTTGTGGTGAAGTGTTGAATTGCCGGGCATATCAAAGTAGACTGCAGTTTCATCCATGTTGCCAATGTTTGAGACAGAATAATTACGCAGTTTTCTCATTCTTATCACAAAACGATGGAATGAGAGAATCTTTTCTTCCATCTGTGGTGGCATCTTCTGGGCTACAGTGGTTTTCTCCCTGGTGGACACTGAATGTCTAGCTTTCCATTTTTCCAGCCAGCCACGACTTGCTTTGAAGGAAGTAATCCCTCCTGCCACGAAACGCCGTTGTGCCTCTAGAAGCAAGGCTTTCCCAGTGATTCTGATTCCTTGGCTTCTTTTCTCCGAGAACCACTCGAAAATGTCCTGATCAATCTGTGTATCCCTTAGCTTTCTTCCTGCTCCAGAAAGACGTTTGCTGGACGGGGCCTTATCCTGTAGTTTACCAGAGTCGTAAAGGGAGACCCATTCCCGGACTCTTTTTCTGTCAACTTCAAATTTCCTGCTGGCTTCGGAAATGTTATTTTCCTTGGCATATTTCGCCGCAATGGTTTTAAATTTTAGTGTATATGAAAACCGTTTCCCAGACATTTTGCTTGTGACTGCTTTTTCACAGTAAATGCAAAGTTTAGCCACTGAGGCTTCATAAGGGAGTACAAGCTAACATGAGGAATTTATAATACACAATCTCCCGCATCGGGCCTCTTTGTGGTTCTGCAAATATGCTGCCAGCTTCGATTACGTATTAAGAGTAAGCGAGGGGCAGTCCAAAATGTGTGTGCTATCTGTTTTATTTATTACTGTCCTGTGTTCTGTAAACAGCTGACATACATCAGCAGAATTAATTGAATGTTTAACCCATATTTGACAATGGAATCTTCCACCTTGTAAGCTTTGAGTGGTCCTATTCCAGTTATAGCTTCGTTTTGTTTGAGGTAAAGATAACAGGAATGTATGGACTTTAAGCAAACAGTATAGCTCCCGCCGCAATCTGCCGTGTCTGATCTGGGCCTACACTGTTTGCCAATGTTCTAAGAAACGGGACGCTAGGCTTAACGAATATTGGTTGAATTCTTCAAATGGGTATTATTTATCAGCTGCGAATCTTATATGCAGTGTAATCAGATTTAATTTTCTGTGCAGTTGAGGCTCATTATTTATTGATCAGCCCTGATCAACCACATGTTGATAGACGCTGACTCTAAAATTTCCGCGGGAAAATCCTGCGGTGCCGCCTTTGATGTGAGGTAAACATGCGTCAAACACATGATGGCTGTCAGCAAGATCGTGTCGGTCAAATCTGTTGTTAAAGGTCACCACGTTTACAGGATTTCTTATTCATGTGGGACAAATTTGGATTGTTTCTTAGAGCCTGACAATCAGCATAGTGACAGTGCAATCATAGTGAAGAACGGTGATACTACTGTCGGACATATTCCGGAAGGTTTATGTCAGCCTTTGACACTTTTGTACAAGGACGGCAGTATCGTTCAGATCAAAGCCGAAATTACAGGAGGCCCACGATCCGCTGCAGAGGGGACTTTTGTTCAAGGGGGAGGACTGGAAATTCCCTGTCTTTATCATTTATTTGGACCGCGAGAGAAAAAACGACTTGTGCGTTCGGCGATCAAGCAGCAAATTCGGAAACTTTCAGCATAAGGTAAGATCGTTTTTTGTTGATTTTTTTTCAGTGGGCGTTTATTAGAGGCTGGTATTTTTCTGAGAATAGTCGAAAAAATCGCCATTTTTAACATCAAAATCGGGGGGTGGGCGTTTATTAGAGCATGGGCTTCTAATAGAGATTTTACGGTATTCATCTTCCTTATGATAAGATGCATTCAGTGACACCAGCTTGTGAGTCCCTGGGGCATGCCCGGGCCATGCATCACCGCTTGACTTCATTAAAAGCCATATATCTCAGAAATCGTTAAGCTCCCCACCCCTAAACCATATATATTCTTGTTCCTTATGATAAGACTCGTTCAGTCACACCAACTTGGGGGGTCTCTTTGTGCTGAGGCAATGTGCCCCGACCTTCCACTTCATAAAAGGCCATATATTTCAGAAACCATTCAAATCCCCACCCCATAATCATATATGTTCGTGTTCCTTATTATTAGCACACCTACTGTAGGGGTGTCCGCAGGGGCCTTTCCACTTCATAAAAGGGCCTCATATCTCGGAAACTGTTCAGATTCCCACCCCTAAACCATATATATACTTGGTCCTTATGATAAGACACATTTAGGGACAACACTCTTGGGCTTTCCTGGGATCGACAGGGCATGCTCCAACGCCTCCACTGTTTAAGAAGCCTTATATCTCCAGCCATACAGATCCCCACTGCTAAACCATCCTAGTGTGATAAGACACATTTAGTGATACCAACCAGGGCTCCATTGGGTCCATGCCCCGCCCCTCTACTTCATAAAAGGCCTAATGTTTCATATACTGAATCCACATGGGTGCTCATTTGGATATTGGGGTTCTCTTGGCAGATTAAAATGATACCATGTAAAAATACATGGCTGCAATTGGGCAGTGCCCACCTGAGCTCTGGTGAGCATAGTGGCCTATGGGCCTCTTGTTTATATTCTGGCAGCAATTCGGGTTTGTGTGTATTCGATTCATCAAAGAGTTCTTCAGCACATCAGAAATGGCCAAAATTGTTTTTGACTTTGCAAATACTTTGTTTGTAGTGCATATATCATAAATCATAAAATATAAAGACATTTTGCACTGGAGAAAAAGCATAGCTTTCCACAGCATTCTGTCACACAGTGATATACAATAGATTAAGGTACTTTTTACCATGTCTCGACTCAGAAAATGCCAGTAGATATTGAAAGCATGGTAAATTTGCCATAACCTTATATTGTGGTGTCAGTTATGGTTAATAAATGCTTTTTTGAGTTTTTGGTGTATCTTAAATTTCGAATCCTGTCATTTAACATGGCCATTCAGCAAATTTTGAAAAAGTGCAACAGTACCTAAATGTATCCCATAATTTCAAAGCTTTTGCAAGACGTAAAAGTTGGGAAACATCTGTTTTCTACCTTCCAATATGTTGATCTTAAAAGGGTTATGGCTTAAATTTTTGGTACTTTCAGGCCATCTATTGCTCAATCTCAATAGCTTGGAGCTCTTACTAAACACTTCACACAGTTCATCTGAAAATAGCAATTGCATTTTATTGATTGTTCCCAAATTATGTAGACATGTTGGGCAAAAAGTCTAGACTCACTTAATGCATCTTATCATAAGGAACAAGAATATATCTGGTTTAGTGGTTGGGATCTGTAAGGTTTCTGAGATATAAGGCATTTTATGAAGTGGAGGGGTTGGGGCATGGCCCCGGCACAACCTAGCCCCCCCCCCCCCCCCCCCCAGGTTGACATAAAAGCATATGACTGAGAGAAGTTTACTCAAGGAACATGTTTATGTAAGTTTTGTCAAAATATCTGCAATGACTTGGCAGTAAATGCCATTTTTCATTTTTTTCCATTATAAGTCAATGGAAACTCTAAGTTGCCATAGCAACAAAACTGAAAGGCCAAATTTCATAAAAAAAAAACACAAAACCTGTAAAGGCAAATATGGTGAATATTTTCATAAAGTCTCCTAGAGCATATGGTTTCTGAGGAGATGATTTTTTAAGTATTTTTTTGTCTATTTTTTGCATTTTGGTTTCCATGGCAACCAATAACAAGAGGCTCAATGAGCCTAAACCGCTCACCTGAGGAACTTAAGTTTTAACAATTCACAGACTTGACTACTAAATCTGCTAATAGAATCCAGCCCATTGACCCTTACAGGATATAAGTCATCATTATTGCATTGCATTCCAAGTTTGAGACTTCTAGCTTCTATAGTTCCTGAGAAATCTTTGACGAAAATTTAACATTGGTCAAAATGGAGAGAAAGAAGAATGAAAGAACAAATGAACAAATAAGCTGAGAAAGCCCAATGTCTCTTACACAAAATAAGTCATCATTATTCTATTGAATACCAAATTTGATGCTTCAAGCTTTTATAGTTCCTGAGAAATCTTTGATTAAAAATTTAACATTGGTCTATTATCTCTATATGGAGAGAAAGAAGAATGAAGGAACAAATGAACCAGACTAGCTCCAAAACCTAATGCAGCCTTTCCCCTTGCCCAATGGTGCTACACATAAAATTTAAACAAGATTGGTCGACTGCCTTCTGAGATATGCTGCATTGAAAGTGTGGACGACGGATGGACGGACGACAGACGACGGACTCCGGAGCCTTGGTATACTATCAGCTCACTGGAGCCTTTGGCTCAGGTGAGCTAAAAATTCAAGTCGCTATTTCTGTCACAACATTTTCCCTACGTTAAGTCTATGGGCAAATTTTTTTGTCTCTCAAGGTCACGTAACTCCGAGGTCAATATTCCGATTCGGCCCAAAATCGAACTTAACCGAGATTTTATGCCTGTCCTCGTTACCTGCAAGTTTGAAGCTGATATGAATAAAAATAAAGTTGCTATCGTGGTCACAACGTATTTTTTTATGCTCAAGGGCAGGTAACTCCAAGGCAAATAATCCGATTCGGCCCAAAATCGAACTTAACCGAGATTTTATGTCTGTCCTCATTACCTGCAAGTTTGAAGCTGATCTGAAAAAAATTCAAGTCGCTATCGTAGTCACAACATTTTCCCTATGTTAAGTCTAAGGGCAAATTTTTTGTCGCTCAAGGTCATGTAACTCCGAGGTCAATATTCCGATTCGAACTTAACTGAGATTTTATGCCTGTCCACGTTACCTGCAAGTTTGAAGCTGATCTGAATAAAAATAAAGTTGCTATCGTGGTCACAACGTATTTTTTTATGCTCAAGGGCAGGTAACTCCAAGGCAAATAATCCGATTCGGCCCAAAATCGAACTTAACCGAGATTTTATGTCTGTCCTCGTTACCTGCAAGTTTGAAGCTGATCTGAAAAAAATTCAAGTGGCTATCGTAGTCACAACATTTTCCCTATGTTAAGTCTATGGGCAAATTTTTTGTCGCTCAAGGTCACGTAACTCCGAGGTCAATATTCCGATTCTGCCCAAAATCAAACTTAACCGGGATTTTATGCCTGTCCTCGTTACCTGCAAGTTTGAAGCTGATCTGAATAAAAATAAAGTTGCTATCGTGGTCACAACGTATTTTTTATGCTCAAGGGCAGGTAACTCCAAGGCAAATAATCTGATTCGGCCCAAAATTGAACTTAACCGTGATTTTATGTCTGTCCTCGTTACCTGCAAGTTTGAAGCTGATCTGAAAAAAATTCAAGTCGCTATCGTAGTCACAACATTTTCCCTATGTTAAGTCTATGGGCAAATTTTTTGTCGCTCAAGGTCATGTAACTCCGAGGTCAATATTCCGATTCTGCCCAAAATCGAACTTAACCGAGATTTTATGCCTGTCCTTATTATCTGCAAGAATGAAGCCGACAAGTTTGAAGCTGATCTGAATAAAAATAAAGTTGCTATCGTGGTCACAACGTATTTTTTATGCTCAAGGGCAGGTAACTCCAAGGCAAATAATCCGATTCGGCCAAAAATCGAACTTGACCGAGATTTTATGCCTGTACTGGTTATCTGCAAGAATGAAGTCGATCAGAAAAAAATTGACGGAGCTAGAGTGATGACAAGCTTTTTCCTATGTGAAGTCTATGGGAGCTAGATGTTGCCATGGCAACCAGAGTTCCACTCAGATCTGCCTGAAAACCTAATGAAACCTTTCCACTTGCCCAATAATGCGACACATGAAATTTGATCAAAGTTGGCCAAGTAGTCTTTAAGATATACATTTTTTAAATTCCCATTAACCCTAATGCAAAAACACACAAGGGCAGGTAACTCCTAAGTGAATGATCCGATTCTGCCAGTTATCGAACTTGACCGAGATTTCATGGCTGTGCTGGTTATCTGCAAGAATAAAGCCAATCTGAAAATAATTGAAGCAGCTACGGTGATGACAACATTCTCCCCATGTTAAGTCAATAGGCAATTTTTTCAACGCTCAAGGGCACGTAACTCCTGAGTGAATAATCCGAATCAGCCCAAAATCGAACTTGATCGAGATTTCATGCCTGTCCTCGTTATCTGCAAGAATGAAGTCGATCAGAAAAAAATTAACGGAGCTAGAGTGATGACAAGCTTTTTCCTATGTTAAGAACGCTCAAGGGCACGTAACTCCTGAGTGAATAATCCGATTCAGCCCAAAATCGAACTTGATCGAGATTTCATGCCTGTCCTCGTTATCTGCAAGAATGAAGTCGATCAGAAGAAAATTGACGGAGCTAGAGTGATGACAAACTTTTTCCTATGTTAAGTCTATGGGAGCTATTTGTTGCCGTGGCAACCAGAGTTCCAATCCGATCTGCCCGAAAACAGTATGCAGCTTTTCCCCCTACCTGATAATGCTTCACATGAAATTTGATCAAGATTGGCCCACTGGTTCCGGAGATATACTTCTTTGAAAGTGTGGACGACAGACGACGACGACGGACGACGACGACGGACGCCAGCTCGTGGTATACTAATACCTCACATGAGCCTTCGGCTCAGGTGAGCTAAAAATGGACAGAAGGCCTAAAATCATACGGCAGATAGTAGATTGCCTATGGAACATTTCTATGAAAGTTTTGTCAAAATATCTGCAGAGGCTTGGCAGTAAATGCCATTTTTCAATTTTCCCAATTATAGTCTATGGAAACTACAAGTTGCCATAGTAACCAAACTAATGAGCCGATTTTGATAAAAACACAAACTTTCAATCCCCCAGCCCAATGATAATACAGATAAAATTTGGGCCCAATCGGCCCAGTGGCTTCAGAGGAGATGTCGTTTGAAAGTGTTGACGCAGACGATATACGTCATACGACGGACGACGACAGACAACTGCCTATCCTATAAGCTCCCCCGGAGCCTTCGGCTCTGGTGAGCTAAAAATGTTCACTGTTTAACATACAATTCACATTCAAGTGAAAAGGCCTCACTGGTGTATATGGAGCTAAACTTTTTGATGAAATCATCAACATCATCATTGTCATCAATGGCAATATCACCATTTACAGTATTTATTGTCGGTGCCATAATCCAAATATTTAAAATATGAGCATTTAGTATTTTAACACCATATGTTTAAACAATCAGTTTCTATCCAGGGCATCAGTAACAATATTAATATCATGACCATTTATAGCACCAATATGAGCAATATAATTTAGCAAAAACAACGATTTGGATTATTTAGTTTTGGGACACTAATTGCACACCTGGGTCAAAGGTCTGATCCTTTGTTTGGAAATTTCATAAAGGGTTTCCATCCCATGAGATTCAGCAGGGAAGGACCAGACAAGACTGTGCTAATGCCAAAGATGCTGATTACACTGTGTGTACACACAGGCTTATCTGCATATTTATCGTTCATACACGAAATTTGCAGGTTTTGTTCATGATGAGGCTCATTCATTATGGTCTATAATATATCAAATGATAAAAGTGTATGAATAGATGGGTGAAAATGTTAAGCAGCTAAACTACACAGTTTGATCTAATCCTGTGTGAAAATATTTCTATGAAGCAGCCATCACTATTGTACCACTTTTGGAGCGGCTATACTTACACATTCTATGCCAAATATGGAATAGTATTCTCAATTCTCAAACAATCTATTATTTTATTCCTAAAAATTCCAGAAAGGGGTGTGTGCATGGCATATGCTGGTTACAAAAACACATTATAATGTATTTACTATTCAGCAATATACAAGTTGCCTATGTTAACTTAAAACAAGTTTTTCGTGAAAAGCTTGCCCCAAATATGCTTACCATAGTCCCATTTTGGACCATTGTACTGGTTAAAATCATGGTGTGTATCATATTTATACTTCATTAATGAGTTTCCTGCATGAAACAAGTTAAACAAATGTAAATTGCACCACTGTTAATGACTACATCTGAAAAGACCTTAATATTTCAACATTGTCCTAATGTTAGTCTTATTACATAACTGGCACATTCGTGAACTTGCGTACCGCATGTTGGCATGATATAAAACATGTTTTGCAAGGCTTAAAAAATGGGAAATATTGTGATTCATACTGCCCAGATATAGAACTAAAATAATATACTAAAGAGAATTTTGGTACCATGGTGGCCACTCAAAATGCATTTTTGTGAGCTTTCGTCACACGGGAGCTTCTACTATTGTCTCCAAAAACCGTGTCGATGAGTTGTCTTGTCGATGAATAGGAGGTTTTAGGGATTTCGTTTATGACGTCATTCTTGCGCATGCGCAAAGCACTGGCCGTCAATTGAAACGGCCATCGCTATTCAAATGTATTGGCGGAACTTAAATGCTAACGATATTCAGACATTTTGAGAGAAAAGATACCCGTTTTCATTGAAATAATGCCTCGAGAAGGAAAGTATGATATTTTGCTTTCATCACTTAAGTTCATTTATCCTGGATCCGTTTGTTATTGACGAAAATCTCTTCGTGAATGACCCATGTCAATGGCTTACGAAAGCTTACTTACAAAAATAGTTTTTTACGTAACTTTTCGTTATTCGCTATCCAAGTATAGCTACATGTATCACATATGGACAGAACTTTTATCTATCTATCTATCTATCTATCTATCTATCCTATCGATCGATCGATGGAGAAAACTGTCCAACGATCTGTCTACATACGCAATTAAAAAAATGTCCAACGATCTGTCTAGAAGTGCGTTTTAATAAATTGAAGATTCCTGTGGACAGACAACACATGATTTGTTTTGGTTTAAACAATATTTTATTTCCAACAAACATCATGCACACAGAGAGAGAGAGAGAGATTTGACTGAGAAACTGACAGTAGACAGACAAACGACAGACTGACTGAATGACTGACTAACAGACGAATGGACGGGCAGTTAGACAGGAAAATAAACTGATACTGACAGTAGAAAACAATTAATGAGTGGACTGCTGACAGACGGGCGTTGAGTCAACGTTGGTTCGACGTCATGCCGTCAACACCAACTCCAACTCACTTCAACGTCACATGGCCGTTGAGAGAGAGAGAGAGAGAGAGAGAGAGAGAGAGATAGAGGTTTGACTGACAGACGACAGACCGACTGGATGAATGAATGACTAACAGACGTACGGACGGACAGACAGAAAAAAAAATAAACATACTGACAGTCGAAAAAAAACTAATAAGTGGACTGAAAGATGGTCGTCGAGTCAACGTTGGCTCGACGTCATGCCGTCAACACCCACTCCAACTCATTTCAATGTCACGTGACCGTTGAGATGAGAGAGGTTTGACTGATTCCTGTATCCAAGAAGATATTGTGGAGCTAAGCTAATAAGCTATTAACCCTTTTTGCACCAAATAATGGAATCTTCCTCCTTATATATAGCAGGAGTCCATTTCAAAATTTAGGCGTGTCAGGTTGTGTTTCCTTCAAAATTTGTCTGGAAATTGGCTTGACTTTTGCAAACAGTGTAGGCCCTGATCAGACGCCGCGTTCTGTGGCGTCTGATCGGTGCCTGCACTGTTTGCCAGGGTACCCGTTTTGGGGTTCCTGGTAATGTAAGGGCTGGGCAGGTTGATCTACCTCATTTACTGTAAAATCTTGCACATGCTAAGGAGTGTTTCATTCTCATGCACTGAAAGGGTGTTCTAGGTTTGTTTTGGATTTAATGATCCAATCCCACTGAGTCTTGACGGGTCCGAGCACTGGGCAAATGACATCTAATTAAGCAACGCCGTATTTTTCGCCAACGCAACGTGACTTTTCATCGACGTTGCAGTCAAATTCAGTGCATCGCTTTGATGTTGGTTTGATGTAAACTGGGGTTTACAGGGGTAAACATTATTTTTCTTATTCCTGTTTGTGGGTACTCGATAGAACCGCCTCAAAACATAGATTGTGGGTACTCGATAGAACCGCCTGTACTTAATGTACAACATGCTTATATGTTAAAAAAACAAAAACGGGCAAATAATTAAAAATCTTTATCTCGTAAAGGCGGTTCTATCGAGTCCCCGCAATCTATGTTTTGAGCAGAAATAAAAAAAAAAATATTTTTCATCTTAAATTTTCCATTCCCCCCCCCCCCCCAAAAATTGATAATATATTTGTATAGGCATGTTTTCGTAATGCGAAGTTTCACACCTGGTAGCATATCGGTGTTTGTCCCATTATCTTACATTAGAATTCGTCAAAAGTTAAAAAGAATTTCATTGCTTTACGCTGTAATTAACACTTTATCTGTCCAACTGCCTTGTAGCATATACGACGTTGACGGCCAGGGCTTTTCCCGTTCTATTTTTAGAACCGGAAGTACGTCACGAAAAAAGCTCCTATATTTTAGAACCGGAAGTACGTCACGAAAAAAGCTCCTATATAGGAGCTTTTTTCGTGACGTACTTCCGGTTCTAAAAATAGAACGGGAAAAGCATATAGGAGCTTTTTTCGTGACGTACTTCCGGTTCTAAAAATAGAACTTGAAAAGCCCTGGCCGTCATCTGTCGTATTGCTTCAAAGGCAGTGGGACAGATAAAATGTTAATTACAGCGTAAAACAGTGGAATTCTTTTAAACTTTTGGGGAATTCTAATGTAAGATAATGGGAGAAACACCGATATGGTACCAGATGTGAAATTTCGCATTACGAAAATGATATATTGTACATACGATCTCTCTCTCTCTCTCTCTCTCTTAGCGCACCAACAATTAGCGAGCGCAGGCAAATGTAAATTACAGTTTGTCGTTAAATGACCCTACGTCAACCTACATGTAGCCTTTCAACAACGTCGTGTCTACATCAAACCAACTTCAAAGCGATGCATTGAATTTGACATTGCAACGTCGATGAAACGTGACACCGTTTCGTTGGCGATAATATGGCGTTGCTGTCTGTCTGTCTACTGATACTGCGTCGGTCACATTTGACCATTGCCGCAGGTGTAAATTACATACACTCCAGGTTTGCTTAATAAAATGTCATTTGCCCAGTGCTCGGGCCCATCAAGACTCAGTGGGATTGGACAATTAAATTCAAAACAAACGTAGAACACCCTTTAATAGCATAAGGATATTAAACACTCCTTCGCAAGTGCAAGATTTTACAGTAAAATCTGGTAGCTTTGTAGATTGGTACAACCTGCCCAGCCCTTATATCTACATTAACCCATTTGGTACCGGAAACCCAAAAAGGGGTAAGTGACAAACAGTGCAGGCCCAGATCAGACGCAGCAGAACGTGGAGTCTGATCAGAGCCTACACTGTTTGCAAAAAGTTCGGCCATTTTCCAAATAGATTTTGAAGAAAACACAACCTGACACCCCTAAATTTTGAAAATGACTCCTGCTATATATAAGAAGGAAGATTGCATTTGGTGCAAAAAGGGTTATGGGCTCCTTGGCTACAGGGATCAGTCAAACCATCTCAACAGTCACATGCCATTGAAGTGAGTTGGAGTGGTTGTCGACGGCATGACGTCGAGCCAACGTTGACTCGACGCCCGTCTGTACTCGACGCCCGTCTGTAAGTCCACTCATTGGTTGTTGTTTTTTTCGACTGTCAGTATGTTTATTTGTCTTTCTAACAGTCCGTCTGTTCGTCTGATAGTCAGTCATTCAGTCAGTCGGTCTGTGTGTCCTTTGTCTGTCTACTGTCAATTTGTCAGTCAAACCCCTCTCTCTCTCTCTGTCTCTCTCTCTCTCTCATGCCAAAGGTCATGTGACAATGAAGTGAGTTGGAGTGGGTGTCGACGGCATAGCGTCGAACCAACATTGACTCAACGCCCCTCCGTCAGTCCACTCATTAGTTTATTTCGACTGTCAGTATGGACATTTAAATTGCACATGTAGACAGATCGTTGGACGACAGACAGATAGATAGATAGATAGATAGATAGATAGATAGATAGATAGATAGATAGATAGATAGATAGATCGGATAGATAGATAGACAGACAGACAGACAGACAGATAGATAGATAGATAGATAGATACATGGGTCATTCACGATAAGATTTTCGTCAATTAACAACGGATTTAGGATAAATGAATTTCGGTAATGAAAGTAAAATATCAATTTTTCCTTCTCGAGGCATTATTTCAATGAAAACTGGTATATTTTCTCTCAAAATGTCTGAATATTGTTAGCATTTTAAGTTCCGCCAATACATTTGAATAGCGATGGCCGTTTCAATTGACGGCCAGTACTTTGCGCATGCGCAAGAATGACGTCATAAACGGAATTCCTAAAACCTCCTATTGTCTTGTTCCCAGTTGTACAGTTAGTAAGCCAGTTACCTCAAGGCAAAACATATTTTTTCATGATGGAGCATGCAATAAGAAATTATCGCAAAATTATCCTTCTTGTCTAGAATAATGAGAAATTCAGTTTTAGTTAACATGTTCAGAAGAAGAAGTTACCACATCTGTCATCCCAGACTTCTCTAAGAAAAAGTAACTCCAGCTTTTCTCAACTACAAAACCAACTGCACTATTGCCACTTATAGCTGCAACTGCAACATCAACGTCTTGCTACATGTAAAACCCACAGCTCCCATCAGAGACACAAAAGGGAAAGAAACACAAACATGAAACAACGGATCCTAATGGAGACATCAACAGCGGAAACACAAAAGGATAGTTACTTCCACGCAAAATGGCCAATTGGCGGTCGGTATAAAAGCCAAGGCCGCGCCGGGCCGAACCGCCGAGCCAAAAATTGCCGATCCCAAGATTTTATTTTTAGGAATTCTAACCGCAGAAGAAATGTTAGTGGTAAATCTTAATATGATAATAATATGAATATAGGCTTAGCCTAACTGCGAGCACAGCGATGTTCACCAGATATATATACTTCGCCTATATACTTCGCTATTTTAAAAGCATGAGATTTTCACTAAAAAATGTACAGGCGCTTTACTTAACTACCTAGGGTTTATAAGCAGTGTTAAAATGCTTTGTAGATAAACAACAACAACAACGTTGCTATGGAGTATATGCTGGTAAGAAAGGAAATATTTTACCAGCCAACAACTAAGAAGAAGAACAACAAAAAACATACACTGAAAAGTGGCCCCAAAAATAAAATAAAAAACAAACTTGTCCAATTATAAAACAGTAACTATAACTAATAGATTCAGTTGGCACTGCACATCAGGGCTTAATGAAATATAATTGGTTCACATGGTGCTTCTATGCAGAATGTATATGAACACTAGTAAACCGCTTAGGGATATAGGGATAAGCCTGCCCAGGCAAAGCGGCACGAGTCAGACCATGCTTGGTTATGAACTTCTTTTGTTTTCATTGTGCAACAAGGACTTCATCTCAGTGAATGTCCAACAATATTGGGCAACATATCCAAAATGACGTATATATAGTCTTGATGGGAATGTTAAATCTCAAACAAACTAATGAACACATTCAACATAACCAGAGCTTACTTCTTTTTGTTGTCTGTGTTTAGGTCTGAAATTCTAGCTGGTCGTCTTCATAACTTTCCAGATGTGGTTGAGGCAGGTATTGGGGAGGGTAAAATAACCATTATGGTAAACTGATGGTGCTTGCAGTGTTTGTTCTAATTAAGATTAAGCAGGCGATACTGGTTAGCGACTTTCATGTCACCCACCATGTGATAAACCTGTTGCATGAAAACTGGTATCTAGGGTTGTAGTGGAAGGTTTCATGAGAATGTTAGTTTTATCATAGTGAATAGGTTGGGGTATTAAATATTTGCGTGTTAATGTTTGGTCAGCGACTACCATATCACCCACCATGCATATTGATAATGTGAATGTTCAGAAAGAAAATCATGCAACACTGTGGGGTTAATGAATGTTAATGAAATTGGAGTTAAGTCGGTTCTGACACACTGTGGGTTTTATGATTTTGAAGAAAATTGGAGTGAATTTGGTTAGCGACTTTCATGTCACCCACCAGAAACACAGAAGTAGAGTGTTTGATGAAGTCTAAGAATGATTCAAATCAATATATGTATGTGACAAAATGGGACAAGGCTATCCAGAAATTAATACTAAAAATAAAATTTTTAACTGAAATCTGTAGCATGTGAAAGTAATCTTATTTGAAATAAAAAAACAACAACAAAAAACACACTAACAAGTGTTTGACACCATACTTGTATGTTTACTTTTTTTTTCACCTCATTATTCTGATTTGTGTTCTGACGAGGAGTTAGAAGAAAAGCCATTGATTACTCGGACATGAAAGAATGGACTAAGTCACACAGGTGTGATTTACTAATGATTAATACTTAATTGATACCTCTTTTGAAATCCCAAGTGTCCGTTTGAACTGCAGAGACCTCCTGAGAATCTTCACTGTCATCATCATCGCAAGGAATTGATGACGGTGAAGTTAACAGTAGGCCTCTATTCATATCATTTGATACTGATCTGCAGAGAACAGAAAACCACCTTTCCCTCAACCAGCAGTCAGGATGAACGCCATCAAACATGTGAGAATAAATGAATTTTTTTATTTTTTTGCAATTTTGACCATTAACCCCACGTTTTTTTAAGCTTATTTTCTGGACATCCCTATCCCATCTGATTGTTGTTAAATTGTTGTTTGTGTTAATGTTTGCTATGATTGTGTTGATGTAAGTTATGTCTTCTTCTAGTGTTTTTTGTTTTGAAATTAGTTCGGCATCTGAAAAAATGCTGTGCTTGAGTTGTTTTTTTTTGTGCCTGTGACTGTGCATATTTCTTGAGTGATGCTGGGGGTATTGTGGCTATCTTAAGAGTACTAGTGTTGGTGTTGAATGAGGTTGATATGTCTTGAAGTTGCTGGATGATGCTGTTAGTTTTTTGTTGTGAGTGATTGTATGTTATTTGTGTTCCTTGTGTGTGGTGTATTTTTTCAGTGAGATTGCAAATGCCTGCAAGTATAGTTATTGATGCATTAAGTGGGTGAATGTCATTGATTTTTTGTTTGATGGCATGTTTTAGAGTGTTGATTTTTGCGCCTGGAATGCAGATGATGATGGGATTGGTGAAAATGTTGTGTTGGTGAATGTATTCTGGAAGGTATCTGCCTCTAGAGTCAGTTGCAATTATTATTTGGTGAGTCATGTCTGAAAAACAAGTTGCAGAAAATGAGCATCACTGTATTCTTGAAACATGAGAAGACAATAAATCATGTTAAACATGTTCAGACAGTAACAAGTGTATGTATGATACAGCATCCATTTTAAGATTATTTCACATAGATCGAATGGAGAACAAAAGAATGAAAGGTGAACTAAAACGGGACTACCAAGAGAAAAAAAACACCAGAGCTTCTGTTGCAGAACTTGGTATCTATGCGACTCTAAAAATATAGTCGACTGCTGACATTCTATGTGTACAATGTAGCAGGCAGAACTAAATTGATAGTGTAGAACATGTATTTTAAATGAAAGTAATGTTTGGTTGAAAGATAATGGCAGCTGATGTTTGTATGTTTGGATGTGTTCTTTGCAGTGATTTTGTTGAAATGTATTGAGTGTTGACAGTAATTGTATGTGTACATAAAGTGTGATGTGCTAGGTTAGAGATTATCATATCCCCCACCTAGTATCCACTGATGCAAATAAATGAACTGGAGAAAAAGAATTCAATTAAGAAATGAAATTTATTTTTCTGCAGTTCATGGAAGTATGAACGCAGTGGGTTGCGTACAAAGTAGATAAACTCTGCCAGCAACCCACTGTCGTTCAAACTTTCATGAAAAGCAGGAAAATGTTTTTTTTTTATATTTACATTATTTGCTTCTCATCACTGGGCTTGCAGAGCAAACTTTTAAAGCTGAAAAACACGCGGTTTTTCTACAAAGAGCAGAGCAGCATTGAGGTAATCAACGCCCGTAGGGAACAATAGTTTAGAATGACGTCACTTAAGTTCACTGAAAATGATGTGATTCGATGCGTTCATGGAAGTATGAACGCAAATGTTATGTATAGGTTAACATTAGACTTTACACTGGAAATGTAAATATTTTATTTTATACTCTTCAATCTTCATTGAAATTAATGCACATCAGAAAGAAATAAAAATTATATTTTCACATTGTGAAAAATAACATGACCTTATTATGTTGACAGTAGCAATTGAGACTACTTTTTCTCGCCAAAATGCATATGTTATCGAAAAATATTTCTGTTAAATACCTTAAAAGGCAGTATTTGAACAGTAAAACTATTGTATTCAAAATGGTGATCTGTTTATGTTTTGAAACTGACAGTTGTGACGTCATAGCCAGGTGAAAAGTGTGACATACAAGCAATCAATTGGCGTAAATAACCCTTTATAAAATTATAAGATACACTAAGAAAATGTACTTTTTTCTGCGGATACCAAAAAGTATTCATCTTGTGTGGTGAAATCATCCAAATGTTAACGAGTGCGAAGCACGAATAAAAATTCAGATGTTTTCACCACACAAGATGATATATTTTTGGTATCCACCTCAGAAAAGTCAATATCCTCCATATATGGGAGTTTTACCCAATATTGAGATGAAATGATATCACAAGCCCTGTGGGAAAGTCCTTTTGGCTTTCTGCTACTGATATGTTTCCATCAGGGTACAGTAAAACACAAAAGGCTCGTTTACCATGGCTTAGTCGAACCTGTTCTTGAGTCCCCAGGGAAATTCTCTACATAACTATGATAAGAACTAGAGAGGGTAAGATTTATGATATTTTCGTGTTTTATCTTGCAAATGTATGCTGTGTGTACTCATTACAATCGTCTCGATGAGGTGATTCTAATTAGTACACACAGCATACATTATTCAATACAGTACATCGAAAGATGTCCTTAAATATCTTGTTATGCCTCCTGACAGTAGCCCTCAGTGGCTCAAGCTAGCCCTCTCTCGAACAGATGTTCATGGTCCCAAAGGTGTTCGAGCCATTGAAGTTCGACTGTATATAGTTATTGCATGTTTTGTGTTTATTTCCTTTTGGTGTCACTGATCATGGTACCTGTAGGATAATTGTATCTATTCCTGATCATTGCCTGCACTTCTATTTTATAGATCTGTAATTTTGAAATGTTTCAGTGCAGATATTCACATGGTGAAGCATATGATTCATTAGAATAGTAAAGGAAGTAGTGATTTTCAGAAAAAAATATTTCAGGAGCCTAAAACAGAAAGTGAATATTTAGTGGACTGCGGGTGACTTTTTTGAAATAGAGTAGCTGTAGCAGTGATTTGTTGAGTAAAAAATAACTTGCAATTAGTAAGTTTATAAGTTGATAAAAAAGAAGAGTGTGTAGCATGAATGTTATGGCAGCCTCTATGTTGTATTGTTTTTTGGATCTTAATTTATGCTTTAACCCTAATCTTGCTGTTTACGACAACCCCTATCTTCGCAAACAGTGTAGATCCAGATCAGATTCAGAAGCCATCTGATCAGGATCTACACTGTTTGGCATTCAGTTAATGAATTTGTAGCAATAAATTACATCAAGTGATTTGAATGGTTGATAGACAGAAATGGGTGTGGCTTAAATGAATATTCAGCAAGATAAGGGTTAAAAAGTGGGTATTGAGTTCAATCGTGGGCTTGTCAAGACTTTCAGATGATTGTTGAAATAGGGTTCCCGTTACCGTATGACCTCATCTGTTGCTTTGCTGTAAAACTGAAGCACGCACAAGTAGTGTGAATGTTGCAAAAATCATACAACAAACCATGCTTGAATATTTAAAGTAGATTTATGCAAAGACGGTGTCCATAGCACAAGTGATTTGTGTACTGACAAGAGACCCTGAGAAAATTATTTATTGCTCAACAGATAACAGTACAGCTGATCTATTTAGATTGTAACACAGCAAAAATTCAAGACTAAATGCTGAATTAACAGTACAGCTGATCTATTTAGATTGTAACACAGCAAAAAATCAAGACTAAATGCTGAATTTACTAGAAATTCTGCCATTGATGACCTACATTGTTGGAGTAAATGCCTGCAATACTATTGACTGCATGATACACCGTACACAGTTAACTCTTATCCACTGTGAATGACAACCCCTACCTTTGCAAAAAAATTTTTTTGTTTGGGTTTTACGGCCCTTTCAAGATTATTTCACTCATATCGAGCCGAGCATTAATCAGAGGTGGGCGAAAACCGGAGTACCCAGAGAAGAACCACCTGGCCTTCCGTTGCAGAACTTGGCGTCTCACACGTGGCTCGAGCGAGGCTTGAACCTACGGCGGTGAGAGACCTAATGACTAAGAGTCAGCCCTCTTATCCACTAGGCCACGGAGGCGCGTCTTTGCAAAAGTTATCTATCCAGATCCGATATGCCATCTGATGAGGATGTATATGTTTTGTCATCCATTTTATGAATTGGTTTATGGTCAGTAATGTATGTGGTTAGATGTATTTATTCAGCAGGATAACGGTTTAGTGTGTGAAAGAAACAAAGTTCCTGGATCGATCAATCTATCTCCTGTCAGGTTAGCGATTATCATATCACCCACCTGTAATGTAGAATGATCGATGCATTGATTTATGTTTCTGTTGTGTCTGAATGATGGTTTAAATGAAATGTAGTAAAGAGACATGGCACTATAATTGATATATATGCCGTGGAAGTGAATTTACTCTTCGTGATGAAGAAGGCTGTCAATGTACGTGATATGGTTTCTAGAGTTCAGAAGGTGTTTATAATTGTCCTTTGCTTCAATTGCAAGACTGTTAAGTAATGCAATCTGTTGGTCCCTTGCTTTACTAGTTGGTGTGGAAACAACATGACAGAGCCTATCTTCATTAACTATGACAGATGGGTTCCAGGCAAAATCAGGGTCATTACCACCAGTTCCACTGCACTTAGCGCGTGAAAGTGCAACAAACATGGCACCAGGATTCCTAGACTCGAAGCTCCTAGTTCCTGGATTGATGATAATGTAGCGATTAGGTTCGCCATGACCCACTGTCATGCCTTGACAGCGATGTATAGTGGTTGCCCATCCAAGTCGCAGTGGAATTTGCTTTCTAGAGCAAAAGCGACATTTGCAGTCCATTTTCCTTGTAACTGGAACAATAGGGACTACTTGAGGTTCTTGCTCTATGAAGGATGGGCCAGTGTAGCTATGAAACTTGACCATAACTACATCTGGAAAAAAGTCAGGAGGCTGGTGACCATTTTGATATATTATGTCTATTACTTTGCCGATAGCGCCATTGAAGAGTCCTGACTGCACATTTAAATTGCATGTGAGCATGACTTGGGCATCTTTGCAAAGAAAAATAGTATGCAGGAGACCACCAGCTTTGTCAAAGTCACCAATACTGGAATGAGTACCTTTCCCAACTGCTTTGATCTTAGCAACAGGATGGAACTGGTTAGCTTTCAATAACCGGTTTGTGTTGTGTTGGCATTCCTCCTCATGAGAGGGGAAAACAAACAAACCATAGTTGTGCATCCTTAGCATAAGATCTTCACCATACTGTGACTTTAACCTGTCCCACTGAAATTGTTGCAACCATAATGCCTGCTCTGTACTCGTTTTGTACTCTCTGACCGACATAAGGACATTGCGAAATTCCTGTTCCTCATTTCCCTGTCTGATAATGTTTTTTAAACCAACTACAGTTTGAAACTCTTTCCAAACTAAAACACCATGTAGAGCAGCAGGAGACTTTCCGCTGCATTTGTAAACAGGGGAGTCAAGAACAGGTGGTAGTTGTACATCATCACCCAGGAAAACAACAACAGGTATTCCACCCCATGAACCTGGTTGGCTGGACTGTGATGCAGTCCCATGTCCACACATGAACTCCATCCAACCCATGGTTGTAGCACCGATAAGTGAGCGTTCGTCAACAAGCAGTGCCTTAAGACCTGCACAGTTTTCTTGAAGAACAACCCCTGTGGCACCATCTGGTGGTTTCATTTCACCTCCCCTGTTGTATGTGGGCACTTTTAGAAAACTGTGTAGTGTAACCCCAGAAATTAGATTGGCACTGTTTCCAGTTGGGCAAACAACTTGTACCGATGTGTTTGAATGGAATATAAGACGAATTGCCTTCACTAAGCACTTAATGAGGTATGACTTACCAGAACCCGCTGTGCCAGTTACGACCATGCGAAGTGGTTCGTAGTCTTCCTGATTTATGAAATTGATCATTGTCTCAATCACAATATTGAAGGCAAATGTCTGATCTTCATTGAGGAGTGCAATATCAACATCTGGAATGTCAAGACTGTCATTCCGCTCATTGACTGTTTTATTCAAGTTTTCTAGCCAAGACACTCCTAAACCTTCAGGATAAGTGAATGATGTTTTGGACCAGTCATAATCTGGTCCGCCATCATCGAAAGCTGTCTGTTGTTGAATATCTTCAAATGTGGCAATGGGTTTTATCAATTCCATCCATTCCGGCTGTTCTGGGTGTTCAATGTCCTCAATGTCATTTTGGTTGTCTTCCTCAGAAGTACATGTAGACTGGTGTTTCTTCACCCTCTCAATTTCAGCCTTTACAAAGTTTGGGCAGACAGTCATTTTTAGAAATTCGTTAAATTTGTCGTTCCAAGGTGTTTCTGGATTTTTTATATCAGAAATAGTCCGCCAGTTTGGCCAATGGAGCAAGAGCATTGTTCTGCAGAAGTCTTCTTCAAGAGGCCATGTAGCATGGGTTGAGGACCCATTTAAAACTGGGACTTTACCAGTGTTGCAAATGAAAGAATAGAATGAAGACTTGTCATTCTGTTTTCGCTCAAGGTATCTGTCAAGAGGAGTATTTCTTGTGACTCTAGCACCATTGTTTTCTAGAATCCTTGCCCCTGACAAACTGATGGACTGAAATGTATGGCTTGAACGATACAGTGGAAGTGATGATAGTTCATAAGAAGCTTCAATGGCAGATATATCGCGTTTCACTGTCCCCATTAGAAGTTTAGTGCACAGAGACTTGGCACCCACAGAATCATCTGTGCAACTGATCATGTCATTGAAAAGATCGCCTACTGCACCGGTTGGCTGGTTGCCTTTGCAAGCATAGCCAGTGATATACTTTTCAGTGGCAATGATGTCATCGACTGATGGGTTTTCAGTTCCACTTTTTGACAGGATAACTGAAATATCTCCATTTGCTCGCCACCCCTGTGTATGCCATTTAGAGTGTTGTACAAGAAATGGGTGATCTCTTGGCATCTCAAGTCTCATGGACTTATTTCGATCCTTGACAATAGCTGGTGTCTCCCGCATAGGCTTTGGAAATTCCATTCTGCAGACCTTGTTTGGATTGGATCGTACTGTTGTTAAACAGTAGTCAGAACAGCGATGGAGATTGAATCTGTTTGAAAGAAGCAAATGATCTTCCAATAAAGAAGCTTGTGAAGAACTAACATCCATGAGTAGTTTAAGGAGTGGGTTATTGTGTTCTGGTGGTGCAGGTGCATTGCCTTCTGGGGGTGGCCAGAGGTCTTTCCTAGGCTGGCCATTTTCATCTTGACCTGCAGGATGCATTGCTGTCAACCCAAGACTAGTTTCTGCCCACTGTGCAAGCTTGTCTGCACAGTTATCATCGGAAAGGCCATTTTGAACAGCTTCATATAGGAGCTGGTGTGGCTGCTTATCCGAACGCCAACATAGGCCATGCCAATGTACCATACCTCTTGATTTCGCAAATTCTTGACGATACCAGTAGGCATTGACATTAAAAAGTGGAGCCATAACATTCTTAAAGTAAGACTGGGTCCTCAGATCAAAATAATGGGCAACAATATGGGTATTTTGCTGCAGGGCCTGAAATAGTTCTGTTCTGTTTGCAGTATCAAGTGCCTTACCAGTTGTGGACTGAGTATACATTGAGATTAACCGGTGCAAAGGCTTAAAGTGAAACTCAGCACAACTACCAGTGGTGAAATAGGAGGGAAGGCCAGCACCTTCATTGATTTTAAATTGAATGAGGCCTCGAAGTTCTTTCCCTCTTTGAGCCCAGTATTGTGAAGTACCCCGAAGGTTTGCACCGTAATAGAGAATTTTCTTGCCAAGTGATTGATCACCCCTTTCGAGTTGTTGTTTTAGATCTGCAACAGTTAAATGACTGTCTCCCAGTTTTTGGTTTACGATAAATCTTCCATTATCAGCTGCTCTTTTGCGCATAATCATGTTGTGGACAACAAATTTGAAATAATGGTGTGCGGCAAATCTGCCGTCATTGTACCACAAAAGATGATCAGCCCAATCAGCCATGGAAGAACATGTTCTTGGACGGTTTGAATAATAGTCAGCCGTGCCATATGGAAATAAGGCCGGAAATGCAAGGGTGAAGAAATGTGCTGTAGAATACTCGGACAAAGGAATATTACCTCTTGTTGGCCAAGGAATGGAATAAGTTCCATTCCTATTAACAGAAACCTGGGCATTTTCTCCAACAACATCTTGAACAATGTTATGTACTTCATTTTGTAAGTTTTTAGGTTGGTCTGGTAAAAGAACACTGGAATGTGTAGTGCCATCAGAAAAACCAGGGTCAGTTTGTTCAACTGCAGGACCCCGGTCTTTTTGATGGACAGTATCTTCACAGAATGCAACAGTTGGAATGTCATTACAGTCGCCATCTACAGGTAAGGATTTTAATCTTTCATTAGAAATAAATATGTCAGAATATGCAGGGTTGTGAGTCTTAAGCCATATTAGTGCGTTCTGAACAAAGTATCGCCTGACCCTAAAGTCTTTTGAAGAATCATTTTTGCCTTGTTTTGTGACTTTAATAATTTTTATTTCTTCAGGAAGTCTAGGAAATATTTGTGCTGGTTCATTGATTTCCTGTGGAAATGTGACACAGTGGCCATTAGATCCAATGCCACCATGTTTTAATAAGTGGATATTAATGCAAGGAGAAATTCTAGAAATAAGTTGTTGTTCAATGATTGAAAGTGAAGCAAGTTCCTTTGGCAGTGGCTGTGGATCCATATTGTTTTCATGTGAAAACATTTTGGTGTAATTTTTATCAGCAGTGCATCGTGCGCATACATTCTGTGAAGACATTTTCATTTCCAGTCTTCTCTCATGGCAGATTTCACAGTACATAATTTGATAGGACATTTGCTGAAGTTCAAATGCCCGAATGCAGTCTACTGCCTTATCGATAGATTCACCCAAAGGTGGTGGTGTATCTGGTATTTCTGTATTAGACTCCTGAAGTTTATTTTTTTTGGTATTGATCCGACTTTTGATGCGCCTTATTCTCCTGTTTTTGTCATACTTGCTTTCATTAAGAATTGGCTGTTCATATGCAACACCAAATTTTCTACAAACTGAAAGGAGCTCCATCTCAGCATCATTTAAGTTACACGATGTAGTGATATCTGCATTGCTAGGGATTTGACTTTTCACTTTGCTTCTTTTAATTTTGTATTGTAAGCGCATCTTTCTGAGTTTGCATTGATAGCTTGTTTCATTTTCTGTGGGGAACTCATATTGAACATTGTAATTTTCACACTGAAGCATAAGATCAATTTCTTTGTTGTTTAGCAGAGAATAATTTTGTGTCAAATTATCTTGTGAAGCAGAACTGTCTTCAGGGTGTAAGAGAAGTGAGTAATTTTGAGTAACTTGTTCCTGTGATTGCAAATTTGTGTGAAGGGGTGGGTTAGTAATGTAAACATTTGGAGGAATTTCCATACCTGAAAATGTTTGTTTTTCAGGAATGTTTGAGTGTTTCTGACCGTGAGAAGCAGAACTGTCTTCAGGGTGTAAGAGAAGTGAGTAATTTTGAGTAAGTTGTTCCTGTGATTGCAAATTTGTGTTAAGGGATGTGTTAGTAAAGTTAACATTTGCAGGAATTTCCATACCTGAAAATGTTTGTTTTTCAGAAATATTTGAGTGTTTCTGTTTGTGCTTGTTAAGTTTGTGCCTGATTCTTTGTCTCCTTTTTTCATGTCACACTTGCTTTCCTGGTCAGAGGGGAATTCATAGGGAACATGTATTTTTTGACACAATGATTTAAGCCCAGTCTCTGTGACATAGAAATTCTTTGAATGATTTGTTCTGGGCTTGGACATGTGGGACTTTTGATTAGCATTTCTTTTACGTTTAATTTGTCTAGAAATTGGTGAGTAAAATAGCTTACGTCCAAGACTTGTTCTTTTTCTGACATCATTGGACGGAGATTTTGTTTTTGAAGTATGTTTATGTTGACGGGCCTTGTTTTGATACTGTCTGTTACTGTTTTTGTTAGCAGAGCCTTTCTTTGTTGTTTTGAAATAAGCATGATCAAAAGAAATCTTTTCAGAGAATGATGTGATGTGTTGGTTTTGAATGTTGGCAGATGTGTTTGCATGGTCTGAATAAATAGATTGCTGAGAGGGCAGTGTAAGATCTTGTTCATTAGAATCAGAAGTACTACTTTTAGACGTTGTATGTGTGTGTGCATTTTGTGCAAAAGCATTAGATGTTACCTGTTGCTGTGGAAGTTCATGCAATATTTGGAAATGGTTATTTTCCAGAAGCAAGTTGATTTTTTCTGTTCTTTGAGATTGAAAAGAAGTGAGTGTGTAACTGCCATTTGTACCTTTCAACCAAACATTAATGTTGCAGTCCAAAATCATTGCAGCAACCTCTATTTCACAGTTTGTTGCCCATCCATTTAGTTTGATCATTTTTCCCCAATAATTGTACAGAGTCGTGTCAGAGCCATGTGCTATAGACACCCTTGTTTGCCAGTTTTCCCAATCACTGAAAATAGTTTGACAGATCATGTGCCTGTACTGTTTTGAATGGGAATAATCACCAGCTTTACAGACAGACAAACAGTGAAAGAAACAATTACCATCACCAGGCACATTTTCAACTAGGAAATCAAGACCCTGTATATTAACCATGGGCCTGTAGTTGTTGTGGAGTGCTAATTGAAAATTTGACATGTTGTTGTTGTTTTGAATATGATAGCAGCTGTACAGTATGTGTATTTTTTAGGCCACAGCGTTGTGCATGAAATATTGGGTATTTTTTTGATTTGAGGTTTAACGTCCCCGTCAACACTGTAAAGGTCATTTTGGAGACGTTGCTTCCAATTTTGTGGGACTTTTACCCGACATTGAGATGAAATGACATCTCAAGCCCTGTCGCCCAATGAAACCAATAGGGTTTATTAGCATGGACGGTCCGCCTCGCACCGTGGTTCCTGGACAGGCTTAGATCCTCTAAGCTGTTTACCAGTACTAGTGTGCGGGCCGGATTCAGCTCTGCGTGGAAGCATCGTGCAGCCCATATATTTCTTCAAGCCCCTATGGGCGGGGAAGTAGAAATGTACAACTCCTGTGAGAGATACCCTAGACACTTTATGTTATTTGTTGAAGAATGTGACAAATTTAAAAAGGTACCTGCTATGGAACCGCTGCGATGGAGTTTGACAGTTGAATGTAAACAAACAGACGACAGAAGAAGTGTGGCACGTGATGTTTACATATCCAAATATGGAAAGTAGAAGTAAAACAAAGATCAGGAATTGATACAATTAACTTACTCCACCCATAAAAGACACCAAAGGGAAAGAAATACAAACATTAAGCGACCAGACCATAATGGAAACCCAAACAAAGGAAGGCCATAAGGACAGTTACTTTCCCACAAAATGGCCATATGGCCATCCAAAACCAAAAGACACAAGCGACACACACAGTAAGTAACAAACAACAACATAAATAAATCGCCACAGAAGAGCCGCCTTGGAACGGTCAGTGGAAGATTTCCACTGGGGGGCTTAAATCGATTTTACGTGGCCACAATCCTCGCCCTTACTTCCGTCGCGATTTAGACAAATAATTTGTTCAGTCCGCATGAAGGCCTCCTAACTCATCAGTGCAACATCTCCGTGAACACAAAAATCAAAGAACCACAGAGGTGAGACAACGGTGAGGACTCGACAGCAAGAAACCACTGAAATGCTGGAGCAAAAGAAAACCAACAGTTAGACTCCGATGAGCCCGACCAGAGACAGAGCATCAGGCACCAACCAACATTACCTTGAATTAGATCTCTCTAATTCTCAATAAGCCTTTACGTTGGAGCCGTCATAGAATCTGAGGCCTGACCCACCGGCGTGCAATTAAAGAGGGAAGCAAAGTTGCCAACCTGGTTTCCTGCGTGCAATAATGATGAAAAGATAATTTTTTTTTTTCCGTAATAATTCAAGGAGAAATGCGTGTAGAACAGTGAAGAACCCAAATTGCTTGCTTAAAGAAATAGCTGTTATTTGTAAATGCTTTGTTGTTTTTTTTTTTTCCGTATAATTTTCGTCGGGCCAAATGTACAAAGAATGGAAAAGTCAATGAATATCGGTAAACCAGTCAACAGGTATCTTCTTCCGCTTTTGCCCCTGTAAATTCACTTCCGGAAGATAATTGGAAGAAAATTTGGTCAGATCGATTTCAGTCATAAGTATGTAGGTTATATATGTTAAATTTTTTGGTCAGATTCTCTACCGTAGAGCTCACTTCGTTCGCGATGCGCTTCGCGCATCGCGAGCTGTGCTCGCTATTAATTGTATCAAGTGTGATACTCAGCATATTTTTTGTTCTCTTTGGTGCCCTAATTTTTGTTTTATTGCAATTTTGCAAATTTTTAGGGGTATAAAAGCAAAGGCATTTTTTATCGTACGTTATGATCGAATTTGAATGAAATAGACATGGGTGTGTGAAAAATGTACATGACAACCCCAAATAAGAATTTTCTAAACCTTTTATTGTAACAATACCAGTCAATTCCTTTTAGTATCTGTAATAACCTGTTGTTGTTGTTTCCAGTTTCCCCGTGTCGCGGGTCGTCAGCTGGTGGGGTCCCAGGGAACTAATCCATTCTGGCACTACACCGTAGCCGTTCGGTGCTATCCCCATTCCACGTTGCCGGTGAATGGGGAGACCATCGCTCGGCTCCAGGCCCGTCCGTCCGTGTCTATCGTAAGTTCGCTGCAGTCGGTCCATTTTGTCTTCTTCTCGACGTTATAACTTTTTGCTTGTGAATAACCTGTTGTTGTTGTTTCCAGTTTCCCCGTGTCGCGGGTCGTCAGCTGGTGGGGTCCCAGGGAACTAATCCATTCTGGCACTACACCGTAGCCGTTCGGTGGTATCCCCATTCCACGTTGCCGGTGAATGGGGAGACAATCGCTCGGCTCCAGGCCCGTCCGTCCGTGTCTATCGTAAGTTCGCTGCAGTCGGTCCATTTTGTCTTCTTCTCGACGTTATAACTTTTTGCTTGTGAATATGCCGAACCGTGTCAGAGCAGGAAAGTGTCAATTTTGATATTGGTATTTTTTTTTTATTTGATTTTTGTATATTTATGTAACGTATGTACATTTTTACAGTGTTTGGTCTGTTTCCCCAGCTTGTTGAGTGGTCTATTTTTTAAGTATATATGCGGGCGGATGTGCTTACCCCGCCACGGACCTGTTTTGTTTGTTTTTCTTTTGCCTTAAAGGTGGTGTTGTCCGTTTTAGGGCAAGCCCACCCACTCACACGTGCTGGGGAGGACAGTTTTTGTACCTGCAAGATTAAGCTAGTGGTTTATATTTTGTGGGTTTTTTTTTATCTGTACATACAATATGTAACATAATAACATGAAGTGCCGGCCTACGCCGTCTCGGGTTTGAATTCGTATTTATTTTGTTAGTGAGTGACTTCTATCGCGGAGGATGTGCAAAGTAGGTCAATCCCTTTTTATGCATTTGCCGTTTTGAGTTAAGAAAAAGTGATGCCTTCCTCGACGTAGGATGCCGCACTCTACGGGACCATAAGTGGGTCAGTCGCCATTTTTGCATATCATTAACGCATCCTACGTGAAGGAAGGCACCATAGGAGGAAAGTGTATTCCTGCCTAGCCATTTGGAGGCCGAGACAACGTTTGCCGATCTCATTTGTGGTGTTGTCCTTTTTGGGACAGGCCCATCCGCCCACAGTTGCTGGGAAGGACAATTTTTGTACCTGCAAGGTTGTGCTTGAAGATTATATTTGTGTGTGTGTGTGTTTTTTTTTTTTTGTTGTTGTTGTTGTTTATTCTGTACATACAACATATAACATAGTAACATGGTGTGTTGGCTTCCGCCGTCTCGGGCCCAAATTCGTATTTATTTTATTTAGTGGGTGACCTCTATCGCGGAGGATGTGGAAAGTAGGTCAATCCCCTTTTATGCTTTTTCGTTTGAAGTTAAGAAAAAGTCATGCCCTCCTCGACGCAGGATGCCGTATTCTGTGGGACCGTAGGAGGGTCATTTTGTGTCGCCATGTTTGCATATCATTATCGCATCCTACTTGTAGGAAGGCACCATAGCAGAAAAAAATGTATTCTTGCCTAGCCGTTTGGGGACCCGAGACAACGTTTGCCAATCTCTTTAGTCAAAGTGGTTAGTGCAAATTGTTATATAATCATGTAGGTCGCATACAAGCGTCTGCCTGCGCACGTGCGCAGTCGAGCGCTCATCTGCGATCTTGTTTTTAATTTTTCATATTTACACAAATAAAATTGTTTGAAATCGCTTTTTTGGAGAAACCTCTTCTTCTTCTTCTTCTAACTCCAGGTTTTTGATCTCTTTTTTCTATACTATCCTCTCTACTGTATTCCTATCCTACAACTATCGCTATATCTACCTACCTAGTGTGGTTGTATGTTGTTTTAGTTTCGCGTGGGTGGTTGTGTTTGTTAAAAGCCTTCCTTCAGGTCGCTCAGTCATGCCCTAGTTAGTTAATTGCCCTTGTCTGTATTGATATGTGGCCATCTTGACCGTCTGTCTTTATTACGGTCATGGCGCAATTTGCTGGTTTTGGTGATTTTTATGTTATGCCACAAGGGCAGTACGATATGTATGATATACCAGGCGAGATGCGGTTTTTCAGTCCTGGTGGTATGCAAAAGGCCCTTTTGAGGGCCCCAAGGTCATTCCGTTTGGGTAACCTTATAATGTACATCCTTTATTCGAAAGCGAAAGTTGCGAAAAAAGAAAGAAAAAGATGTGATAAGGCGTCTTGTTTCTTATTTCTGCCCCACTTTTCTATATGCGTTCCTGAAGGAGAGGCTTTGTTTGCTAGTGTGCTGTTGTGCCGTTCTCCTTTGGGTTGTGTGGCTCTCGATCAGCCAGGATTTTGACGCAACGCTCCTAAGTGAAAAGTCCAAGGACCGCAACCACAGCGCTACGTCCCGTTCTGACTTCCCGTTTGCCTCACCCCCTCAGGAGGGGCTGGGCGATGGGTTTTCCTTGTGGTGGGTCCATGCCCAGTCCCGGCGTGCTTTCGTGTGGTCCTCTTTCGGGCTGTGTGGCTCCCGATCAGCTAGGGCTTTGGTGCAGCGTTCATAAGTGCAAAGCCAGTGGGCCGCAACCACAACGCTACACCTTGTCTTAACTTCTCGCTTGCCACACCCCCTTTGGAGGGTGGGTCGGGGCTATGGATTTTCCTTGTGGTGGGTCCATGCTCCGTTCTGCTATGGTCTTCTCACAGTGATCCAGGGATCGCTGTCACCGATAGGCACTCCTAAGTGCAAAGCCGAGGCCGCAACCACAGCGCCTATCGTTGACTTTGTTCCCCTTTTCGCTGTGAGACGGCCGCCCTTTGATCACTACGGCCCTTTTTGGTTGGTAGCGTCTAAGGTGCGGTTAGAATATTTATTTTTACTGTTCTGAACTCGGGTGTCTAGAGATTTTGGTTTAAAGTATGTATTCTCGTACGGGGTGTGTTTTACGGTACAGTGCGATTAAATTTAGTCTGCGCCCTTAGTTTTCCCCTATATTTTGTCCAGGTAGTTTGTTTTCTCAAAGAATTTGAAGACCGCGTCCCTCATTTCCAGTGAATTTAGATTGAATAGAGAAACCGCGTTTATCTCCCCTTGGTATCCTAATGTTGTCAGTTCTCCCTTTAGTTCCCTTCTGGCGGGGCCGTGTGCGGGGCACTCTGCGAGGTAGTGTTGAACACACTCCACCCGCCACAGTGCCCGCATAATGGATCGGCCTCGCTATAGAAGATGTTGTGTGCATTAAGTCCGTTGACCCCGAGTCTTAGTCGTGTATATGTGCGATCGAGCTTTCGGCTGTCGCTATATTGTACCAATTTCGGAGTCAAGGACTGACAGATCGAGTGTCTAAAGCCGTGTTGTCCCTGCCATATGCGCGCCCATTCCTTTTTGATGCTGGCCTTAATGATTGCGTATACTTCTTGTGGAGTGGGGAGGTAGTCAAGTGCCTTTCCCCGGGTCAGAGCTTCTTTGGCCAGTGTGTCTGCGCGCTCATTCCCCTGCACGTTGCAGTGGGAGG
This sequence comes from Lucinisca nassula, assembly GCA_963580285.1. NCBI lineage: Eukaryota > Metazoa > Mollusca > Bivalvia > Lucinida > Lucinidae > Lucinisca > Lucinisca nassula. Next base: position 99,931,308 of record OY757011.1, read on the forward strand.
GGATCCAATCTATGTTCAGGGTGATACCTTGTTTTAGAATTTTGTGTATAAGGATATGAATGTCCTGCAGTATATCCGGTCTTGTAGTGCTATTCCCAGAGTTTATGCTTTGTATTGAGCTTAATGAGTCTGTTAGTATAACAACACTATCGGATTTTTGTTCCTGTATCCATTCCAAAGCTTTTTGTATGGCTATCTGTAATAACCGTATTTTTGGTGGTTTTATGTAGGCCACTTCCTAATGAACCGCAACGGACGGCAATCTCAGATAAATGATGAGGGCATTTATATACACTATATGAATGGTAGGAACTAAAGATAGAGCTTTATGAAACTCATCATATTTCTTAATCATGTTTTAGACATATTAATTATGTTTTGATACTTACCTATTGTATTATTATTGCTTATTAATATGCTTCAGTCAGTAAGTGATTAGTGCATTAATTGACTCATCTAATTGTTTTAGATCTCAGCCTGTCACTTTAAAAAGAAAGGGTTGCAAGAAAAACGATGCAATTTGCATACCTGCAGATAACTCGCCAAAAGACAAAGATTACGCCTCGGCGAAGACTAAACGCATTTTGCGTGTATTGCCGAATAATAAATTTTACCTATCCACACTCTCCAAGAGCAGGCTTATACGTAAGCGGTTAACCAGTATAGTGCACATTTTTTCGCCAAAAACTGACAACTGCCCTTCTTGAATCATTGGACGGGAGAGAATCATTGAAGAAAATATTTCGTATTCAATCTCCACGAAAGAATGCTGCCGACCTCAGCAGGTATCGAACCCGCATCCTCCTGATCCTGAGTCAGTAAACAGCTCCTACTGGCAGTAAACAGAAACAGAACCATGCAGGCATACAACGTTGAATCAACTTTGTTTCAACGTTGATTCAACGTGGAGTGCCTTCTGGGAACATTTTTTTTTTTAACTTTTTTTCTGAAAAAAAAGTTTGATGGACAGGATTGTTTATTTCCCTTACCAAGCATCCCAGTGCCGTTTTAACGACGTCGAATCAACGTCGTAAAACCCTGAAGTCCTTGACCAATCATTAAAACAACGTCGCATATACAAACTTAGTCCACTGGGATAACAGTCTGATGTCACTGAACAACATGGGTCGTCATTCGATTCGGATCATTTCGGTCGATGTTTGCCTTCCCTTTCGGTCCTTTTCGGTCGTTTCCTGTAATATGGTAATTCTAAAAATAGAAACAAAAATAAAATAAGAAATTCGACCAGTTAAGATGATTCTGGTGAGTATATTTAATTTTATCACGGAACACATAATAAGTATAATCAAAATCAAATATCATAAGGCCAAAAAGAAGTAATTTAACCGATGAATTTGAAAAAAATTCTGAATTGTCAATTCTCTTTCGCCGCCTTGGCTTTTATACCCCTGGATTTCGGAAAACAGTTATTAAAAGATAAATAAGCAATGTAGATACGTGAAACTACTTGTAGTTATAACATACCTAATGTACAATAATTAAATCCAACATTCACCAAAATATATATCTAACTTGTATCTAGAGACTAAAAATAAAATTTTCGGTAGGCTCGGCGGCTCGGCCCGGCGCGGCCTTGGCTTTTATACCCGATCCCAATTGGCTATCCAAAACAAAATAATATAAGCGATACAAAATAGAAGTGGAGGCAATGATCAGGAATCGATACAATCAACCAACAGCTCCCATCAGAGACACAAACATGAAACAACAGACCCTAATGGAAACACACTGAAAAACAAACCATAACAAAAATAAACCGCGACAGAAGAAACGCATTGGAACGGTCAGTGAAACGGATTCCACTGGGGGGCTTAAATCGATTTTACGTGGCAACAATCCTCGCCCATACTTCCGTCACGATTTAGACAAATAATTTTTACAGTCCGCATGATGGCCTCCAAACTCATTAGTGTTGAAAGTACCACAAACTATATAGGTTCAGATGGCTGAAATTCGCCACGCTTTATATAATTCACATTTTTTTCTGTCAATTCTAGATTAATGGACTCTAATGTCGACACCCCTCAGTTATCGACCCTACAGGTGTATTAACTTGTCATGTGAAATTACTAATTCTGAGAACCCAAAGTGGTAGTGACGCACAATGCGTCATATAGACCTCATGAAAATCTAACCGCTATTTTGTTTCCATCAAAATAGAAGTGGAGGCAATGATCAGGAATCGATACATTTGACCCACAGCTCCCATCAGAGGCACCAAAGGGAAAGAAACACAAACATGAAACAACAGATCCTAATGGAAACATCAATAGCGGAAAGCCAAAAGGACAGTTACTTTCCCACATAATGGCCAATAGGCTATCCAAAATACAATAATATAAGCGACACAAACACCCAAAAACAAACCACAACAAAAAATATACCGCAACAAAAGAACCGCCTTGGAACGGTCAGCGGAAACGAGTTCCACTGTGTGTGTGTGTGGGGGGGGGGGGGTGTGGGGAGGGGGGGGGGCTAAAATCGATTTTACGTGGCCACAATCATCGCCCTTACTTCCGTTGCGATTTAGACAAATAATTGTACAGCCCGCAAGAAGGCCTCCTAACTCTTCAGTGCAACATATCCGTGAAAACAAATAATCGAACAACCACAGAGATGAAGCAACGTTGAGGACTCGAGGGCAAGAAACCACTGAAATGCTGGAGCAAAAGAAAACCAACAGTTATACTCCGATGGGCCCGACCAGAGACAGAGCATCAGGCACCAACCAACATTACATTGAATTAGATCTCTCTAATTCTCAATAAGCATTTACGCAGGAACCGTCATAGAATCAGAGGCCTGACCCACCGGCGTGCAATTAAAGAGGGAAGCAAAGTTGTCAACCGTGATTGGGTTAACTACCATGCATGCAGTCTGTCGTATAACATTTATGTTGTACCCAATTTTTTTATATCGAAGAATATTTTTACGAACTTGGCTGCTGAAGTCATTGCGGTTATATATTTTTCGGAATTTATATACCAAGTCACCATAAAACTCGGGTTCCGATAGACCTTGTTGCAGAAGAGATTTAAGTCCAATATTGAAATTTGAAATTAAATCAGAATGACGTCTATAAAATTTTGAAAAGGTTTTGCGTAGTTTATGGTACCGAAAACCCTGATTATGAAGTTTAGCCGATAACAATATATGGTTCCCCAATTATCGACCCCTGAAGTATAGTAGTCGCAGATAAGACGTCGACTGACTAGGCGGAGCTATCGTTTGCACCCGCTTTTGGAATATTCTATTAACAAAAAAGGTAAAACAAGTCATCCGATTGTGTGAATTCAGCTGTAACACACACAAATCTGTGGGGCATCTGGCCATTTGGTCCGCTCGCGGAAAGCACGCGGAAGGCACTTTACCGAATCTTTTGGTGGACTCAGCGAATTTGACATATATTGACAACACCTGAGTAGCTCCACCTAGTCAATTTTATCTGCGACTACTTTTTTATAGTATACCATGGATCTGATGAAATCTCTCTCTTTTTGATGTCACTGCAAATAAAAACATTTTATGGATCATAATTCCATTAAACTCTTCCTCCAAAACGAAAGGAAAGTATTAAACCATCATACATACAAGCGACCCCTATCTGTCCTTGGCAAGTATTCGAAGCCCGGGTGTTTTAACAACGTCAAGTCATTAATCGTAGACGAATGCTCCGCTCATTCAAAAGTGAAAGGTCTGAAGAATGTGACTTTATTCTTGCCACCGAACAAGAACAATAGGACACAGCCAACGGACCAAGGCGTGATTCGGAACCTTAAACACTACTACAGAAAACTTGTCATTTCCCGTCATCTCAGAGCCAGAGAGAGAGAGAGAGAGAGAGAGAGAGAGAGAGAGAGAGAGAGAGAAAATCTCCGTACTGAACCCCAAGCATTACCTACAGCAAGCATGGAGCAACGTGAATGAAACCACAATATACATGTTTAACAACTGCTACAAGAATACTGGCTTCAAGGTTTCCGGCGACACAGATGCTGCTGACATCGAGGCTGATATCGACGACGATGACCCCACCTCCTCGACAATCTACCCCTCACTAGACTCGCGGGCTTTAGCTTAACAACGAGCCAGGAGATGACTTCTAGACAAGCATTTTTGCTTACTGTCAGATCCTGAATTCTATGATATTGTTTGTACTTTATGTTTTGCATGTAAATGTTTGAAATAAATACTGTTTAAACCAACAACGAACGACTACGTGAGTGTTGACGATGATGTGCCGACTTGCGAAGAGCTGACAGGACGACGCCATGGTCGATGATATCGTCACCTTCAGAGATGCCACATCCAACGATATCGACGATGACCGGGCTCACGATCATGAAATTTCTTAAGTAGAACCACCAACAGTTGATATGGCCCTCGAGGTCTGTGGTATCCTGCAATTCTTTCTGCAGCAACAGACGAATGTGACCGACATACCCGAGAAACTGGTTGATGCTGACAAGTGTATGAAGCAAACTGACTTGCTAGACAATCAGTGATAACCGTGAGGGTGTCACATGTGTTTGGGACTTTCAAAAGACACTGTCATAAAATTAGTTCTGTCTAGGCAGTCCATTTCAATCAGTGCTAAACGGACAATCAGTGGAGCATTCAATTATACATGTGCACACAGTAAAGATTGCGATCAAACTGCACAGACGCGCTGTTTGAACAAAGTCTTTATTGTGTGGACGGTCAAGGAAATGACATCCTTCATATGGACAGCAAGACAGAATAGACTATGGGTGCGCTGGCTAATCTGCCTCAGCTACCTACATGTGCAATAGTGTACAAATTGTTGTGGTGCTGCACCGTCACAATGGACATACAGTATTAGAATCACATGCGCTATATTACTATATTACGATCCCCTGGACTTTGACATATCGATGTTGCACTGTAAATTCAAAAGTATATGTATATGATTCAATACATTTTATGCTTCGTATTGTTATATTTTAAGAATATTTTGTCCCTAATGGATTTACTGTTTTGTTTACCCTCCATACAACAAAAATTACCGGCATGCTTTGTTATTTATTTGAGTAAAAATTTCCCCTAAAATGCATTGTAGTAGTATAGCGGTCGGTTTGGCGGCAACAAAGATGACGTGTTCGATGACCTACTTTCTTTGGCGTCATGCGCGGCAGTATGACGTCATCGATCTATAATTAGAAATGTCCTTTTCGTGTATTTATTATGATAAAGTTGATCCAATGCCATATTTATTTTTAGAACTTCCGATACCGGTTCAGTGAGGTTGCACTCGGTGACCTTAGTATGATTAAATATGGGATGATGGATATAAGCACTGAAAAATCATTAAATTCTCCATTTGGCACTTAGGCGTGATCGTGCACTTCCTGCCTTTCTGAATCCATGTGAAAAATTCATGATCTTTTTTAAAATGGCATTCAGTCGTGGTAGTGCACATCCTGCCTCTGTGAGTCCATGTGGACATCTCGTTTTCTTTTTTTTTGAAATAGCACTCAGGTGTGATAGTGCACTTTCTGCCTCTGAGAATCCATTTGGACAAAACGTTATCTTTTTTTTGAAATAGTACTCAGGCCGTATTTTGCAGTTGCAGAAGTGAATAAGGCAATGCGCCTAAAGCACAGTGGTAGGTCCTAACAATCCTAACAATCCACTGCACCGTCATGGTTCGGGATATCTTTGAGCCCCCGCCCATCAGGCTTGGAGAAATAGATTGGGCTGCATAGTGCTTCCACGCAGAGCTGAAACCGACACCACACGAGTACTGGTAGACCGCTTACAAGGTCTAAGCCTGCCCAGGCAAGGTGATGCGAGTCACTGACAAGACAATTCACCGACACGGTTTTTGGAGACAATTGAAGACAATTCACCGACACTTTTTGAAGACAATTCAACGACACTTTAATAATTTTGTTCAAAAATTATCGGTCTGTGATTGATACTTATGATTATGGATAAGTGGTGTATTGTGTTCGACTGACCATACCTGTGAATGACCAGACCTGTGACAAGTCTGGGAATAGATTATTATCATCACGTGAACAAGTCCACGAAATTAACACCCCCTTAACCGCACTTAATACAGAGAAAACTGTATTTACGGGGGTATACATTATAATTCTTATTTCCGCTCCAAGTCACAGGTTGTGGGTACTGGTTAGAACAGGTACCCATAACCTATGGTTGCAGTATAAATAAGAAAAAAAAATCACGGATTTTCTTCGGAAAAGTAGCAATTTTGGAGATGTGAAAACAATGCACTATGTCGCACGGACGACTGACGTAAATAAACTTTCACATTTTATTGGGGGGGGGGGGGGGAGATGATTTGAGAGGAAAATATAGAGATCTACTATAAAGGAACTTAGTAAAATGTTCTTTTTTCTACTTGGCTGATCCATGACATCCTCGGGTGCTCAAACATGGTATGAAATGCATTCTAAATGATGCATAATATAAGTCATGACTTGAACCTTTCCCCCTTTCTCGCCATTATGGTAACACACCGTGTGACATAGTGCAGTGTTTCACATCTCCGAAATGGCTACTTTTCTGAGAAAAAAAAATCCATGACTTTTTTTATTTTTTATATTGCAAGCAAAGGTTGTGGCTACTCGTTAGAACCGCCGCAATGCCTACGAAAGAAATTACTGGTTCTAGTGTCCTGTGGTGCTTTAGAGGAAACTGGGAACCAGTCAACCATGGTCGAAACAACCTATCCACGTTGGCTGAACCGTGGAAACTAAACTGACGTCATTTCCTCCAGCCAATTACAGTTCGATCTTACTTTCGTCTCAGATTAGAGACCGCGGCTCTTACATCGAACTCGCTCAAAGTCATTTATAGGATGGCAGAAAATGTTGATTCAGATAAAACGGTTTGTTATGATCCGCCATCTTTACCTATTTTTGCAGTTATGGTTTTACTGGCCTTTCAAGATTATTTCACTTATTTCGAGCCGATCGTTAATCGGAATTGGGCGAAAACCGGAGTGTCCGGAGAAAAATCAGCTGACCTTCAGTTGGCGTTTCACATGTGACCCGAGCAAGGCTCGAGCCCGTAGTTGCGAGAGACCTAATGATTAAGAGTCAGTGTTCTTATCCAGTAGGTCACGGAGGTCCGTCCGAAGAGGTATTTATATCTCATTTTCAGCGGATCTTCCATGGCCAAATGGTTATGCGTGCGCACTTCTACGTGCAATTTCTTGATCTCTCATCGCTGTGAGTTGTGGCTTGTTCAGGTCAAAACTAGGAAGTCACGTCTTGCTACGAATTCTCATGGGCTAGTTGTTAAAAATCAATCATGTCGTTAGTTCCCATATAGTTCAGACTTTGGTCGTTAAATATAGCTAATATGCTAATATCTTAGCTGAAAAATAATGTGAGTAGCTTTTGCAAATGCAACAGTTACATTTTTTTTTTCAGCAAAATACTAGTACATTAGTTATTTTACCTGACAGAGCATCAATAATGAGCTCGTTAAGCTAACAATGCTTTAAACACCTGCATGAGCCCAGATGATTTCTTATGGTTTCCAGGTTTTAGGACCATACTCTTTGTAACGGTTGGCTCAGGTAAGTGAAATACTATTGAAAGAACTATAAATTCAAAATTAGATTTTGGTTTTGTTTGATTTGAGGTTGAACGTCCCCATGAACACTATTTAGGTCATTCTGGAGACGTTTGTGGGCTTTTTAGCCGACATTAAGATGAAATGACATCTCGGTCCCTGCCGCCCAATGACACCAATAGGGTTTAAATGTATGGACGGTCCGACTCGCACCACTTAGACTACCAGTACTCATGTGCGTGCGTGGAATCATCAGGTAGTCTAATCGATTTCTCCAAGCACCGATGGGCGGGGGCAATCAAAATAAAATATAAAACATCAGCATTATATGATGCTTTGACGATGGCCCCCGCCCAAAGGGGCTTGAAGAAATATATGGGCTGCATGATGCTTCCACGCAGAGCTGAATCCGGCCTGCACACTAGTACTGGTAAACCGCTTAGAGGATGTAATTGACTTCAACACTCGTAATAAATTATTAACGGCTAAACTTCTTAATCAGGGTTATCGGTACCATAAACTACGCAAAGCCTTTTCAAATGTTTATAGATGTCATTCTGATTTGATTTCGGAATTCAATATTGGACTTAAATCTCTTCTGCAACAAGGTCTATTGGAACCCGAATTTTATGGTGACTTAGTAAATTAATTCAGAAAAATATATAACCGCAATGACTTCAGCACCCAATTTCGTAAAATCATTCTTCGATATAAAAAGATTGGGTACAACATGGATGTTATACGACAGACTGCATGCATGTTAGTTAACCCAATCACGGTTGGCAACTTTGCTTCCCTCTTTAATTGCACGCCGGTGGATCAGGCCTCAGATTCTATGACCGCTCCAACGTAAAGGCTTATTGAGAATTAGAGAGATCTAATTCAAGGTAATGTTGGTTGGTGCCTGATGTTCTGTCTCTGGTCGGGCCCATCGGAGTCTAACTGTTGGTTTCTCTTGCTCCAGCATTTCAGTGGTTTCTTGCTGTCGAGTCCTCACCGTTGTCTCACCTTTGTGGTTCTTTGATTTTTGTGTTCACAGAGATGTTGAACTGATTAGTTAGGAGGCCTTCATGCGGACTGAACAAATTATTTGTCTAAACCGCGACGGAAGTAAGGGCGAGGATTTTATTCTGGATAGCCAGTTGGCCATTTTGTTGGAAAGCAAGTACCCTATTGGCTTTCCCCTGCTGTTGATTCCATCACGGTCTATTTACTTCTTGTTTGTGCTTCTTTCCCTTTGGTGTCTCTGGTGGAATGTGTAAATTAATTGTATCGATTCTTGATCATTGCTTTACTTCTCAGCAAACATTTAAGTATACTTAACAGGATATCAACCGTCACCTTCACATCTAGTGTGGTACAAACAAGCATTTATGACATAAGTAAAGGAATAAAACACAGGATGAGGTAAAGAAACTGATTAACATAACTAAAAAATAATTAATATACATTACTGGGGGAAATTATCAGACTCACCAACACCACAGCAAAAGCACCGACTCGAAACGGCCAGTAACAATTACTAGCGGGTTTCTTGGTAATGTTGGTTGGTGCCTGATGCTTTGTCTCTGGTCGGGCCCATCGGAGTCTAACTGTTGGTTTTCTTTTGCTCCAGCATTTCAGTGGTTTCTTGCTGTAGAGTCCTCACCGTTGTCTCACCTCTGTGGTTCTTTGATTTTTTGTGTTCACGGAGATGTTGCACTGATGAGTTAGGAGGCCTTCATGCGGACTGAACAAATTATTTGTCTAAATCGCGACGGAAGTAAGGGGCGAGGATTGTGGCCACGTTAAATCGATTTAAGCCCCCCCCCCCCCCCCATGGAAATCTTTCAACTGACCACTCCAAGGCGGTTCTTCTGTGGCGGTTTATTTATGTTGTTGTTTGTTACTTACTGTGTGTATCACTTGTGTGTGTGTGTGTTTTTTTTGGGATGGCCATATGGCCATTTTGTGGGAAAGTAACTGTCCTTATGGCCTTCCTTTGTTTAGGTTTCCATTATGGTCTGGTCGTTTAATGTTTGTGTTTCTTTCCCTTTGGTATCTTTGATAGGTGGAATAAGTTAATTGTATCGATTCCTGATCTTTGTTTTACTTCTACTTTACGCTGGAACGGTCAAAGAATCTGAGGCCTGACCCACCGGCGTGCAATTAAAGAGGGAAGCAAAGTTGTCAACCATGATTGAGTTAACTACCATGCATGCAGTCTGTCGTATAACATTTATGTTGTACCCAATCTTTTTATATCGAAGAATAATTTTACGAATTTGGGTGCTGAGGTCATTGCGGTTATATATTTTTCTGAATTTATATACTAAGTCACCATAAAATTTGGGTTCCGACAGACCTTGTTGCAGAAGAGATTTAAGTCCACTATTGAAATTTGAAATTAAATCAGAATGACGTCTATAAAATTTTGAAAAGATTTTGCATAGTTTATGGTACTGATAACCTTGATTAAGTAGTTTAGCCGTTAACAATTTATTACGAGTGTTGAAGTCAGTTACATGATTTCACACTCTGGCAAATCGAATTAATTGCGAAATATAAACGCCATAGGATGGCGCACGAGGAACATTCCCATCAAAAAAAAAAAAAAAAAAAAAAAAAAAAGGAAAATTTACAATCTCAAAATCAAAATCATCGCGTTTTTCATAAATTTTGCACGAAACAAACCCATCTACAATAGATAGATGTAAATCAAAAAACGCGGGAAAGGTTTGGTGACCGGAAGAAAAGTGTACCAAAACGTTTAGACTGTAAGTCAAAGTTAAGGACAGTGGCAATATTTTTTCCATCATAGTTTAGTTTTTGGTGCTATTTTAGGCCTGTTTTTCAGAACTATTAAAGGGAGGTTCAGTGTCTTCACAATTTATTTGAGCGGGATTATGCTAATCTTTGAGTACCATTGAAGCCTCCGTGGTGTAGTGGTTATGTTACTCGCCTTGTAAACCAGGGGTCTCAGGATCGATCCCGGGCTTCTCCAGACGGAGGAGTCTTTAAACTGAGGTCCCGTCTCCTTATGACCTTAGCTGTTGGTGAGACGTAAAACTCAAACACTCACTCACTCTTTGAGTATCCATGATGGAATCACACGGGGTCGACAATAGAGGACAAGAAATATATGGTTCCACAATTATCGACCCCTGAAGTATAGTAGTCGCATAAGATAAGATAAGACTGACTCGGCGGAGCTATCGTTTGCGCCCGCCTTTGGAATATTCTATTAACAAAAAGGTAAACCAAGTCACCCGATTGTGTGAATTCAGCTGAAACACACAAAAATCTGTGGTGCATCTGGCCATTTGGAAGCCCCCGCCCATAGGGGCTTGAAGAAATATATGGGCTGCATGATGCTTCCACGCAGAGCTGATTCCGGTCCGCACACTAGTACTGGTAAACCGCTTAGAGGATCTAAGCCTGTCCAGGAACCGCGGTGCGAGGCGGACCGTCAATGCTAATAAACCCTATTGGTTTCATTGGGCGACAGGGCTTGAGATGTCATTTCATCTGAATGTCGGGTAAAAGTCCCACAAAATTGGACTCCAAAATGACCTTTACAGTGTTGACGGGGACGTTAAACCTCAAATCAAACAAACAAGACGATGACCTGCACTTTTTTTGTAATCTCAAATGGAGAACATGTCATGATAAGTAACATACACCACCTATTTTATAAATGGTTCTTTGAAAGTGATCTCCTTTTGTATTTTCCGCATAATGTAAAGCGTCGTTCTTGCATAAATACCTATGCGCATAGCTGTTTGAAGCCATTGTCAAATGGACCGAAACCGTGCTCAAACAGCAAAAACCATGTTCAAATCATGAAATTCGCGTGCTATTTGAACATGGATTTTGAGCTTTTGATATCACAAGACTGGCCTTGCTTTATTTACGTTACGTTGAGCGACGTAACGTTATCGCCCTGAACGTAGCGTTTGAGGGTTCTATAATGACGTCACTGTATGACAACGTCATTGTAAACAACATCCTGAACTGGCCGCCATTTTGGTTTGCCTGTCGCATTTGAAGAGTTTATATGGAATTTATATGGCGCTTTTGGGAGTTTTCGTCAAAATTTCCTGTCGGATTTGCAAGTTATGCAAGAACAACGATCATCCATGGTTATTTCAATGCATTAACATTTGCCGGATCCCTCGGAAGATATTTGAACATTCGGCCTAGCGGCCTCATGTTCAAACAGCTCCCTCGGGATCCGGCAAATGTTAATGCATGAAAAACCATGGTTGATCCCTATATTTGATTTAAGAAATAGATCAGCTCTAGTTTGTGATTTGTTGAATAATAAATCACAGTTTGGTGGTCAGTTGTAAAGTAGATCAAATCACGTAGCGCGCGTGATTTGTCTACTTACAACTGACCAACAAACTGTGATTTATTTCTCAACAAATCACAAACTAGAGCTGATCTATTTCGATTCTAACAGGCTGAAAATCGGCAATAATGCTGTTGTTTCCTTCAAAATCTCACAACTTTTCGCCATTGTTAGAAGTAATTCAGCTAAATTATCGACTGAAACACATGCATTTATATCCTTTTCTAACGTTTTCGATGCGAGAAAATGACGTTACACCGTCTAACGTCAAGGAAATCGACTACTGACGTCATAAATTGGCAGTTTTTAATGACGTCACTCGTCACGCTCTTCCTTGTTGTGATTTGTTGTAGAATAAAACACAGTTATTTTCCATTGCCTATATAGACGCGCTGTGTTAGAATATACCATCAGAAACCCCATGTCATTTTCATTGGCTGGTGTTTGGTTGTGCTAGCTGCATTGTGTACATAGTACTTTTTTCAGCAAAACAAATAAATACATGCATTAGAATTGGGAAAACTGTTTTGAAAATTTTCATTTGGGGTGGTAAATCGTTTAATTGTTGGGGAGATTCCTTTTACAGCTCCGGTGTCGAGGCGCCATAGAATGGAACGGCTAACGGTAAAACCACCGATTGACAGTTCTGAGCGTAAATAAAGCACATACATGTACAGTCCCTATTACGTCCATTTTTGTCCAGAAAAAAGACAACGCAAACGGACTCTGATTTCCACTGTATTCATAACTCGATGCATAAAGGAAAGAGTAACCACCACTCTCAAGTTAGCAAATGCGTCAGACATCAGGTGGTAATCTATCCACTGACCGTTCCAAGGCGGTTCCTCTGTGGCGATTTATTTATGTTGTTGTTTGTTACTTACTGTGTGTAACACCTGTGTCTTTTTATTTTGGATGGCCATATGGCCATTTTGTGGGACAGTAACTGTCCTTATGGCCTTCCTTTGTTTAGGTTTCCATTATGTCTGGTCGCTTAATGTTTGTGTTTCTTTCCCTTTGGTGTCTTTGATGGGTGGGGTAAGTTAATTGTATCGATTCCTGATCTTTGTTTTACTTCTACTTTACCAGTCCGTGTAATGAGCAAACCCCACTTTATTTAATGGGTGAAAGTAGAGTTTACAGGGGTGTACATTATTTTTCTAATTTTGATTGTGGGTGGTTCTAACGAGTACCCACAATCAGTGTTTTGAGTTTAAATATTAGCTGTCATAAAATGATCTAAAATATGCTACTTCAGAGGTAAGCATCACGAAAACGCGCCTATATAATTTTGACCCCCTTAAACCCCACTTTTAAATAGTAATACAGGGGTGTACAGTATTTTCCTTATTTACGCATAAAAGCATAAATTGTGGGTACTCGATAGAACCGCCTCGGCAAGGCGGTTTTAACGACTACCAGCAATTTATATTTTTAGAAGAAAAATTAAAAATATATTAATTTTTTATCTGAAAATTTTTATCCGGGGCTTACAGGGGAGTATATTATTCTTTTTATTTCTCAAAAACATAGATTGTGGGTACTCTTTTGAACAACATTTACCGAGGCGATTCTTACGCGTACCCACAATCTGTGTTTTTAGCAGAATTATGAAAAACATCAGCTGTTTTTTTATCTGAAAAGATTTAGTTTTTGCCGGTAAAATTTCAGTTTATTTGAATAGGTGTGTTTTCGTTATGGATAGAGCTTTTCCTGGCTCAGCAGGAGAAGGGCTAATCATTTCCAGAAATGGTCTTGAGATTTACCTAGGTAGTCGGCCGATATTCTCAATAACGTCCTCAGTTTATAATGGGCTGCATGGTATTGGACGGTTGAATTTTATTCCATTCAGTTTTGTCATTAACACATTACATTACCAAACTATTGTTCATAATTCCTGAATTTACATTATTTCTATTTTAAGATGACGCGCTTTCTATTAGAATCCCAGCAGGCACATGACGTAAGTGTGAAGTCACAGCAACGTCGGTACAAGGTCATGCCATTTATGCAACGTAACATCTACGTCGACGCAACGTCGTGAAGTTGCACCGACGTTGATTTGACGTTGCCCTAGCGACGTGTGCCTGCTGGCAATGCGTTGACAAAAAAGTTGAAAAAATCTAAAGGACGACGGAACAAAATCTTATATCAAACTGCGGTGCTTAATACTGTCAAACGGAAACATGTACTCATGCGAGCTAACTCCAAAAGGACAGTTACTTTTCCACAAAATAGCCAATTGGCTATCCATAACAAAATAATATAAGCGATAAAAACACAGAAAAAACAAACCATAACAAAAATAAACCGCGCCAGAAGAACCGCCTTGGAACGGTCAGTGAAACTAATTCCACCCGGGTTTTACGTGGCCACAATCCTCGCCCTTACTTTCGTCGCGATTTAGACAAAATAATGTGTTCAGTCCATATGAAGGCCTCCTAACTCATCAGTGCAACATCTCCGTGTACACAAAAAATCAAACAACCTCAGAGATGAAACAACGACGAGGACTCGACAGGAAGAAACCCCTGAAATGCCGGAGCAAAAGAAAACCAACAGATAGACTCCGATGGGCCCAACCAGAGACAGAGTATCAGGCACCAACCAACGTTACATTGAATTAGATCGCTCTAAACCGCTTAGAAGGTCTTAGCCTTTCCAGGCAATGTGGTGCGATTCGGACCGTCTCTGTATATAAACCCTATTGGTTTCATTGGTCGGAAGGGCTTGAGATGTCATTTCATCCCCAAGTCGGGTAAAAGTCCCTCAAATTTTCAAGCAACGTCTCCAAAATGGCCTAAATAGAGTTGACGGGAACGTTAAACCTCTGATCAAATAAAGATCAGCAGGACAAGGGTTCATGATGAATATATAATAGCTTAGCAAATTTATTAGCAACTCAGATTAATAAATACTTTTGGCTATATACAACATACAGCAATATGACAGAAGTGTATAAAAATATAGTTATAATCAAATGACAATCACACACGACTTTCAAAGTCAGTTAATACAGAAAAAGTAGTTTGCAGACTTGATGGATTTCGCTAATTTCTTTAGAATCCTACTAGAATTTGAAAACATATTGTTGATGAATTCGGCCATTGAAGACCAAAATGAACGTGTTAAAAGTCACTTCCTTAAGCTAGTGTGCAATGAACTGACCAATACAAAATGGTATTCCGACTCTACCATCCCCATCGAGATGATCCTGAACTCCCGTGGAACATTGATATGCCGTCCCCTCGCGATGTCTAGATTATGTGCACTAAGACGAATCGCTGCCGATTCAGAGTGCAGTGAATCGCTAGCAATACACTCAATGTATTACTGATTGAAGCATACCAACTTTGCTTAAACTGGTCCCTTATCTTTATCAGTTCGTAACAGAGAACCTCCAAATATGACGAATCGCTGCCGATTCAGAGTGCAGTGAACCGCACTGGAATTTAAACAGCTTATACAGTAATGTGTTTTTGTTTGGCAATATTCTGAGCCAGTATTTATGGATCTTTCTTTCGCTATTACTGACAGGGGAAAGCGACCAAGGTCTCAATATATAGCGTAATTCGGTGTTTATGACTCACACCTAGCAGATTTATGCAAAATGTAATATGGATTTTATCTATCTTGTCTTACCCAAATATTCTACAAACTTCTGAGGCATACAAAATAATAGGAGACACAAGAGATTCGAATAGTTTAAGTTCCATTTGTCATCAGAACTCGTACGTTTAAATAAGGCTAATAGTTGATTTGCTGCTTTCAATGCCTGATCCGATAAAGCTTTAACACCTGGTTCTAAATTTTCATTATACGTAAATTTCATCCGTAGATAACAAAACGAGTCCACTTTTTCTAATCGCGCGCCGTTATATGACCAAACTCGATGGTTATGTGTTTTTCGATTTTCAAACGCACACATCTGATTTTCCTAGTATTAACTTTAAGCCCCCTCTCAGAAGAGTATCTATATACTTTATCTAGAAATAGTTGAAGCTCCAGCGGATCCCTTGAAAACAGAACCATATCGTCCGCAAATAGGAGAAGAAGAAAGCAAATTTGGCAAATATAAACACATGACCGCTCACCCAGCTCGCCTACTTTGCTTAAATCAGAATAAACATCGTTTACAAAACGAGTAAATAATTATGTTGAATTGGGGTCATCCTGCTTCACTCCAAATGCTATTTCGACGATGCTGGACTTGTCAGACTGCATCATTGTAGCTGCTAAAAACCTTTTATACAGTGGCTTAAGCATACGGCTAACTCCAATATCTAATAGTTAAAACAAGACGCACATCTCGTATGACCGTATCAAAAGCCGTTTCATTACCCTTCAGTACGCTTTGAATCAATGCATGCAGTATAAAGATACAGTCTGCTGTACTCCTGCTATCACGAAATACAAATTGGGATTCATTAAACTTTTCTGTCTTTGCACAACATACAACATGTATTGATACGATGTCTGAGGATAAGTGAGAAGAGCTTTCGCAAAATAACTGATTAGTATTATGCCACGGAAGTTATTTGTGTCATTCGTATCTCCATTTTTATGTATGGATACGATTACAACCTTGCTCCATAATTCAGGGTTAACTCTTCGATCATTATCCCATCAAACCCTGAACTCTTGTCCCAATTAAGGGAGTTAATAGCTTTTAAAATTTCGCCTCCGTGATCGGCTTATCCAAATCATTTACCTGAACATTAATAATATCATCTAAATTAGCGAAGACAACATTGTCGGTAGCATTACGATTATCATAATTCGATTGAAATGCTCTTGGAATTCTCCGATAGTAAGGTCACCGGTAGCTGAAGACTTTTTATTTCTAAATCTGTTATTTTTTTCCAAAACTGCTTTGGTGCATTTTTGCCAATATCAGCCAATAAAATTTTTTTCTCATTGTCATATTTCCATGTAGCATTCCGATTTGCTTTAAAAAACTTAGAACGAGCCTCTGAAATGCTATTTTATCATTCTCTGAATATGAACTTTTCAGAATAGGTTTAGCATTCAGAAATGCACTTTTACTTTCCTTGCATTCCTGGTTAAACTTACAGCAGGTTTAAGCTTTGTCTTCGGCTGACTGTTGACCTTCACCGTTTTACCACACACTGAGAATCATACATCGTATATAATGTCTGTCAACAGCGTAATTTTATTATTAAGGCATCCCTACATATGCGACCTCATCAAATTCTCCTCTTTTAATTTCTAGCATGTTCAGTAAAAATTTGTATTTGTAGACTCCTAATATAAATTATCAAATGTTCTACTATCCTCAACAGGTTGTTCAAATTGAATGTTTAAGGAAATTTCAATATAACAGTGATCCGAAAATTTGGATAAATCCGAGACACACGTACATACTGGCTATCTTTGCAAAGTTTTCGTCTGAGTCTAAGCTAGCGCCCCGTTGGAGTGATGCAGGTCTTCCTGGTTCAAGATGACAATTTACCATTACCAAATCTTGTTCTTGCACAGAAAAACCAGCTTATGACTAAATGTGTTTACATGTGTATCATAGGACCCCCTGGGCACAATATCAGGGAAATGTTCGTCTTGATCTTGCAAGTCCACAAATCGCCCTAGCCCAATCTGCTCAGTTCTGTCTGAGAGCAGGCCACAACGACTATTGGTATCGCCACACCAAAAAACGTCACCAATATTACTAAAGTACTGAGTACCTTATGTCCTCACCAATTTGGTCAAAATAATCAAAATTATTCAAATGACTGTAATATAGCCTAGAATTTCCCGGTGGTATGTAACAAACACACACACACAAAAAAAAACATAAGTACATATCATTTCCCTGTGTAAAGAAAACCTTGTCAAATTTCAGCTATGTTATACATTGTTCGTCATATTTACGACACTGATACCATCAGGTAAGTGGAATTTGCAGTACACTAATCCTCCGCTCCCTCTCTCCTTGCTCTCCTATTGTTTTTAGGCCGCGGGCATTAATAGGATTTATATCCGCCAATGTAAATATTTGATGACCTATTATGCCACGTTTCACATAGTAATATAACATTTGCAGTTTTAGTTCTGCAAACAAAGTCTACATCGCCAAGTTTATTAATTAACCATTGGACATTCCATAATAAGTTCCTGTAGACGTCAAAAGGCCTGGGACGTTGTTTTTGGACTAGCCCCCTGATCAGACTGATTCGACGTCGACAATGACGCCGCTGATGACGTCGCCGTTTGTTGTGTTCAACCAACTGCCCCCTGAACCGCTCGACGTCGATGCAGTGGTATTGGTGTCCGCTGTATCCATACTCGACCCACTACGCATAGTTTCCAAAACCGCCTGTTGAGCTGGCGTGTATGACGTTGATTGAACGTTTCCTGTGGAGCCGTCGCCCGTACTGGACGACTGCTCAAACGTGGTATTAGCACTATTAGAGTCCTCGTCACTTGGGAGACACGTGAATCTATTCGCCAAAATAGGATTCTTTCCGGAAAGACCTGAGCGTCGCGTCGGATTATCGCTTCGTACGTTCTGTTTTGACGACTGACCATCGCTACTGCCACGACGTTGCCGCTGCTGACCAGTTTGAGCGTCACAGATATTATGTTCATATTTCACGCCGTCAATATAGAGTTTATCGTACACTATCATAGTGTCTTCCCTTGGTCCTTTGCCTGTTTCAAAATGGCTATCAGTCTGTTACGACGTTGTTGTATCTCCTTTGGGAACTGACCACCCTCGCTAGACATAGAACCCTCGCTAAATAATGTTTCGGCAACTGCCTTTTTAATAGCTTCCTTATAATAGTTGAATCTTACAACTATCGGTCTCTTTTTATTCGGATATAACTGCCCGAGTCTATGTGCTCGATCTATTTTAACCGTCCGGTGAATTTTGAGATTTTATTACGCTTTTTTGTCTTCTTTTGTTTACCAGTTTGATCAGGTTTTGCTTCAGATTTACCAACTTCCGAATAACCTTTTGCTCGATTTTTGCACTCTGCCTTTGGTACCATGTAAGATCTTGTCACAGTGCAAGATGCAATTCGAAATCATACCTCAAAACACTCATATTCCAACATAATATTCCTATCTCCTGAGCGCGAAAGAAAACACATCCGCCACATTAGTGTCAATCAATTAATCAATCATAGTCCCGAATCCAGTGTATCTCGGTTTCTGACCTGGTCAATTTTATCTCCTAGTTTGGCATCTTTAGTTTCCGGGATCCAGAACATTCCCATGACACTAATCAACGCCACAACTGCGCACAGAAAGTACATTATTCCGGAGACATGATTATCCTGTAATAAATAGAAAAAAATCTCTTAGTAAAATAATAACCACCCTTGTAGATCCCAGTTTACAGTGGGTGGTATTTTCTAGTATCATTGATTCCATTTCAGAATTTTGAAAATGCTTGGGGGTCATTGATGAGGACTAACTGCCCGAAACTACTTAGTCTGGCCAAGAAAAAAAATCATGTACACTCCACAGTTTTCGGTTCTGTGTTGTAGTCGTTGCTTCCAAAGGATTACCTTTCTATAGAAAATAATTATAAGTACTTCTATATCACATATATATGCATATATTTTTTATCATTTAGCTGTTATATTTCAATAGTAAGTACAGCCATGCCATTCGCCATATTTGCATTATTTGCTGGCTCCAAGCTTGCATATTGTCAATATTTGAAAAACAGGTAACCAGACCCCCCTGACCTTAAAAGGTCAGGGGGGTCTGGTTACCTGTTTTTTGCAACACTGATAACCTTCAGACTAGGAACCAGCAGATAATGCAAATACATACATACATACATACATACATACATACATACATACATACACATACATGACTCTTCCGTTCCTTTATCGGCGTCTTTACATCTATCTCTATATACGTATCAATTATATATATATATATATATATATATATATATATATATATATATATATATATATATATATATATATATATATATATACTAAGAAAGTTGCCAGATACGGGGTGTTTTTCTATATAAAACCTTTTCTGTGGGGTGTGAAAAAATTGCGGGGTGTTCATACCACCCCGCATTTTCTCATGCCCTGCAGTGGATTCAGGGCATCGAGTTTACTTTCCCTAGGTTGTTGGCTAGCAACACGGTTTTGTAGCGATTATATATATATGGGGTTTCACGGTAGTCTCCCTTGTGTCGGTTAGCACAAGAGCGTATTTAACTGCAAGATAAGAATATATATCACCTCGTAAACGTACCTGTAGTATATATAACACCCGACAACAAAACTCATTTAGCTGTGGGTGGTATCGATTTCTTGTTCTGACGGCCACATCACGCAGCAAAAGATTGTTCTCCTTCGAAACGTAATTATGCAGTGCGTTTACAACTTTTGTGGTGGTTTTGGATTTTCGGCATTTTTATACTATTTGACTTGTTTGAGCTGATCATTAATTGGAGTTGGCCGCAAACCGGAGTATTTGGAGAAAAAATACTTGCCAATCCGTTGCAGAACTTGTCATCCTACCTCAAAATATTACAGTGTCTCCGAAAAATGAAAACAAGAACAGGGAAATAGACCGTTATATCGATCATAATTATTATTTGCTTTAGCCCCTTTTAGTACCCAATGGAATCTTCCTCCTTATATATAGCAGGAGTCCATTTCAAAATTTAGGGTGGACAGGTTGTGTTTTCTTCAAAATATATTTTGAAAATGACTGAACTTTAAGCAAACTGCGGAGGCCCTGATCAGACGCCGCGTTCTGTGATGTCTGATCTGGGCCTGCACTGTTTGCCAGGATAACCGTTTTGGGGTTTCTGGTACATATGGGTTAAATTTTACTCAAAATAATTACATGTACCCTGCGTTTATTTCGATTACATATCTGATTATTATCTTTCTTCAATTCTAAAACCACTTAAATCTTTATATGGCCTGTGAGTTTCCTTGTTTGTGCTCTGAAGCGTAGGTTTATGGGTACTAACTGAGGCGGTTCTAACGAGGATACACATTTGAAATAAGGAAATACATAATGAACCGTCTGAATAATCTAACAATGGTGGTTGTACAGGTACGAACGGTACCATTGTAGTCCATGACAGGGGCAGTTGGGGGGGGGGGGGCAAGTTCTGTATCGGAAGTTTAGGTTGTTTTTCTCCAGGCATCCGGTTTTCGCCCACCTTTGATGAAGATTCGGGTAGAAAAAGTGAAATAGTCTTGAAAGGACCGCAAAAGCAAGGCTATAGATAAAAATAACGAAGTAAACGTTTTTTGTGTGTTTTTTTTAATCGAAATGTTAAATTTATGTGCAGGCTC
This sequence comes from Lucinisca nassula, assembly GCA_963580285.1. Taxonomy (NCBI): domain Eukaryota; kingdom Metazoa; phylum Mollusca; class Bivalvia; order Lucinida; family Lucinidae; genus Lucinisca; species Lucinisca nassula. Next base: position 99,952,542 of record OY757011.1, read on the forward strand.
ACTCGAACTATTAGGGAGCTTACCACTAAATATTTTCCATAGGCGACAATAGTAACCTTTTACATGCTCCCACAAAAACTACACATACAAAACTTTTCAAACCTTACTCATTTATAGAGCCATCCTAGCTCAACAAGTTGATGAGAAAAAATCCACATGTAGCCCGTCTCCTTTTCAAGTTATGGTCCGCCATATTTGTTTACATGCAGATTCGCAGTGAATACAAACCGGATTTTTAAAGGAGAGGTAACAATATAAAATCAGTAACAATTTCTTTGAAATTGCAGATATAATTATAAAACACACATCATTTTATTTCCTTATAACTATCCTTTTCTCAAATTGAAATGAAACATGGGATATTTATCCAATGGAAGCCTGCCTGTTATTTAGACTGCAACTAAAAGCTCTGTCCCAAAGTGATAAAATCCGGTACCGCCCATATTTAGTGCAAAGCTACCTATACCAAACCCTTATTGTCTTTATGATCCATCAAAAGCATTGTCAAATAGAAATTTAGATCATATCTACTAATTTAAGCATGCATAATAAATGTTCAGTGGCAAAGAATCTTTGAAAGTTGCGAAAAAGTTATCGCTTCCAGATTCTACAATGAAAGCCGAACAAACCATATTTTGTGAAAAAGTGCAAATTTTACCTCTTTCAGGAATGGAACCCAGACACCGGCTTGCATCAGTGGTTCTTCTCCTATGTCTTTGGAACACTTCAATCCTAAAATGCACTAAATTATGCCTTATTAGCATACCAGCTGGTATTTATGGCTAATTTCACACCTATACCCCCTATTTTATGTAAAAATGGCATTTTGAGGATATTTTGATGATAAAACTTTGACAAAAATGATTATAATTGCCTTAATACCATGTGAAACAGTGGATACATATCTGTTCAGATCCTTTAACATGATCTAATCAATTAGAACCAATAATAGATGAGAAAACTTATCCTGGTATTGCAGCAGAGACAAGTTTGAAGTTTTGCTTTGGCTAGAGACCAAGGCCATAAACCATGTAACCTTACTGTTAAATTCCAGCTGGAGTAGATTCTTTCTCTTGTGTATCCGGTTATACACTTACTGTAAGCTTTTTTCCAAAACAAACCCAATAACAATTGATTAACATGGATTTAAAGTACCCCCCCCCCCCCCCCCATGCACAGATCAGAAGCAAAAACTGATCAAATACACCCAGTTAGACTTAAGTACCACTAACCTTACACATTTTTACAGTTTCTATGGCAAAACACATGCCATGAATATCCATTTTATGATACAAAATTTGATAGAACCTACCAATGTGTGAAAATATGATGTAATGACTGAAAACTGGAGTGTGGGGCTAATTTTTGTACTTTTGGTATAGGGAGCTTACCACTAAATATTTTCCATAGGCGACAATAGTAACCTTTTACATGCTCCCACAAAAACTACACATACAAAACTTTTCAAACCTTACTCATTTATAGAGCCATCCTAGCTCAACAAGTTGATGAGAAAAAATCCACATGTAGCCCGTCTCCTTTTCAAGTTATGGTCCGCCATATTTGTTTACATGCAGATTCGCAGTGAATACAAACCGGATTTTTAAAGGAGAGGTAACAATATAAAATCAGTAACAATTTCTTTGAAATTGCAGATATAATTATAAAACACACATCATTTTATTTCCTTATAACTATCCTTTTCTCAAATTGAAATGAAACATGGGATATTTATCCAATGGAAGCCTGCCTGTTATTTAGACTGCAACTAAAAGCTCTGTCCCAAAGTGATAAAATCCGGTACCGCCCATATTTAGTGCAAAGCTACCTATACCAAACCCTTATTGTCTTTATGATCCATCAAAAGCATTGTCAAATAGAAATTTAGATCATATCTACTAATTTAAGCATGCATAATAAATGTTCAGTGGCAAAGAATCTTTGAAAGTTGCGAAAAAGTTATCGCTTCCAGATTCTACAATGAAAGCCGAACAAACCATATTTTGTGAAAAAGTGCAAATTTTACCTCTTTCAGGAATGGAACCCAGACACCGGCTTGCATCAGTGGTTCTTCTCCTATGTCTTTGGAACACTTCAATCCTAAAATGCACTAAATTATGCCTTATTAGCATACCAGCTGGTATTTATGGCTAATTTCACACCTATACCCCCTATTTTATGTAAAAATGGCATTTTGAGGATATTTTGATGATAAAACTTTGACAAAAATGATTATAATTGCCTTAATACCATGTGAAACAGTGGATACATATCTGTTCAGATCCTTTAACATGATCTAATCAATTAGAACCAATAATAGATGAGAAAACTTATCCTGGTATTGCAGCAGAGACAAGTTTGAAGTTTTGCTTTGGCTAGAGACCAAGGCCATAAACCATGTAACCTTACTGTTAAATTCCAGCTGGAGTAGATTCTTTCTCTTGTGTATCCGGTTATACACTTACTGTAAGCTTTTTTCCAAAACAAACCCAATAACAATTGATTAACATGGATTTAAAGTACCCCCCCCCCCCCATGCACAGATCAGAAGCAAAAACTGATCAAATACACCCAGTTAGACTTAAGTACCACTAACCTTACACATTTTTACAGTTTCTATGGCAAAACACATGCCATGAATATCCATTTTATGATACAAAATTTGATAGAACCTACCAATGTGTGAAAATATGATGTAATGACTGAAAACTGGAGTGTGGGGCTAATTTTTGTACTTTTGGTATAGGGAGCTTACCACTAAATATTTTCCATAGGCGACAATAGTAACCTTTTACATGCTCCCACAAAAACTACACATACAAAACTTTTCAAACCTTACTCATTTATAGAGCCATCCTAGCTCAACAAGTTGATGAGAAAAAATCCACATGTAGCTCGTCTCCTTTTCAAGTTATGGTCCGCCATATTTGTTTACATGCAGATTCGCAGTGAATACAAACCGGATTTTTAAAGGAGAGGTAACAATATAAAATCAGTAACAATTTCTTTGAAATTGCAGATATAATTATAAAACACACATCATTTTATTTCCTTATAACTATCCTTTTCTCAAATTGAAATGAAACATGGGATATTTATCCAATGGAAGCCTGCCTGTTATTTAGACTGCAACTAAAAGCTCTGTCCCAAAGTGATAAAATCCGGTACCGCCCATATTTAGTGCAAAGCTACCTATACCAAACCCTTATTGTCTTTATGATCCATCAAAAGCATTGTCAAATAGAAATTTAGATCATATCTACTAATTTAAGCATGCATAATAAATGTTCAGTGGCAAAGAATCTTTGAAAGTTGCGAAAAAGTTATCGCTTCCAGATTCTACAATGAAAGCCGAACAAACCATATTTTGTGAAAAAGTGCAAATTTTACCTCTTTCAGGAATGGAACCCAGACACCGGCTTGCATCAGTGGTTCTTCTCCTATGTCTTTGGAACACTTCAATCCTAAAATGCACTAAATTATGCCTTATTAGCATACCAGCTGGTATTTATGGCTAATTTCACACCTATACCCCCTATTTTATGTAAAAATGGCATTTTGAGGATATTTTGATGATAAAACTTTGACAAAAATGATTATAATTGCCTTAATACCATGTGAAACAGTGGATACATATCTGTTCAGATCCTTTAACATGATCTAATCAATTAGAACCAATAATAGATGAGAAAACTTATCCTGGTATTGCAGCAGAGACAAGTTTGAAGTTTTGCTTTGGCTAGAGACCAAGGCCATAAACCATGTAACCTTACTGTTAAATTCCAGCTGGAGTAGATTCTTTCTCTTGTGTATCCGGTTATACACTTACTGTAAGCTTTTTTCCAAAACAAACCCAATAACAATTGATTAACATGGATTTAAAGTACCCCCCCCCCCCATGCACAGATCAGAAGCAAAAACTGATCAAATACACCCAGTTAGACTTAAGTACCACTAACCTTACACATTTTTACAGTTTCTATGGCAAAACACATGCCATGAATATCCATTTTATGATACAAAATTTGATAGAACCTACCAATGTGTGAAAATATGATGTAATGACTGAAAACTGGAGTGTGGGGCTAATTTTTGTACTTTTGGTATAGGGAGCTTACCACTAAATATTTTCCATAGGCGACAATAGTAACCTTTTACATGCTCCCACAAAAACTACACATACAAAACTTTTCAAACCTTACTCATTTATAGAGCCATCCTAGCTCAACAAGTTGATGAGAAAAAATCCACATGTAGCCCGTCTCCTTTTCAAGTTATGGTCCGCCATATTTGTTTACATGCAGATTCGCAGTGAATACAAACCGGATTTTTAAAGGAGAGGTAACAATATAAAATCAGTAACAATTTCTTTGAAATTGCAGATATAATTATAAAACACACATCATTTTATTTCCTTATAACTATCCTTTTCTCAAATTGAAATGAAACATGGGATATTTATCCAATGGAAGCCTGCCTGTTATTTAGACTGCAACTAAAAGCTCTGTCCCAAAGTGATAAAATCCGGTACCGCCCATATTTAGTGCAAAGCTACCTATACCAAACCCTTATTGTCTTTATGATCCATCAAAAGCATTGTCAAATAGAAATTTAGATCATATCTACTAATTTAAGCATGCATAATAAATGTTCAGTGGCAAAGAATCTTTGAAAGTTGCGAAAAAGTTATCGCTTCCAGATTCTACAATGAAAGCCGAACAAACCATATTTTGTGAAAAAGTGCAAATTTTACCTCTTTCAGGAATGGAACCCAGACACCGGCTTGCATCAGTGGTTCTTCTCCTATGTCTTTGGAACACTTCAATCCTAAAATGCACTAAATTATGCCTTATTAGCATACCAGCTGGTATTTATGGCTAATTTCACACCTATACCCCCTATTTTATGTAAAAATGGCATTTTGAGGATATTTTGATGATAAAACTTTGACAAAAATGATTATAATTGCCTTAATACCATGTGAAACAGTGGATACATATCTGTTCAGATCCTTTAACATGATCTAATCAATTAGAACCAATAATAGATGAGAAAACTTATCCTGGTATTGCAGCAGAGACAAGTTTGAAGTTTTGCTTTGGCTAGAGACCAAGGCCATAAACCATGTAACCTTACTGTTAAATTCCAGCTGGAGTAGATTCTTTCTCTTGTGTATCCGGTTATACACTTACTGTAAGCTTTTTTCCAAAACAAACCCAATAACAATTGATTAACATGGATTTAAAGTACCCCCCCCCCCCATGCACAGATCAGAAGCAAAAACTGATCAAATACACCCAGTTAGACTTAAGTACCACTAACCTTACACATTTTTACAGTTTCTATGGCAAAACACATGCCATGAATATCCATTTTATGATACAAAATTTGATAGAACCTACCAATGTGTGAAAATATGATGTAATGACTGAAAACTGGAGTGTGGGGCTAATTTTTGTACTTTTGGTATAGGGAGCTTACCACTAAATATTTTCCATAGGCGACAATAATAACCTTTTACATGCTCCCACAAAAACTACACATACAAAACTTTTCAAACCTTACTCATTTATAGAGCCATCCTAGCTCAACAAGTTGATGAGAAAAAATCCACATGTAGCCCGTCTCCTTTTCAAGTTATGGTCCGCCATATTTGTTTACATGCAGATTCGCAGTGAATACAAACCGGATTTTTAAAGGAGAGGTAACAATATAAAATCAGTAACAATTTCTTTGAAATTGCAGATATAATTATAAAACACACATCATTTTATTTCCTTATAACTATCCTTTTCTCAAATTGAAATGAAACATGGGATATTTATCCAATGGAAGCCTGCCTGTTATTTAGACTGCAACTAAAAGCTCTGTCCCAAAGTGATAAAATCCGGTACCGCCCATATTTAGTGCAAAGCTACCATTAAGGGGAATTATAAAAATATACACTACGAACACACGCCTAATATTTAAATACATTGGCAAAATTTAACCACCATTTTGTTTCAGATAAAATCCTGCGAGTCCTCACAATGTGTAAAATAATGTTTGTTTTGTTTGATTTGTGGTTTAACGTCCCCGTCAACACTGTATAGGTCATTTTGGAGACGTTGCTTCCAATTTTGTGGGACTTTTACCCGACATTGAGATGAAATGACGTCTCAAGCCCTGTCGCCCAATGAAACCAATAGGGTTTATAAGCATGGACGGTCCGACTCGCACCACTTTACCTGGGCAGGCTTAGATCCTCTAAGCGGTTTGCCAGTACTCATGTGCGTGTCAGTTTCAGCTCTGCGTGGAAGCATCGTGCAGCCCATCTATTTCTTCAAGCACCGATGGGCGGGGACCGTGTAAAATAATATAAACCACTGTAAACTCAGTTTGAGTATATAAAAGTGGGGTTTAAAGGGGTCAAAATTTTATAGGCGTGTCTGCATGATGGGCCGTCGTCGTGACATGTCATCCACATTCGCTTTGTACTTAGTTTAAATTGTAAATTGAAATGTACACTTGCCCCCCCCCCCCCCCTCCCCGCGCCCCTCGGAGCTTGAAGAAATATATGGGCTGCATGATGCTTCCACGCAGAGCTGATTCCGACCCGCGCACGAGTACTGGTGAACCGCTTGGGGGTCTAAGCCTGCCCGGGAAAAGCGTTGCGTACGAGTCGGACCGTCCATGCTTATAAACCCTATTGGTTTCATTGGGCGACAGGGCTTGAAATGTCATTTCATTTCAATGTCGGTAAAAGTCCCACTAAATTGGAAGCAATGTCTCCAAAATGACCTTTACGGTGTTGACGGGGACGTTTAACCTCAAATTAACAAACAAACAAATCAAAACATGTACACTTATACCAGACCCACATATATACACTTTTATCAGACCCATATATCTATAAGCGGTCTCGAAGACCGAACTATTAGCGTAATGCAACCTACCTTAGGTGGGATAGCACATTCCCCGCATAATCAAAGCACTCGCAGAACTGTCGGGTGAACTGATGGGGATTTAAAACTTGTCAAAATTTGAACATAATTGTTACATTTCTTTAATTTTGCTCTTAGTATCTGCAAAAGTGACGCCTCACGGTTGAGATCATCGCTTGGAACAAAGAAGGGAAATAACATTTTCACTTGTAAATTCCATCTTTCATTTTAGCTGATGCTTCTAGTTGTAGTATTGACATTCCTAACACATAACTAAGGGATATAAAGCAAACTCTCTCTCTCTCTCTCTCTCTCTCTCTCTCTCTCTCTCTCTCTCTCTCTCTCTCTCTCTCTCTCTCTCTTACGATAATACATCCGTGCGACGTAGTGCATTCTTTAATCACTCGAAAATGGTGACTTTTCTGATAAAAAGCGTGATATTTTTCTTTCTTTTTTTCTCCAAACATAGATTTTATGCTCGTTATAATCGCGTCATAATGATTCATATCCTTGTATACCCCAGTTTTCTCTATATGAAGGGGTGTTTAGAGAGGTACTTACTACACGGACATGTTCTCTCTCTCTCTCTCTCTCTCTCTCTCTCTCTCTCTCTCTCTCTCTCTCTTGTAACGATAACAAATCCTGCATAGTTCAAAAACGTTTTTCTGGTGAAATATTGAGATACTTTCCTTTTACTCTAACAAAAGTTGTAGGTGCTGGACCTGCTTGTATGAGCCGCCTTACTGAGTACTCACAATTTACAATTGATAGAAATAGAAAATATATCCTCTTGTACTCAGTATACAGTGGGATTCCTAGCGTATATTGTGGGTGCTCGCCAAGTTGGAACCATCTCATTGAGTACTCACAATACTCAGTATACAGTGGGATAAACAAGGCCATTTATACGCACTCGTTTACGTTCTCTCTCTCTCTCTCTCTCTCTCTCTCTCTCTCTCTCTCTCTCTCTCTCTCTCTCTCTCTCTCTCTCTGTGAGAATGTCTAAGCTAGAAACACTGAACGACCGGGAATAATTGCTCGGGATCAGTCGAATGCGGCGGCTGATCAGGTTCTACTATGTTCGCATAAAGTAAAGCTTTAGAAGGGTTCAACGAAATGGGTTCAAGCTCTTGCTAAACTCGGGGACAATCGACCAACCAGTGCGTTGAGTAATTTGACTTCAAATGAAGAAGAAGAGTGTGAGTGAGTGAGTTTTAGTTTTACGTCCCACCAACAGCTAAGGTCATACGGAGACGGGACCTCGGTTTAAAGACTCATCCGAAGGTCTGGAGAAGCCGGGATCGATCCTGTGATCCCTGGTTTAGAAGGCGAGTAGCGTAACCACTGCACCACGGAGGCTTCTAAGAAGAAGAAGAAGAAGAAGAGGAAGAAAAAAAAGAAAAAGAAGAAGAAAACACAGCATTTTTTGTAGCATCGCAAACATATGCACTTCTCGGATTTCATGGTAATCTCAGATCATGTCATTGTAACTTATTTGTAGGTAACTGATGGGATAATTGCCATTTGGGAGACGTTATTGCTGCACCTGATCATTACATGTAGCTGAGAACTGCACTACCGACCGATATCAGAAAAGAACCTAAGTATAAGACAACTAATCCATTAATCTCTATCGCACATCCGTATAAAGGAAATCTGTTCTGGATACCAATGCAATCCATAACGACATTCGTAGCTATGATGTTGCATTTCATATCTCTTCAAACGAATCGCTTTAGTTTTCTTTTTCTTTTCTGGATACAGACGTTTGCCTCAATGAGGCGGTTCTAACAACTACCCACGCTCAATATTTTTAGAACGAAACGGATACTATTGATACCCATTTTATCGAAAGATTTACCTATATGAAGTGGTGTTTATAAGATAGTTCATCGTATGGGCTTGTAAAGACGATAGGAGCTTTGGGCTTCTTCAGGAAAGTAAAGCTTCATTTTTTCTACCATAACGAAAGCAGGCTTGTCCAAATATTTTTCCACGCAAAATAAAAATTTTCAGATACAAATTTTCTGATATTTTTCACATTTTTCTAGGGTAACGAATATATCATCCAATTGAGACACTGCAGCCCTTTGAGGCCTTTATAAATCCCTGGTAAATCCAACTTTATCTACATGATGGGGTTGATCGACAGAAATACGAGCAATACTGTAGATCTTCATTAAACCCCGATATTCCCTATATAATGGTTGTAGGTACGCGTGAGAATCGCCTCAGTTGGGAACGACCCAATAAATCCCACTTGTGTTTGATTTGGTTTTATGGCCCTTTCAATATAATTTCATTTATTGCGTAGCCATCGTTTATCAGAAGTGGGCAAAAACCGGAGTACCCGTAGAAACACTACCTGACCTTCCGTTGACATTTCACGTGACCCGAGTTAGGCTCGAACCGCAGAGTTATGAGACTCCGACATTAGGAGTTATCGATTTTACCCCAAAGACTATGGGGCCCGTTGTTAACCCCACTTTAAGTACAAGGAGAGTTTGCATGGGAATACCTATACCTTATTTTCCTTATTTTTGGTCTCAAACATAGGATGTGGGTGACTACACCTTGGCGGGCGGGCAAGATTTTTCAAATGCTGTCTCCCTCTCTAATATTAAAGGGTAAAATTTCAAATGGCATGCCAATTCATCTGTCCTTTACTGTACGAATTTTCGGGAAAGAAATATGAGGTTTCAAATGTTGGTTTATCCCCTTTAACTGCCAATCAGGATGTTTGCCGGCGTCAGTTTCAAATATATTTTATTTTCTTTCTTTTCATTACTATTTCTCAGAGAAAATAAGTTTTGACATTGCATGTGAACAGTCTGTTTGGGCAGCAGGGCTCGAGAAGTCATTTCATCCCAATATCGGGTGAGTCCTACGAAATTGGAAGAGCGTCTCAAAAAGACCTAACTAGTGTTGGGAGGTTAAAGCTCAACTGAAACAAACAAAACACCATAGAACTGAAATATGTGAAGTTTTCATTTTTATTTTATTTTATTTTATGATTATTATTTTTTTTTGTGTGTGTGAGGGCGGGGGGAGGGGTAGACTAGCTACTTTACGCTTCATCAGCACACCTAAACGACTATGAAATATATATAATGTATGTACAGTATGACAAAAGCCTGCTCAGGAAGAAGGTGACCTGGCCCCCAGGTTATAAAACTTTTTTATGCTCAACTAAGCTGAGCATGAAACTTGTGGTGCTCATAAAAATTAAAATACTAAGAAGTTGAGCGATTTTCCTTTCTCAGATAGCAGAGAATGATAAGTGTCCTGCTCACAAATTTTAAAATGCCAACATTGTTGGCATTTTAAAATTTGTTTAAAATGCCAACATTGTTGGCATTTTAAAATTTGTGAGCAGGACCAATTTCATGCTCAGTTGAGATAAAAAAATTATAACCTCGGATCCTGGATAGTGTTGTCTGGGCTATTGATATCCAAAAAGAAACAAACATGCCATGTCATCCAATCTAAATTTGCATTGACATTTTACGAGACTTTAAACCGAGGTCCAGTCTCCGTATGACCTTAGATGTTATTGGACATAAACCCCACACATCACAAGACTTAGAAGAACAAAGCCTTCCCAGGCTTTCCTTTATGCATATGTTCATTGCATTTCTGAACTGTGTTACAAGTTTCAGTGTCCTGCATCAAATACTGTAGGTGGAGTCGTGGGGACACGAACAGCACAATACATGTATATTTAACATCCTGATATGGCCAAAATAATTGTCGTTCTGGGGACATGATTCAGCAATTATGCGGGGATTAGAATCCTGTTTCTTTTATGCACATGTTCAATGCATGTCTAAACTGTGTTGCAAGTTCCAATGCCCTGCATCAAATACTGTAGAAGGAGTTGTGGAGACACGTACTTTACTATTTAAACTCCCAGTCTACAAAATGATTAAGTTTTTCAAGGGAACATAATTCTGAAATAAGGGGCTGGATCGGGATCCTGTTTCCTTTATGCACATGTCCAATGTGTCTTAAAAGTGTTGCAAGTTTCAATGCCCTGCATCAAATACTGTAGGAGGAGTTGCAGAGGCAGGAATATTACTACAAAATGTGACGTACCGACGTACGTACGTACGTACGTATATAATACGGACAAGGGCAAAACTATATGCCCCTCCTCACTTTGTGATTGGGGTATAAAAATGGTGAAATTGAGACACCCCGTATCTTATATAAATTGTAGATCCACCGTTTCAGGATGATATAAAGCAAAAGTAGTTGACTGTTTTAAGACTTTAACTAAAATATCCAATTCTTCTCACCTCACATTTTATATTCACAAGCATCGTTATGTAAGGATTGATTTTAGTCATCCCGTATCAATTCAAAACACATATTTTTAGTAAAAAGAAAAATAAGAGTTGACTGCCTTCTCCCTTTTTATACGTAGATTAATATCTGTTTTATAATATATTTTACGAAGATCGCGTATGAGAAGGTGATGGTGAAAAATGTTACCACATACAAATATCAACCGCGGCACACAATCGGGATATAACTATCAACCAGGAAATTTTTTTTATTCAAAAACGAACTATACTGACTTTAATAAACCACAACAGAAGAACCTCCCAGGAAACCCTTTAGGGGACAAAATAATTCGGACACATTGCAATTTTGATATTCGACCATAAAGCGATATTTCAACCCTATAATGCGTATGAACGAAGAAATCCATACTTAAACCCCGAGAAAACACCGATTTTCAATGTTTATTGTTTAAAAAAGCCCCGAGGAACCAAAAACCACGATTAAAGATATTATCTTGTACAAACAAGCTAATAAGTTGTGTTCACAAAATAAAATGCTGTCCGCACAAGATCTTGTGCGCTCGAGATATAAAGTTGTGCGTAGAAGATATTATCTTGTTCGCACATCGCATGTCCCTTCTAGGCATTAGTATCCATACAACTTCTACCCGCATGATATTTCAGTCTGGTAAGAGACGTAAAAGCTCGCACATATGTCTGCTAACTTCGGAACAGAACTGCAGTTAAACCATGAAAAGAAAAAAAAAACACGTGTTCTGTGTTCTTATGCATTTAATTAGTAATACCTTAGTCTATAAACCGGCCCCGATAGCTCAGTTGGTAGAGTGTCCGCTCCGGGGAACGGGAGGTCTCGGGTTCGATCCCGGGCCGCGACATACCAAAGTCGTTTAAAATGGTACTAGCTGCTCCTCGTTTGGCACTCAGATTTACGGGGTAGAGCTAGGACTGGTCGATCCAGTGTCAGGATAATGTGACTGGGTGTGGTATCATGTAATGTGTCTGGGACATGATACTTCAGTGAGGCAGCACTATAAACGTGAGCATTGAGCTTCCTGTCGCAACCAGACACCGTCGTGATATCACTGAAAAATTGTTGAAAGCGACGTTAAACCCGAATTCACACTTACACTTAGTCTATAAATAGGTTAATTGGATTTCTTTCAAATCAGTAATAGTAACTTAGTCTATGCTTATAATAATATTGGGTCAATGTTTATTTTAACCTTAAAAATATGTTGCTTTAAGCAATTAGTGTAGATCTTGATCAAATGCCGCGTTCTGTGGCGTCTGGTCTTGGTCTACATTTTTTGCCAAGCCAAACCTTTGATTCCAATATAACTATCTTACGCAACACTCTGATCTCACTGCGAATATTTTCGATAAAATAGTTATTCCGACAAGACTGTGATAGCCACGTGTACTTTAGCACGGAAAAGCTTTTCGGCTTAGCAACTTAGGGTCGATTGACAATCCAATCGACCTTAAACAAGCCGTGTTATGTGTTCCACTATGATGACGTCAGATGGCTGCGTACATGTAAGATAGTTATCTGTAAAATCTGGACTGGAATCATGTGTTTGGTTTGGCAAACAGTGTAGACCAGATCAGACGTCACATAATGTGGCGTCTGATCAGGGTCTACACTGTCTGCATTAGGAACAAGAACCGAAGGGTATACCGAAAAAGTCCAAGTCTACGGCCATTTTACACAACCAGCGCTCTGAGTCAATCGGTCAAACAGTGCTGCCAATGCTTTGATTTCTTTACCCTCAAATCCGCCCACCCGTGAGATTCACGAGTGCACTCTTCCATCAATGAAGTTGGATGGGTACGCCCATTTTATGGTACGCAATATATATCCCGATTAGATTGCTCAGAGCCATCACGTCATGATTTACACTGTTTGCATAAGTATCTGTACCGGGTTTCAGGGTTGAAAGGGATTACTTTTTTTTTTGGGGGGGGGGGGTTTACGGCCCTTTCAAGATTATTTCACTCATATCGAGCCGATCGTTAATCAGAGGTGGGCGAAAACCGGAGTACCCGGAGAAAAACCACCTGACCTTCCGTTGCAGAACTTGGCGTCTCACACGTGGCCCGAGCGAGGCTCGAACCTACGGCGGTGAGAGACCTAATGACTAAGAGTCAGCGCTCTTATCCACTAGGCCATGGAGGCCCGTAGGGATTGCCTTTCTTGCTGTTCCGAGAGGCAAGATGTAACATGGACTGGAAATAAAACGGATAATTTAAAACGGAAGATTGTATATTCTGTGTAGGAATATTGTCATCGATTTCAAACAGCCATAGACATACCGTCATCTATTTCAAAAACTGAATCTTAATTTTTAGACCATTCCAAAATGAAATACCAGGACTGTACTAACTGCAATCAAAACAATCATTAATAAATAGAAGTGAGTGAGTGTTTGAGTTGTACGTCCCACCAACAGCTAAGGTCATACGGAGACGGGACCTCGGTTTTAAACACTCATTCGAAAGTCTGGAGAAGCCCGGGGTGGATCCTGCGATCCCTGGTTTACAAGGCGAGTAGCGTAACCACTGCACCACGGAGGCTTCTATTAAATAGAAGTGAAGGCAGTGATCAGGAATCGATGCAATTAACCCACAGATCCCATGAAAAATAAAAAAAAAAACATGAAATAACTAGACCCTAATGGAAACACCAATAGCGGAAAGCCAAAAGGACAGTCACTTTCCCACAAAATAGCCAATTGGCTAACCAAAAAAAAAAAAAAAATACATGCAAAACACACACACAAAGACAAACCATAACAAAAAGTAAACCGCGACAGAAGAACCGCATGGGAACCGTCAGTGAACAGAATGCCACTGCGGGGCTTAAATGCCGCAATCCTCGCCCTTACTTCTGTCACGGTTTATGCTTTGGTCACAATCCCTTCCGATTAGGCTTAGGATGTACACCCGGCATGATTTTTAGCCATTTTGGCCTGGTCCCCGGCCGGACTCCAGACATGGCCGGCCGGTGGCGGGGCTCTCAGGCAGCATCGGAGAGGTGCCCGAAGAGTTTTAACTCGACGTTAAAATTTCTCCGGTGTCCCGTACATTTTCATAATTGGCAACATATCCTTCACACATCGTTTAAGTATCGTCCGATATCCGGTCGGGAATCGAGGGGTAATCGGCCGGTGTATGTAGCCTCAGAGGAGAAATTTTTGGGACCGGACATGGGCCGATATCCGGCCGATGTTTGTTTACACATTGGAAAGTAACCCATCGATGTCCGATCGGCTTGAACCGGTGTGGACCAGATATGTTACAAACATCGTCCGGTCACCGGCCGGCTAGAACCGGACATCGGGCGGAATATATAAACCCCCATCATTCGCCGTGTACATCATTATAGCGCGTTTCCATCACACCGCCCGGCAATCGCCCGACATTCGGCCAGGCCTGGTACAAGCATCGTTCGTTGTCCGTAAGATACTCGGGCGATATTCGTACGATGTCTGGTGAATAGGCCGGTTATCACTCGGACATCATAGGATAATCTGCCGATTAGTATAAGATGTTCGGTCGGTATTCACTGCCTCGCCGGCCCCCAAAAGATTCCTCTTTGGAAACAGATGCCGTACGATTACGAGGCGGTTTTCGGACGGCCTCCGGACGGTGCCATTTATGTAAATGATGTGTGACAAATTTTTTGACCGGTGTTGTCCGATGTCGGAAAAAAATGCCAAAACCAGCGGTGTACTCACGATTACCCCCTATCCCCGGATACCGGCCGATCTTTGTGACCACAGCATTAGTCAAATACAGCACAGAACAACTGAAATATTAACCAACGGAAGAACTCCGGTTGGCCGGCTGTGAACAAGGGCAATCAGCTATCCAAAACCAAACCGACACCAGCGACGTACACATGCCGATGAAGTATAAGAACAAAACAGACGCACCGCGTTGAAACGGTCAGGACAATTTCTCTTACAGGGGGGGGGGGGGGGGGGGGGGGGGGGGGGGGGGGGGGCTTAAATCGATTTTACGCGCCCGCAATGCGATTTAACAATCCGCATGAATGCCACCTAACTCGACAGCAAGAGGAAACTGAAATGCTGGAGCAAAAGAAAAACTAAATTTAGACTCCGATGGGCCCGACCAGAGACAGAGCATCAGGCACCAACAAGCATTTCATAAAATTAAATTCTCTAAAATCTTAAGCTAGAAACTTAAGCTAGAAACACTGTAAGACCAGGGTGGGAACTATTCTCACAAAAGCTGGGATCAGTCGCAATCGAATAAGGCGGTTCATCAGAATCTCCTCTGATCGAATTAAGGGTTCAGCGAATTTGGTTCAAGCTTAGGATCCTTTTTCCAGCCTAAACGCAGGGACAATCGACCGTCCTGTGCGTTTAGTAATTTGACTTCAAAAGCGGATGAAGAAGAAGAAGAAGAAGCTGGTTGTGCACTCAATGTTTAAGCATAATGCTTATAAACCTCGAGAATATGGACTGAAGAATCGGCCCCGCCCATAGGGGCGCGAACAAGTATATGGGCTGCATGATGCTTCAACCTAGAGCTGAAACCGACCCGCACACGAGTTGTGGTAAACCGCTTAGAGGATCTAAGCCTACCGAGGCAAAGCGGTGCGAATAAGCCCGTCCATGCTTATTAACCCTATTGGTTTCATTGGGCGACAGGGCTTGAGATGTCATTTCTACTCAATGTCAGGTAAAAATCCCACAAAATGGGGAGCAACGTCTCCAAAATGACCTTTATAGTGTTGACCGAGACGTTAAACCTCTAATCAAACAAAACAAATCAAATAGACTGAAGAAAAATAACCGTAGAATATCATAAATATTTTTTGCTGTCTCACAAACATACATGTACTTCTCGAATTTTGCGGTATTTCGGACAAAGTTCGGAATGCTACTCTCAGATCATTATAATTTATACATGTAACATATTTGCAGGTTGGAAGGGGGTCAGATTACGGTAAACGTGGCTTAATTGCCATTTGGGAGGCGTTATCGCTGCGTGAAAACTACATAACCGACAAATATCAGATGTCTAATAAAATCTGAAAAGAAGCAAATTTACAGATGCAAACCACTACTGTAACATTGTATTTCATATCTCTTCAAATAATTTGTTTCATTTTCTTTCTTTTTCATTTTTTTTTCTTTTCTAGATATAGACTTTAGGTGTGCCTTTGTTCATGTACATGTACCGCCTCGTTGAGGCGGTTCTAATGACTACCCACGCACTAAATATTAAGACGGAAACCATTGTACTAATTAAAACAGACATTTCCCTATAGAAGGTGGGCTTACAAGAATGCTCATTATATGGACTTGTAAACATGATGAAAGTTTTGGTCGGGTTCGATCCCGGGCCGCGACATACCAAAGTCGTTTAAAATGGTACTAGCTGCTCCTCGCTTGGCACTCAGATTTACGGGGTAGAGCTAGGACTGGTCGACCCAGTGTCAGGATAATGTGACTGGGTGTGGTATCATGTTATGTGTCTGGGACATGATACTTCAGTGAGGCAGCACTATAAAAGTGAGCATTGAGCTTCCTGTCGCAACCAGACACCGTCGTGATCTGACTGAAAAATTGTTGAAAGCGACGTTAAACCCGAATTCACCCACACACACATGAAAGTTTTTGTCTTCAAAACACGCCTATACAAATATATTGTTTGGTTGTTTGTTTGATTTGAGGTTTAACGTCCCCGTCAACAAAGTATAGGTCATTTTGGAGACGTTGCTACCAATTTTGTGCGCCATTTATCCTACATTGGGATGAAATGATATCTCAAGTCCTGTCGCCCAATGAAACCAGTAGGGTTTATAAGCATGGACAGACCGACTCACACCGCTTTGCCTGGGCAGGCTTAGATCGTCAAAGCGGTTTACCAGTACTCGTTTGCGGTCGGTTTCAGCTCTGCGTGGAAGCATCATGGCACCTTTCTATTTCTTCAAGCCCCGATGGGCGGGGGCCTTCAAATATATTGAGATTTTAATACCAAATCTTTAAATTTCCAAATACAAAATTCTGATATTTTTCACATTTGTGCTAAAACAAACATTGTGGGTACTCTTTAGAACTGCCGTGCCAAGGCGGTTCCATTGAGTACCAATATTCTATGTTTTGAGCGCAAATAAGAAAAATAATGTACACTACATAAAAGTGGGGTTTAAGGGGCTCAACATTATATAGGCTTGTTTGGGATGAATGTCATTTTTTCAGGCGAAAAGTCGTGACGTTTTAATGTTTCTGAGGGTTAAGAGCATATCATTAATTTCAGACACTGTTACCCTTTTAAGGCTCTGAAAAAGATCTAGCGAAAAATTGTGATTAGTGTCTTAGTTTAATTAACTGACAGCCACAGTTACTATTTTGAGCAGAAATGTGGAAATACCTGGTAAACACAATCTTTTCTGTTGAAAGTGAGGTTTACTTGGTTTACCCACAGTCTGTGACTCGGAGCAGAAGCACAGTCAACACTGTAGATCTTTGTATGCCACGCTATTCCCTGTATAAAGGTTATTATTCGTTAGAATCGCTTGTTATGAACGGTCTTGTAATCCCCACTTTTTGCGTTGGTTTTACGGCCCGTTCAAGATATTTTCACTTATTTCGAGCTGATTGTTAATCAGAAATGGGTGAAAACGGTAGTACCCGGAGAAACACCACCTGACCTTCCGTTGCAGAACTTCGCATTTCCACCCGAGTAGGCTCGAACCACAGCGGTGAGAGACTTAATGATTAAGAGTCAGCGCTCTTAACAAATAGGCCATGGAGGCCCGTTGTAAACTCCACTTTAAATACAAAGAGGGTTACGTAGGAAAACCTTATTTTCCTGATTAGGATATGGCTATTTCAAACGAGCACCCATATACTTGTTACATTTTACTCACTGAGTTTGTTGTGTATTATTTATTTTTATTTTTTCATCATGTAAGAGCCACCGAAATTTCTTATCTTTAGTGGCGGTTTGTACGCCCCACCTTTCTGGTTTAAGGCGAAGGCGTATTCAAAGATGTAAATGCATGTTCTTTTGCACCATCAGTTTGGTGGATATAGATTGTCATGTCGATTTTACTTTCTACATACAATAATTTGTATGCGTCATTTATTACATAAATTACATACTTATGAAAATATAATGAAACTACCCAATGTATTATATTTACATTTCCAGTGTAAAGTCTAATGTAAACCTATAGAAAACAATTGCGTTCATTCTTCCATGAACGCATCGAATCACATGATTTTCAGTGACGTTAAGTGACGTCATTCTAAACCATTGTTCTCTACGGGCGTTGATGACGTCAACGCTGCTCCGCTCATTGTAGAAACACAGCGTGTAAATGTTTTTCAGCTTTAAAAATTTGCCCTACAAGCATTTTTTTTTCGCCCAGTGATGAGGGGCAAATAATGTAAATATAAAAAATAAACTTAATTTTTCTGCTTTTCATGAAAGTATGAACGACAGTGGGTCGCTAGCAAAGTTTACATGAACCCCTTCGGGGTTCATTTACTTTGCACGCGACCCACTGCGTTCATACTTTAATGAACTGCAGAAAAATAAAATTCATTTCTTAAGTAAACCTCAACGCAAGGCACACATCTGTCATAACGTTTGTTTGATTTGAGGTTTAACGTTCCCGTCAACACTGTAAAGGTCATTTTGGAGACGTTGCTTCCAATTTTGTGGGACTTTTACCCGACATTGAGATGAAATGACATCTCAAGCCCTGTCGCCCAATGAAACCAATAGGATTTATTAGCATGGACGGTCCGGCCTCGCACCGCGGTTCCTTGACAGGCTTAGATCCTCTAAGCGGTTTACCAGTACTAGTGTGCGGGCCGGATCGATTCAGCTCTGCGTGGAAGCATCATGCAGCCCATATATTTCTTCGAGCCCCTATGGGCGGGGGCCGACATCTGTCATAACGTCACAGTGGATAATGACTCTTAATCATTAGGACTCTCACCGCTGTGGTTTGAGCCTGGCTCGGGTCACATGTTAGAACCCGGTTTTTCGCCCACCTCTGAGTAACGATCGGCTCGATGTAAGTTAAATTATCTTGAAAGGGCCGTAAAACAAAAACAATAATAATATTAAACAAACAAACAAAAACAAAGAAAATAACGCCACTGATAAAGTGATAAATGGGGGACCAAATGGCTTTGTTTTTTGGCAAATTTTGAACCAATAATAATACCGAAAAAAAAAAAAAAAAAAAAAGAATCAATAGGCCTATATATTTTGTATAAGTTTAGTAGCTGTATGTTCACCGACGTAGGTCTTGTGTACAGAATTAAAGGAACTACATAGAAAACGTAGAAATTGTAGTTTTTATGAACCAAAAGCTCAGCATGATAACAGGACCGTGTAATGGACATCCCTTTATATCTCATTCTGTAGTGAAAATTAAGGGGTTTATAGGTATATACGCTATGTTTCTTTATCATAGGTTGTGGATACTCGTTATAATCCTGCCCCCGCCCATCGGGGCTTGAAGAAATAGATGGGCTGCATGATGCTTCCACGCAGAGCTGAAACCGGCCGCACATGAGTACTGGTATCTAAGCCTGCCCAGGCAAAGCGGTGCGAGTCGGACCGTCCATGTTTTTAAACTCTATTGGTTTCATTGTGCGACAGGGCTTGAGATGAAATTTCATCTCAATGTCGGGAAAAAGTCCCACAAAACGATAACACATCCGTGTGCTATATTGCATTTTCAAATCTCGAAAAAGCAATTTTTTCTGATGAAAATTTGTGACATTTTTCTTATTTATACTCCAAACATAGGTTTTGGGTGCTTGTTAGAACCGCCCCATCGAGCCGGTTCTAACGAGTACCCACAACCTATGTCTTGGAGCAAGAATGAGGAAAATAATGTTTAACCCCGTAAACCTCCGTTTTCTCTTTATGAAGTGGGGTTGGGGGTGGGGGGGGGGGCGTCTTTATATCACGGACTTGTTCAAGTGATGAACATCTCATAAATGACGTGTACAGTGTTGACGGGGACATTAAACCTCAAATCAGACAAACAAAAACTCGTTATAATCGCCGTACGAGCAACCACAACATATGTTTGGAAGATAAAAAGAAGAAGAATATCACACATTTTCGTTAGAAATGTAACTATTTTTGGAGATAGCAAAGAAATCGCTGTGTCAAACGGTGGATGCCATATACAAATGACATTGCGGGGCTTTATATATGCAATATATGCGCCTGATATTTCGGTTAAAATACCACTTAACTAGGTTGTATATCGACACCTCATATCTTGTAAATACATGTATATATTCGATGACGCATTCCTCATTTTTTAATTTGATGGAAAGAGTTTTATTTCTGACTTTGACATTTTTGAGCTTGCAACCTGTTTGATGGAACCAGTTGCTAAATATAATAGAAGGACCAATTTTATTCCAGTTTTGCTATCATTCACCTTTAATGCAATCCACTAATTATGAAAAAAAAAAAACCAAAAACAATCGTCCCTAATATTTTCCGTGGATATTTTTAATGTTAGAATAATGTATAGGTCTATTCAGATCATAACTGTAAACTCACGATCTTGTCATATTTTATTGTCGTTGTTGTTGTTGATGGACTAGATAACAGTCCAACAACTTTTGCTCGTTAATTTCTCTAAACTCGTGAATTTACAAAGGATATAAAATACGGGGTGTATACCTAAGTCTGTATAGCACTTCAAATTCGTACAATTAAATATCAGACAGTTTAATTTGAGGTTTAACGTCCCCGTCAACACTGTAAAGGTCATTTTGGAGACGTTGCTTCCAATTTTGTGGGACTTTTACCAGACATTGAGATGAAATGACATATCAAGCCCTGTCGCCCAATGAAACCAATAGGGTTTATTAGCATGGACGGTCCGCCTCGCACCGCGGTTCCTGCATAGGCTTAGATCCTCCAAGCGGTTTACCAGTACTAGTGTGCGGGCCGGATTCAGCTCTGCGTGGAAGCATCATGCAGCCCATATATTGCTTCAAGCCCCTATGGGCGGGGGCTTAAATATCAGACAGAATAAGGGGTGATATATGGACACCCCTTTTTTCATATAAATTGTGGATTTACAGATTAGGGTGTTCAGAAGACACCGTGGTGTAGTGGCCTCACAAACCAAGGGTCGTGGGGTCTCCAGACAATAATAATAACAATATAATCATAATAATAACAAAACAAAAACAGAAGAACCGCCTTGGAACTGTCAGTTAGAAAAAAAAATACTGGGTCGGAACTAGCTGACCAATAAAATTAGCTAATGGTCAATTCTGAGTACCTGTGCAATAAAATCAACTGTGATGCATAAACACTACGCCCATGATTAATTACAGACACGCATTGTAACATGGGTACGCGCAGTTCTGCAAGCAAAAGGATTTATTTATTATTTTGACTTATAACGTATAGGGTGCATTCGGAGGAATGCCCAACTTGTTATATTTCATATAAAAATATTCTTATTTTCAATATATTTTAAAGATGTACAATTTTACACAAACTGCATTGCACTTATTATGAACAAAAAAAAAAAAAAAAAAAAAAAAAAGAAACCTTAATTCGTCACTCATCAATGGTACAGTCTTCACTGTACAAGGTTTCATGTGTAAAAGACTTTATTGGTTTCTTCTCCTGACTGTAAGACTTTGTATGTGCCTGAGCACTATGTCACGCTTCTTAGCATTACGAAAACGCGCCTATTCAAATATATTGACCGTTTAGCCACCAAAAATGAACATTTTCAGATAAAAAAAAATCCGATATTTCGTCTCAAAACATAGATTGTGGGTACTCGTTAGAACCGCATCGACGAGGCAGTTCTAAGGAGTATCCACAATCTAAGAAATTAGAAAAAGAGTATTTACCCCTGTAAACCTCAGTTTTAATATATAAAAAAAAAATTGGTTTAAGGGGTCAAAATTATATAGGCATGTTCGTGATGGCAGTGGAAATCTATGAATTTGAACTTAAACTTTTCTTTCGTTTTTTTTTTTCTCAAGCACCTGCTATTGGCAGGGCGCGACAAAGGAGACCGGTTTTCCGTCCGTTCGTTCGTCCGTTGGACAATCCCTCAACATTTGCGCTAACCCAAATGTTCAAGTCCACTTCTCAAGAACTACTATCTCAGACTGAACATAGCCTGTGGTGAAATTCTTGTTATTTTTGTTTTTTATTATTATTTAAAATAATCTTGAAGGGCCGTAACGCACCCCTACTCCCACAAAAAAAGAACTTAATTAACTAAGGCGAATCTTATTTTCAACTCATTTTGGGTCACTTTTCCGTAAACAAAGTAACTCTGTGGTCGGTTTGTGTGTATATGTTGTATTATGGTCCGGAGACCTACAGTACCAAATAAAATATATTCTGTTCTATTCTGTAGCAAAATTTAATCATTAAGAACTGTTCGGATATTGTCAGAATCGCCCTACTTATGTTTCTGAAACTGAAAGACATGCACACCCCCGTATATACATTCTTGGTATAAAAGTGGTAAGAATTTTCTTGACCACTCTATGACTGTTCAGTTTTTATGAACTTTTCGGAAAGCAAATGAACACTTTCCGCAACAATTTAACTACTCTCCTTAAACTAGAATTTTTGGAAGAAATATAAAACTTCAACGCATGTATGACTAGCGGTCCTTTTTGGGTCATTTGCAAACAGTGTGGAACCAGATCAGATGCCGCACAACTCTCTGCTTAACGTACTTACATTTTTGTTAAACATTGTACACACAAAAAAAACCCTGACACCACTATAATTGGAAATGGACTACTCCAAACTTATGGGTACACAATAACTGCTGAGATCTTGTCTACAATGAAAATTAAGCATTATCAATTTCAATTGCCATACAATTTGCACATTCAATAAAGGCTTTTAACGATTGCTTTTCTCCGATCATAAATCGTCTCCATCCTAAGGAGTTAATGCTGCTTTTCCTAACACTAGCATTGGCTGGTCAAATTATCTATGGTCTAATCTCACCAGTATAGTGATCCTCCGCTGGACAGTAGGGTCATTTAACTAACATGCTTATAATTGAGTACCGGGTCTGTACGACTTTCATTGGTTGAAATGCATTATTTAGTTGTTTTTTTTCACGATATTCAATTTCGACCCCCGCCCATCCGGACTTGAAGAAATAGATGGACTGCATGATGCTTCCATGCAGAGCGTTAACTGACTGCACATTAATACTGGAAAACCGCTTAGAGGATCTAAGCCTGCCCAGGCAAAGCGCGTATAAACCCTATTGGCTTCATTGGGCGACAGGGCTTGAGGTGTCTTTCATCTCAACGTACGGTCGGGGGAAATCCCACACAATTGGAAGTAACGTCTTCAAAATGACCTATACAGTGTTGACGGGGACGTTAAACCTCAAATCAAACAAACAAACGATATTCAGTTTTACTCATATCCGCTCAAAGTGTAATTATTGTAGGAATGCACATTGCTAATTGTTCAGACATAACGATAACACATCTGTTTGAAATAGAAGAGCTCTCTTTCATTTCTCTAAAATGTTAATATTTCTGAGGGAAATTTGTGATATTTTTGCCCCCCCCCCCCCCCCCCCACGACAGAGATTCTCGGGGGCATATAGTTTTTGCCCTGTCTGTCTGTTTGTCTGTCCGTCACAAAAACTTTAACCGACATAAAAAATGTCCCCGCGGGGGGCATTGGTCGCTTACACTGACAGCTCTTGTTTTCTTATTTTAACTCGAAAACATGGGTTGTGCGTGCTCGCTAGAACCGCCTAATTGAGGCGGCTATAACGAGTACCCACAACCTATGTCCTGGAGCCGAAATAAGCAAAAAGGTGAATACCCCTATAAATCCCAGTTTGCTCTATGTAATGTGGTGTTTAGAGAGATGAAGCAGATATACCAGGAAGGAATGAAACAGCGTCTATTTTAGCCCACCTGGATATTCAAAACATTTTGGAAGGAATTAAGTTCCTTTACTTAATGGCCAAATTATATGACAAAGATATCATTAAAACAAATTAGCCTTACCTTCAATTTATTATTTTTTTCAGTGTATTAAACGATGGTGCGAATAGCATTTAAAAACCGTCACCCTCATTCGATGGGGACTTTAAGGCGTCACTTCTCCTTTAAAGAAGGCAAAAACACCACAAACGTTCTACTCTTCCTTATGTAAAGGTTTTGACAAGTTAACACTTGTAAACTCCGATTTACGTTTCATAAGGGTGTTATCATATCGAAGTGCAGTTTTTTTGGGGGGAGGGGGGGCAGTTCTTGGCAAGAGACCTACTTTATTCTATAACAAAGTTAGGTTTATAATGTATTTTACGCGAGTTTTCTATGTTGATCTGCGTCAGCACTCATAAAAATCAATGTATCGTTCACCATGTTCTTTATTAGATTCGGCTGCTGTTGCTTCCGCGCAGAGCTGAAACTGCTGAGAAACGGCTCACGACTAAGCCTGCCCAGAAAAAGTGGTGCGAGTCAGACCGCTCTTTAAACCCCAGCGGTTTCTTTGAGTGGTAGGGCTGCTACTACTCCTACCACTACCACTGCTCCTTCTACTCTAATTTACGTCCCCGCCCATCGAGGCTTGGAGAAATAGATTGGGCTGCACGGTGCTTCCACGTCGAGCTTAAACAGACCGTACTGGTAAACCACAAAGTGGTGGGAGTCGGACCGTCTATACATATAAACCATTTTGGTAGCATTTGGTGGAAGGGCTTGAGATGTCATTTTATCTATTGACGGGTAAAAGTCCTTCACAATCAGAAGCAACGTCTCCAAAATGACCTAAATAGTGTTGACGGGGACGTAAAATCTCAGCACAAACAAACTTTGCTCTTTTCAATATCGGATCAACAAGGATTTGCCTTGCATGGATCTTTAAGTAATGAACACGGCAGTCTGCTGGGTCACTGGTTTCATATTTTGTGCCATTTATACTAGTTAACGAAAACCGCACTTTTTTACTTATTCGGACTTGGTCCCCGCACATCGGGGCTTCGAGAAATAGATTGGGCTGCATGATGCTTCCACGCAGAGCTGAACCCGACCGCACATGAGTACTGGTAAACCTCTTAGAAGGTCTAAGGCAGAGTGGTGTGAGTCGGACTGTTCCATCAATAAAAACCATGTAGGTTTCACTGGGTGGCAGGGCTTGAGATGTAATTCCATCACAATGTCTGGTAAAAGACCCCCAAAATAGGAAGCAGCCCCTCCAAAATAACCTAAATAGTGTTGACGGGAACGTTTCGGACTGCGCTATGTGAAAATGTTTTGAGTGTATGCAGCTCAGATCAGCCAGTGCATTCACGTAGTCCGAAAAGGCTTTGCTATGTGTTGTATGGGTACCTGGGGATCTTGATCAGATGGCAACTTCGAAAGCCATCTGATCTGGATAATGCACTATTTTCAAGATAGAGGTTGTCATTTTCCGCAGGATAAGGGTTAGAGGCTATTTTGCCAAGGTGATCCAAGCTATATATATATATATATATATATATATATATATATATATATATATATATATATATATATATATATATATATATATATATATATATATATATATATTTCTAGATATTGATGCGAATATTGGGCAACTACTCAAGTCTTACAGTTATTGCTCATTTTCCTCCATTTTGTTTTGTCAAATTTTATTGTATTTAAGTTTCCAATTATATGTATGGACTAGTACCTCAGGCTACGTAACCTGGGAAGAGACATGTATTTCTTTTAATATGTTTAGCGAACACGATATTAAGTTGTGCGAACAAGATATTATCTTGTGCCCACAAGATAATATGTTATTCGCACAACTAAATATCATGTGCGCACAGTATACTATCTTGTTCGCACAGTATATTATCTTGTTTACACAACATAGAGCTTTTGCGGACAACATAGTATCTTATGCGCCTGATTAAATTGTGCTAACTAAGTTGTGCGAACAAGACAATATCTTGTACGCACGAGATATTATGTTGTCTGCACAAGATCTGTGTTGTGCAAACAAGATAATATGCGAACAATTTAATAACTTGTGAACACAAGATAATATCTTGTGCGATAGTATGTTGTCCACACAAGATATTAAGTTGTGCGAACAAGATGATTTCTTGAACGCACTAGATATTATGTTTTATGCACAAGATCTATGTTGTGAAAACAAGATAATAGGCGAACAAGATAATAACTTGTGATTACAAGATAATATCTTGTGCGAACAAGATAATAAGTTGTGTGCACAATATTTTATGTTGTCCACACAGGATCTAAGTTGTGCAAACAAGATTATATCGTGTGCACACAACATATTAAATAAATTGCTTGTCCCTTCCAGGGTTCCGTATGAGACTGATCGGTTGTTGAACACATACTATAGAAAAAGAGTCATGTGCAATTTGGTTTGGTGTTACTGTACGAGTGTTTTCAAATCAACCATTACCTTTATTTCTAAAATAAAACTTCAACATTGGATAAACTGGCAGCCTCGAATGCATTCCAAACCAAACCAAACAAGGTATTCATTATCATGTGATAAAACCTTTTTGCAGAAGTTGAAGAATTCAAGAAAGCACAGTCAATCCATTACGATAACGTACACGTGTGAGCTAGTGCATTCTTTCATTCCTCTAAAAAGGCTACTTTATTTGTTATATGTTTCTTATTACGCCTTAATTGCAACCAGCGGGTCGGTATCTCTGCTGGTGGATGATTCGTTCGTCCCCGATGGTATCATCAGCTCTGTATCAGTTCCTTAGTGCTGAGATTGAATGCGGTGCTGACGTCAGAGTTCAAATACTGATTTAAATAACTATATTATTGTTATACTTTTATTTCTTTTTGCTGAATAAAATTCTAATTTTTCTAAAACTAAGACTTGTCAGGTGAGACATGTATGTAAACGGATTTGGTTGCCACTTTTTGTTATATCTTTTTTTTTTTTTTTTTTTTTTTTTTTTTTTGCAAGTCTCGCTACTTTGGACATCTCCTTCCTGATGCCCCGGACTTCGTGGAGTGTGGGCCATGTTTACTATTGTTGGCTCGGTGGGGGACGCCTATATGTCCTAGGGTAGGCGTCGCTTGCATGATGCCTCCAGTTGACCTGTCTCATGACGTACGTTGGTCGGTGTGTGCTCAAAGTGTGGGGGGGGGGGGGGGGGGTGCTGTGTTTGCCGGGTCTTGTCCATCATCCGTTTCGGTTTCAGAACTTTGGGATTGAGACACACTGATGAACTGATGAAGATTAAATATCAGAAAGGCCTCTGTGTCACTACATGTGGTATAGTTACGCCTTAATTATACTCAGAACACAGGTTGTGATGCTCGTTAGAACCGCCTCATTGAGGCGATTGTAACGAATACCCATAACCTATGTCTTGGAGCAGAAATAAGCAAGATAGTGTATACCCCTGTAAAGCCCCGTTTTCTCTACATAAAGTGGGGTTTAGAGGGTATTCATTTCACGGACTAGTTAACAAAATTAATAAAGAAAACCCTTGTGAAAACCTGTTGTTGCAGTTTGCGACCAGGTACGACACAGACAGTCTAGAAAGAGTCTTGGAAACTTTTAGGTACCTTGCATTTTTAAACGCAACGTCAAATGATAAATCAGTATATTACATGCATAACAGAGGGACTGGCCCTATACTATGATTTCTACCATGACGAGTGAGTGAGTGAGTGAGTGAGTTTTAGTTTAACGTCCCACCAACAGCTAAGGTCATACGGAGACGGGACCTCGGTGTAAAGACTCATCCGAAAGTCTGGAGAAGCCCGGGATCGATCCTGCGATCCCTGGTTTACAAGGCGAGTAGCGTAACCACTGCACCACGGAGGCTTCTACTCTACCATGATGACTTAACTTTGCTAAGAAGAAATATTTCCTCTGAGCCCTTTAGCTGGAACTACTTTATATGAAAGATACAAGATACCGCTTTTGCGGTGAAATCGGTATATACAAACGCGGGAAAGTTTCAGTCCCGTCGACGTTATTCATTGCGTCATTGCAATGACGTCTGAAATGATATCAACATACGTTCATAACACGTGGCGTTTGAGTCGGATGCAACGCTGAAAAAAAAAAGAAAACAGGGATATGGTCATTGAATAGGATGTTTGATCTCACAATTAATTTGTTGTATTACTAAACCCCTTTTTATTTGTTTGGTTGGAGGTTTAACGTCTCCGTCAACACTTTAAAGGTCATTTATGAGACGTTGCTTCAAATTTTGTGGGACTTTTTCCCGACATTGAGATGAAATGACATCTCAAGCCCTGCCGCCCTATGAAACTAATAGGGTTTACAAGCATGGACGGTCCGACACTCGCAGCGCTTTGCCCGGGCAGGCTTAGATCCTCAAAGCGGCTTACCAGTACTCCTCGGCGGATTTGTTTTAGCTCTGCGTGGAAGCATCATGCAGCCAATCTATTTCTTCAAATCCCGATGGGCGGGGGCTTTGTTTCTTCCTTTTTGGTTCAAAACTGTATAACGCGCTTTCATAATGGCGCCCATCCAGTTTTTTCCCTCCCAGCGTCTGTAACACTATGCTGATTGAACCGCTAACCTAAGCTGTAAATAGTCAATTGAACGGGAATTCAGATCCAAAATTCAAGATCCAAACTGTCCTAAAAGTCTATGGAAGTGCATGTAAAATACATATTATTCATTTTTCCTGTTTTAAATATGGGATTTTTAAACCTCTGGAGGTAAAACAATCCGTTAAGAAACTCGTGCTTCGCACTCGTTTCTTTATCGGATTGGTTTACCCCCAGAGGTTTATAAATTCTATATTTCGAATAGGAGAATGAATGATCTGTATTTATCATATGACGTCGCGTCTAAGAGTGTAATAACGCCATGTAATAAATTCCGTAATCCACTAGTGGATTACGAGTTAATCCACTAGTGGATTTCGAGTAAATATGCAAATTAGTAAGATGCGCCCCGTTACGTTGCATGTACGACGTCCTTAACGACGTCGCGTTTACTAATAGCGGAATATTCATATCTTTGTAAAACAATCGTGAATAAAATGCGTTTTAAATGGCATATGATAAATAGAAGCGTGCATTCGTGCTCATGTATTACTGAATTCATTAAACTCGTTGAGGAAAAGGGATAAATGCTCGGCAAGCCTCGCATTTTATCCCTTTTCCCAATGCATTTAATAAATTCAATAATAAATATTCACATTCATGTAAGAACCTCTTTTTATCCTATGACGAAGTTGATAAGCAGTGGATAACGTCGTGTAATAAAAATCGTATGACCACACGTGAAATAACACTTTAGCGGTAACGCGTTAGCGGTAACGCCAGGACGACGTCCATGTCAGCCATGCATTTATGTGGATTTTTTTTGTCAAATTTAAGGGCGATGAAATCCAATTTAAAGTGTCCATATGATAAAAAGAACCTTACATGAGCGGTAATTTCATATGAAATGTATGCAACTCGCCAAAGGCTCGTTTATAAATTTCATATGAAATGACCACTCGTTTAATATCCTCTTTTTAACATACGTTTGTGTTATCGAATTAAATAATGAAAAAATGCATCTGTGTGAGACCTAGTTTTCATATGAAGCGGGTTCTACAAGAGAAGTTATTACACGGACTTGGTACTTGATACGAGGGTAGGCTGAAAAGTTCTGAGCCTGACCACGATCCAATGGTTTGTCCATGCTGAATGCCTTATTTTTCAACAAAGTCTCCCTTCCTGTCCACACACTTCCTCCAGCGATGCTGGAGTCCTTGGATCCCAGTGGTATAGAAGGTCTCATCTTGATCCCTGAAAAACTCCTCCACAGCAGCTATCACCTCCTCGTCTGACCGATAATGCTGCCAAGCCAAGTGCTTTTTCATGTTTGGAAACAGGAACAGGTGAATACGGAGGGTGATCGACAAGTGTGAAGCCACAGTCATGCGCAGCAGCCATTGCGACAACCGATTTATGAGCAGGCGCATTGTCCTGATGGAACAAGACCCCTTATGTCAATTTTCCGGGTCGTTTAGCCTTAATTGCTTTTCGCAATTGTTTTAGCAGATCTGCATAATACTCCCCATTAATTGTTCTGCCCTTTTGAAAGTAATCTATGAATATTATGCCCTAGGCATTCAAGAACACTGATGCCATCACCTTCCCTGCAGAGGAGACGACCTTTGCCTTCCTTGGAGGGGGTGAGCCAGGGTGCTTCCATTGCATGGATTGTCTTTTGGTCTGTGGCTCAAAGTGATGAACCCAACACTCATCCTGAGTGACAAAACGGTCAAGAAAACCATCTTGGTTTGCTTCAAAAATAGCCAAGTTGGCTTGTGACAGGTTCAGTCTGGTCAACTTTTGGTCAGGCGTCAAAAGCCGTGGCACCCATCTGGCGGAGACCTTCGACATTCCTAATTCACTGTGTAGAATGTTCTCTACTCTATCACGGGAGATGCCAACAGTGCTAGTTAACTGATTCACAGTTAAACGCCTGTCATCCATCACGGCCCTGTGCACTTGGCTGATGGTTTCCTCAGTTGTTGCCGTTGTGGGTCGTCCACAACAGTCATCATCTTCAAGGCTGTCCTTGCCATCTTAAAATTTGCTGCCCACCTTTTCACGGTTGCATACGAAGGAGCATCATCCCCTAATGTAGCAACCATATCGGCATGAATGCCTTTAGGAGCTAACCCATTTTATGGAGGTACTTGATGACACCACGATGCCAGATTTTGTCCATTTTCTCAAAAACGTGCTAGTATCAATTTTCAAAGTCTAGAATTTCTACGTTATTGCAGGTAAACTTGAACTCATTTGAGTCAAATCAAGTAATAAAGGTTTGGATTTAATGAATACAAAATTTCATGGCTGTTCGATGCCTGCTTCTTGGTCACATTGCAAAACTCACTTTGCCTACATAAAGTGGGTTTGTGAGGGGTTCAGTACGTGAACTGGATAAAGTTTACAAATCAAGTGTGAACAAGAGCAACAATTCTGGCTGCGTTATAGTTCTGAGGTATCTGTTCCTGATATATCTGAAACATGGATTTAAGTGAGACTGCTTTTTGTGGAATGTCGTCATATAGCATTATGATGATGACGACGACCATAACGGCCACGAGGACGACGATGATGATGAACCGTCATGTTGTAATTTGAAAATCCCGCTTTTCACAGCTCATGTATATGCAGCGGTAATCTACGTTTATTATGCAGCAGGAAGGAATAAAGGAGCGAAAGGCACAAGAAAAAAATAACGGAAAAAAAAGTCACAGGTTTGGGTAGGACATAAATAATGGAAGAAAAGTCACAGAAATGGTTTTTATCTTGTTTTTCTTAGAATTGTTGGTGATAGTCACAACCATTCATAATGTTAACAAGTCCGAGCATTGAACACCCCTCTAACCCCCATTTTATGAAGAGACTAGAAATGCGTCCAAAGGACACGGATACCCCCGCGTGAAAATATGCCTATGTTCGTATTAATCCACAGAAAGTTATTGACGGTGTTTAAGTTTTGGACCCTTTTTTCCACATTTGACCTCTAAGTTTGACATTGACCTTGGCGGTAAGGACCTTGGTTTTGTGTCAGACAGATTGTCTCATGATGCCCAATATTTCTGCCAAGTAATTTCAAAATCCATCCAGAATAAGAAAGTTATTGACTGCGTTTAAGTTTCGGACCCTTTTTGGAACTTTGACCTCTAAGTATGTCCTTGACCTTGGCGGTACTGACCTGGGTCTTGCACGTGACACATCGTCTCATAATAATTAACAATTCTACAAAAGTTATTTAAAAATCCATCCATAAATAAGTTATTGACTTCGTTTAAGTCGGCCCCCGCCCATAGGGGCTTGAAGAAATCTATTGGATGCATGATGCTTCCACGCAGAGCTGAATTCGGCCCGCACACTACTACTGGTTAACCGCTTAGAGGATCTAAGCCTGTCCAGGAAGCGCGGTGCGATGCGGACCGTCCATGCTAATAAACCCTATTCGTTTCATTGGGCGACAGGTCTTGAGATGCCATTTCATCTCAATGTCGGGTAAAAGTCCCACAAAATTGGAAGCAACGTCTCCAAAATGACCTTTACAGTGTTGACGGGGACGTTAAACCACAAATCAACCAACCAACTTCGTTTAAGTTTCGGACGGCCGTACGGACTGACGGACAGTGGCAATGCTATATGCCCTTCCACCATTTTTCTAAAGGCGGGGGCATAAAAAGTAGGGCTTACAGGGGTTATTCGTATTTTTTTCATATTTTTGCTCCTCTTCGTGAAGCAATCTGATCTGGGTCTACACTGTTTACTGTTTGGCAAAAAAAAGTATTTTTAAAAAAGTTTGTAAGAAGATGCAGTAGAGTGAATAAACAGTGATAAATAGGCAACAATTTCCAATTCAGGTTTCTTGGTATATTTAGGCCAAAAGGTTTGACACCGGGAAATGTCGGGTTTGCAGGTGTTGACGTTACTTTTATTTACTCATTATATATTTTGAAAATGGATGATTTCTATTTTCTATTTGTGACTTTTTTTTTAAGTTTTATCTGTGACTTTATTTCCATTAGCATTTTCCAGTGCCTTTCTTTCCGAACAGCATCGCCAACCCCGACACAAGAAGGGACATTTCCTGTCCGATATTTACGAGGATTAAAACCAGAAAAGAAGACAAGAAAATTAAAACAATAAAACAAAATCAGTAAGAACAGAATGAAAGTTAAAACATCATTGAATGTTTGTGCTCACTCATGTATTTGCTTTGGATAAATGCTTTAGCCAAAACAAATGCATCAGGTCAATGAAAAAAAAACAACAAAAAAACAAGAAGCATTTTGCATTGTAATATACAGTTTAATGCCTTAGTACAAAGGTCATTGTCTGCGTCGCGTGTTCGAGACGTTCGGAATAGTCTTGTCTCCGTATGGCCTTAGCTGATGATGGGACGTAAAACTCAAAATACACAAAAGGTCGATTGATAGGAAAGAATTATAGCATGACACGTTTGCGGTAGAGTGTCAAAACCTCAGCAACGCTCGTTATACACACGATTACGAAACTGACACCTGCTTTATCGACGATAATCATCACTAATCAGCCTGAACACAGCAAGGTCTACATTCGCGATGCGCCTTATGGGTATTTTTTTTTTTATTATTTTATTTTGTTTATTTTTTTTTTACTGAATTGAGATTGAACGTCCCCGTAAATACTAAGAGGGTCATTTTGGAGACGTTCCTTTCATTGTTGTAGGACTTTTACCCGACAAAGCTCAAGCCCTGGCGCCAAATGAAACCAAAAGGCTAACATGCACTGGACGGTCTGACTCACACCAATTTCCTTGGGCATGCTTAGTAGGACCCATTGTTTCTTCGTGCACCTAGTGAGGACTCCGATCAGATAACCCAGATGTTTAGGCTGATATGTGTCTTTGCTGGATGTAATAAGTGTAGAAAATGCATTGCCAGGACTCTTTTATACTGTCTCATAATACATAAAAATAAATAATAAAAAATAATAATAAATAAATAAAAAAATGAAAATAATAAATATATAAAACTACAAAAGAAAATTTAATTTCGCAAATAATGTTGGATTAAAATAAGATCATTTTTACAAGGTTATTCGATGCACAGGCATGAGGAAGTAAAAACTGGTCACAGGAAAAAAATCACGGAAAAAAATTCACAAATAAAAAATATAGAAAAAAAATCCACTAATAAAAGATTGTACATTAATCAATTTTTCTGATGGCATGTTAAAGATGGTTGGTTATTGTCAATTAGTTCAGTGTTTATATAACTTGCTCAAAGGTGTGAATATTGGTTCTGTCTACCTAATTTGTTGCGTATACCCCGGTAAACCCAAACCTATATATAGAAAAATGGGGTTTACGGATTATCCATTACAGTCCTCATTTTTGCTTATAAATATAGATTGTGGGTACCTGTTAGAAGCATCTAACTGAGCCGGTTCGATTCAGCACCCACGATGTATATTTGTGACAGAAATAAGAAAAAATGCGTTCATCCGAAAAATGCTACTTCTAGCTAAGTTTAATCTCACGGGCGTATCATTACGCAAACACGCCTATACAAATACATTGCCACCTTTACCGCCGAAAAAATAAAAAGTTCAAGATGAAAAATTGTGATATTTTTCCAATACTGCTCAAAATATAGATTGTGGGCACTCGTTAGCACCGCCTCATCGAGGCGGTTCTAACGAGTACCCACAATTTATAGAGCAGGAATAAGAAAAATAATGTTTACCCCTGTAAACCCCAGTTTTACTATATAAAAGTGGGGTTCAAGGGGGGTCAAAATTATATAGGCCTGTTTTCGTTATGTAATTGTAATGTAAAGACTCTTAAGTGTCTTAAAAGAAACTCCGTGGTCAGTCCTCGTTAGTCATTGCCAATATTCTGGATTCGAACTTATCAATAAGAACCTCATATAACACATAACAGTCATTATATGCCTTATTTTCGGTTCAAAAACATAGATTGCACCACCCCATTGAGGCTGTCCTAACAACGACCCATAGTCTATATTTAGGCTAAAATAACAAAGACTGTCAAAAGTTTCCATCTAACTTATGTTATATCTGACATGAAAGATGACATTTTAGCAGTGGCACGGGCGTAATACAGAAGACTCTAAGGGATCAACAAGGATGGAATACTCCGTTGCCTGTAGTTGTTCGTCGTTGTCAACACTTAATTTTGAATCACGCTTTTCAGTAAGCTACTCACATAACACTAATGAAAACATTATTCAAACAAATTTTGTGACTTGTTTTTCCGTGACTGTTTTTCCCAAACTCCACCCCCCCCCCCCCCCCCCCCCCCTGCGACTTTTTTCCTACATTCGTAAAAAAACTACCACTGAACCATTGCGGGTGATTCTAACGAGCACCCGCAATCTACATTTGCAGCCGAAATAATGAAAAATATCAAGCTTTTATAAATCAAAGCACTGAAGCACTTGTATCTGAGTCTAGGTTGGAAAATGATCCTGAACGGTAAGTAAACTGTTGACATTTCGCTTAACTTTTACAGTTTTACTTGTTTGATTTAAAGTTTAACGTCCCCGATAACACTAGCTTTTACAGACCTGCATTGTATAATATTTGTATAGACCCTGATACGATGTCGCGTACGTAAGCAAACACGGTAGACCATGATCAGACATCGCGTTCAACGGCGTCTGATCTGTGTCTACACTGTTTGTCAAACACAACACTTGATTCCAGTCCAAATTCTATAGATAACACTCTGACGCAATACTCTGACCTCAACGCGGCTATTTCCTTATAAATTTGTTAAAACCACGTGGACTTTAGCAAAGAAAACCTAATACCCATTATAACTTCGGGTCGTTTGAAAAACAATCGACCAAAA
This sequence comes from Lucinisca nassula, assembly GCA_963580285.1. Lineage (NCBI taxonomy): Eukaryota > Metazoa > Mollusca > Bivalvia > Lucinida > Lucinidae > Lucinisca > Lucinisca nassula. Next base: position 99,988,189 of record OY757011.1, read on the forward strand.
TTGAATTTAATTGTTGAGATTTTGTTTGTTTGATCTGAGGTTTAACGTCCCCGTCAACACTGTAAAGGTCATTTTGGAGACCTTGCGTCCAATTTTGTGGGACTTTTACCCGACATTGAGATGAAATGACATCTCAAGCCGTGCCACCCAATGAAACCCATAATGTGACTACGCATGGACGGTCCGACTCGCACCGCATTGCCTGGGCAGGCTTAGATTATCTAAGCCGCTTACCAGTACTCGTTTACGGGTCGGTTTCAGCTCTGCTTTGAAGCATCATGCAGCCCATCTATTTCGTCAGGCCTGATGGGCGCGGGCAGGATTAATTTTTGTGATACAAAAGTATTCGCCGGCCTCTATAGCTCAGTCGTAAGCACGTCTGACTGGTGATCAGGAGGACGCGGGTTCGATACCTGCTGGGGTCGGCAACATTCTTTCGCCGGCCTCTATAGCTCAGTCGTACGCACGTCTGACTGGTGATCAGGAGGACGCGGGTTCGATACCTGCTGGGGTCGGCAACATTGTTTCGGTGAGATTGATCATGAAATCTAGCGGGTAGCCAACAGGACAGTAACTTTCCCACAAAATTGCTATTTCGAGCGTAGTGCACACGGTTATACATGTATATGGCTAAATATGTGACCCAACTGCGTTTGCTTTAAAATTCTTAGCGTAGCGTATACCTTGCAAAAACCCGTATGAAAAGAAACGCACTAAAATGTCAATACGTATAAAAACGTAAAAAGCAGTATAGCGCGATAATTCGCATAACAATCGGTTTCCTACGCCTTAATATATTTGCTACGTTTTATTCTACGTTTTATTACGTTTCAGGTTTTTTTTTTGTAGTTATTGCTTGGTATCGCTTCCCTACAAAACGGCGCAAAATTAATGTACATGTAGTAAAGCATAGCCCTCACTACGTAACGGTGAGACTGAGGCTTTACTCCGAACCACGTAACGTAGAGGCATAAACGTTTACGAAATTCGCGAATGTATGGCACTAGAGAAGACGAATAAAAACAAGGATTTTTTTGTATTTTTCGTGAACGTAATGTGTGTGGGGCGACATATATAAAGGTATTGTGGGGCTTTATATATGTATAATATATACATGCCTCATATCTGGGTTGGTATTGTGGGGCTCTATATATGTTTAATATATATATGCCTCATATCTGGGTTAACATTTTCTATATATATATATATATATATATATATATATATATATATACATTGTACGATATGTACATGGAGTCGTAAGGGGAGGAGGTGCCGACAAAAAAGAACCTTTCTATAGTATATATTTACATGGATGTTCATTACACGGACGTGTAGCAAGAAATATCGGCGTGCATGCGTGCGTGCGTGCGAGATAGAGTGTTCTATGTCCCACCAAACAGTTAAGGTCATAAGGAGACGGTACTTCGGTTTAAAGACTCATCTAAAAGTCTGGAGAGGCCGGGATATCGAACCCACGTCCCTCGTTTATGAGTTTATGAGGTGAGTAGCATTACCACTATACCACGGAAGCTTTTCAAGGTGTTATAAAAAAAAAAAAAAAAAAAAACAAATACACGCCTATACAAATACATTGTAAACTTTACCGCCGAAAAACTAAAATTTTATGATGATAAAGTGTGATATTTTTCTTATTTCTTCTCTAAATATGGATTATGGGTACTCGTTAGAAGCGTTCTTTATTTTAAAACAAATCACTTGTCTGAAGCGCGTGACGCGAAAAGCGTTGTTTTATGACGTCTCTCGTTGATTATTTTACATTAGACGGTGAAACGTCAGTTTCTCGCATCGAAAACATTGCCAAGGACTTAAACACCCTCTGAATCCCTCATACAACCGAATTCCCGACGTTGGTGATAATAGGTAACGCAACACGTCGCTTTCCACCGCCCACCGGGGCTTGGAGAAATAGATAGGGCTGCATGGTGCTTCCACGCAGAGCTGACAATGGCCAAATACGTGTACTGGTAAATAGAAGTTAAAGCAATGATCAGAAATCGATACAATTAACCCCACAGCTCCCACCAGAGACACCAAAGGGAAAGAAACACAAACATAAAACAGCAGACCCCAATGGATCAATAGCGGAAAGCCAAAAGGACAGTTACTTTCCCACAAAATGGTCAATTGGCTATCCAAAACAAAATAATATAAGCGATACAAACAATCAAAGACAAACCATAACAAAAATAAACCGCGACCGAAGAACCGCATTGGAACGGTCAGTGAAACAATTCAACGGGGGGAGGTGGGGGGGGGGGGGGGGGGGGGGGCTTAAATCGAATTTACGTGACCACAATCCTCGCCCTTACTTCCGTCTCGATTTAGACACACTTTTTGTTCAGTCCGCATGATGGCCTCCTTACGTCAGTGCAATATCTCCGTGAACACATAAAAAACAAACAACCACAGAGATGAAACAACCGTGAGGACTCGACAGCAAGAAAACACTGAAATGCTATAGTAAAAGGAAACCCTCAATTAGACTCCGATGGGCCCGCCCAGAGACACAGCATCAGGCACCAACCAACATTACATAGAATTAGATCTCTAATTCTCAGTAAGCCTTTACGCTGGAACCGTCATAGAATCTGAGGCCTGGCCCACCGGCGTGCAATTAAAGAGGGACGCAAATTTGTCAACTGTGATTGGGTTAACTACCATGCATGCAGTCAGCCGTATAACATTTATGTTGTACCAAATCTTTTTATATCGAAGAATGATTTTACGAAATTGGGTGCTGAAGTCATTGCGATATTACATTTTTCTGAATTTATAAAACCGCCTAGAAGGACTAAGCCTGCCCAGACAAAGGGATGTGAGCCAGACCGACAGTCCAATGCATATAAGCACTTTGGTTTCATTGGGCGGCAGGGCTTGAGATGTCATTTAATCTCAATGTCGGGTAAAAGTCCCAAAAATTGGAAGCAACGTCTCCAAAATGACCTTAATAATGTTGATGGGGACGTTAACTCTCAATTCAAACAAAAACAAACGTAACACGTCGCGTCCCGTGCAATGACGATGACAGGTATGTTAGGCCAGTACATTTAGCTCGAAATGACCCTTGACCACTAATTCCTTGAGAAATGTTATCAGCAGTTTTAGTATCAGGAAGGTGTCCTGATTTATAGAAAAAAAGTCCTCCAAAAAATCCGAGGGGAAAGGGTATTTTTTGGGGGTGAAAAATTACGAAAAATGAAGAAAAATCACAAAAACCAGGACAAAATTAATATTACTGGCGTATGTTAAACAATTAATACTTGACTTCATTAAATCATCCAAAATGAATATTTCTTTTTGGGGAAAAATACTAAAAATTCTGAAGATAAAAGTTTTCTTTTAATTTTTTTTTTATATATATATTTTTGTTTGTATATATTTTTGTTTGAAATATATGGAAAAACAAGTATTAGCTTTTTCAAAAAGCTTGAGTCTATGCTTTGTTTGAATTGAGGTTTAACGTCCCCGTCAACACTGTAAAGGTCATTTTGGAGACATTGCTTCCAATTTTGTGGGACTTTTACCCCCACATTGAGATGAAATGACATCTCAAGCCCTGTCGCCCAATGAAACCAATAGGGTTTATTAGCATGGACGGTCCGCCTCGCACCGGGGTTCCTGGACAGGCTTAGATCCTCTAAGTGGTTTACCAGTACTAGTGTGCGGGCCGGATTCAGCTCTGCGTGGAAGCATCATGCAGCCCATATATTTCTTCAAGCCCCTATGGGCGGGGGCGAAATGAGTTGAGTCTATGCTAAGCACACATTAATTTGTGTAGAACTAAAATGTGTCAGTTACCATAAAGTGTAAAAAGAGTCACAGACATCAAATAAGGATTTCCAAATCTTATCAACAATGTCACATAAAACAAAATCAAAAAAGGAAAATCAAAAGCAAACTGTGGCACATCACAAAACATGCCTATGTAATTTTGACCCCCACTAACCCACTTTTATATAACACTTGAGGTTTAGGGGTTATACATTATGTTTCTGCTCAAAAACATAGCTTCTGAGATTGTTGATACTCAATAGAACCGCCTCATCTATGTTTTGAGCAGAAACAAGTGAGTGAGTGTGTTTGAGGTTTACGTCCCGTCAACAGCAAATGTCATATGCAGTGGTTTCAAAAATATTTTGGCATCCAGATTTCAAGGAAAGATAGGATTGTGATTTTCAATGTTATCTGAATAAAGCCAAATTTATGAAGCATAGCAGGGGAATAATGTCTAAGTAAACGGGAAAACCCCCAGTACCCGTCTATTGATGAAACCCCTGCATACGGAGACCGGACCTCGGTTTAAAGACTCATCTGAGAGTCTGTAGAAGCCTTTGGATCGAACCCACGACTCCTGGTTAATGAGGTGAGTAGCTTAACAACTACACCATGGAGGCTTCATTGAGCAGAAATAAGAAAAATAATGTACATGTATACGCCCTAAAACTCCCCACTGCCCCACCCCACCCAGGTGTATATGGGTAGCAGTGGTGTAAAAGTCAACTGCCTCTCCCTCACGCACGTGAAAACATACGGAATGAGTGTTTAAGTTTTAGACTTTCATCGCAATGGAACAAAAATAAATTAGTATAAACTAAAACTCGATGAGGAAGGGGTTTCTATCGAGTACCCACAATCTATGCTTTTGAGTAGACATTACGAAACACGCCTTAACAAAAACATTGTCAATTTTTCAGCCCCAAAATGGAATTTTAAGATTAAAAAAATGATGTTTTTCTTATTTCTGCTCAAAACATAGATTGCGGAGCTCGACTAAGAACCGCCTGAATTTGGCGGTTCTGCCGAGTACCCACAATTATGTTTTTGCACTGATATAAGAAATTTAATGTTTATCCCTGTAAACCGTGGCGATTTATTTATGTTGTTGTTTGTTACTTACTGTGTGTATCACTTGTGTCTTTTAATTTTGGATGGCCATATGGCCATTTTGTGGGAAAGTAACTGTCCATATGGTCTTCCTTTGTTTAGGTTTCCATTATGGTCTGGTCGCTTAATGTTTGTATTTCTTTCCCTTTGGTGTCTTTTATGGATGGAGTAAGTTAATTGTATCAATTCCTGATCTTTGTTTTACTTCTACTTTACAATATAAAAGTGGGGTTGGAGGGGTCAAAATGATATAGGCTTGTTTTTCGACCCCACCCATCTGGGCTTGGTTTGGTTGATTTGAGGTTTAACGCACCAACAAATGTATAGTTAGGTGGCTATGTAAATGGACAGAATCAATGTAAGTCAATGGGATTTATTCCGTTAGACACCGCAAAATACTTCTTTTCTGTGGCTAAAAGTAGCCGCTTAAGTATCGATCCTGCCAAAAATAGCCACATAACTATCCATTTGTGAGAACATCCGTCCCCGTCAACACTGTAAAGGTCATGTCCCCGTCAACACTGTAAAGGTCATTTTGGAGACGTTGCTTCCAATTCTGTGGGAATTTTACCCGACACTGAGATGAAATGACATCTCAAGCCCTGTCGCCCAATGAAACCAATAGGGTTTATAAGCATGGATGGTCCGCCTCGCACCGCGGTTCCTGGACAGGCTTAGATCCTCTAAGCGGTTTACCAGTACTAGTGTGCGGGCCGGATTCAGCTCTGCGTGGAAGCATCATGCAGCCCATATATTTCTTCAAGCCCCTATGGGCGGGGCCGATCTGGGCTTGGAGTAATAGATTGGGCTGCATGATCCTTCCGCACAGAACTGATACCGACCGCACATGAGTACTGTTAAACCGCTGAGAATGTCTAAACCTGCCCAGAAAAGTTGCTGCGAGTCAGCCTGTCCATGCATGTAAACTCTTTTGGATTCATTGGGCGGCAGGGACTGAGATGTCATTTCATCTCAATGTCAGGTAAAAGTCCCACAAAATTGGAAGCAACGTCGTTTTCGTGATGAATAAGAAAAACATCAGAATTTTCTCTGGAAATTTTTTGGGTGATCAAATCTTCCAATAGATTTCAATATGTGTGTTTTCGTTATGTTTTTTTTTTTTTTTATGACCCCAGCTTTTTTGGAGGGGCATATTGCTTCTGGTTGGTCCATTAGAACTTCCGTTACGCCTTTGATGCATAGCATAACGCAAGAACCGTGCATGCTAGGGTTTTGAAATTTCATATGTGGATTCTTCATGGAAATTTAGCTAACCCGTAATTTTTTCTTATCCGGATTATGCCCCTTTCAAAAGTTATTGCCCTTTGAATTTTTGTTTTTATAAAATCTTGTCAGCAACATATCTCAAAATCTGTTGTAGCTAGAACCTTGTAAGTTGGTGAAAAGATTGGTGCTGATGAGTAGATGTCCTGATTAACTTTTGACTAAATTCCGAAAAATACTTTGTGGCTAATGGCCCTTTGTCACTTTCGGTACATTGTATGCATTGTGATGCATAACATAACTTTAGAAGCTTGTATGCTAGGGTTTTGAAATTTCATATATGGATTCCTCATGGAAAGTTAGCTGAAAGATATTTTTCTCATCCGGAATTTGCCCCTTTAAGGTTGTTTGAGTCAACCTTTATGTTCAATCAGCTCAAAACAGTTATTGTGAGCAATGTTGGGAGACAAAATTTGTAAATCAATTTCAAGGGGGTATCCCTTTTCTTAGTATTATTTTTCCTGCCTGTTTAAAATTCAGCGGCCAATTTCTATTGCAGTAAGTAGATAGGACAGTGTTGTAATTGTTCTGAATGTGATTTTTGAATGGTTGCTTCCACAAAGTCACACATAGCTTTCAAAATCTTATGTGCGCAATCTTACCAGAATACATCATATACACATATTTATGATATTAATTGATTTGATTCTGATGGCACAAATGTGCTTTCATACACTAAATTTTTGTCATGAGACACCCCCCCCCCCCCCCCAAAAAAAAATGTTTATTTTTACAACTTGAACATAGATCTTGTATATCAATAGCATACAAGGGAAATATAAATGGCATCTATACAAAAAAAAAAAAAAAATAGAATATAGAAAGCAGCGGGAGTCTACATCGTCTGCTTGTGTCCGCCAAACCTTCAACTGGATTTCCTTTTGATTTTGTGGATTCCAACACATATAGATGGATAGATTTGGGAAAATGCATAGCCTCCGTGTACCGTATCTCGAACGATTTTGAGCAAATATTTCCATTTTTCAATCAAGAGAAAGGTTCTTCGTTCTCTTTTTAATAATAAATTACAGACTGCACATTAACAATTTGTGACGTATATTTTGTTTTTAATGACGTCATTTGTTTGCGCGTGAGGAGAGCTAGCCTTACAGCCGGTAAAACAGTGTATGGTGCTATTATTGGACCATTACTTATTTAATTTTTTTCTGCGGATTAAATCCTTATTTTCTCAGAACTGGCACGGATATTTTTTGAGGACTTTTTTTTGGTAATTAATATAACATAGCCCTGTGTTTTGGTGTTAAAAGAATTTCTCAAGGAATTATCTTGACCATAAAAATTAAAGTGCCTCGCCTATGTGAACGATTTTTGTTTGTGTTGCTATTAAGAAAAAGAACCATAGGCTGAAAGTTTTGGAAGAAGCAAAGTACTATTTCACTGCAATTTCCACACTCCTCTGACCTGATTCTATTAAATAGCATCTTACAATGTCAGAAAAATACATTTACCAGGGAAACATCACCTGACAAAAACACAATAGTCCGGGATTTGAGACAAGATTTCGAGAAATTTAATGCACCCAAAATTCTCACGCTTTGTTTGTGCTGTTTCAATGAGATAGAAGCCTAACCTATGTGACATGTGATTATTTAGCAAATCTGGTGGGGAAAAGGGGTTGAAAATTCTATGAGTTTACACCCACCCCCATGCGAATGGAATGGTTGGATTAAGATTAGTTATGTATAGCTTGCGCTTACAACTGGATGTTGATTAATTGCATCAGCCAACATATTTTTCAATACTCGAAAATAGCAAAATTCATGATATGACGTAACTACATCCGGTGTTACCATATATTTTGACCATTGAAATTTTACCCCCCAAAATTTGGTAAATTTTACACTATTTTTGCGCTAAAGGATTTTTGGTACTTTCTGAAACAATTTCTGTTTCGTCAGTATGCAGGACGATTATTTTTGCACATGCATGAGAAACTTGATGACTCTGTGTTAATCTGGGCATGAACAAGGAACTCGGATAACTATGGACCCCTTTGCTGGTTTTTCCTGCTGGGTCACAGATCGTTATAAAAATTCATATTTAAACATACATAAAATAAATTATTTTACTGGCTGGTCACAGATGTATCATAACAGGGGCCAACAGATATATTTTTGTAAAAATTTACTCATGACCATTTCCTTCTGGTTTTTATTTAGTGAGGTGAATATACATCACCAAGCATATTTGTCAGCGATGAACTATCAAGTGATTCTCTAAACTGGTGACTTGAGCTATCAACATTTAATAAATACATTGTATATTTCAAGATTCATTATCCAAAGTTTCCAGTTTGTGCTGAAGGCTCCCAAACTAACATCGACATTATTATATTTTAAACACGTAAATGTTACTGGCCACTACACCGTCTCTATTGAAATCTTACTGGGTACCTTTTTTTCTGGTAAGTCGCACGATTAAAAATAAATAGTAACCGAGCTTTAATGTAATGTAAAGCCACCACTTAAACATTCTTCCTTAGATTAGTGGTATTACCTGTAGATGTCACCTCACCTTACTTTCTACCTTTTCATTGGACAACCTGCCTTCGATAACCTTGTCCCTCTATTCGGCATTAGCTCTTAATTATCCTGTGTCTCTTGCCACACATTACAATAACTCACCCGTGCGACATTGTGCATATTTCACATCTCCAAAATGGCTACTTTTCTGATGAAAATCCTTGGTATGTTTGTTATAAATGTTTAAAACATAGGTTGAGGGTGCTCGTTATTAGCGCATCGGGCGGTTCTAACGAGTACCCACAACCTATGTCTTGGAACAGAGGTAAGAAAAATAATGTTTAACCCCTAAACCCCTGAATCGACTGCCTATTCGAAATTCGCAAACTTGCAGTATGTTTCCTCTGGCTTTCTATGCCGGATCATTACAGGGTCACTGATGAGGCTTTATTAGCCGAAACTACGTAGAATGACCCATCTTCTTTCTTATGAATGTTTTCATTGCTCTTAAAGGAACTCATTTTTGTATTTTTATTTGCTGCTAATCCGTCTAACCCGGCATTCCAAATTTCATTTCCACCTGAATTTGTAGATAAGTATGAATCTAAATCCACAGCAATCAAACCTTTTGGATTACGAATTTTACCACTGCTTGAAAATTCAGGTATCGACCTTAAAAATATTCAAAAACATGAAACCGCCGAAGTTCCATCTTGGTGTATTAAACAACCTTCTATTCTGTTCGACTTAATGATGGCAAAAAATCCGAATCAAATCCGATACTTCTCAAACAAAACCTTCAGGTACTTCAGTCACGTTACAATGATTACCAGCAAGCCTTTACTGATGGTTTCAAAGAAGGAGATAAAGTTGGTTGTGCGTATATTTCTAAAGATACGCACAAAACCATGTGTCTTCCAGATGGTTCATCTATTTTTACAGCTGAAGCCAAGGCAATAGACCTAGCTTTAGATTTTGTCAGTTCCTCAACAATTCAAAAAGCGATTATATTTTCTCATTCACTTTCTGTGCTTAGGGCTTTAGACCATTCATAACTAAAAATCTTCAAATACAAAAATTGATCGAAAAACATCATGCAATTTTTAAAACGCACCAATGACCCATCTTCTTTCTTATGAATGTTTTCATTGCTCTTAAAGGAACTCATTTTTGATTTTTATTCAAGTCTGTCTACTTACGATTTTTCCACTCTTTACACTACACTTCCTCATAATCTTATAAAAGAAAAGCTTAATGATTTAATTGAATGGGCTTTTCACAGAGAAGATTCTCTCTATCTTGCATGTAATGTCAGAAATGCATTTTTCACTTCTAAAGAGCATAAGAATTATACACTTTGGTCATGTCAGAAAGTGTGTGATGCCCTCACCTTTCTACTTGACAATATTTATATTAGATCCGGTACTAAGTTATTTAGACAAATTGTGGGTATTCCTATGGGTACGAATTGCGCACCTCTTGTGGCTGATCTGTTCTTGAATTGTTATGAAAGAGACTTCATTTGTCGCTTTCCATTGATAACCAATCTGAAATTATTGAAGCTTTTAGCTCCACTTCTAGATATTTAGATGATTTATTAAATATTGATAATACCTATTTCGATGGTTTGATCAGTCAGATTTACCCCCCAGAACTTCAGTTAAATAAAGCAAATTCTTCTGATACCGAGGCCCCGTTTTTGGATTTACATTTATCTATTGTAGATTGGTTTGTTTCGTGCAAAATTTATGATAAACGCGATGACTTTGATTTTGAAATTGTAAATTTTCCTTTTTTGGATGGTGAAGTTCCTCGTGCGCCATCCTATGGCGTTTATTTTTCGCAATTAATTCGATTTGCTAGAGTGTGTAGTCATGTAACTGACTTCAACACTCGTAATAAATTATTAACGGCTAAACTCCTTAATCAGGGTTATCGGTACCATAAACTCCGCAAAGCCTTTTCAAAATTTTATAGACGCCATTCTGATTTAATTTCAAAATTCAATATTGGACTTAAATCTCTTCTGCAACAAGGTCTATCGGAACCCGAATTTTATGGTAACTTAGTATATAAATTCAGAAAAATTTATAACCGCAATGACTTCAGCACCCAATTTCGTGAAATCATTCTTCGATATAAAAGATTGGCTACAACATGGATGTTATACGACAGACTGCATGCATGGTAGTTAACCCAATCACGGTTGGTAACTTTGCTTCCCTCTTTAATTGCACGCCGGTGGGTCAGGCCTCAGATTCTATGACGGCTCCAACGTAAAGGCTTATTGAGAATTAGAGAGATCTAATTCTTGGTAATGTTGGTTGGTGCCTGATGCTCTGTCTCTGGTCGGGCCCATCGGAGTCTAACTGTTGGTTTTCTTTTGCTTCCGCATTTCAGTGGTTTCTTGCAGTCGAGTCCTCACCATTGTTTCACCTTTGGTTCTTTGATTTTTGTGTTCACGGAGATGTTGCACTGATGAGTTAGGAGGCCTTCATGCGGACTGAACAAATTATTTGTCTAAATCGCGACGGAAGTAAGGGCGAGGATTGTGGCCACGTAAAATCGATTTAAGCCCCCCAGTGGAAATCTTTCCACTGACCGTTCTAAGGCGGTTCTTCTGTGGCGGTTTATTTATGTTGTTGTTTGTTACTTGCTGTGTGTATCACTTGTGTCTTTTTATTTTGGATGGCCATATGGCCATTTTGTGGGAAAGTAACTGTCCTTATGGCCTTCCTTTGTTTAGGTTTCCATTATGGTCTGGTCGCTTAATGTTTGTGTTTCTTTCCCTTTGGTGTCTTTGTTAGGTGGAGTGAGTTAATTGTATCGATTCCTGATCTTTGTTTTACTTATGAAGGCTGGAAAATGCAGCTCAGCAATAAAAGATAACCAAACAAGCGCAATTAGTAAAGCAGAAAACTGTGGACGCTGTATCATGAAAACGCCAATTAAATATGGTTTACGCTTGCCATCAAGCTTACGCGACTTTTAATAACTAACCTGAACACAAAGTTATAAACAAGCAGCCCATGGGAAACTACGCCCACTAGAGCTCAAGTGGGCATAAATTATCCCACCCTTGGTGGTCTTTTATTTTAATCGAGCATAATGGTTCAGTAGAGGCCAATCGCTTGACCACTGCTGCGAAATTATTTTTAAAGCAACCGTTGTTTTTTGGTTTCCGTCGCATACATTATGGTCAGCTTTGAACAATCCCAGCAGGTCTAAAGTCCAAAATGTTGCACGTCAAGGTCTTGTATTTCCTGAGATGCAGAATTCAAAATCACTTTTGGCCATATATAGTTGTGAAAATCACACAGATCCCTGAAACAAACTTTGATTTCTCGACCACACTGATGCAGTATATGTAATTTTGTATCAGTTAGCGCAGTAGTTTTAGAAAAAATAGAAATATGTAATCTTATGGCCCCAGGATCATTTAGCTGGCTGCAAATATCAACTCTGATGTCATAAGCTGCAACAGAACCAGAAAATCCCGTCTTCTAACTCCATTTGGTGTCTTTTATGGATGGAATAAGTTAATTGTATCAATTCCTGATCTTTGTTTTACTTCTACTTTGCCATACAAAAACCTAAGTGACCGTATGTGACCTTGACGTAAGAAAGGTCACGGTCAACCAAATGTCATCATTTGAACAAATTTCAAGGTCATCGGTCTATTGGTTCCTGAGAACGGCCAATTTGAAGGTTTTTACCATATATGGGCACGGTGGACATTTTGGTCATGTGACCCAGATATTCAGAATATATGTTTGTTATTCCACCCTATGGCGGTTTCACGTGTTATTTGGTTCCAATTGGCCTTGAAGTTTCAGTGTAGATGTATCGTTTGGATTTGTTTGGATGTTCAAATGAGAAATAAGGGTAGGTACATTTATCTCCCCTTTCTATGTCTTTTTCCCCACTTTTTGATTTTCTAACTCCATTTTCAAGATGCTGAGAGACCTCTCAATAAATGCATATCATAGTTAGGTGTGAGAAAATAAGGTGCATTAAACTCCTTAAATACGGGTGCTACGAATTTCAAATCCCCGACTACAAACACAGTTCCTTGGATTCTGCTCTTTCAAATCACAACGTGAATGCATATGCCATAAACACTCTTCGCCTCATAATGGCAAAAGATATTATCATTACCAAACAAGCTTTCGCGGAATATTGTTGCGTCTTCAGTATGTGTTTTTGAGGATGCAACCGACTTCAACTATCGTTATTCCAAAATGATGCAAAGCAGGATATTTGTGGAAACTGTTGAATTTAACGATGTAAAATTTGAATTCGACAAGACTGATCATGTGGGCACAGCTTTAGCGAAAATTCAAATTGGCATGCGCTACCAGCGAAGGAACTGGTAATCTTTGTATATAGCACCTACTATTTACCCTCCTTTTCAACATCGAGTCCATAAGTACTGTGTTTATACATTATTATTATCCAACAAAAAATTGGCTACCGTTTATCCATTTCGTTTTTATCTCGTTAACAAGTTCGTCTGATGGTAGCTGTGGGTTCATTGTATCGATTCCTGATCATTGTCTTCATTTCTTTTCCTTATGAATCCGATTGTATGTCAAGACAAGATGTGTTTGTGAAACACAAACATGTCCCCGGGCATGATAACTTTTTTTTTGAAGTTGGCATGTAAGTTGGCACAAGGAACTTACATGCCAAATATGAAGGTTCCATCTTAAACTGTTCAAAAGTTATGAACAAAAAAAATCTTTAAAGTAGGTCATAGGTCAAGGTCACAGGTAAAATAGGTTTGCATGAACGTAAAGCTCTTGTCACAAGAAACCTACATGCCAAATATGAAGGCTCTATCTTAAACGGTTAAAAAGTTATGAACAATTTTCTTTTTTTTAAGTAGGTCAAAGGTCAAGGTCATGGTCAAATATTTTTACATGAATGTAAAGCTCTTATCACAGGGAACATACATGCCTAATATGAAGGCTCTATCCGAAACGGTTCTGAATTTATGAACAAAATGTTATTTTTTTTCTTTTAAGTAGGTCAAAGGTCAATGCCAAGGTCACATGTCAATATTTTTTGTATGAATGTAAAGCTCTTGTCACAGGGAACCTACATGCCCAATATGAAGGCTGTATCGTAGGCGGTTCAAAAGTTATTACTAATGTTAACTTTTTCTTTTATGTAGGTCAAAGATCAAGGTCACAGGTAAACATGTTTTGTGTAAAGCTCTTGTCACAAGGAACCTACATGTAAAATATGAAGGCTCTATCTCAAACGGTTCAAAAGTTATGGCCAAAATGTTATTTTTTATTTTAAGTAGGTCAAAGGTCAAGGTCACAGGTCAAAATTGTTTCCATGAATGTAAAGCTTTTGTCACAAGGAACATACATGCCAAATATGAAGGCTGTATCACAAGCAGTTCAAGATATGACCAATGTTATTTTTTTCTTTTAAGTAGGTCAAAGGTCAAGGTCACAGGTCAATTATTTTTGCATGAATGTGAAGCTCTTGTCACAAGGAACCTTCATGCCAAGTATGAACGTTTCAAAAGTTATGACCAACGTTAAAGTTGTTCACGTACAAACAAACAAAACAATCAACAAACAAACCAACAAACAGACAGGACAAAAACAATATGTCCGCGCTATCGCTACCGGGGACATAAAAAAGTCGACAGAATGTGTCATCCCCACATCCCAAACTATTGTTATACTGATTTCGCAGGTAGATGTTCGTCAGTCATTGCCACTAATTGTTCAATTCCAAAATGTGATTGAAACCATATCTAAGTGTTTATTGCTAATTTGAAAGTAAAAAATGTTAAAAAGTTAACTAAATAAACTTACATCAGTAGCAACGTCTAACGTTAAGGAAAATGGTAACAGATGCAAAGAGCCAATCAAATATCGCCACCATGTAATTATCCTGGTAGCACTCTGTCAAAATCTTCAATTTACTACAAGTTGTTTTCTTTGAATTTCATTAGTAAAGACAAATAACCCGAACAAGGACCAAAATGCTTAGGCGATAGTTCTTTGAAAAATGTATCGACAAAATAAAAAAAAAATATTGTACATCTACTTCAATGTATTTTTGAATGTCGTTTTGTCCAGGATTTAGCGAGGATCTGTTGTAACAATTATCGCGAACTGGCTAAGGATCGTCCGACGGACGGTCACAAAGGGTGATTATCGCGCACTCTTCGAAAGTCGATTAAATCTTATTGTTCGACTAGCCTCGAAATTCAGCCCTGATGAGATAGAATCCTTCATGCGGACTAAACCAATTATTTGTGTAGACTACGACAAAACCAAGGCGTGCAAACACGCCTATACAAATACATTGCCACCTTTATCGCCGAAAAAATGAAAATTTTAGGATGAAAAATTGTGATATTTTTCTTATTTCTGCTCAAGATATAGATTGTGGGCACCCGTTAGAACCGCCTCATCGAGGCGGTTCTAACGAATACCCACAATCTATATTTTAGAGCAGAAATAAGAAAAATAAGGTATACCCCCGGAAACCCCAGTTTGTCTATATAAAAGTAAGGTTCAAAGGGTTAAAATTATATAAGCGTGTTTTCGTGATGTCCTTTTGGATTGTGGCCACGTAAAATCGATTTAAGCTCCGCAGTAAAAAACTTTTTACTGACCGTTCCAAAGGGATTCTTCTGTTATGTTTATTATTGTTATAGTTCGTCTTTGCATGTGTGTATTGGGATTCTTCTGTTGTGTTTATTATTGTTATAGTTCGTCTTTGCATGTGTGTATTGGGATTCTTCTGTTGTCTTTATAATTGTTATAGTTCGTCGTTGTATGTATGTATTGGGATTCTTCTGTTGTCTTTATTATTGCTATAGGTCGTCTTTGCATGTGTGTATTGGGATTCTTCTGTTGTGTTTATTTTTGTTATAGTTCGTCTTTGCCTGTGTGTATTGCTAATAGCTTATAATTTTGGATAGCAGTTTGGACAATTTGTGGGAAAGAAACTCTCCGTTTGGTTTCCGCTTGTGGCGTTTCAATAATGGTGAATTTGTGTTATGTTTGTGCTGCTTTCCTTTTGGTGTCTTGGATGGGAGGTATTTATGCGGGTCGTGCAATATTTGAACCCACAACCTACACTTGAATCATCAGAAAAATATCAATTTAAAGTCAAGACAGACAACATCATTATGAGTATGCTTTCATAGTGATGTATGGTAATTTAATTTTTCTGTCCTTTTTCATAACTGTATAAATTTAGTTTTATACAAAATAATCAGGAAATATTGCAAGAAACATAATGATACTTATTTTGTTTACAGTAGCAGTGTATTTTGAAGGCACTATTTCCTTTCATCACGAAAACACGCCTATATAATCTTGACCCCCTTCAACCCCACTTTTATAAAGTAAACCTTATTTTTCTTATTTTTGCTCTAAAATATAGATTCTTGGTATAACGAGTACCCACAATTTATATTTTGAGCAGAAATAAGAAAACTATCACAATTTTTCCTCTAAACATTTCGATTTTTTTCGGAGGTCAAGTTTCCAATGAATTTATATAGGCGTGTTTTCGTAATGATAGTTCCAGACTACAGTGCTAAGGAAACAATAAAGTGTCTCTTTAAAAAGAAGTTTTCCCTTCACTTCTATTCCCCAATTTTTAAAGTTGAGAATCCACCATTAAAACATAGTAGATCTTAACAGTTTTGAGTAAACAGGAGCATGAGCAGAACAAAAATGAAGTTGGAAATAGTTAGATAAATGGTGATCATTTACGGACAGACGCACTAGAAAAGGGCCTCAGGGTTTACAAATTTACATTTGATTTGGGTTTTCCCTCCAGGAGCATCCGGTTTCGCCCAACTCCGATCGGTTCGTTACACGCGAAATAATTCCGAAAGCACAAAAAAAAACAAGAGGGCCATGATGGCCCTGGATCGCTCACCTGATCCATAGAGTAACAAGTGGCCCCAGGCCATTATTGACTCCAGGGCAATAATGTGCATAATGTTGAGGGAGGTCTTAAAAGGTGAAGCTTCATACCAACTATCAACAAAGGCTATAATTTGAACAATCTTGGCAAAGGTCCATTAGATGAAGCTACACACCAAATATCAAAGACCTGGGCCTTGCGGTTTCTGAGAAGAAGATTTTTTTTAGAGATACTCCTTACATAAGCCTATGTAAAACCAAATGGCCCCGGAGTGGCGGCATTTTTGGCCTCAGGGCTATAATTTAAACAATCTTGATAGAGGCTCACTTGATGAAGCTTCACACCAAATATTAAAGACCTGGGCCTTGCTGTTTCAGAGAAGAAGATTTTCAAAGATTATCTCATATTTATATAAGTCTATGTAAAATGAAAGGGCCCCGGGCAAGGGCATTTGTGACCCCGAACGCTATAATTTGAACAATCTTGGTAGAGGTCCGCTAGATGAAGCTCCATACCAAATATCAAAGACATGGGCCTTGCAGTTTCAGAAAGAATATTTTTAAAGATTTCCCTGTCTATGTAAAACCAAAGGGTCTCAAGGCAGGGGCATTTTTGGCCCCAGGGCTATAGATAGAGGTCAACTAGATGACATTTGAACAAGAGTGAGTGAGTGAGTGGTTTGAATTTTACGTCCCACCAACAGCTAAGGTCATACGGAGACGGGGCCTCGTTTTAAAGACTCATCCGAAAGTCTGGAGAAGCCCGGGATCGATCCTGCGATCCCTGGTTTACAAGGCGAGTAGCGTAACCACTACACCACGGAGGCTTCTGACATTTGAACAATCTTGGTAGAGGTCCACAAGATGAAGCTTCATACCAAATATCAAAGACCTGGGCCTTGCAGTTTCAGAGAAGAAAATTTTCAAAGATTTTCCTTAAATAAGCCCATGTAAAACCAAAGGGCCCCGGGCGGGGGCATTTTTGGCCCAAGCGCTATAATTTGAACAATCTTGGTAGGGGTCAACTAGATGAAGCTTCATACCAAATATCAAAGACCTGGGCCTTGCGGTTTCAGAGAAGATGATTTTTAAAGATTTTCCCCATATAATCCCATGTAAAACCAAAGGGACCCGGGGCGGGGTCATCTTTGGCCCCAGCACTATAATTTGAACAATCTTGGTAGGGGTCCACTAGATGAAGCTTCATACCAAATATCAAAGACCTGGGCCTTGCGGTTTCAGAGAAGAAGATTTTCAAAGATTTTCCCTATATAGCCAATGTAAAACCAAACCCTGGGGCGGGGGCATTTTTGGCCCCAGCACTAAAATTTGAACAATCTTGGTAGGGGTCCACTAGATGAAGCTTCATACCAAATATCAAAGACCTGGGCCTTGTGGTTTCAGAGAAGAAGAATTTTTAAGTTTTCGGTTAAAAAAATCTATTTTTGGCTCCAGTGACCTAGATGTGCAACAGACCGGAACCATTTGAACAACTTTGAAAGGGGACCACCTAAGGATCATTTTTTTGAAGTTTGGTCAAAATCTGATCAGTGGTTTAGGAGGAGATGTCGTTTGAAGAAATTGTTTACGCACGGATGACAGACAAAAAGTGATCCTAATATAAAACACAAGAGGGCCATGATGGCCCTGGATCGCTCACCTGATCCATAGAGTAACAAGTGGGACCCGGGGCGGGCCATTATTAACCCTAGGGCTATAATGTGCATAATGTTCAGAGACGTCTAAAAAGGTGAAGCTTCATACCAAATATCAACAAAGGCTATAATTTGAACAATCTTGGCAAAGGTCCACTAGATATGCTACATACCAAATATCAAAGACCTGGGCCTTGCGGTTTCAGAGAAGAAGATTTTTATTAAAGATATTCCCTACATAAGCCTATATAAAACCAAATGGCTCCAGGGCGGGGGCATTTTTGGCCTCAGGGCTATAATTTAAACCATCTTGATAGAGGTCCACCAGAGGAAGCTTCACACCAAATATCAAAGACCATGGCCTTGCTGTTTCAGAAGAAGATTTTTAAGGAATATCTCTATATAAGTCTATGTAAAACCAAAGGGCCCCGGTCGGGGGCAGTTTTGGCCCCAGCACTATAATTTGAACAATCTTGGTAGGGGTCCACTAGATGAAGCTTCATACCAAATAGCAAAGACCTGGCCCTTGGGGTTTCCGAGAAGAAGATTTTTAAAGATTTTCCCCATATAAGCCCATGTAAAACCATAGGGCCCTGGGGCGGTGGCATTTTTAGCCCAAGCACTATAATTTGAACAATCTTGGTAGGAGTCCACTAGATGAAGCTTCATACCAAATCGCAAAGACCTGGGCCTTGCGGTTTCAGAGAAGAAGATTTTTAAAGATTTTCCCTATATAAGCCCATTTAAAACCAAAGGGCCCCAGAGTGGGGGGGGGAGGAGAAGGCCCATGGCCGTGTGGGATGAAGCTTCATACCAAATATCAAAGACATGGGCCTTACGGTTTCAGAGAAGAAAATTTTTAAAGATTTTCCCTATATAAGCCCATGTAAAACCAAAGGGCCCCGGAGCGGGGGCATCTTTGACCCCAGCACTATAATTTGAACAATCTTGGTAGGGGTCCCCTGGATGAAGCTTCATACCAAATATCAAAGACCTGGGCCTTACGGTTTCAGAGAAGAAGATTTTTAAAGCTCTCCCCTATATAAGCCCATGTAAAACCAAAGGGCCCTGGAGCGGGGGCATTTTTGGCCCCAGCACTATAATTTGAACAATCTTGATAGGGGTCCCCTAGATAAAGCTTCATACCAAATATCAAAGACCTGGGCCTTACAGTTTCAGAGAAGAAGCTTTTTAAACATTTTCCCTATATAAGCCCATGTAAAACCAAAGGGCCCCGGAGCGGGGGCATATTTGACCCCAGCACTATAATTTGAACAACCTTGGTAGGGGTCCCCTAGATGAAGCTTCATACCAAATATCAAAGACCTGGGCCTTACGGTTTCAGAGAAGAAGATTTTTAAAGCTCTCCCCTATATAAGCCCATGTAAAACCAAAGGGCCCTGGAGCGGGGGCATTTTTGGCCCCAGCACTATAATTTGAACAATCTTGGTAGGGGTCCCCTAGATGAAGCTTCATACCAAATATCAAAGACCTGGGCCTTACAGTTTCAGAGAAGAAGATTTTTAAAGATTTTCCCTATATAAGCCAATGTAAAACCAAAGGGCCCCGGAGCGGGGGCATTTTTGGCTCCAGCACTATAATTTGAACAATCTTGGTAGGGGTCCCCTAGATGAAGCTTCATACCAAATATCAAAGACCTGGGCCTTACGGTTTCAGAGAAGATGATTTTTAAAGCTCTTCCCTATATAAGCCCTTGTAAAACCAAAGGGCCCTGGAGCGGGGGCATTTTTGGCCCCAGCACTATAATTTGAACAATCTTGGTAGGGGTCCACCAGATGAAGCTTCATACCAAATATCAAAGACCTGGGCCTTGTGGTTTCAGAGAAGAAGATTTTTTAAGTTTTTGGTGAAAAAAATCTGTTTTTGGCTCCTATGACCTAGATGTGCAACGGACCGGAACCATTTGAACAACCTTGAAAGGGGACCACCTAAGGATCATTCCTGTGAAGTTTGGTCAAAATCCGATCAGTTGTTTAGGAGGAGATGTCGTTTAAAGAATTGTTTTCGGACGCACGGACGGACGCACGGACGGACGGACGACGGACGACGGACGAAAAGTGATCCCAAAAGCTCACCTCGTCACTACGTGACGGTGAGCTAAAATAATAAAAAAATAAAAGTAAAATCAAGTGGTCGATGGGCCACTACTCTCACCAGAGCTAAAGTTGGCGAAAAAGTCCCTTGCACCTGGTGGTCATTTTCTAACAGACCATTATGGCTTGGTAGAGTTCCAGCCCGGCATGCGACAAATTTCTTGAAATCGACACTTCAAGGTCAACAAATGGTCATTATGCGAATAAAAAAATTATGTACGCAACAACAGGTATCAAAAAGACGTACCAAAAAGACAAGTTGTGGTCCAACTGCAGCCCCAATGCGGGACAATGTACTACAGAAACTCACACCAATATTCCTAGAAGAGAAATAAAAACTGTTTTATTAATGAAATGGATATTGTTTTTGTGATACGCGTGAGAGTTGATGAGCTACAATAGGGTTCACATGAATTTTGCCAGCACTACTATAATGAACAATAACTACAAACCTTGTTATCTATACTTCAGGTGTCTAAAACTGCACTAATTATATGGTAACAACGATTAATAAATACTCGGAGAATGCCTAGTTTACTGTGTAAAGAAGCAGTCAATATTTTCCCGCATCATATACCCAAAAATCTCCCGTTTAATATTTACAGAAGTAAGCAGTCAATAAACATAGGTTAAATTGACTTTATGTTGTAAAATATTCGAATGAGCTTGCGAGCGCGTCTCCGCCATATGAACGAGTGCCGTTTTATCATTTAAATGTGTTGGGGTTTAATGACACGTCAGCCCTTGTGGGTCATTTTGTGTTGTCTCCCAGAAAAAGGCAGAAAAATGATAGAAGAGACAGCAGAGGAGATGAAAGTGAAGGAGAGAGTAGAAAGAGAAAAAAAGACGGAAGTTGTAAGCCAATAACAGTTGAACGCCCTAGTGATGCCAACTTCGCGCCACCCAACCAGCCCCGGACGAGTGGCAAATATATCGCACTATAAAAATAGAAGTGAAGGCAAAGATCAGGAATAGATCCAATTAACCCACAGCTCCCATCAGAGACGCCAAAGCGAATGAAATACAAACACGAAACAAACAGACCCCAACGAAAGCACCAACAGCGGAAAGACAAAAGGACAGTTTCTTTCCCACAAAATGGCCAATTGGCTATCCAAATCAAAACAACATAAGCAATACACACGCTCAAAGACAAACTATAACAAAAATAAACCGCGGTAGAAGAACCGCTTTGGAACGGTCAGTGAAACGAATTCCACTGGGGGGTGGGGGTGGCTTAAATCGATTGTACGTGACCACAATCTTCGACCTTACTTCCGCCGCGATTTCAACAAATAATTTGTTCAGTCGGCATGAAAGCCTCCTAACTCAAATCCATCAGTGCAACATCTCCGTGAACACAAAAATCAAACAGCCACAGAGATGAAACAACGGTGAAGACTCGACAGCAAGCAACCACTTAAATGCTGGAGCAAAAGAAAACCAACAGTAAGACTCCGATGGATCCAACCAGAGATAGAGCATCAGGCACCATTCAACATTACATAAAATAAGATTCTAATTCTCTGTAAGCATTTACGCTGGAACCGTCAAAGATCTGAGCCCTGACCCACCGGCGTGCAATTAATGAGGGAAGCAAAGTTGTAAACCGTGATGGGGTTTACTACCATGCATGCAGTCTGCCGTATAAAGTCAATAACCTTTTTATACCGCATTCCGCCATTCTATTTATGAAATAAAGGGGTCGAATAAATGCAAGTCGCTAAGTCGAAATTTCGAGATAATAAGTCGAAATTTCGAGATAATAAGTCGAAATTTAGAGATAATGAGTCGAAATTTCGAGTTATTAAAAATAGAAGTTGAGGCAATGATCAGGAACCGATACAATCAACCCACAGCTCCCATCAGAGACACCAAAGGGAAAGACACACGAACATAAAACAACAGACCCTAATGGAAACACAAACAGCGGTCAGACAAAAGGACAGTTATTTTCCCACAAAATGGCCAATAGGCTATCAAAAATGAAATAACATAAGCGACGCCAACTACCATGCATGCCGTCTGTCGTATAAAATTTATGTTGTACCCAATCTTTTTATAACGAAGAATAATTTTACGAACTTGGGTGCTGAAGTCATTGCGATTATATATTTTTCTGAATTTATATACTAAGTCACCATAAAATTCGGGTGCCGATAGACCTTGTTGCAGAAGAGATTTAAGTCTAATATTGAATTTTGAAATTAAATCAGAATAACGTCCATAAAATTTTGAAAAGGCTTTGCGTAGTTTATGGTACCGACAACCTTGATTAAGAAGTTAAGCCGTTAACAATTTATTACGAGTGTTGAGGTCAGTTACATGACTACATACTCTGGCAAATCAAATTAATTGCGAAATATAAACGCCATGGGATGGCGCACGAGTAACAACACCATCCAAAGAAAGGAAAAATTACAATCTCAAAATTAAAAATTAATGATCGCGTTTATCATACATTTTGCACGAACCAAACCCATCTACAATAGATATTATTTAACTGAAGTACTGGGGGTAAATCTGACTGACCAAACCATCGAAATAGGTATTATCAATATTTAATAAATCATCCAAATATCTAGAATGGAGCTAAAAACTTCAATGATTTCAGACTGGTTTTCAGCAGAAAGGGACATCATGAAGTCTCTCTCAAAACAAAACAAAAACAGATCAGCCACAAGTGGTGCGCAATTAGTACCCATCGGAATACCCACAACTTGTCTAAATAACATAGTATCAAATCTTATGTAAATATTGTCAAGTAGAAAGGTGAGAGCTTCACACCCTTTCTGACATGACAATAAAGTATAATTTTTATGCTCTTCAGAAGTGAAAAAAGCATTTCTTACATTACATGCAAGATAGAGGGAATATTCCCTATGAAATGTCCATTCAATTAAATCATTAAGTTTTTCTGTTATAAGATTATGAGGAAGTGTAGTGTAAAGGTTAAAAACTCAAAAGTAGACAGACTTGAAGCACGGAAACGCCTGGATTTCAATTTACTTAAAACTTTACAATCTCAAAATCAAAATCATCACATTTTTTGCACGAAACAAACCCATTAAAAGTAGAAGTAAAACAAAGATCAGGAATTGATACAATTAACTTACTCAACCCATAAAAGACACCAAAGGGAAAGAAATACACACATTAAGCGACCAGACCATAATGGAAACCTAAACAAAGGAAGGCCATAAGGACAGTTACTTTCCCACAAAATGGCCATATGGCCATCCAAAACCAAAAGACACAAGTGACAAACACAGCAAGCAACAAACAACAGCCTAAATAAATCGCCACAGAAGAGCCGCCTTGGAACGGTCAGTGGAAGATTTCCACTGGGGGGCTTTATGCAATTTCGAGTTACTAAATAGAAGTAGCGGCAATGATCAGGAATCGATACAATCAACCCATAGCTCCCATCAGAGACACTAAAGGGAAAGAAACACAAACATGCAACAACAGACCTAATGGAAACACCAACAGCGGAAAGCCAAAAGGACAGTTACTTTCCCACAAAATGGCCAATAGGCTATCCAAAATAAAATGACACAAGCGACACAAGCACCTAAAGACAAACCATAACAAAAATAAATCGCGACAGAAGAACCGCCTTGGAACGGTTAGCGGAAACGAATTCCACCGGGGTGCTTAAATCGATTTTTCGTGGCCACAATCCTCGCTCTAATTTCCATCGCGATTTAGATAAATAATTTGTTCAGTCCGCATGAAGGCCTCCTAACTCATCAGTGCAACATCTCAGTGAACACAAATAATCAAACAACCACTAAGTCGAAATTTAGGGTTACCCAGTCGAATATACGGTACTTAGTCGAAATTTCGAGATACCTATCAAAAGAAAAAATGTACACCTGGCCCAAATGCTCTTCCGTACAATCTCTATCCTTTTGGTAACTAAGATAGTGATATTGACCCAAAGTTTTCTGAGCTTAACTGAACTATATGTCATACAATATCATTTTAGATTGAAAACAAACACACATATATTATAAAAACTGCTATTTCTAGAAACATTAAAATGCCATTATTCGACGTTGTTAACCACGTCAAAGTGTTCGACCCCAAGACAGATGTTGTGGCTATCTGCATTCCTCCTCCGTGGTGTTTGCACGTACAACATATACCGTATTTATGTACATATAATAAGTTTTGTAAAAGTTATGCCACATTCTAAAAAATTGTCACGATTTTTTTTAAACTCGGTAAAACCAACCTGATTACTGTTGGGTATGTTTCCACGGTAATTGTTTGAACAGGTCCCCAAGCTACTGAAACACCCAGGCTGGCAACCATCGCAAGTCCATTTGTCAATGCGTCTCGTCTATCTGTATCTGAAACCATAAAGGCGATAGCATTCCAATGCATTATAGTGATAGCTCTCGTGGCTATACGAGTATGTAATAGTATGTTTCAGATATTTCAATATGATCTTTGTTTCAGGTCGCAGCATGGAGCTGTGTTCTTCGTTGGAAACGCATTGCGAAGACGGTTATATCTAGTGACCATGACGTATGTTATGGTTTAAGAGAAATGAGAAAAAATAAGTATTCTTACAAAGTGTTTCACCTTTGGTACTTATGGTACACGCGTTATAAGTGTTTGTTTGTTTGATGTTTAGCGTCCCCGTGAACACTATTTAGGTCATTTTGAAGACGTTGCTTCCAATTTTGTGGGATTTTTACCCGACATTGAGATGAACCCTACCGCCCAATGAAACCAACAGGGTTTATATGCAAGGACGGTCCGACTCGCACCACTTTGCCTGGACAGTCATTGCCTCCACTTCAATTTTTAGAACCTCTAAGCGGTTTACCAGTACTCATGTGCGGTCAGTTTCAGCTCTACGTGGAAGCATCATGCAGCCCAATCTATTTCTGCAAGCCCCGATGAGCGGGTGCCGCGCGTTATAAGTAAGCCTTTCTATGTAAGACAATTATTTAAATATTCTAAAACTACTTAAAGGGGGATAGGTAAGCGTTCTGGTTTTGTCATTTGTGGGCTACTCTAAAAGGTAAGGATCGTTCATCGTTTAAAAAGTTTTCTCTAACGGAAATAATTGCTCTCTTATGAAGTAATTATTGCCTTTAGGGATGAGGTATGGACTTGGTGTACAAAAACTGGGAGTCCAAATGTTGTTTGGCTTGTACAGCTGATTGAAATATTTGTGAGTTCATTCACCTTAAATTTTAAGCTAAAAAACCTACCAACATACTGAACAATTCCGACTGTCAAAGCTGCTGTCCCTGTGAGTAGGTATACCAGAATAGACGTCATTCGTCGACCTATCCTACATGTACAAGACAAAAGAAGACACATATTCAGAGGTGGCAACGTTCCGGCTACTTTCCTCCACTTTCAACAATGATTAATTCTTTAAGGAAAGATTGTGATCCTGAACAGCAATTTTATTCAGAAGGGCTTAGTTAACAGAAATGGAAGCTACAAAAGTTGCTTCTCTTTCAAAAAATGACGCTGCATTCATTCACCTTACGTGGACTGCTGAACTTGATAAAACGTTGCCACAGAAACAAAAACAAAATGACCGTTACCTTGAATTCCTACAAATCATTGATTGTCGCGAGGACATCAGCAAAGAAGAGCTTCTGTGCTTAGTAACTTAGGATCGATTGAATCTACCAAGACAGTTGACCCCAAAACACACACCTTCAGGAATTTGTGCAATGTCATTAAACCGCTGTGAACGTATCTATTTAAAGAAACCCTCTAACATTTGAAGCTCTGTGAACGATTCAATTACGCATTCCATTTTTTCTTTAACCCTTATATGCCAGCGGCCCTTACTTGGAACAGTGTCAAACAGTGCAGACCCAGATTAGAGACCGCAAAGCGCATGCATCTTATCTGGGTCTACACTGTTTGCTTAAAGTACATACATTTTTTTCAAAACTTACCACTAACAAGACAAACCTGACACCCCTACAATAGGAAATGAAATGAACTACTCCAAACTTATTAGGTGGGAGATTCCATTGTCATATATAGGTTAAGGCTATCCAAGATTTAAATTAATGCAAATATTCATTCATCCATATCTCTCTCTCTTTCTCTCTCTCTCTCCCCCCCTCTCTCTCTCTGTCTGTCTGTCTCTCTCTCTCTCCCTCTCTCTCTCTCTCTCTCTCTCTCTCTGTGCGTGCGCGCGTACTTGCGTGCATACCTATTGAGAGACTTACTTGTTCTGTAGCCAGATAGCTAGTCCCTCGGCTGGTACATGTATCAGTTGAAAGAGGAACAAATTCAGAAAGAAGTTGCCTGCCATC
This sequence comes from Lucinisca nassula, assembly GCA_963580285.1. Taxonomy (NCBI): domain Eukaryota; kingdom Metazoa; phylum Mollusca; class Bivalvia; order Lucinida; family Lucinidae; genus Lucinisca; species Lucinisca nassula. The sequence continues at coordinate 100,014,851 of OY757011.1, forward strand.
TTTTGGATACCAAAACGAATGCAGTAGGATATAAGAGTTTGAGCAATCCTACGAACAAATAAGGTAAGATCAGTGTTACATTACTCTGAGGAAAATTTGCAACCATGACAGAACATGGAAATCGAAAACATACTTTGAATACGATGCCAAAAAATGTTTAAAGCCATTGGTTGCGGAAATCAGTGAGGTCACTATCATGTAATCCTCAACTGTGTTAAATCTGTATGTAACAAGTTTATAATATTAAACTGGTAACAAGATATTAAAATATGTATTTGCAATGTAAATCTGTTCTGTACTTTGTTTCAAAATTCAATGTTGGACTTAAATCTGCAACAAGGCCTATCGCAATGACTTAGTATATACATTCAGAAAAAAATATTCTTGCAATGATTTCCGTACCAATTTTCGTAAAATCGGTCTTCAATATAAAAATACAGGTCACAACATAAATGTTATACGACAGACTGCATGCATGGTAGTTAACCCAGTCACAGTTCACAAAATTGCTTCCATCTAATTGCACGCCGGTGGCTCTGGCCTCTGAATATATGACGACACCAGGCTAAAGACTTACTTAAATCTTAGGTAATGTCAGTTCGTGCCTGATGCTCTGTTTCTGTTCTGGCCCACCGGAGTCTAACTGTTGGTTTTCAGTTAATTTATGCTGTGGAGTTCTGGCCGTTGTTTCATCTCTGTAGTCGTTTGATTTTTTACGTTCTCGGAGACCTTGCACTGATGCGTTAGAAATCCTTTATGCGGACAGAACAACAGCATAACAAAGCGCGATGATTCTGGCCAAGTAAAGTAGAAGTAAAACAAAGATCAGGAATCGATACAATTAACTTACTCCACCCATCAAAGACACCAAAGGGAAAGAAACACAAACATGAAGCGACCAGACCATTATGGAAACCTAAACAAAGGATGGCCATAAGGACAGTTACTTTCCCACAAAATGGCCAAATGGCCATCCAAAATAAAAAGACACAAGTGATACACACAGTGAGTAGTAACAAACAACAACAAATAAACCGCTACAGAAGAACCGCCTTGGAACGGTCAGTGGAAAGAATTCCGCTCGGGGGCTTAAATCGATTTTACGTGGCCACAATCCTCGCCCTTACTCGATTTAGACAAATAATTTGTTCAGTCCGCAAAAAACAGATTTAAGCCCCACGTAAAAAAAAAACTTTTTACTGACCGCTCGTTCGTGTTTGCATCTATGTATTGCTAATATGTTTTTATTTTGGATAGCCATTTTGCCTTTTTGTGGGAAAGTATCTCCCTTATTCCGCTTTTTATGCTATCATTTTGGTGGAGTTATGTTCGTGTTTCTTTGATGTCTCAGATGGTAGGTGTGAGGTAATTGAATCGGTTCCTGATCATTATTCTATTTTTATGTATGTTCTCCTTATGTGTTTATTGGTCTGAATAAAAACAAAAAGAGTAAGAATGTTACGTTTGCTATGTATGTTATAATAGCATGTAAATGTAGATGCGTACCAACAGGGTGCCAATAACAATGTTATTTTCATCAAATGTCTGGTTTTGAACAGATCAAACACCGTGTATGTTCGGTCCTTCTGTTGTTCTCCAATGCTGTATAAAGTCTGCTCTATGAAATAAGTCATATCCGGCACCGGATGTCGATTGACCTTTGACACGATAGTAACTACGCTTTCTGCATCTTTTATTTTATTATGAGCGTAGTACCAACGAAAACTTTCTGGCATCAACCTGCAGGAAAAATTGTATTTTATTTATCCAAAGCGAACATTACGGGGAACTGAACTGTCTGACAAATTTTCCCGTCATTTCTGTAAGAGAGACAACTCATTCGACTTCCTGTATTCCATCATGTAAAGCGAACTGATCTTGATCTGAAAACGGGTTCTGCTCTTAGACGATAGTATTTGCTCCTAAGAAGCGCAGTCATACTTTCCTGTAAGGGTGGACCTCTTTTGACAAGAGAGGAAAAAAATGGGTCATCTGAAGATGTATCGATGTTCCTTGTATCAATACGGTTGCATTCTAATTTTGAATCAAAGCACAGACAGCATTGGCTTTTTATTGTGTTCAGGTTTAACGACACGGCAACCCCTGGGGCCCCTGATCCCGTCTCATAGAGAAGGGGAGAAAAGATTTGTGTGTGTGTGTGTGGGGGGGGGGGGTGGGGGGAGGTTAATGGCCCTTTCGAGATTATTTCACTCATATCGACCCAATTGTTAACCAGAGATGGGCGAAAACCGGAGTACCCGGAGAAAACCACCTGGCCTTCCGTTGCAGAACTTGGCGTCCAACATGTGACCCGAGCCAGGCTCGAACCCACAGCGGTGAGAGACCTTTTGATTAAGAGTCAGCACTCTTATCCACTAGGCCCGTTGAGAAAAGAGATAGAAGAGATAGTATAGGCCCGTTGAGAAAAGCGATAGCAGAGATAGTAGGAGCCCGTTGAGAAAAGAGATATAAGAGGAGATAAAAGAGAGGGTCATGAAGATAGGGGAAAAAGAATCAAAGTGAAGAAATTTAAGAAATAAACCATATCCTCTCTACCCTGAGCTGCTAAAAGGATAGCAGGCCTTGTCCAACTGTAAGTCAATATTTGTCAGGCGGTCCGAACTGAACTGGAACTTAGACTATTTGAGTTAACCTTTTAATTCCTGTACTTTTAATTAATAAATAGATCAGTTCTAGTTTGTGATTTATTGAGTAATAAATCACAGTTTGGAGGTCAGTTGTAAAGTAAATCAAATCACGAGCGCGTAGCTCGCGTGATTCGTCTTCTTACAAACTGACCGACAAACTGTGAATTATTACTCAACAAAGCACAAACTAGAGCTGATCTATCTCGATTCTAACAGGCTGAAAATTGGCAATAATGCTGTTTCAAAATCTCACAACTTTTCGCCATTGTTTGAAGAAACCCCGCTAAAATTATCGACTGAAACATATGTACTAACTTTTTCGATGCGAGAAAATGACGTTACACCGTTCAACGTCAAGGAAATCGACTAGTGACGTAATAAATTGGCAGTTTTTAATGACGTCACTCGTCACGCTCTTCCTTGCCGTGATTTGTTGTAGAATAAAACACAGGTATTTTCCATTGCCTATATAGGCGCGCTGTGTTAGAATGAATGGTTTAGACCGTGATCAGACTGTATCAAGTTCAATAAGCCATTCCAGATTTTATAAACAACACAGCACTCTTGTGTCACATGGACGGCTTTTAAGCGCGGTCCAAGAACCTACCCGGATTTCGTACATGGTCAGCGATTTTCACGTGGACAATTGCAGTGGACAGTTTTTGTAGTTTGCTAAACAATCGACCCAAAATGAACGTTTACGTCTCTTTTTTTTTATATGTTTTGGTGTGTCTATCATGAAATATAGTTTTTTTTCTATCCGATTTAGGTCCACGTGCAGCTATTTTCAACAACTATAGAATACGAGTACAATGTTGTAGAATTAAAACAGTGACAGCGCTGTTTTACATTTTTGTTTTGTTTATACTGAACTGAACTGAACTGAACTGAACTATTCGTTTATTATCTCTCTCATGTCACATACATGTTGACGTATGAGAATAAACTATAAGATTCAAATATTGTATGTAGCGGTGATAATGGTGAGCCTAATAAAGATAATAATAGTAATAATACGGCATGCGAGTGGTAGTTCTATTGTGGGGGAGCAGGGTTTCTTTGCTTGGTCGATACGTTGGCGTTAAGCCGCATTCTATACTATAAGGAGGATTCGGCCAGCTCATCACGTAAACACGCCTATTTAAGTATATCTAGTACTTGTAATGATAATATTTTTGAATAAAAAAAACAAAAAACTGTTATTTCTCTTCTTCCCGATCAAAACATGGACTGTGGGTACCCGCCGAAACCGCACTTTGGCGATACGGTCTCGGCGGCCACCACAACCCTCAACTCCGAAAATAAAGTGAAAAAAAAAAAAAGTCCATTCCCACAAACCCAAACTTTACTATAAAGAAGGGGTTCGAAGGTGGCCAAAATTATAGTCGTGTTTTCTTGATGTTGGTCTTTTAGTTGAGTATAGCCGACAGCTTTAATATTCTCCGCCCAACTTTAATCTGACAGCCAATAGTAAAGTTCGTAGCTCACAAAAGCCAATTAAATATTGATTTTCAAACATTTTACATCAGATCAACGAACCGTGTAATTAATTATGTTTGGCCGAAAGAAGGTGTCACATTTTGTAAAATGTGAAAAATGTTTTTTTGTGTTCGCATAGAAAGTTCTATATTCAGTTGGATTACACAAAATGTGAATTCCCTCTCTGGATTTAATTATTGCTGTCGGCTTTAATCCTCGATCGTAAGTTATAGAAAATTCAGCTGCTACATATGCAGGTATGTACATAGGGACGTCGCCTTGTACGGACACGCCCCAATGTACATATACTGTAAGCCTATTTCACATAATAGTATGTTGACTCCGAATGGTACATGGAGTTATCGACTTGTCTTGCATGTTACATCTTTGTAAACCCAGATCAGCCACTATTTCGAACACATATATAGTCAAACTTCGATAACTCGAACACATTAGGGACCCTTAAAATTCCACTCGAGACAAAGATGACTCGGAATATTGTACTGCCAAGTCACGAGGCAGACTGACGTTTGCCCCTGAACATGTTATTAGCTTTGTATGAAATAAATGCATGTTGTGTGCACTCATTAGAATAGCCTCAGTGAGGCGTTTCCAATAAGTGCATAGGCATTCAATGCATTTTTTGTAAAAAACTGAACAAACATTCAAAAATTGACCTAGATACATGGGTATCTGGGCCTATTGGAACAATTCACTCGAAGCCCAAGGGTCAGTTCGACCTAGCCATAGTAGATTAATTATTCTTATTCGAGTAATCGAAGCTTCGTCATTGTAAATACATGAATGGAAAGGTAAATAGGTACGATACTTAGCAAGTACAAGTGAACAGAAGTTGCTACAACAAAAAACAACTACGACTATAATAATGATAATAGTAATAAAGATGATAATAATAGCAATAGTAATGACTTTAGTAAGCAGTAATAATAAAAAGAAGAATAAGAAGAAGAAGAAGAAGAAGGAGAAGAAGAGTAAAACGAAGGAGAAAAAATAATTGGAGATTTGAAGAGAATTGAGAAAGCGATAACAGGCGATCTAGATTCATAAATGTGATGAATCAGAGCAGATGTAAATAATACCGACCATCGTCGAATCACGCATTCCACGAAAACACGCCTATACAAATATATTAAAATGAAAGCCCCGATTCCGAGCTGAGATAAGGAAATATAGGATGCCCCCAGTATCGGTATGTAAAGTTGGGGTTTGATGGACAAAAAAGAATATAGGCGTGTTTTTGTGATGCAGACCATTGATTCCGCTCTACAGTCCTCAGCAGACTGTAGCCGGTCTAAATATACATGTGTCGGTCATATCACATTGATAATCATAACTAATCAAAGGAGTGAATCAACAGTGGAACACACGCTGCGGAACCTCAATCTCCCGAACACGGGTGGCTTTCCTTTGCGCCTCGTGTCTCCATCTGTTCCAGACATTGATATATTGAGAATGGCTTAGTATGTTTCCTCAGTTTTTGGTCGGCATGCTGTGAGTATATAATGCTATTCGTTACCCTTTTAGTGGTCTAATCATGGCGGGTAGCTGAACGCTGGATATTTGTACCTGTTTCTGCACTTCCATTCATTTTCCTCGTTCTTCTCTGTCCCTCACTTTCATCTCCTCTACTATCTCTTCTATCTCTTCTCTGCCTTTCTCTGGGAGATGATACAAAATGACCTACAAGGGATGACGTGTCGTTAAACCCAAAACAATCGTTAGCTACCGTTTTCTGCTACATTGCTTTAGAGCCAGTGCTAGACAAAACCTACAATTAGACATGTGCGTCCAGCTAAGAATCAGATCAGCCTGCGCATGCATATAGTCTAACCAGAGACTTCTCTTGCTGCATGAGGAAGCATTGGGCCCTTAGCTATCCGTAAAGCGCACAGCGAAGACTCCGATCAGACTGCGCAGATGCGCAGGCTGATCTGAGTCTTCGCTGGGCGCACATGTATTATTGTAGGTTTTGTCGTGCGCTGGCTCTTAATATGTCGGTACTATGACTCCACTGTTTTCAAAAAGAAAATGTGGGTTTGCACGTGCACATATTTACCCTCTTAACTGGACTGTAAGATGCCGGTAAGAAAAGTCGAAATGGTTCTAATGAATGCCTAAAATAATTATGTGCTTGGCGCATTATAGAAGAGCGGCAAGTAGTAGGCTACTCAGTTCTAAAGCAGTGAAAAATGAAACAATATTGCATATGTTATCTTCACCATTGATTGTTTGATGAATTGATTGATTGATTGATTGTTTTTTTTATATATATGCCTAAACTTTAAAGTTACCTTAATGAACACAACATGCGATTAGTGTATATTTGTTAACATTAAATATTACAGACGCTTTAAACGGACATGTCTAAAAGCGTTGCAAATATGATGCCACTTTCAGTAATTTACTGTTTCGTTACAAAATAACCTACCACCAGGCTGCCAAAAATGGTACTCCTAAACTTGCAATCACAAGTTGAACATTATGCCAGTCTTTCAATAACCAGAGAAGCAAGGCTAACAGACATGTCTCCAGGGACCAAGAAGGAAACCCAATCAACCATGGTCGCCATCGCGCAAGCGTGAACTCACACAAATAGCTATACTCCGTTGTAAGAAAAAATCCTGCCCCGACCCCGATAAATACTCTTGCAACCATGAACATTATCCAGCTAACGGAGAAATAGGAGACAAGGTTGAAAATTATCATCAGGACTATAGATACAAAGTAAGGTATTTTTCTTCCCACGCCGTCGGCCAGATGTCCGGCGATGATATTGCCGACCATTTGTGAACCGAGCTGTATTGAAGATATTGTGAACGGAATCCAGTCTTGGTCGCAAATTAGGTTCCACTGAAATAGTAACCAAGTTTGGAGGTGGCATAAAAACATTCTCTAGTGCAGCTACCTTCTGCTGTTCACACTCTTAGATAGACATATTAAAACATATCGGAATAAAGGATTTACAAAAAGTACATTTTCAGCAGAGGGCGATCGATTTTGATTTGGTATTTATATTTTAAATAAGAAATATATTCCAGTTATGGAACTCGGGAAAGGGCATTTTGCTTTTACTGGTAAGTTGTCTGCAAAAGATAACATCTTGTGCGAACAACTCTTGTGCGCACGGGATAATATCTTGTTCGCACAACTTAATATCTTGTTTGCACAACATAATAGCTTGTTCACACAACATTTTATCTTGTTCGGACAACATAATGTCTTGTTCGCACAACATGATATCTTGTTCGGACAGCATACTATCTTGTTTGCAAAACTTATTATCTTGTCCGCGCAACATTATAAGTTATTATGATTCTTGACAGGGAACATGGACTCTCATTCCTAGCCTGAGAGCGATATTTGCTCTAGCCGTTAGGCGAGGGTAAATATCGCATTCAGGCGGAGAATTTAATCCCATATTCAACGTCAAGAATCAAAATTACTTAAGAAATAGATCAGCTCTAACTGTGATTTGTTGAGTAATAAATCGCAGTTTGGAGGTCATTTGTAAGATCAAATTACTTACAACTGACCGACAAACTGTGATTTATTACTCAACAAATCACAAACTAGAGCTGATCTATTTCGATTCTAACCGGCCGAAAAGCGGCAATAATGCTGTTATTTCCTTCAAAATCTCACAACTTTTCGCCATTGTTAGAGAATACCAGGTGAGTGTCTTTTATCAGGCAAGGCTTCGAGAACGCTTGTAGAATCGCGAGGCTTGCCGGGCGATTCTACATGCGTTCTCGAAGCCGAGCCTGATAAACTTGATATCAAATGACACGAATTTGGTATTCAATTTATCAGTTAATCCCCTTGTTCACTCTTAAATTACAAATTTACAAGCAGTTATCGATGGTCCTCAGTGCGTCGGAACATTCCGCAGGTCGATATATTTTGTATCAGCTGACCATATTTTTTCCTATCACTTTTCTTTTTCAAGTAATCTTCCCATTTTGTCCAATAATAATAACAACATTTTTTCCATTTTTTCTAGTAGCCCGGTTCATTCATAAAAGTGCAATGTCACGTTGACCTGATAAAGCCCACTTGTCCTGAATTAGCATATCTTTATCAGGTAAATGTGCTGCAATGCAATTAATACAGAGGGTAATTGATAAAAATAATTGTTAAGACACTCTAATGCATTTATCTACTTCTAAGAACGTTTGCGTCTCCAAATATTCTTCGATTTGTCACACACTCCAATATCATATAGTCATGCATTTCCTGAGTTTGACAGTTTATGTATGTCATGCGAGATTTGTGTTGTCTATTTGTTGTTCTTGTTGAGCTGTTGTAGTTTAGGGCAATTGTCTTATGTGTTTTCAATCAAATGATATGTGTTTTAATTTTAATGCCCGCAAGGGCCCGTAACTGGATTATAAGAATCTTATATGGGTTTGAGGGGTGGATTGAAAAATCCGTCCCGAGGGACACTGTCCGGCATCACGAGGCTTGCCGAGTGATGCCGGACAGTGATCCCGAGGGACGGATTTTTCTATCCACCCCTCACACCCATATTGGATTCTTTTTCTTGCATACCTTCCATTTCTATTGCGAATTTTTAATGCTGCTGTCACTTCGGTTACCGACGTCCACCATTTCGTGATGACACAACAGGAATGTTTAGTGACGTCACGCATGACGACGCCGCGCATGAGGTTGTAATCAACCAGTGCATTTATCAAACACGCGATTATATTCGATTTGGGGTCGGAACACCAGGGTCAGAACATAAATTTCTATCCCAGGGTAAAATCACGGATTTCCTTGTCTGGTGAGCAAGAAAATAAAATATATTCTATCCTTCTCTATTCTAGTACATGTTTACATTTGACGTCATCAAACGCGCCCTGTTGATCACGGTGCTTAGTGGAAAGATGTTCGAATGAATGATAAACATCAAAAGTTTCTATTTTATTGTGATGCATGAAACTATTTTGCTTTTGTTTATTAGGCCTATCAACCGTGTATCAAATCAAAGATGGCGGACATCAAAATTCAGCGAGTGTAATATTTTTTTTTTGCTCACGGGGTGTATGGAAAATAATTGCGCTTGCGCTGTCCAATCAAAAGCCTTCAAAATTATTTGCAGTATAACAAAATAAGTTGTTCAGACGGATCTGCGACAACTCACCGACAGACAACTCACCGACACGACGTTTCACCGACAACTTTTTCTCAACGACAGACAACTCACCGACACGACAACTGGCCGACACGACAAGTCGACGACAAAAATTTAGAAAACCCAACGAAACTCACCGACACTTACATCGACACTCACCGACACTCACCGACACTTGGTTTTCCAAGTCAAAATAAGTTTAACTCCGAACGGTCGCCATCTTTGTTACAAACAGGAACGACAACTTTTGGGAAACAATGTGAATAGAATAGAATATGCCTAATAAAAAGGAATTTTATTTGTTGTTTTTTTTTCTAGTAATTGAAAAATAAATAGACAGACTGGAGCAACATATTTCTCACCATTTCTAACCATAATTTACTGATATTTCACCGTATTTATAGTTCTTCAAATATGATAGGTGAAGTTATGTGCCAAGCCCTCAAGATAGTCAAGGAAGTGTTTCCCTTCAGTACGTTCTGCAAATGTGGAGACAATTGAAAAAATACGTTTGTTTTTTGTGATACTGCTTTTTCTCGGCACAGAAATATCTTCGCCAATAAGTGCTGCCCGACGGATCATTTCGCATCTTGCCTGTTCGCTTTTCAAGGACACTATGAATTTATATATGTCGGGGTGAGAAACACCGACTATGCTGGCAAACCTCTCTTTCTGCCCCTCTTTCTCGATCCAACTTGTAAATGTACCCCTCGAAGACGATTTTGTCTTTTCCTCTCTGAGATTTCATGAACGTAAATGTCGCCATTTTTCCCAATAATGAAAGTGTATATAAAACCAAGACCCGTTATATACATCAGGCAAACCGAATTATATAATCAATGTGACTAGAAATTAATCCCTTTTGTCCGTGAGTTGTCGTGTCGGTGAGTTGTCGCTGTCGGCGAGTTGGTTTGTCGGTGAGTTTTTTAGTGTCGGTGAGTTTTTTTTTGGGGGGCCGTGTCGGTGAGTTGTCTGTCGGTGAGTTGTCGTGCAGCGGTTCAGACAACATATCTTGTTCATAAAACATAATATCTTGTTTGCACAACATAATATCTTGTTTGGACATCATAATATCTTGTTTGCATAATATAATATGATATCTTGTTGGCATAACACATCACGAAAACACGCCTATATAATAGTGACCCCCTTGAACCCCATTTTTATGTAGTAAAACTGGGGTTTACAGGGGTAAGACTTACCTTTCTTATTTCTGCTCTTAAATATTTTTGAGTAGAAATAAGAAAAATATCACAATTTTTCATCTGAAATTTTTCATTTTTACGGCGGTGAAATTTACAATGTATTTGTATAGGCGTGTTTTCGTAATGTAATATCTTGTTCACAACATAATATTTACAAATTCAGTGTAAAGTCTAATGTAAACTTATAGAAAACAATTGCGTTCATATTTCCATGAACGCATCGAATCACATGATTTTCAGTGACGTTAAGTGACGTCATTCTAAACCATTGTTCTCTACGGGCGTTGATGACGTCAACGCTGCTCCGCTCATTGTATAAACACAGCGTGTAAATGTTTTTCAGCTTTAAAAGTTTGTCCTACAAGCATTTTTTCGCCCAGTGATGAGGGGCAAATAACGGAAATATAAAAAATAAACTTAATTTTTCTGCTTTTCATGAAAGTATGAACGACAGTGGGTCGCTAGCAAAGTTTACATGAACCCCTTCGGGGTTCATTTACTTTGCACGCAACCCACTGCGTTCATACTTCCATGAACTGCAGAAAAATAAATTTCATTTCTTAAATATCTTTTTATCTTGTCTGCAAAACATGAATATTGTTCAGACACATTATCTTGTTCGCACAACATAATATCTTGTTTGCACAACAAAATATCTTGTTTGCACAATATGATATCTTGTTCGCACAACATAATATCTTGTTCACACAACATAATCTCGCAGTATCCAGTTCCGACACTTGTTTAAAGCTCAGTCTCTGTAAAGTTAATGACTGGTAAAGATGATATCATTGGAAAACTGTACTGCTACCCTGGGGTGCCGATGTACGAACCTGTGCGCTTTTTTGTCAATAGGCTGTGTCTCTGATATTTTCCTCATTATAATGGATGTCTGCGGACCGTTAGTGTTCGTTTGTAAGATTTAAGGTATAACGTCCCCATCAACACAATTTTAGGTCATTTTGGAGACATTGCTTCCAATTTTGTGGGACTTTTACCCGACATGAAATGGCATCTCAAGCCCTGTCGCCCAATGAAACAAATAGGATGTATAAGCATGGACGGCCCGACACTCGCACCGCTTTGCCTGGGCAGGCTTAGATCCCCTAAGCGGTTCACCAGTACTCGTGTGCGGTCGGCTTCAGCTCTGCGTGGAAACATCATGCATCCCATTTATTTCTTCAAGCCCCAAAGGGCGGGGGCCGCTGCCGTCAGTGTACTGACATGAGAAGATTTAACTAGAAAATGGGACATGAGAGAGTGCATTTCTGCTTGACCTATAATTTGGTTAAATAATGTCATGAGCATTTCTTACCTCCGTCACTATAGTGCTGATGTCAGTGTCGAAGTGAAACTCTGTACACTTGGTGGCATTTCTATTTTCACATGATTTCGCTGTCGAGAAATTTCCTGTGTTTGTGACATTGTCGTTTATGTCGGTGTCTTTGTCATTCGCACACCACCATGTTTCGGGCGTCTTTGTGATGAAAATCATCGACATTAGGTTCCAACAAGTGATTATCTTCATCAGATGGACAAGTATAGCCACAATGCTGAATGATTGCTAGAATGTTTATTTTTACTTGTTTAATCATTGTCTCGCAGAACCATCGTGCGACTATTGTACGAACTTCGAGCGACAGTTGCATGACGTTCGCAAGAACATCGTGCGATAGTCGTTCGTGAAAAATGTTCGCAATTTAATTGTGCGAACATCGCGGGATCGTCTCGCGAATATCGTGCAACTGACCCGCGAATGTCGTGAAACATGTGTGCGAACTCGCCGCGAACTCGATCTCGAGTTCGCCAATGATTCGTGCGCTAATCGTGCGTTAATCGTGCGACATTCGTGCGACTTTCGCAAATATGTCTTTAATCGACCATTCAGTGTGACCGGAATGTGAAAATTGTCGCGATGTCGCAAATATGTGTCTCAAATTAGTCGCCAGTTGTCGCCAGTTGTCGCACGTCAGTGAGATACTGGCTTAAGGACGTCGTACGTGCAACGTTACGGAACGTATCTAACTAATTTGCATATTCAATCCACTAGTGGATTACGGAATTTATTACATGGCGTTAACACATTCTCAGAGGCGACGTCATATGATAAAGTTTGTTCAGACGCTTTATGGGTGGCCAAATATCAGAAATGACCTAAACGTTTGAGTCCAATCATACAACCATGTCAGGTGGCATAATTGAGGATAATGTAGGGACATCTTTACGACCAAAGCTATACTTTGTGTGGCCATTAGAATCGCCTCGGTGAGGCAATTCTAATCAGTTTCAACAACATATATATCCCCCATGGAAAAGGAAAAAATCTCCATAAGTTATTTTTTGGTTTTATTGGGAAATATTGCACAGGGACTCGGGAACCAGCAATGAAGCCACTGAACTTTTACTGCCACATACATTGCTACTATTCTTCTCATTATACCCGTCATTCGTCAGTGTCCATAACACATTTGTTTTTTTTCCTGTCTTGCTTAATAATATTAGGAAACTAATCATATTTTGCATAAATGTTGATACATCTAGGGAACAGTCAGGGCCCAGGGATCAATACTTACATGCTCTATTAAGACCAAATTTGGGACTGTTCAAAAGTGGTCTTTAAGATCACTATTGAACAGTTCCAAAGCTGGTCTCTGACCACAAGAAACTGAATGAAGAAAAAAAAGCAAAGAAAAGAATAACTGCAGTCTACTAAATAATCTTTTTATAGCAGAATTAGTCTTAATTTTAGGTAGTCTTAATAGCGGAATTTCACTGTAGTTATTCCCCTTTGCAGTTCTTGAAAACTGGTTTTCCTGTATATCTTGCTAAAAATATTAGGAATCTTATCATTAATGTTGATATTCATGAGATGTTGCTGCTGCAATAAACAAGAGGGTTATGACGTCCCTGGATCGCTCACCTGAGTCCAAGAGGTTTCATAGCTAATGGAAGAAAAAGAGTCACTAGTCTATGGAGATGTTGGCAACTTGGTGATTTGTTTTCTAGTTTTAGTATTGGAGGCCCATCTTTTGCATCGATGAAGAACGCTTTTAGCAATATTAGAGAAACATTTCTGTGAAATTATTTTGAATTAGAGCCAGCAATTGGCCTAGGTGATGTCGTTTAAAAGTTAGCTTTTTTCAGCTCTGACAGAACAAGTGGAATGTTTTTGTGAATTTATTTTGAAATCAGGCCGTTAATTAGCCCAGAAGTAGGTGACATTTAAAGTTTTCAGTAAGTTTTAGCTCTGGTGGCCAATTTTATTCAGCAGAACAGAATGATTTAAGCAATTTCAGTAAAGGGTCATAAGAGGAACACCATGTGAAATTATTTTGAAATCGGGCCATTGTCCTAGGAGGAGATGTCGTTTAAAGTTTGTTTTCTATTTTAAGCTATGATAGCCATTTTGTTCAGTGGAGCAGCACCATTTCAGCAATTTGGTCGAGGCTCAACCAATCAGAATTGTGCCTAGGTGGGGATGTCGCTAAAAGGCTTTTCCATTTTTAACTCTGGTGGCCATTTTGTTCAGACAAAAGGAACGATTTTACCACTTTTAGTACAGGATCATATGAGTTACATTTATGTAAAATTCTTTTTGCCCTAGGAGGAGATGTCCATTAAAGGTTTTTTCTATTTATATCTCTTCCGGCCGAGCAAAACGATTTTAGCAATTTTGATAATTGGTCATAAGAGGGTGATTACTGTGAAATTATTTTGGAATTGGGCCATTTACCTCCGAGGAGATGGCCATTAAAGGTTTTTTTCTATTTATATCTCCTCCGGTCATTATAATCAGCCGTTTTACTATTTTTTTTTGCTCTGTCGGCCATTTTATTCAGTGGAAAATCCTCTGAAATTATTTTTAAATCGGGTCATTTGCCCATGAGAAGATGCTTTTATCTAGTTTTAGCTCAAGCAACTATTTTGTCTAGCTAACAGAAACCATTACATCAATGTTGGTAGCGGGTCGCCTAAGCAACATTCCTGCGAAGTCATTTCTGAGCCCAAGCAAAAGTTTAGAAGATGTCGTTCGAGTAAATTATTGACGGACCATTTAAAAGTTTTCTTATTTTAGCTCTGGCAGCCATTTTGTTCAGCAGGGCAGAACCATTAAATCAATTTTTGTAGAGGGCCGAGTCAGGAACATTTCTGTGAAATTAGTTTGAAATCGGATTAGTGGACTTGGAGAATATGTTGTTTAGATGTTTTTGTTTATTATCTATTTATTTATCTATTTATTTTAGCTCTGACAGCCATTTACGTCTATAACATTTGTTTATTGGAGTAATTATGTGGAAAAGACCTTTCATAATCCTAACTGGGATTCTTTAATACGGCAAATTCATTATCACGAACAAATACTGTCGTTATAACGTTGGTCCTCTGTAATTATTGCAAACCGCACAAATGTTCAGAAGAACATCAAAGATATCATTTTTACATGCAACTTTGGACACATCTTAATCAAACCAAAGCACTGACAGTACTGTGGGACAATTGTCTGAGAGCATAGGCTGGCGGTTTTTACCCCAAGATTATAATTTGAACAATCTTGGGAGATGTCCACTAGATGAAGCTTTATACCAAATATCAAAGACCTGGTCCTTCTGGTTTCAGACATGACGATTTGTTAATGGTTCTATGTAAAATACGTGGGCCGCCGGGAGCATTTTGGCCCCAAAGCTATAATTTGAACAACCTTTATAGAGGTCCACTATAGGAAGCTTTCTACTAAATATCAAAGACCAGGGCCTTGCAGTTTCAGAGAAGATTTTTTTAAGTTTCAGTTAAAATATCTATTTTAGCTCTTGCGACCTAGATGTGGAATGTACCGGAACCATTTGAACAAATTTAAAAGAGGACCAACTAAGGATCATTCCTGGGAAGTTAATTTGGTCAAAAACCGATCAGTGGTTTAAGAGGAGATGTCGTTTGAAGAAATTGTTTTAGCGGGGACACACGCACGCGGTGACGACGGACAGAATGTGATCACAAAAGCTCACCTTGTCAGTATGGTGAAATCACTAGACCCTGAATTGCAGGTCATAGAGGATATTGGATTTTCGTTTGTCAGTGTAAGAACGGATTTAACAACAAAACCAGCATTCTCACGAGTGACGTAGCCACGAGTGAAAATACCGCTTTGATGTTCATAAGTGAAATGAAATTTGATCTTACAATGAAAAAGTCAATTCTTCTGTTTCTTAAATGCTTCAAATAGCAATATTTAGCTTCACTAACCATGCCACGCAGTCTTGCAGAAAACTGACACTGTTCCTAATTTTTTCATGTCCAATGTATTTATTGGATATAATGATAGGTGTAATCTGAAGTTTGCACATAAGAAACAGCCAGGGAGGAGATAATTACGAATGGTTACTGAAATGCCTGGGTAGCTCATTCGGATGCGCGTCTGACAAGTGATCAGGAGGACGCGGGTTCGATACCTGCCGGGGTATCATTCTTACGTGGAGATTGATCATGAAATCTTTTCTACGACCATTCTCTCCCTTCCGCTGATTCAAGACGGGCAGTTGTCAGTTTCTGGCGAAAGAAAGTGCACTATACTGGTTAACCGCTCACGTATAAGCCGGCTCAGGAAAAGTGTACATAGGTAAACGGACCGGCTCAAAAATGACCTAGAATAGTGTTGGCTCGGCAGTTAAACTCCAATATAAACAAACACATAATTTAGAGAGAAGATTCCCAAAGACGTTTCGAACCGTCTAAATTCGTGTGACAAAATATGCGACGTCAGCATCGAAAATGACGTGATTAAAGTCTTTTTGAAGCGTGAGCGGGCTACGGGTCGATTCTGACACAGTTCATTAATTTTCAATCATCTAAAAATGGAAAAACTGATCATAGATCTATATTTGGCGGAGAAAAGTAGTTCAACACTGTGAAAAATAAAATTGATATCAATCACTGTTTGAAACAGTGACAATATCGTTTTCTATTTCACAGATAGATCTCTACCCTAATCTTCACTCTTTTATACTTGTGTAGGCAGGGGCCAGTTTCATCAATAAACATCGTACGATTAATCTTAAATTGTTCGTACGCACTTTTTAAAGAACTGCATACGTCAGTTTCATCAAAACATCGCAAAGTGTTCGTACGAGCTAAATTTGCGTTTCACTAAAATGTGTCGCAATTTTGAATATGCTCTCAAACGGGGCCACTAATTGTCACATGCGTGATCACGTGCCGTCTTCAAATAGCCGTGTAAAGTAGATAACACGTTTTAAAATTATTATCCCAGTGGATCTATATGTACATTCAGTATAAACAACGTTGGATCAACGTTGATTCTACGTTGTTCCAAACTTGTGTTTCCATATCGTAAGATACAGATATTAATTATCTAGACCCATTTCCCACTGTACTACTGGCGAGTTGGTCTGTATTGTGACGTCAGACTATCGTTGAGTTCACGTTGTCATAATGAACATTTTACAACAAGCGTGTTTGTCAGTAATTGCGCGCGTGGGGCGGGGGAGGTGTTGGGTTTTCAGCATGAGTGCACGTGTATTGTTGAGTTTATAATATTAAATAACATGCGAGACTTCGCTGAGCATTTTTTTACCTTTTCATGCTCAATTTAATTAATTCAGTTGTACAAGAGCACGGTTTATCGTATGAACTAAAAAAAAAAAAAAAAAAAAAAAAACAGTTTATGAACGGTTTTAACACAAAAACGTCAATGCATGACGATAAATAAAGAACCACAGATAACGTTACATGACGTAGCCTCTGTAAGTGTTCGTATTTAACGTATATCAGTTTTCAGCACCGGTTTGTTGTTGGCAGTGGTTTGTAGCAAATATTTTTTCATTGATTGTTCGTCTGTCAGGCAGTCCAGCCTTCCAATTTAAAAATTCATTCAGCTCATTTGCAACATAGAGTCTACAGAATGACTGATTTTAAATTACAAAGAACCTGTTCTATAACTAGATGTATACACAATTATACAATCGTCTGCACATAGACGAAATGACAGTATGCAAGACCATGATCCCCTTCCCCGCCGTCGACATTAAAGGTTTTCGTACATACGAGTGTACGCACATGTACGTACGTCCTTCCGTATGGGGGTATGTACGCGTTCCTGTACCCTCGGGTTTAAGGCATTGTACCAGAGAGAAACTAAACTTTTAAGAGCTCATATTTTCCAGACCATATGATGGAATTGTGATGATATATAGGTCAAAAGGTTTATTCAGCAATACACTGACCCTTACCTATGACTTCTTTAAATGCTGAAATTATTTAAGAGCTAATATTTTTTAAATCATATAATGGATATGGTTCATATTTGGTACGATGATAGATACACATTTGAAGTAAATTCAGCATACCCGCAACAATGCCCATGACCTCAAGGTCAATGTCACGGACTCAGATTTATTTAAATGTCAACATTTTTTTAATAAGAGCTCGCATTTCCCAACCAATTTAATGGATTTACTTCGTATTTGGTATGACGAAAGATACAGGTAGTGTCTCCGGCTACTCTGTTTTGTTTTCGTCCACATCTGATAAATGATCGGCTCGAAATAAAAGAAATAGTCTTGAAAGGGCCGTAAAACCAAAACTCAAGGTCAATGTCGCAGACTTAGTAATTTATTTTTTTTATGGATTTGATGCATATCTGGACGATGATACACACTTTTTCCAAGATTTAAACGGCATTAACCCGCACCCACGCCGATGCTCTCAAGGACAGTTTTCCAGCCGATCAATGCGGTCTTTTTTTTTCTTTCTTTCTTGTTTTTTTTTTTTTTTTTTTTTTGGCAACATGCTTTTTTGGTGAGGATGGTCCCAGGGCGGGGGCATCTGTGTCATATTCACAATTCTAGTTTTATGTGTCGATTTGAGGTACACTGAGTCTTCATTTTAATCAAAAGTCTGATCGCAGATTGTGGGTAATAGTTAGAACTACCTGAACGCGTTGGTTCTTTAGTTTGCACCCCGCCAATCGTTGGTACAATGTACATTTACTTAGCTCATTTTGGAGACGCTGCTTTCGATTTTGCAGGACTTTTACCCTACCTTGAGGTGAAGTGACATTATAAACCCTACCGACCAAAGCCGCTAAGGTTTAAGGAGCGGTCCCACTCGTACCACTTTTCTTGGGTAGGTTTTTACAATCTAAGCGGTTAACCAGTAATCAAGTCGGGACGGTTTTAGCTCTGCGCGGAAGCACTATGTCTCCAAGCCCCAATGGTCGAAAGCCAGCGTCGGATGAAATATAGATTGTGGGTACTCGTAAGCACAACCACAAAATGCGCTTCTAACGTGTACCCCCAGTCTCTAGTAAGAAAACAAGAAAAAGGCCAAATGGCAGTACGGACGGGTTTTTCAGGGTTACCAAAAGGTCAACCGGGACGCGGACGCCCGGCCGCCCGGGCGCCTGCCCACCCGCCCGCCCGGGCGCCTGATGGACACCGCTATTCAAAAGGACGGAATTTTTCCTTGAACAACCCGTCCACAAATAAGAAAACCCCTAACCCAAACCCAAACTAAAGATTATATAAGGGGTCTTCATTGCATGGGCTAGTATAAGTAATGGGCGTGGTCTGCGAAGGTAAGCGAAATGGCATGTTACGCACCATACTTTTAACAACGAGTGTAGGTTTCTATAACTTTTGCTGCGCGTTATCTTCTTCCGCTATAGCCGTGTCATGTCCAACGTTTAAGACGAAAATTTCATTGTGCGACGTCTAAATATTCATCTCAGAAATACGACAAAATGTGCGAACATCACAAATCTTGAGCATTTGATGAAACAGGATTTTTATCGTATAAACTTCGTACGATCTTTTTAAGAAGAAAATACGTCGCAAATACTTTGATGAAACTGGCCCTGATGTATAACACATTGTGTATAACCTAATACATATGACACATTACAAAGGTGTCCTAAATTTTAACCCTTGTCTCACCACCGGGCAATACCCAAGGGATGTGTCTTTTGCAATCTCGGAGCCCAAGTCCAAAATATGAAAGCTCATTGATAAGTTGCTGTCGAGATAAAAGTATTTATCACGTGACAATAGTCCATGAGATGAACACCCTCTAAACCCCACTTTATAGAGTGACAACTGGGGTTTACGGGGGTATACAATATTTTTTCTTATTTCTGCTCCAAGACATAGGTTGTGGGTACTCGTAAGAACCGCCTCAACGAGGCGGTTCTAACGAGCACTCACAACCTATACTTGTCGTATAAATAAGAAGAATATCACTGATTTTCATCAGAAAAAATAGCCATTTTGGAGATGTGAAAAAATGCACTATGTCACACGGGTGTGTTATCGTTATGTGAAAACAAGATCGCGCAGCCGATGGCATACCATCGCAAATACCCGCTTTTTCTATTAATAACACTAATGCCTCTATATAAGCTTGCCAGAACTACTCGTACATGTAAGTGCAAACAAATTGCAAAGAACATTCTGATAAGCAAAGTTTTTGAAGTGTAAATCCAATAGTTTATAAGATATGGCAAAGTCATACTTTTTGACATTGACCTTGGGGTTATGTTGAGGGCCATCAAAAGTATCCCAATTTATTCTATATCTATCCAAAGGGCCATCCAATAACCAAGTTTCAGAAGTGTAACTCCCAATAGTTTAGAAGATATGGCTAAGTCATACTTTTTGACCTTTGACCTTGGGGTCATGTTGAAGTCAAGGTCACTCCAAAAGTAGCCCAATTTATTCTTTATTCCAAGGGCCATCCAATAAGTAAAGTTTAAGAAGTGTCACTCCAATAGTTTAGAAGATCTGGCAAAGTCATACTTTTTACCTTTGACCTTGGGGTCATGTTGAGGTCAAAGTCACACCGAAAGTAGCCCAATTTTTTCTATTCGAAGGACTATCGAATAAGCAGTTAGAAGCCTCCGTGGTCGAGTGGTTACGCTACTCGCCTTGTAAACCAGGGGTCGCAGGTTCGATCCCGGGCTTCTCCAGACTTTCGGATGAGTCTTTAAACCGAGGTCCCGTCTCCGTATGACCTTAGCTGTTGGTGGGACGTAAAACTGAAACACTCACTCACTCGAATAAGCAAAGTTCCAGATTGAAAACCCAATAATTTAGAAGATATGGCAATGTCATACATTTGACTTTTGACCTTGGGATTATGTTGAGGTCCACCAAAAGTATCCCAATTTATTCTATATTCCAAGGGTCATCCAATAACCAAGTTTCAGAAGTGTAACTCCAATAGTTTAGAAGATATGGCGAAGTCAGACTTTTTGACCTTTGACCTTGGGGTCATGTTGAAGTCAAGGTCACACCAAAAGTAGCCCAATTTATTCTATATTCCAAGGGCCATGCAAAGTTTAAGAAGTGTCATTCCAATAGTTAAGAAGATCTGGATAAGTCATACTTTTATACCTTTGACCTTAGGGTCATGTTGAGGTCACGGTCACACCGAAAGTAGCCCATTTTTTTTCTATTCCAAGGGCTATCCAATAAGCAAAGTTTCAGAGTGGAACTCCAATAGTTTAGAAGATATGGCAAAGTTATACTTTTTTATCTTTGACCTTGGGTCATGTTTAGGTCGACGTCACACCAAAAATAGACCAGTTTATTCTGTATTCCAAGAGCCATCTTAAAACCAAGTTTAAGCAAAGTAATACTTTTTGACCTTTGACCTTGGGGGCCATGTTGAAGCCAAGGTCACAACAAAAGTAGCCCAGTGCCACGTACTAGCCACATGCAAAGTTTCAAAAGTATAGAGGAGATCCATTTACAAGAAATGTGACCGGCACACGGACAGACAGACACATACACACGGACTGACGACCACTCGACCCTGGCACGAAAACAATATACCCGATTTTTGTTTTTTTTTTTTTTTTTTTTTTTGAAAAAGCGGTTATAAAAACCAGTGTGACAGGAATGCAATTGCGCTGTTCTTGTACTTCATACATGCACAACCAGCTAATCTGTCCTGAACGAGGACTCATACTGTTTCCTTTAACCCTTGAATTCTTGAACTGTAAACAAAGAGTGTAAACCCTGATCAGATGCTGCATTCTGATCTGAATCTACGCTGTTCACTTTTGTTTGTGTTTCATTTGATGTTTACCGTTCCCGTCAACACTGTAAAGGTCATTTTGGAGACGTTGCTTCCAATTTTGTGGGACTTTTACCCGACTTTGAGATGAAATGACATCTCAAACCCTGCCGCCCAATGAAACCAATTGGGTTTATAAGCATGGACGGGCCGACTCGCACCGCTTTGGCAGGGCAGGCTTAGATACCAGTACTCGTGTGCGGATCGGTTTCAGCTCTGCATGGAAGCATCATGCAGCCCGTCAATTTCTTCAAGCCCCGATGGGCGGGGCCGACACTGTTCACTAACCAGTGTTTGTTTAACCCAACACATGATTCCAGTCCAGATTCTGTAGTCCATAGACCTCTATGCAACACTCTGACCTCAGAGATAAATCAAAGCACTGAGAGTACTGGTGGGTCGATTGTCTCTCGGTGTAGATAGCGGAAATCGGCCTGAACGGGGACTTAGACTGGTTCGTTGAACCCTAAAATTCATTTACTGTAAGCAAACCGTGTAGACCGTGATCAGACGCTGCGGTTTTCGGCGTCTGACCCCTAAATTCCTATACTGTAAGCAAGCAGTGAAGACCCTGACCAGACGCCGCGTTCTGCGGCAACTCTTGCAAAAGTATTTTTATCTCCCATGCCAATAGGGGTCAACTCTTAAAGGAAAGAATTTGCTCCTGAGAAGCAATTCTTTTTCCTTTAACAGTATACCCATTTTAGTGGGACAGGGCTTATAGAAAAGCGAACAGGAAGTCCCGAAAGTTGTCTCCCTTTGAAAAAATGGCGGGAAAATCTGCCAGGTGCTCCCATTCCCCTTAAATCTGAACCAAAGTCTGTCAAACAAGTTGGCTGCTTTCAAAAAGCATCCAATAGGTTTGGTCTTGTCAGTCTACATTCTGATTTGAGCCAGCTGATATTATTATCCCGCTTAATGCATTTTTTGAATAAAAATAATAAACTTTAATACAACACGTGTACATAAAATTTCGAAGTCTGTGACCTTGGTATCAGCAGGGGTAGGTAGTGATGAGTATTATGTGGTAAATTGTTTAACGCCATGGCAAGTATAAACTAAATGTAACTTACATATGGTTTACACATGTATAGCACAAAACTTAACCAAACGAAAATGTAAACCGAATTTTTCAAAAAGTCATAACTCTGTTAGTATTTGGTGGCATATATCTTCACATCTTAGCCTTACTACATACACATTTTAGGCTTGATCGGATGAAAACTGTATAGTAGGAGTTATACGGAAACGAAAAAAAAGTTTACGAACGGACGGAAACCAACCCCATAACTTAATACGACCGTTTTTTGTTTTTTTTTTTTGGTTTTTTTTTTTTTTGGTTTTGTATTTGTTGTTGTTGTTGTTGTTGTTTTTCAAACGGGCATATAAAAAGATTTTTCCTAAGTCATCAGACCTTCTATAGGGCCTTGGTTATCTATTTCATTTGTTGTTATCGTCCCTGTTATCACTGTATGAGTCTTTTTTGAGACATTGCACCCAATTTTGTGGGACTTTAAACGGAAAGATAAAACTCCTTCTTCTCAAGCCCTGTCGCCCAATGAAACTAAATGGTTGAAATGCATGAACAGTCCGACTCGAGCCACTTTTCCTGAGCAGGCTTAGACTTTCTAGGCGATTTAACACTACTCATGTGCGGCCGGTATCAGCTCTGTGTGGAAGCATCATGCAGCCCAATCTATTTCTTCAATCCCCGATGGACAGGGGCCGATCAGACCTTGGGGCAATATATTGGACTGCTGTATTGCTGAACCGCCTAGGAAGATCTAAGCCTGCCCAGACAAAGTGCTGCGAATCAGACTGTATCTCAAACCTCGGCCGTTTCTTTGAGCGGTACCTCCGCAAAAACCTGAAATTTGCAATCCTTCTGTATATCTTTCTGGATCACAATTTAATTGTAAAAGAAACTGATTAGTAAAACGTCAAGTATTGAGTGGAAATAGAGAACACCATTCTCGGCTTATCAGATACAATAGCCCCCATCGAATGCACCAAAAAGTCTTTTAACAACTAAGTCTGTAACTGGTGGTAGGTCACTTAGTAGTCATGAAGTTTTTGAACAGAAACTATTGCTATCTGTGCTGGGCTCAAGAACAATAAACAACGACCCATCAACGTTATGACTTTGTTTCGCTCCCTAAATATTTTATAATTTGGAAGAGTTAGAACCTTCGACCTTGGCACTGCCGTTTATTCTAGTAGCAAAGACATGTACATGTTTTTACACACCCAGCGATCTTTTTATGTTTGGTTTTACGATCCTTTCAAGATTATTTCACTCACATCAAGCCGATCGTTAATCGGAGGTGAGCGAAAACTAGAGTGCCCGATGAAAAACCTCCTGACCTTCCATTGCAGAACTTCTCATTATGTGACCTGAGCCATGCTCAAATCTACACCGTTGAGAGACCTAATGATTAAGAGTCAGCACTCTTATCCACTGGGCCACACGGAGGCCCGTTACACCCAGCGATCTTTATAAATAAGGAAAAAATAATGTTCTCTGTCTTTCCAACATTTACGTATTATTAGAGCTACCACCGTACCGAAAGATGTCCAGAATATATAAATCTGTTCCTATCTGTGTGAAGTACACTTTGCAAGTTTTGATTATTTGTATTTAACGGCCCAGTCAACACTGATTTGGGTCATGTTTGGGCCTGTCAGTGTACCTATCCACGCTTTTCCTGAGCAGGCTTATCCGTAAGCGGTTTACCAGTTCAGTGCGCATTCTGTCGCCAAAAACTGACCCCTGCCCTTCCTGAATCAGTGGAAGGGAGAGAATGACCATAGAAAAGATATCATAATCAATCCTCACGAAAGAATGTTGCCGACCCCCGTAGGTATCGAAACCGAGCCTTCCTTATCGCCAGTCAGACTGCATCCGACTGAGCTACCGCAGCCAGCCACACTTTGTGAGTAGTAGTAGTTATGTTCTGTTGTTTTTCGTTTCCATGGCCCCATGGACTTACTCCATAATGGCATTGCAAAACGTGAAATTTGCGAAAATGACCGCTACTCCTGCAAAAAGTAATTTCTCTTTTGATATGTCTAAGGGGTATACTCTTAAAGGAAAGAATTTGCTCCTGGGGAGTAAATTCTTCCCTTTTAGAGTAGACCCCTTGAGGAGCAAATCCTCCCCCTTTTAGAGTAGACCCTTTTTTCAGTTGGACAGAGTCAACAGAGTAGCAGCCATGAGGTCCTTAAACTTTATTTCCATCACGAAATCATGCCTATAGAATTGTGATCCCCTTTAATATGTTCTATAAAAGGGCTACTCTTTGGAAGCAAGGAATACACCACAGAACTGAAAAATATGGTGTGCACATGTTTTCCGGGCCAGACTAGCTAGTTTAGGCCAATTAGGCCTCATCAGTGACCCTAAGATATTTTCAAAATTCCACAATGGAATCAATGATCCCAAAGGACAAGAAAATATAATCTACACTATGATGTAGGGCAGGGAGACGTTTTACAGCCGCCACACATTCCCACACACCAGTTGTAGTGAAGTTAAACATGTTCTATAAAAGGGCTATCCTTTGGAAGCAAGGAATACACCAAAGAACTGAAAAATATGGAGTGTACATGTTTTCTGGGCCAGACTAGCTATTTCCGGCCAATTAGGCCTCATCAGTGACCCTCAGATATTTTCAAAATTCCACAATGGAATCAATGATCCCAAGGGACAAGAAAATATAATCTACAATTTTATATAGTAAAGCTCGGGTATGCAGGGGTATACATTAATTTCCGTATTCATGCTCTGAGACAGTAGATTGTGGGTACTCGATAGAATCGCCTCGTCGAGGCAACTTGAATATTCCAATTTTTCTTTTTAATTTTTTTTTTTTTTGCCAAAAAATGGCAATGTATTTGAATAGGTGTGTTTCGAAATAGGGGAGACCGGGGCTCCATTGTACCTTACTTACATATATAGTTTTCGGAGACCTAGCTGTAAGACTCATTACAAAAATGAACGTTTCCTAAAAAGGGGCCGTACTAGCCCCGGTCTCCCCTACGTAAAAATGGTAGACTACGGTAGATGAGTCTAAGATGACCAATTAGTTCGAACACCCTAGCAGTTCGAACACCCAAACTTATTTCGAATCTGTGGCTGAAAACTTTCTCATTTAATTCGAACTCCCAAATTTTTCAGAAATCAGAATTTTTAATACTTTGAACACACAAAAAAATGCCGAAAAAATGCATCCAGAACAAGCATTTCGGACCGTTCCCGGGTTTATCATTACAACATCGTACTGGTCGTATATGAGCTAGCGCACGAAAAAAAGAAAACTTAGCGTGAAATATGTGCGACTTCCAAAGACTCGGATTAACATGCACTCTGTGAGGCAAATGGTTTTCGCTTCTCTCACTTGGATAGCCCTGTGGTAATGGAAGGTTCATACCATCACCGAATACTGATCAGACTGTGAGAAACGCAGGCAGCAAGTGCTTAGATCAACCTTGATGAGCCACAGGAGTTTCGCTTATTTATGTTGTGAAATTCCATCGTCTGCATCAGGCGCATGCGATCAGCGAAGACTAATCGGTTTGCATGAGTACGCTAAGATGTGTCTTCGCTGGTTTCTCAACGACCTGCAAACACTGAGTGAGTGAGTGAGTTTAAGTTTTACGTCCCACCAACAGCTAAGGTCATACGGAGACGGGACCTCGGTTTAAAGACTCATCCGAAAGTCTGGAGAAGCCCGGGATCGATCCTGCAATCCCTGGTTTACAAGGCGAGTAGCGTAACCACTGCACCACGGAGGCTTCTCTGCAAACACTGAACATGCGCACCCACTACCGGTATGTAAGGCAAAGGGTTTCACTTAGCCTTGTGACTTCGTAAGATTTAAGGGTTCAGTAAAGACTGATCACATTGCATCGATGTTCAGGCTGATCCTAGTCGGTGATGTAGCATTGTGGCCTACAAAGGCTTGGATCACCATGCATATGTGTTTTCGCTTTGCTCTCAGACTCTTTGGAGCGTAGCTTCCACTTTCATTATTATTTGTGTGACAGTGTTGCCCTTTTTCCTTGTGCTGTGGCATTTGATTCAATGCCTCTTTGATAGCAGAAGCGCCCCTTTAAATATTAATTGAAAGTTTCCCGCCTTTTTCCACAGAACGTCTTTTAGCACGTGCGAGTGACGATAACAACATGGTTGTTGCATGCAAAAAGGTAGTTTTATTCAGGTAACCTGTTGGGTTACCCTGGTTTTCTGAGGAGCAAGTGAAGATGCCCATTTATTTCACGGTGACAAGGTTTTATTGGAAGTAATTTCGGGGAACATGATTAAGAAAATAAGTCATATGCGATGGGCGAAGACTCAGGTCAGCCTGCACATGCATGCAGTTTGAACAGTCTTCGTTGTTCGTATGTGCCTACCATGGCCTCTGTGCTAATCAAAGAACAACAGGTGAAAACTATGGCCACATTGGCTAGATGCGCAGGCTGATCTGGTCCTTCGTTTGAAACGTTTTTTTCGCCGTGCGCCGGCTTAAAACGACTGTGTACATTTAACCGGCCAAATCTGCTTGCGACATTACAAACACATTCTAAGCTACCAAGTGCAAGGATCAGTCTGTTCAGATCTCCTATCTCGAGTAAAATACTTATTGCGCATGTGCGTACAGAAAAGAATGATAAGTCTGCGCAGTTGTGCAATCGGGATTGTGTCTTCAATGTTCAAGAGGTTTGAAACGTTTCATCGCGCACAAAGTGAAGATCGCACATGCACATGTTAAAATTGTGTATGGTGTCCGCATTTTCATTTTCTTGTTACTTGCCTATCTAAATAACATGATGGTTTTGCATCCGCAGTCTAATCAGTCTTCAGCGGACTTCTTCGATGGGCATTGGATTGCTACATGTCCCCGGCTTACGCTGATTTGAGACAGCTTATGAGTAAGCAGAAAACACACAAACAAGGCTGCGCAGTCTCGCCTGAGGCTTCACTATGCGCTTAAACAATATAGGTGTGTGAGTGTGTGTGGGGTGAAGTATCTATGCGCCTAGCTCCACTGGGTAGCTGCACGTGCGGTTTCAACATCACATCCCATATATACATGTAGCTGGACTTTGTCTGCTGCGGTGTAGCCGGAACAAAAAAAAAATATTACAGACTATCTGGAAATTCTTTGAAAAATATATGGGCTTCTCTTAAGAAAAGAATTTGCTCCAAACAAATCAATTTCTGTTATTCCTGAGATCACAAATAGTGATAGTTCAATAGGTGTAAATATCATTAATGATAATGTGTAACCTTATACTTGTAACTACATGATAAGCTCGCATTCAAAGACCCCCTGCACACACTAACTTATTTATAGATCAAACGGTTCTGCACTGCATAAGTGATATTTATAACTTCTAATCACTTGCGGATTGACAGGGCGGCGGGAAAAACGTAGTCGTTTAAAATATTGAACCCAGCCTGGTCTAATGCATGAACTTCTTTCAGATCAAACAGTTCGAACACTGATAAATTTCCAATCTGATATTTTCTAATATTCGAACACCCGGATCAGTTGTTGGAGTTGAAGCGCTTGCTTTTCGGTCTGTTTCGCTATTCAGACAGGCTGTTTCCTGTAAATGCAGTATAGTATTGCATCATCGTTAAAGCTGATTGGTTGATCACGTCACGTGCCCCTCCATGGAACAGTTACAATCTGGTCATTATACCCGGTTTGCCCGCCTCATGGCGACCAAACCAAAAAGGACATACTAACTTGAAAATATGTTGTATTAATCCAGGGTCTGTAAAGAAAAAAACAACCTTGTGTCATTTCAAATGACCTTGATCTGGTAGCCGTGACTGAAACCTGGCAAGGTTCTTCAATTGATAAAGCATGTACGAGTGAACTCAGTTTGAAACTCTTTCAGGGGTAGGCGTGGCGGGGGTGTCCCGCTCATCTTTAAGGCTAACATAGGCCTTCGTATTGTAGCATCAATCCACGATAATGACTTTTCTAGCTTTGAATATATGGACTGCAATGTAGTAATTGGTGACTTTTCCCTACGCACTGCTGTATTATATAGACCACCTCCAACACAATAAAATCATCACGAAAACAGGCCTATATAATTTTGACTCCCTTGAACCCCATTTTTATATTGTAAAACTGGGGTTTACAGTGGTAAATCTTATTTTTCTTATTTCCGCTCTAAAATATTGATTGTGGGTACTCGTAATAACCGCCTCGATGAGGCGGTTCTAACGAGTACCCACAATCTATATTTTGAGCAGCTCTAACGAATACCCACAATCTATATTTTGAGCAGAAATAAGAATAACAAATCACAATTTTTCGGGGTTTTTTTTCCGCGGTAAAATTAACAATGTATTTGTATAGGCGTGTTTTCGTAATGATGGTTTAAAAACAACTGTATTTCTGGAGCAGGAATGACCAGAAGTTTTAGCAAAATATGCAACAATAGATAAAAATATCATCATCACTGGCGACTTAAATTTTCATCTCGACATTCTATCAGATTGGGACACAATTAAGTTCAATAGTGTTTTACAATCCTGCGGCATGCTAAAAAATGTAAAAGCTTGGACATACGCTAGACGCTGTGATAACACGAGAGACTGATAAAATTATATCCTGTATGGATATTACTGATCAAGGGTTCTTTGACAACTCTGGAAAAGTCACACGTGATCATTTTGCTGTGACTTTTAGCGCACACCCAGCTAAGCCTCGTGCTGTTAGAAAAAACAGTTTCTTTTAGGAAACTTCGTGCTATTGACATTATGGAGGATCTTACATGAGTGTTCATGTATTATTGAATTTATTAAATGAGTTGATGAAAAGGGATAAAATGCGAGGCTTTGTCGAGCATTTTATCCCTTTTCCTCAACAAATTTATTAAATTCAACAATACATGAGCACGAATGCAAGGTTCTATTTATCATATGAAATTTAATGCGCATTATATTCACAATTGTTTACAAAAATGTCAATTTTTTCGCCGTTAGTAAACGCGACGTCGTTAAGGACGTCGTAAATTTAACGTTACGGGACGTATCTAGCTAATTTGCATATTTAATCCATTAGTGGATTATCGAAATATTACATGGCGTTATTACACTCTCAGACGAGACGTCATATGATAACATTCATTTAAACATGATATTGTTTCATCATCAGTTCAGCAGTCTTAACTCAGCAGATCTAGAAGAGCTTGTTAGTGCATATACAAGTGAACTATCAGCCCTAATCGAGAAGTATGCCCTTTCCGTACAATCACTTTAAGGCCTTCATGTGTTTGGTACACACAAAACCATCACGATGCTAAACATTTGAGACGTAAATTGGAACGTAAATGGCACAAACCAAAACTTATTATTGACCATCAAATTTATCGA
This sequence comes from Lucinisca nassula, assembly GCA_963580285.1. Lineage (NCBI taxonomy): Eukaryota > Metazoa > Mollusca > Bivalvia > Lucinida > Lucinidae > Lucinisca > Lucinisca nassula. Next base: position 100,044,824 of record OY757011.1, read on the forward strand.
AGCCAGGGTGGAAAAGTGAACAAAATGCCGAAGCAAGCCAAAACTGACTACTTTTCGGATAAGGTATCATCTGTGGGGTGCCTCTTTACTATACTCAAGCACTTTGAAAACGCAACATTATATTTTTTAAATATTTTTGAAATGGCCCAATCCAAAATCTTATTAGCAAATATATGCTTCCATACACCATAAATAAAATCATATGAGGTGGTCAGATCGATAAAATATCGGTCGACTACACGTGATATCGTAGCACGTGCACACCGAGATATGACCTTGTTTATATGATCAATTCCGCATGTACAACCGATATCTTTCATTCAATCTCTTCAAAAGTTGTCTTCAAATCGGTTTTTGGTTGAAATTTGGATAAATTTACAAAACTGAGCATGCCAAGGCTAAATAACGAAAATCGGAATCGGATTTTAGGCCTTTTGGACGCTGGCATTTCACAGAAGGACATTGTTCGGCGTTTTAATGTTGACAGAACCACAATATATCGTCTCGTTCAACGTGTCAGGTTAACAGGAACTGTTAATGACCGCCCCAGGCCTGGGCAAGTGCGCGTGACGTCAAGACGTCAGGATAATTACATCCGTCAACTCCACCTACGGCATCTTTTCCAGACGGCCGCGCAAACAGGTTCCGTCGTCATTGGCAACCGAGGGCGACGTATTCATCGTATGACAGTGTCTCGACGACTTAAGGAATTTGGTGTTCGTTGCCGGCGTCCGTACCACGGATCAATACTTACACGACGTCATCGTCAGCTTCGCATGAACTTTGCACTTAATCACCAGAGACGTGTCAACTGGCACGACGTCGTCTTCAGCGATGAGTCCAGGTTCAATTTGTACCAAACCGATGGGCGGGTACGCGTTTATCGACGTGACGGCGAAAGGTTTGCTGATAACTGCGTTGTTGAAAGAGACCGGTTTGGAGGCGGTGGTGTCATGGTCTGGGGCGCCATCAATTACAATTTTCGCTCGCGTTTATTGATAATTCATGGAAATCTCAACGCCAGACGTTACGTCGATGAGATTCTTCGGCCAGAGCTTGTTCCATTGTTGCGACGTCAACGTAACCCCATGTTATTTCAGCACGATAACGCCCGCCCGCACACGGCAAGGTTGACGCAGGACTTTTTACGTCAAGAAGGCATCAATGTTCTCCCTTGGCCGTCGAAATCACCCGATCTGAATTGTATCGAACACCTTTGGGACGAATTGGGACGTCGTGTACACGGACGTCAAAACGCGCCACAGACTGTGAGGCAGCTCGCGATAGCCCTTCAGCAAGAGTGGGATAACATCCCCCGACGTACTGTGCGACGTTTGTATTGTTCAATGCGGTCCAGGTTACGTGAATGCTCTCAGCGCGCAGGTGGGCATACCCGATATTGATGTGGCTGGAGATTTGACTGACACATGGTGTGTTTGCCGCAGTGTAGACTGCTAATGTGAAGGGACAGCTCTAATGTGATTGTGGCAAACGAAAGTCATTTGATGAATATTGTTTGTGATGAAATTCGTTTTTTGAAAAAATTGGTGAGTTAAAAAATAATTACATTTTCCTTATGATGATGCGTTTTCAAAGTGCTCGAGTATATTTAATACAATTTCGAGATAATACTTTAATTATAGATATCTATAAATCAAATTATAGATATATATAAATCAAATTATAGATATATATAATTAACATAATTGATATCTATAACGATCAGTATTTTTTGATATCATAAACTGTAATGAATGATATGTAATATATATTTCTTGATATCTATAAATTTGGCTTATGATATCAATTATTCCTTTGCTTATATAGATATTCGAAATAAAATTATAAATATTTATAATTGTAATTAATGACATCTATATTTCAGTCTATAGATATCTAAAATGTAAAGAATTATTGATATCTCATATTGCATCCGATTTTTGGATGTCAATAATTAGATTTGTTTGTATGGGTTGAGATTTTACACCCCCTCAAATCTTTTAAGGTAATGTTTGAGACACTGCTTCCAATTTTATGGGACTTTAACTCGACATTGAGATGAAATGACTTCTCAAGCCCTGCGTGTCAAAACAAACAAAAAGGGTTTATATGCAAGGACTGGTCCCACTTTGCCTGGTCAGGCTTAGTCCCTCGTGTGCGGTGGGTTTCCCTCTGCGAGGAAACATGAGGCAGCCCAATCTATTTCTCCAAGCCTCATTGGGCGGGGGTCGCTCAATAATTAGAACTAGGGTGCCTAAAATAGAAAAATTCATATACCCTTTGGGTCTTATATTGTTAGAGTCTGGTTCAAATGTTGATAGCCAAGTTTTCATTTTTCCGCCTACATATTTAAGTTCAATTTGATCGGTTGAAAACTGTTGATCACACCTGCCATATCATGTCAATTGCTAGTTCTGTGGCGTCCGGTATGAACAAAACTGCACGTTTAGTGTTAAGTCCTCTATATTTGGCAAAGTAGAAGTAAAACAAAGATCAGGAACCGATACAATTAACTTACTCCACCCATCAAAGACACCAAAGGGAAAGAAACACAAACACCAAGCGACCAGACCATAATGGAAACCTAAACAAAAGAAGGCCATAAGGACAGTTACTTTCCCACAAAATGGCCATATGGCCTTCCAAAATAAAAAGACACAAGTGATACACACAGTAAGTAACAAACAACACCATAAATAAACCGCCACAGAAGAACCGCCTTGGAACGGTCAGTGGAATGATTTCCACTGGGGTAAATCTATTTTTTTATGTAGACTTCTGAATTTGCATTAGTCGATTCCATAATTATTCATTTTTTATGTATGCAATTCTGAACCTAGGGATGTAAAATAGCTTTCCTTTACCGCCAGAAGTAAAGCGTTCCTCGTAGAGAGAACACTTCTCATTTCGTATTTTCGTATGTTGTAATAGGGAATTTCGGCATCATTCAGTAAGTATGAGACTTATTTGCTTGTTATTATTATTATTGTTTTCCCTGGGTTCATATTGGCTGAATAAAAGCCTCTGTGGTGCAGTGGTTATGCTACTCGCCTCTTAAACAGGCGGTCGCAGGTACGATTCCTGGGCTTCTCCAGACTTTTGGATGGGCCTTTAAACCAAGGACCCGCCTCCGTATGACTCTAGCTGTTGGTGGGACGTAAACTGAAACACACACTCATTTAGGCTGAATGCTTTATCTGTATAATGATAATGCTATTCTTTTATATGTTTTCTCACATTATAAACGCTTGACTCAATATTTTCTGAATATGATATCTAAGGCCGACACGATTAATCGTATAATCGATTATATTAATCGTATAATCGATTAATCGACCGATAAATTCCACAAAAATGATTATCATTTCTGATTTGCTTTAAATCGATTACTTGATAGGTACAATTTTCTACCCAAAGTTATGCCTAAAATAGCTGGATGAGTGGCAAACAGTGCAGACCCTGATGAGACGCCGCATTATGCGGCGTCTCAGCTGGGTCTACACTGTTTGCTCAGGCCTGTCTGTTCAAATATACATATGGTAAAGTGAAACATATAGTAAGAGTCATGCTCAGACGGAAAGCCAGGCAGGTAAAATAATGACAAAACCTTAGCGATTACCAATCGATTATCGATCGCAATGACGTGACTGATAATCGATTATCTTTTCAGCTCCGATTAGCCAGCCCTAATGATTTCTGTAGAGATGAACGATACTGTTAAATGACACACCTTTAGTATGCTTAGCCTATGTTTAGAGTAAAATTTATGCATACTTTTGTTCATTGATATCCCTGTCGACACGAAACGTCGACTCAACGTTGCTTCAGCGTTGAATGCCTGCTGAGATATTGTAGTGCGTTACATGTACTTGAATATTTGTTATTGCTATGTTATAATTGTGCATTTGTAACTTGCAGATAACTGTCCACGGCATTCTATGGTATAGATGTTTAGACGTTGTCGTAGAGATGTACAGCCCTATATGTGCATTAAAAATGAAAAAAAAAAAAAAAAAAAACGACGCGTGTATTGACTGTTGTTCTGTCCCCATATTTTAAGCAGTTTGGGTCAAGCTGCTACACATATGGCATATTAAAAGGTGTCCTAGATGTAACACCGTGCCTCACCGCCGGGTAATAACCTAGGGATGTTTTAGACCCACCAAGGCACCTGAGTTCTCATATGAATGCTCTTTGATCAGTACTGTCGAGATACATCTGAAAGCAGTGTGACAGGAATGCAAACGTGCTTGACCAGGGTGACTGCAATAGCTCTTCTTCTGCTTCATACATGTACAACCAGCTAAACTGTCCTTAACGAGGATTATGACTGTTTCCTCTTTAGGGGAATGGGAACACCTGGCAGATTTGTCCGCCATTTTTCAAAGGGATATAACTTTCGGGACTTCCTGTTCGCTATTCTATAAGCTCTGTCCCACTGAAAAAGGGGTCTACTCTTAAAGGAAAGAATTTGCTCCTCAGGAGCAAATTCTTTCCTTTAAGAGTTGACCCCCTATTGAGTTGCCTCCCCTAAAGGTGTTCCCATTCCGCTTAAGCTGTAAAATCTGATAAGATGCCGCATTCTGATCTTGAGCTAAACCCTTTGCCAACTATAGTTCAACTTCGATGGCTCGAACTTCCATTGCTTGTTTATAATGGATTAGTAGAACCCTTTCTTGAGTCCCTCCAGATACAAAATAGTGATGGATAGTTTAGAAATATTTTCTTCTTTTTTTGTAAATGTATGCTGTGTGTACTCATTATAATCGCCTCGTGTACATGTATCTGTAATTAACACCTAACCTTTATATATGGAATCCCGACAACCACCCTGCTAGAAGCGTCCAATATAGAGTCCATTTTCTTTGGAGGGATGTAAATCTGCATGTTCTTAAATTTTATATACTTTTATAAATTTCTCAGGCATAATATTAATGATATAATGCAATACTAGAAACAAACTAATAAATATTAATTCCATTCAACCCTTTTCTCGACAATAATAATGTCAATTTCATAACACACATTTACCTTCAAACCCTCTTTGGAATATTCCAAACAACTTTCCCGATTCAATTATAGGCTCAATAAGCTTGTGTTCTTCTAATATACAGTAAAATTCCTATATTAAGACCACCTTTGTGACTGTTCAAAAGTGGTCTTAAAGACCACTTTTGAACAGTCCCAAAGGTGGTCTATGGCCATAGGACACTGTATGCAGAAAACACAAAGAAAGAATATCTGCAACCTACTAAATGAGCTTTTTAAAGCAGAATTAGTCTTAATTTTAGGTGGTTTTAATAGCGGAATTTCAGTGTAACTAAAGAATTCATAATACTATATTAACCAACGCCTAGAAAAATGTGGCGTACCTTAGCAATACCTGAGTCTGTTTTAATCACTAAGGTAGTCACCAGTACAGCCAATAATGGACAAATAATTCTGTTGTCTGTTACATAATGTGTCATAAAAGTGAGATTAAGATTTTATAGTTGCCTTTATATATAGTAGTTCGTCTGTCATCACTGACAATGGCCAATCTTAATCATATTTGCGAAATGTTACTATTTGTTTGTTCTAAGATGGATGATGCGACCGATTCAAGCTCTGAACTGTCTATTGCAAATAGAGCAACAGAGGCTAGAGGAAGACAGCTCTGTTGGTGATGCCTTAGCTCTGGCTTTGCGTTGTGCACGTTTCTGCTAAGCTTCACTGATTCTTTTTGCCTCATATTCATTGGCGCCCCTTTTGATGAGACCACGCCACTTTGCTCTGTCCTGTGCAATTTGTTCCCACGACTCTGTTGGAATGTTGAAGTCCCTGAGTGAGGGTTTGAGGGTGTCCTTGTGGCGCTTCTTCTGACCGCCTTGGGAGCGTGTGCCCATTTCTAGTTCTCCATAGAGAATTTTCTTTGGCAAACGTTCCTCAGGCATTCTGGTAACATGGCCTGTCCATCTTAACTGTGCTAATTTCAGAAGAGTATGTACACTTTGCATCCCTGCCCTGTTCAGGACTTCTGTGTCTGGAATCCTGTCTTGCCACTTAATCTTTAAGAGTTTTCTAAGACAGCTAGTATGGAAGTGATTCAGTCTTTTGGCATGCCATTGGTAGTAAACTGTCCATGTTTCACATGCATAAATAGTGTTGGCAGCACAACAGCTCTGTAGACTTTCAGTTTTGTGTCAAGTCTGATTCCACTTCGATCCCAGACACTACTACGTAGTCGGCCAAATGCTGCACTAGCTTTGGCAATCCTGGCGTTGACTTCATCATCAATGTGCACGGCTCTTGAAAGTGTGCTCCCAAGGTAGGTGAACTTGTCTACCACTTGCAATCTTTGACCTTTCACTGTGATGGTGGGCTCTTTGTAAGGCTTACCAGGTGCTGGCTGATAGACTACTTCAGTCTTTTTGATGCTGATTGTGAGATCATAGCTATCACAGGAGTCGGATACTTGTTCTATACCTTTTTGCATCTTCTCTTCTGCAGGAGCACCTTTTGCCATGTCATCAGCAAAGAGGAACTCATCTAGCACCTCTGTCTGCTCCTTGGATTTGCCTTTACATATCAAATTGCTGACAGCACTAGTGCGACCACTGTCTATGAACTGGGACGGAGAATAAGGCTGTTCCGTTTAACCCTTTAATTCCTGTATTTGTATGCCAACAGTGAAGACCCTGATCAGAACGAGTACTTTGCAGCATTAAATCTACACTGGTTGCAAAAAAAAAAAAAAAAAAAAAAAACATCATGAAACCAGTCCAGGTCCACACAGCACTGGCCTGACCTGACATCCATATTCATAGAAAATAGCTGTAAATGACATATTTTTAAAAGAGATTGTGGACATTGCAATACATGGCTGTTCGTAAAAGAAGTTTGTTTGGAATACTGATGTAAAATGGTGATGAGTAAAGTGATTACTTGATTTTAAGTATACCTGATACCCCTTCACAAATATTGGTTATGTCTATATAGTTTATGTAAAAAAATGGCGATCCGACGCTAATCCGGTATAGTGCTCGTTTCGAGGTACTTCAGGGCTGGTTCGCATTCCGTGTACTTTGTTCATGTAAAATGAATTATTTGGTGCTCTTAACATAATAATTGCATTTCATATATTGTAGGGAACGACTGCAGCGTAGTTGGCCTATATTTTTCAGTCTTTATAATGTAACAAAAAGCTAAAAACTGTCCAATATACAGATAAGAGCAGTGGTCTAGAGGGAAGCTGCTCGACCACGAGACCTTAACTTACTTTTTAACCAGAGGGTCGTGCGTTCGAATCCCATACTTTTTTTTCATGAAAACATATAAACGGTTATTAGCTTATTATTACTTGCAAGTTTGTTTGAAGATTTTTGTGTCAAGAACTGAAAATATATATATATTTTTTTTTAAATACGAAGGCTTGAAAAGGATTTCTTGTTCATTTGTTCTAAGGGTTCGCGTTTGGGGCGAAAATTGAAAACCGGAGTACCCGGAGAGCAACCTCCTGGATTTCAGATGCAGAACGGCGTCTCACATTTGACCCTAGCCAAACATGTCTGTTACAGACCTAATGATTAACATTCAGCGCTCTTATCTACCCCTTCAAGTCAGTCGTCTGTAATCAGATGTGGTCGAAAACTCGAGTACCCGGAGCAATCCCTAGTTGTGTTTTAGCTCACTATTAAGGACAAGAAACAAGGAAAATTAATGGCTTAAGTTTCGTATTTGTTGTGGTTACTTGCTTAAAAAATCTCGACGAGGCCATTGTAACAAGTACATGTATCAAATACATCAGTAGGGCGGCATCTAAGGCCGTTGCTATGATTCTATTCGCAATCTGCTTCCGCCGGTTGGGACTATATTTTGTCCAAAAAAATAAGGAAGAAAATCACAAGAACTTCCGGTAATTTATAGGCCATTACATTTTGTTATGAGCTGTAGATTGGAGAAAAATGAAGGACAATTAATGAAAATGATCTTTTCTGAGGTCTATAGAAAAGGGTAGAGAGTGTGAAGGCTTAAACCGACTTAGCAGACGCCGCGAAACAATGGCCCCTCAATTTATTGATGGCAAAGTACTTTGATACACATGTTGGGAAAAAATGGCACAAAAAAATGCTCCCCTCCAGATTAAGATCATTTTTCGCACACTTGTCAAGGACATATCAGTCCGTCTTAAGGACTGCATGGGAGCTGTCGCGAGCGTGGTACATTAAGAAAATCCTTGTTCAACTGAGAGCCAATTCTGCTTGGAATTACGAAGAGTACGCATGCGCGTTTCGATATCTTGTCAAGTCATTCTTTTCTCGCATAATTCAGGATTACGGGGGGACATTATTTAATATGCTCTGCAGTCTGAGGAGTTGAATTACTTTGGTAATCTAACCATACTTGGAGAGAGAGAGAGAGAGAGAGAGAGAGAGAGAGAGAGAGAGAGAGAGAGAGAGAGAGAGAGAGAGAGATCCAGCCAGCAGAGCATGTCGGACCAACGTCAGGCCGACAGCGATACGACGTGTCTGTCCGGGCCCGACGTTGGCCCCCTTTTATGCTGGCAGGAGAGAGAGAGAGAGAGAGAGAGTCTCGGAGAGAGAGAGAGAAAATCAAAATGAAAGTTTACAGATACGCGTAAGGAATGCACCATGAAGCGAATGAAATTACGACGAGAGAGAGAGAGAGAGAGAGAGAGAGAGAGAGAGAGAGAGAGAGAGAGAGAGAGAGAGAGAGAGAGAGAGAGAGAGAGAGAGAGAGATCGATAGAGACCAATCTGTCAGTTAAAAAAAAATCAGTAGTTTGCGGACTTTGATTTGGTCGATAAGATTTACTGACGTCATTTAATATGACGTAATTTAATATGATTTCGTCACACCAAACTGTCTACACAGCTGTGTCATGCCTGTGTAAATATACTGTACATTCAGTGTATTGACAAAATTATCGATGTAAATTATTATAAACAAACATGGTTGAAAGGTGGATTGTTCAGTGAAGAAGATGAGTATGGTACCAAAAGACTTGTATTCAACTCGCTTTTCATTCGTTGTTATCAAATACAGGGGAATTATGTGAGTTTCACTTAAAACTTTTTGCCAAACCTGCCATTTTGGAAAGAAAAAATGGGTTTGTACACACGTTTCGACCGGAAGTGGCTAGAAAAAAATGGCACAAAAAATGCTCCCTCGCCGATTTTGGCACAAGTTTCAAGGTGAACAGATTAATATATGCCGGAATTGATGATATAGGTGAGAATAATCGCGAGGAATATTATAATAGTTTATTTTTGTTTTCCCCGATGGTACCGACATGGTTGAAAATTCGCAATTTTCAAACCCTTGGTCTGCCCACACCAAGATGCTAATTAAGGTTTTAGTCTTTGTATTGAATACAGCAATATTTATATATATCGCTTTTATCTTTGTCAAAGCTAAAAAATAAACGACAATCACGTAATTTGATGTGAAAATAGTAAGTCGAATGGGAGCATCAAAATCGGAAGTAGTCCCATCGAATCGACGCACGAGAATTTTGTTTTTAAATCTACCTACGCTGGCCACTCTGATGCCCTACTGCATAGGTTTCTGAAGAGATGAACATACATGTATAAACGACAGGTTTATTAAAATGCTTATAGTGATAAGAATTAGTGATATTTAAAGATCTGAAAACAGATTTTTAATGGCTTTGGTTTTACGGCCCTTGGTAGATTATTTCTCTCATTTCGAGCCGATCGTTATTCAGAGGCGGGAGAAAACAGGAGTACTCTGAGTAAAACTACCTGACCTTCCGTTGCAGAACTTGGGGTCCCACATTTGACCCGAGCAAGGATCGAACCACAGCGGTGAGAGACCTAACGATTAAGAGTCAGCGCTCTTATCCATTAGGCCACGGTGCCGTCAAAACGTTTATATTTGCTACAGAAAAATAAACACGTTGATTGTTTTCCATAAACCAAAACATTAAAAAGCCCAGTAGCTTCCTCATAACGAAAACACGCCTATACAAATACATTGTACATTTTACCGCCGAAAAAAAGAATATTTTATGATGAAAAATTGTGCTATTTTTCCTATTTCTGCTCAAAATATAGATTAGGGGTACTCGTTAGAACCGCCTCATCCATCTATATTTCAGAGCAGAAATAAGAAAAATAAGGTTTACCCCTGCTAACCCCAGTTTTACTACATAAAAGTGAGGTTCAAGGGGGTCAAAATTTTATAGGTGTGTTTTCGTGATGTGTTACTTACGTCCATGTTGTAGTAAATCCATTAAAATTAGCCGGGTTTTCTTATCCCTGAGGCCCTAAATCTATCTGTAGAATCTGGGCTAGAATCATGTGCTGGGTTTAGCAAACAGTGTAGTTGGCAAACAGTGTAGCCCAGACCAAAATGCGGCATATAATCAAGTTTTACACTGTGTTTTTTTTTTTTTTTTTACAGCTAAAAATTAAGGATTGAAGGGAACATTCTCAGCCCTCGTTCAGGACAGTTTTAGCTCCTTGCTTTGAGGATTAATGTCCCTGACAACACTGAAGAGGTTGCTTCCAATTTTGTGGCACCATTATCCGACACCACTATCCCTGCCGACCAATGAAACCAATAGGGTTTATATGCATTGGACGCGCACCACTTTGTCTGGGCAGGCTTAGACCTTCTAAGCGGTTTACCAGTACATGTGCGATCGGTTGTATGTAGTACAAGAAGAGCTATTGTAGAGCTCTGGTTATGCGCAATACTGCTTATTATTATTATTATTATTATTATTATTATTATTATTATTATTATTATTATTATTATTGATTTCAAATGGTTGTATCTGAACAGTCACGTATCAAAGATCATTCAAATTTAGAACTTGGGCGCCTGGGAGGGTTTTCTGAGATAGCAAAAAAAAAAAATAAAAAATAAAAAAAAAAAAATCTAGGTTAATGCTGGCGGTGAGGCAAGGGGTTAAAATCTAGGGCACTTCTTTAATGCAGTTCCACAATGCTAACGGGTTATATAAATCAGCTTATTATAAAAGAGTGAAGAACATGGGGACCTGAATTTTAGGGTGATTTCACTTTATATGTGTTTGAATTCAAGTTTTGCGTCATCAACACTGTTTAGGTCATTTTGGAGACTTTTTTCAATTTCATGGGACTTATATCGACATCATTGCGATGAAATGGCATATCAAGCCCTGACGGCTAAACAAACAAACCAGGTTTATTTAATGTGCGGTTGGACTCGCACCCTGTTGCCTAGACAATCTAGCTCAGATCCTCTAAGCGATTTACCAGTACCCAGCAGTTTGTCATGTTGGTGATTCTGATTCTCCGCCCCCCATTATGTATATTGCTTCTTTTTAGTTAGGTTTGGATATTCTGAGTCACCACCTGTTTAGGAAGGAGTTGCTGGCTCGGTTTACCTGTTGTCCCTTTGTTTATTGTCGTCACTCCATGTTTCGACTTCTTTCCCTAGTGATATTGTGGAAAGAATATAAGAATCTGATATGGAATTCTGTTGTAGATGAGCGTTTCGAACCGGGTGGGAAACGCCCATCTACAACGGAACCCCATATTGGATTCTTTTTCTTGCGCAACACCTCCGGTTAGTTTTGACAGCTCGCAAATGTATATTGTTTACAAAATAAAAGTAGTGCGGAAGTAGTTCCGGCAGTTGAATAGAATTGAAGCGCATTTATGTTAGTTGCCTAGGTCGGAACACCAGGGTCAGAACATAAGTTTCTATCCCAGGGTAAAATCACGGATTTCCTTGTCTGGTGTGCAAAAATTTGAGATCTGATTGTATCAGCTCCTGATCGTTTCTCTTTAATTTTCACATCTTTATACGGTAGATTCTTTATTGCTGATGAACATAGATTATGGTTACTCCTTAGAACCCACAATCAATGTTTGAACTTAAAAAAAGATCAATGACTATCATCTGAAAAATGCTTGTTCTGGAGATATGCAATCAATCCTTAAGTTTAGCAACGCCTCTGTATAACACTTAACTACATGTTATACTTTTTCTTGTTAACTATTCTTATCCTGTGAGGTCAGAGTGCTGCGTCAGAGAGTTATCTATAGAATCTGGACTGGAATAATGGTTTGACTTTGTTTTCAGTATAGGGACTTATGGGTTAAACAGAAAAGTCTAAGTCCCCGTTCAGGGGCCAGTTGTTCAAAACTAACGATGTCGTTAGTTAACGTATCGTTAAAACTTTTATCATTAAATATGGCAAATATGCTGAAATTTTTGCTGAAAAATGTGAGCAGCTTTTGCTGCTGATGCAAAAGCTGCTCACATTTTTTTTCAGCAAAAACAGCAAAAGCTGCTCACATTTTTCAGCAAAAATACCAAAATTTCCGATATTGTACTTGCTAGAAGAGTTAAAAATATGACCACTAACGAGCTCATTAAGCTAACGATGCTTTGAACAACTGGCTACAGGACTATTTTTCCAGCCCACACTCAGAGACAATTGGACCCGTGCTGACAGTGCATTTATTTTTATTTTTATGTATGGCATTTCATATGTTAAGCAGATCAATGCCAACGAAAGAATGTTGCCGACCCCGCAAGTATCGAACTCGTGACTTCCTGATCTCCAGTCAGACGCGCACCCGACTGAGCTACCGAGCCTAAATAAAAAGATATCACCTCACGTGTAATATGACATTGTTACCGGAATGTAATGGCATGACGCCGCCCAAGACATTCCTGTATTGTATTTTAAAATTCATTTGAACTCGTGGTTATTTCGAACTCGCCAACGGCTAGAAGGGTCGCTTCTTAAATTTCATATGAGATTACCACGGAAGTAAGATCCTGTATAAAATGTCCATAAAAGATCATAGCAACAGAATGTTCTATAATAAAACTGCGTAACATAACGGCACCAGAAGTCACAGTGAATAGACATTTTTGATATGCCCACAAAACGAAAACCCACATAGTACAGGGCCGTTACGCATGATGTGGTTTACAAAAAAAAAATCAAAGCACTGAGAGTACTGGTTGTTCGATTGTCTCTGAGTGTAGATTGAGAAATGATCTGTTCATTCCAATATTTCTAAGCAAGCAGTGTAGACCTGATCAAACACGCGTTATGTGACGTCTGATTATGTATCCACTGTTTGCTATTGCCCCGGTGCACCAGCCCATTTACTTTTTACAGTTCTGACGTCACATGGAGGCGACTATCGATGCTATAAGCGACCGGTACCTGGATTTGCGACAGCCAATGGTATAAAGGGACTGTATGGTCACCAAAATTGTTTTCATTGTTGTTGTTTCTTTTTATTATTTTCGATTTGAAAAATGTTTATATTTCTTAATCCTTCTTGGAAGCATGTCAGCCTGAATACATTTGTTAATGATATCTTTATGTTTACAAGAATAACTAGACAATCAAGTGAGCATGCTCACTAATACCCCCGGCTACAGCCATCAGTAAGACATGAGCAAAAGAAACATACAGTCGAGTTCATACAACCGTCTTTTGAGCAGAAATGAAGAAAACTGAAACCCGAGTTATGGTTGTTGTGTTCTGCCCATCCTATTATTGTGCTTTACATTTGTTTGAAGTTTCATGAAATTATCTCAAACGGTTTGAACGTTGCAGAGCGGACATAAGTGTATGGTAAAAATGGCAATTATCAATATTCAAAGGGCAATAACTCTTAAAGTAGGAAAACAAGAGTTATGGTTCATGTGTTCTGCACGTCGTCACATGGTTTTCAACAGTCGTGTGGAGTTTCATGTAAATATGTCAAGCCGTTTAAAAGTAATGGAGAAGACACGAAGGTGTTAACAGACACATAATTTACTATCTTCAAAGGGAAATAATTTATAATGTATGTAAATAAGAGTTATGGTTCTTGTGTTCTGCCCATCCTATTATCTTGCTTTACATTTGTTTGAAGTTTCATGAAATTATCTCAAACGGTTTTAAAGTTACAGAGCGGACACAAGTGTATGGTAAAAATTGCAAGTTATAATATTCAAAGGGCAATAACTCTGAAAGTAGAAAAGCAAGAGTTATGGTTCATGGGTTCTGCATGTCGTCTCATGGTGTTTAACATCTGCGTGAAGTTTCATGAAAATATGTCAAGCCGTTCAAAAGTTATGGAGCGGACACGAAGATGTTAACGGACACATAATTTACCATGTTGAAAAAAAAAATAATTCAAGTATGTCCAAAGAGAAATAATTCATAAAGCATGCAAACCAGAGTTATGGTTCTTGTGTTCTGCCCATCCTATTATTGTGCTTTACATTTGTTTGAAGTTCATGAAATTATCACAAACGGTTTTAAAGTTACAGAGCAGACACAAGTGAATGGTAAAAATGGCCATTTTCAATATTCAAAGGGCAATAACTCTGAAAGTAGGAAAGCAAGGGTTACGGTTCATGTATTCTGCACGTTGTCTCATGGTGTTTAACATCTGCGTGAAGTTTCATGAAATATGTCAAGCCGTTCAAAAGTTATGGAGCGGACACGAAGGTGTTAACAGACACATAATTTACTATCTTCAAAGGGAAATAATTTATGATGTATGTAAATAAGAGTTATGGTTCTTGTGTTCTGCCCATCCTATTATCTTGCTTTACATTTGTTTGAAGTTTCATGAAATTATCTCAAACGGTTTTAAAGTTACAGAGCGGACACAAGTGTAAGGTAAAAAATGCAAGTTATAATATTCAAAGGGCAATAACTCTGAAAGTAGAAAAGCAAGAGTTATGGTTCATGGGTTCTGCATGTCGTCTCATGGTGTTTAACATCTGCGTGAAGTTTCATGAAAATATGTCAAGCCGTTCAAAAGTTATGGAGCGGACACGAAGATGTTAGCGGACACATAATTTACCATGTTGAAAAAGAAATAATTCAAGTATGTTAAAAGAGAAATAATTCATAAAGCATGCAAACCAGAGTTATGGTTCTTGTGTTCTGACCATCCTATTATTGTGCTTTACATTTGTTTGAAGTTCATGAAATTATCACAAACGGTTTTAAAGTTACAGAGCGGACACAAGTGAATGGTAAAAATGGCCATTTTCAATATTCAAAGGGCAATAACTCTGAAAGTAGGAAAGCAAGAGTTGCGGTTCATGTATTCTGCACGTTGTCTCATGGTGTTTAACATTTATGTGAAGTTTTATGAAAAATATGTCAAGTAGTTTAAAAAGTTATGGAGCGGACACGAATATGTTAACAGACAGACAGACACACACACACACACATACAGAAAAGACGAAAACTATATACCCCCATGGCATACTCCGTATGCCGGGGGTATAAATATATCATATGAAGATTTATAAATAGAAACATCAGTATCTGTTGTAAAGTTTCTATTAAAATAATAATAGACGGGCCTCCGTGGCCTAGTGGATAAGAGCGCTGACTCTTAGTCATTAGGTCTCTCACCGCCGTAGGTTCGAGCCTCGCTCGGGCCACGTGTGAGACGCCAAGTTCTGCAACGGAAGGTCAGGTGGTTTTTCTCCGGGTACTCCGGTTTTCGCCCACCTCTGATTAACGATCGGGTCGATATGAGTGAAATAATCTTGAAAGGGCCGTAAAACCCAAACCAAAAAAAAAAAAAAAAAATAATAATAATAATGGGCTTTATTTATAGAGGGTTAGTACTAATCTTCCATATGGCCCTCTTCTTTCTTCCTCTTCTTGTGAATAAACCAGTACTAAGCCATGTGGATAAAGTCGCTTGCACAAAGAAACAACACTTGTCGCTTGCTGGGATCGAACCGGCTACCTCCCGATCTCAAATCCGATGCTTTACCACTGTACCACAGCGCTCCAAAAGTGTTATCTAATAACGACGTATCATAAAATTGTTGTCATTTAATTCCCGTTTCCGATACCCATTTAGAACACCTACATAGAATAATAACGGGATGAGAACAATTGCGCCCTAACGTTTCGTTACCGCGGTAGTAAGGGGTTCTACCCTCGACCGCAAACGCAATTGGTCTCCCCTAGTTTATTTTATAACTTTTTTGGGCGTACTTGATTCACTGTTCCATTTGCACCGATCTGTGTTCTGTTCAATCAAGTAGTTGTCACGTGGTATGGTGCAGTGTTCTGGTGCTACACTTTTTGACACTACTCTTGACTAGGTGTGAAGTGCCCGGATGATGGAGCAGTGCACCAGCCTCGTTTTCAAATTCAAGGCATTTTGCATTTGTAGTTTCCTACCAGAATCAAAATGCGTAGATAAATGTTGAAAACGTTTCAGATCATAAAAAAACATTGATTTAAATACCTTTTAAACTGCATTCACTAAGAGTATGCTTTAAATTCTTAGTCACAGTTCTGCACCACACTTGATTCACCGGAGCAAGGTTCGGTCAAAGTTCGGCACCATACTTGATTCACCGGAGCAAGGTCCAGTGCAATGTTCCATGTTTTGTTCGATTTTGGGATACATTAATTACTTGAACGAGTCATCTTTTGAAACTGAATGATTTTGAATGATTTCAGTCAGGTAGCTAATAAAATAAACAAATGCATGTAAGAAAATAGACTAAGCGTCGTATGTAGGGAAGCTGTGTATGTTCTGTGCTTGATTCAAAACACGACACACTCCTACGTCATGGGAACATTGCAATGCACTTGATTTAAAAACAGAACAGTCACTTGACAGTGCAACGTTCAGGAACAGTAAGAACAGCTGAATCAAGTACGCCCTTTCTTTCTATGAGCGAGTTCGGTCATCGACCGGACTATGGTAGTCAAGCTGCGCATGTTCCATCACAAGTGTGATCGAACAACCTCTGGTAGATCTTTGGTAAACAATCATGGCAGCCCCGATGACATGATTGGTATTTTTAAGACGACGAGAAAGATCACCATTTTGAACACTGCAGAAATAGCAGCGCCGATTCTGTCTTCATATTGTGCACATTTTACAACTTCTAACAAATAGACATGCCTTAACAACACTAAAAATATGTATTTTTCCCTTGGGCCAACACAGATTTTCTTACTTTTTGCCGCCATCTTGTACACTGTTTACCAGAGAAACCAACGCTTTAGTTTGGTTGGACCAGAGTGAAGTTGGTTAACCAGAGGTCAACTATGGTTAACCAAAGTTGTCTATACATACTGCAGCACCCCCACACGGGGATAACGTGCAGGTGAACATTACATACACTGCAGTTTTGCAGGATGAAAGCCTACGCAGTAATCAAGTAATTAAGGGATCTTTTACTTGCACAGTGGGCTTCCAGTTAACGTCCCGATCCGAAGGACGGTGCACTTTGTGGCATCACTCTGATGCGATTGCTATAAAACCGCTTTTAGTACCACTTTTTATACAGTACAAATCAATTTCAAGATGTACGGGGTTCTTCAAAATGTATTTGGAAAATGGCCTAACTTTTTTTCAAATAGTGTAGGCCCTGATCAAACGTCGCATTCTGCGGCGACCTATCTTGGCCTGCACTGTTTGCCTATTACCCGTTTTCGGAGTCCCGGTACAATGAGTTAATCTGTACTGAGCTATAAAAATACGCAAGGCAAATTATTCTACGTTTTCCACGGAAAGTCTGTGCGTAAAATTTATAATTATTGAGACGCGTGCTTCCTGAAATAAACTATTATTCTACTTAGCTCCATCAGCAGTTCATGTAAATATTTTGCGTCATCATCAGTAGCTCAAGTGTCAAAATATGTATTTTATAATATAATGTTATTAATCAAGTAGTTTTGTTTTGGCCCAGGTACAGGTCCGAGGTATGTTGCATTTATTAATCAAGTAATTTCGTATTGGCCCAGGTACAGGTCCGAGGTCTGCTGCATTGGCCCGAGGCCGAAGGCCGAGGGCCAATGCAGCTTACCGAGGACATGTAACTGGGTAAATACGATTCGGTCTAGGGCCAATGCAGCTGACCGAGGACCTGTAACTTGGCCATTGATTAATGACAATTTTATTAATTGACACAATTAAAAAACGTTATTATTGATTTTTTGACCTCACTTGACTTCAGTTAATATTGGTTGATCTGGTGTTAATACGGATGCCCTCCGATCAATACAGGATAGTCAATTAATAATATAATTTTATGAATCAAGTATTTTCGTATTGGCCTTTTTAGAGGTCCGAGGTCTGCTGTATTGGCCCGAGGCCGAAGGCCGAGGCCAATGCAGCTAACCGAGGACCTGTACCTTGGCCAATACTGACACCATTGAAAACATGATTCACCATTGAAACTGACACCATTGAAAACATGATTCACGATTTCTGACCTCCGGCAATTATTGGTTGGCCTGCTGTAATACAGGATAGCCAGGTAATATTAATATTTTTTGATGGTGTCAGTTAATAAAATTGTCATTAATCAAGTAATTTCGTATTGTCCCAGTTACAGATCCTCGGTCAGCTGTATTGCCCTCGGCCGGTGTTGGGATCACAGGGATTGCATCATTTTTTCTTATTTTCTGTTCCACGTGTATACTCGTATGAAAGCCACCAACCTAAATATTGGGCCCCTGCCATCAATAAGGCAGTTCAGTTTATTCCCAACGGGCACATGACGTTTAGGGAACGTCGCACCAACGTCGATACAACGTCATTTCGTTACAAAGACGTTGCTATGACGTTGTGTGTCCAGTGGGTTATGTTTGAAGACGCCATTTTATAACGCCATGAAAAGGCGTTCCAGGCTAAATAGTATCCACGATCTATGTTTGGAACAGCAATTAGAAAAATAGAAATAGAAAATTGATGCTGTCCATGGCAGAAACAATCAGAAAAATCATCCAAATCTTCCCAAAACGAGGTGATTAAAATATTAAATTAAGTCAACAATGCATAACATATTACAAAACATGGAAATGCTTGGTAAAACAAAAAATAGCCATCGGAAGAGATGGCAAATCCCCCGACCAAAAGCCAATATGGCCTTCAGAAGATTGTTCAACAATAGAAAGTGCACCAGAATTAAACCAGCAATATATCACAAAAGTATTGCAGTTATGGCCATCACAAGATCATACTGTCAGGGAACTCAGAAATGTGGTCCTTGCGCATGACATGCCTGCTTAAGCTCATGTATTTCTGTTCAAAGTACCATCAATATGTCTCAAAAGGTATTGGAGATATTGTGATCACAAGCTGGTCATACTGTTATATTGGAAGGGTAGATAACTCAAATACCACAGCACCAACACTTGTGGTTCTTGCACATGACATCCCTTCTGTATGTTGCATACAATTGTGCCTAGTTCCTTCAATATATCTCAAAGGGTGTTGGAGTTATGGTCATCAAAAGGTTATATTGCCAGGAGAGATAACTAAAAAAACCAGAGCACCCAGAGTTGTAATTCTTGAGTATGACACACCTGCTTAACCTCATGTACATATGCATCAAGTACCACAAATATGTCTCAAAGGGTATTGTAAGTACGATGATCACAAGGTTGTCATACTGTTATATTGGAAGGGGAGATAACTTAAATATCATGGCACCTAGAGTTGTGGTTCTTAGGTATGAAGCGCCGTCTCAACGTTGTATACAATTGTGCCAAGTACCATCAATATATCTCAAAGGGTATTGGAGTTATGGCCATCACAAGGTTATATTGTCAGGGGAGATAATTAAAAAAAAACAGGCCACCCAGAGTTGTGGTTCTTGCACATGACACACCTGCTTAACCTCATGTACAACTGTACCAAGTAACATCAATATATCTCAAACAGTGTTGGAGATGTGGCCATCGCAAGGTAGTGATTCTATATTATTGGAAGGGGAGATAACTAAAAAACCATGGCACCCAGAGTTGTGGTTCTTGTGCATGACACACCGTCTCGGCCTTGTGAACAACTGTGCCAGGTATCATCAATGTATCTTAAAGGGTATTGGAATTATGGCCATCACAAGGTTGTCACTCTATTTTATTGGAAGGGGAGATAACTCCAAAACCATGGCAACCAGAGTTGTGGTTCTTGTGCATGACACGCCGTCTCAGCCTTGTGAACAACTGTGCCAGGTTCCATCAATATATCTCAAAGGGTATTGGAGTTATGGCCATCACAAAGTAGTCATTCTATTTTATTAAAAGGGGAGATAACTAAAAAGTATGGCACCCAGAGTTCTGTTTCTTGCGCATGACACGCCGTCTCAGCCTTGTGAACAATTGTGCCAAGAATCATCAATGAATCTCAAAGGGTATAGGAGTTATGGCCATCACAAGGTTGTCACTCTATTTTATTGGAAAGGGAGATAACTCCAAAACCATGGCAACCAGAGTTGTGGTTCATGTGCATGACATGCAGTCTCAGCCTTGTGAACAACTGTGCCAGGTACCATCAATATATTTCAAAGGGTACTGGAGTTATGGCCATCACAAAGTAGTCATTCTATTTTATTCAAAGGGGAGATAACTAAAAATGTATGGCATCCAGAGTTCTGGTTCTTGTGCATGACATGCCGTCTCAGCCTTTTGAACAATTGTGCCAAGAACCATTAATGAATCTCGAAGGGTATAGGAGCTATGGCCATCTAAAGGTTTTCACTCTATTTTATTGGAAGGGGAGATAACTCCAAAACCATGGCAACCAGAGTTGTGGTTCTTGTGCATGACACGCCGTCTCAGCCTTGTGAACAACTGTGCCAGGTACCATTAATATATCTCAAAGGATATTGGAGTTATGACCATCACAAAGTAGTCATTCTATTTTATTAAAAGGGGAGATAACTAAAAAAGTATGGCATCCAGAGTTCTGGTTCTTGTGCATGACACGCCGTCTCGGCCTTGTGAACAATTGTGCCAGTAACCATAAATGAATCTCAAAGGGTATAGGAGTTATGGCCATCACAAGGTTGCGTCTACGGACGGACGGACGGACGGACAGACGGACGAACAGACGGACGGACGCCAGGCTGATCGCTATATCCCCCGAACCTATTCGGTCGGGGGATAAAAACAAACAACATACAGCGACGATTCGTATCACAAAACCCACCACCCTAGAACAAGCATATGCATGTATGCTTTTACAGTCATAACAGTAGTTACTGAAAAAGTAATAACCGGAATGAAATAATTCTTCAAACCAACTGGCAATAGCGATTTTAACGTAAATTCGCTATTGCCAGTTAATTGCCAATAGCCATTTTAAAGTAAAACCGCTATTGTCAGTTAAAAGGCAATAGCCATTTAAACGTAAAACCACTATTGTCAGTTGACTGGCAATAGCCCTTTCCTTAAAAATATGATCAGTGCACTACAAAGGTTAACACTTGGGTGACATGTTTTCATGTAGAAAAAAATCGCAAGTTTTCTTTTTATTTCTTACACCACGACCAAAGACGTCATTGAATTATGCTTACCTATTTAAGTAAGGATGTTCATCATATTGACCAAGCGTCATCGTTGTGTGTTTTTGTACAATTACTTGTTTAAATGGGTTGTATTTGATGCACCAGGTACTATTTTGAAAGCGCTCCATACTTTTGAGAAACAAATTCAAATGTCCGAACTTTTGTGCCAGTCGAATTACAAAAATCCAACAAATTCTACGATATTATGACGTAGTTTGTTGCCATTGTATTATCAGTTCCCTCGGGTTTTAAAGAGCATTTCCAATCGTTCAATATTTATACATGTAACCATCACGTTGATACGTTTGTGTAATGAACAATCCTGTTAACACCATTTTGTGTACAGAAAAATACTAGGCTTTATAGATGCATGCATTATTTGCCTTATTGATAATTGAAAACATAGGTTGTAGCTACTCGTTAGAACCGCCTCTTTGAGCGGTTCTAACGAGAACCAACAATTGATGTATGGGCTAAAACTAAGAAAATTTCCACAGTTTTTCATCTGAACTAAAATAAACTTTAATAATTCACGTTCTTTCATAGCTAGTAACATGCTAGTATCCGATGGACAATCGAGCGGAAAAATCAAAAGGTCATAGTGGACAATCGAACGGATTTTAAGTGGACTAACGAGCGGAAAATAATTCAGATTACAGGTATATTGGACAGGTAAATAATGTTCACCTATACAAAACCTTTTATTTGTCAATCATAATATCAACTCAACAGGAATATGCTAGAACCCTGGGCTACAGATACAGCCCGTACCGATGTGTAAATGACGTCTACCACACTGGTATATTCATATTGTTTAAACAGACTTCAGTTTCTTCTGTGGCGGTTTATTTATGTTGTTGTTTCTTACTTACTGTGTGTATCACTTGTGTCTTTTTATTTTGGATGGCCATATGGCCACTTTGTGGGAAAGTAACTGTCCTTATGGCCTTCCTTTGTTTAGGTTTCCTTTATGGTCTGGTTGCTTCATGTTTGTGTTTCTTTCCCTTTGGTGTCTTTGAAGGGTGGAGTAAGTTAATTGTATCGATTCCTGATCTTTGTTTTACTTCTACATTCAGTACTTTGAATAGACTTTAAAGACTTTAAATAGTGCGTTCAACAGACTCCAGTGTTTTATGATTTTAGTGCTGAAACAACAAATCCTGCTCAAGTCCTACTTCCACCTCCCCCCGTGGCGAGTAGGTGGCAACTGGCTAAGGTTGACTCGTTCTTGAACCGAGCAACCTTTGATCTGGTTAACGGAAGGGGCACAGGTAAACAATTTATCCGCTCTAATGTCCTATTTTTCATTTCGCTCGCGTGTCCACTTTTTTGCCGCTCGATTGTCCATTTATTTTCGCTCGAATGTCCTGTCAATCCGCTCGAATGTCATTCACCGGTTATCACAGATCCTTTTCGAAAAGGAACTGTTTCGAATAAAAACCGTGTGAAATGGATGCGCCATCACCATCATCATCATCCAGTTTCTTCTCTCCTCCGTATTGACGCATGACTTCGTCAACCATTTCTGCTGGAAAGCATTCGTTCAAGTATAGAGTAACAGCTGTTGTTCCATTTGCCCTCTGTTTTAATCTAAATAAATGTTTCTTAATGTGGGCACTTACCTTTTCAGTATCTGTCCCATAAATATCTATTGCATACTTGTAAGAAAACGCTGGGATTTTATACATTGTTCCAAAGGACAACAAGCCAGTCAATACACCGGATTTTGATCGTACATCAGAGAAAGCCTCTGTGAAGCCCTCTTGACCTCTGATTAAAGGAACATTTGAACTCATCAACCTGAAGGGGATGAATTCTACGATAATACGGCCTTCTGGGAATAAATACTGTGACAATTCTTTGGAGTTAATGTACTCTGTGAGAAGCCTGTCATCAACCTCGGTAAGAGCGCATTCGATTGGTGGTCCTATCTTGATGGATTCAAATGTGCACATAAACACATTCTGCAAAAAAGAGTACATGACGGAAGTTATCTCAATGTTGAAAATTTTACATGTTTGTCGTCTATATATTTAACCAATATATGCCTAGCGGCGTCTGATCTGGGTCTACACTGTTTGCTCAAAGAACATACATTTTTGTACAACTTACATTAAACAAAACAAATCTGACACCCCTATAATTGAAAATGGACAACTCCAAATTTATAAGATGGAAGATTCCATTGTCATATATGGGTTAATACAGTAAAACTTCTGTAACTTGAACGTACGGATGACGCATTTATTACGAAAACACGCCTATACAAATATATTGTAAACTTTACTGCCGAAAAAATGAAAATTTTAACCCATATATGACAATGGAATCTTCCATCTTATAAATTTGGAGTTGTCCATTTTCAATTATAGGGGTGTCAGATTTGTTTTGTTTAATGTAAGTTGTACAAAAATGTATGTTCTTTGAGCAAACAGTGTAGACCCAGATCAGACGCCGCGTTATGCGGCGTCTGATCTGGGTCTACACTGTTTGCCAACGTCCCAAAAAAGGGCCACTAGGCATATATGGGTTAAGCTGACAAAACGTGACATTTTTCTTATTTCTGCTCAAGATATAGAATGAATAAAAACCGTGTGAAATGGATGCGTCATCACCATCATCATCATCATCATCATCCAGTTTCTTCTCAATTGTGGGTATTGTCTGTATCCACAATCTATATTTTAGAGCAGAAATAAGAACAATAAGGTTTACCCCTGTAAAGCCCAGTTTTACTAATACATTATAAATTTTACCACAGAAAAAAAAAAGAAAATCTTAAGCTGAAAAAGTGTGATACTTTTCTTATTTCTGCTCAAAGTATAGAAGAAATAAGAAAAATAATGTTTACCCCTGTAAACCCCAGTTTTACTTTATAAAAGAGGGATTCAAGCGGGTCAAAATTACATAGGCGTGTTTTTGTGATGTTACCATGGCTAATTCAAACTCATGCGTGAGCCCCAGGGAATTATTCACACAGTGCCAGACTTTTTATATTTATGCTGTATGTACTTATTGTGTGTGTGTGTGTGTGTGTGTGTGTGTGAATTCGGGTTTAACGTCGCTTTCAACAATTTTTCAGTCATATCACGACGGTGTCTGGTTGCGACAGGGAGCTCAATGCTCACTTAAATAGTGCTGCCTCACTGATGAAGCATGTCCCAGACACATTAAATGATACCACACCCAGTCACATTATCCTGACACTGGGTCGACCAGTCCTAGCTTTACCCCGTAAATCTGAATGCCAAGCAAGGAGCAGCTAGTACCATTTTTAACGACTTTAGTATGTCGCGGCCCGGAATCGGCCCCGTGACCTCCCGTTCCCCGGAGCGGACACTCTACCAATTGAGCTATCGGGGCCGGTGCATGTACTTATTACTAGATAAGGCGTTTCTAATGAGTACACACAACATTTGTTCCTTTTATACAACACTGAAACGTTATACTTAAGTCTTAAGAAACCATTCCACAGGGAATAAAGTGAGCACTTTATAACAAGAACTCTATCTCAGTATTTCGGCCAGAGGCCTTTTTCAAGAAAAAAAATGGTGCTGTGACTGTCAAGATGTAGTAAATTGAAAGTTTATTTTATTTTATTTTTTTTTTTTTGTTTTTTGTTTTGTTTTTGTTGTTGTTTTTTGTTGAAATAGGCCTCTGTAGGAAATACTGAGATACAGTTCTTGTAATAAAAGATTTATCCTTAAGTTTCCAAATTTCTAAGATGATATGGCATTATGGTTTCATCACGAAAAGATGCCTATCCCTTGAACCCAACGTTTACATAATAAAACTGGGGTTTACAGGGGTAAACCTTTTTTTCTTGTGTCTGCTCAAAAATATAGATTGTGGGTATTATGAGGCGGTGTTAACGAGTACCTACAATCTATATTTTGCGCAGAAATAAAGAAAATGTTACAATTTTTCATCTTTAAAATTTTCATTTTTTTTCGGCGGTAAAGTTTACAATGTATTTGTATAGTCGTGTTTTCGTAATGTGAGATAGAGTTCTTGTAATGAAAGTGTTATCCTTAACTTTCCAAATTTCTCAAATGGAATGACATTATGGTTTACCCTCAATAGTTCGAACTAGCCTTATCTCGAATATTTTTGCTTTGCTTCACTCAAAGCTATTCGAGTTACTGAGGTTTGACTGCAGTTCTGTTCTGATCTAAAGAAAAATACAGCTTTGCTTAGAAGCATAATGCAGTCTGTCTATTTCGGGGCTTAAAGAAATTGATGGGTCGCATAATGCTTCCGTGCAGAACTGAAACTGACCGCACACAAGAACTGGTAAATCGCTTAGAGGATCTAAGCCTGCTAAAGCAAAGCGGTGCGAGTCGGAACGTCCATATGCTCATAAACCCTATTGGTTTCATTAGGCGACAGGGCTTGAGATGTCATTTTTATCTCAATGTCGGGTAAAAGTCCCTCAAAACTGGAAGCAACGTCTCCAAAATGACCCATACAGTGTTGACGGGGACGTTAAACCTCAAATCAAATCAAACAAACAAACAGAACAATACTTTATCGGCGTTAGTTCAATCTGACAAGGCTTAACATAAGACCATCACGTGAACAAGTACGTGAAATGACGCCCCCACCCATAAACCCCACTTTGTATAATTGTATAGAGATAACTTTGGTTTATGAGAAAATACATTATTTTTCTTATTTCTGCTCAAAGACATAGTTAGTGGGCAATCGTTGGAACCGCCACAATGAGGCCGTTATAACGAGCACCCACAACCTATGTTTGCAGTAAAAATAAGAAAAATATCACGGATTGTAATCAGAAAAGTAGTTATTTTGGAGATGTGAAAAATATGCACCGTGTCGCACGGGTGTGTTATCGTAATGAGATTATTTCACGCAAACGTGGTGGCACCAAAACGTGTATTTATGCCCACAATGCTTTGAACAACTGGGCCCTTGTCTTTACATTTATATGTTGCACATGTTAAATGTGGTATATGTTACATTTATATGTTGCACATGTTAAATGTTGTGCATGTTACATTTATATGTTGCACAACACAGAACTGAAAACTTTGGAGTGTACAAGATTTTTTGGGGGCCAGACTAGCTAGTTTCGGCCAATTAGACCTCATCAGTGACCCTCAAATCGCAGTGGAATCAATGATACCAAAGGACTAGAAAATATAATCCATACTATGATGGGTGAGACATCTTGTTAAGGGGAATGGGTAGACTGAGCAGATCTTCCGGCCATTTTTCAAAGGGCGACAACTTTCGGAACTTCTTGTTCACTTTTCTATCAACTCTGACCCACGAAAAAAGGGGTCTGCTCTCAAAGAAAAAAATTGCTCCTTAGGAGCAAATTCTTTCCTTTAAGAGTTGGCCCCTATTGACATGGGAGACAAAATATTTTGCAGGAGTTGCCTCCCCTCAAGGTGTTCCCGTTCCCTTAAAGCTCAACATGACATTAACAAAGCAGTCAAACTATGCAACCGTCCTGGAGACATTAAAATGTAAATATAACACATCTTGCTTAACCACTTCTGAAGACATCCAATTAATATTGTAAATTCTGACTTGTATGTAATGACCTAAAAGACTTTAAACTTGATTATGCATCGGGATTGTTTTAGTCCTCCCGGGGTCTTATGTGAGACCCCAGGTTCTGCAATGGAAGGTCGGGCGTTTTTTTTTTTTCAGAGTAATCCAGTTTTCGCCCACTTCTGATTAACGATCGGCTCAAAATAAGTGAACTAATCTTAAAAGGACCATAACCACCAAACAAGGGGCAAACAGCTCAGACCCAGTTATGACGCCGCAGAACGCGGCGTCTGATCAGAGCCTACACTGTTTGCAAAAACTTCAGCCATTTTCCATGCAGATACATATTGAAGAAAAAAACCTGACACCGCTAAATTTTGAAATGGACTTCCGCTGTATATAAGGTGGAAGATTCCATTTGGTTTGAAATGGGTTAAAGTAAACGACACTACTACCTCACCTAAACAGAAATAGTGTGGCTTTACCTAACCATTACCTGGTTTCGTACAAATCAGTGTTACACGTAGTAATTTAAGGAAAAGGTTCATGTAAACTTTGCTAGCGACCCGCTGTCGTTCATACTTTCATGAACAGCAGAAAAATTAAGTATGTTTTTATATTCACGTTCTTTGCTTCTCATCACTGGGCGAAAAAATGCTTATAGGGCGAACTTTTAAAGCTGAAAAACATTTACACGCTGTTTTCCTACAAAGAGCGGAAAAGCATTAACGTCACCAACGCCCATAGAGAATCATTGTTTAGACTGACGTCACTTGACGTCACTGAAAATCACGCGACTCGTTGCGTTCATGGAAGTATGAACTACATTGTTTTTAATAGGTTTTGCATTAGACTTTACACTGGAAATGTAAATATATGGGCGTCAACAACGTAAAGCCACTGCGCTTTGTAACTTTAGGTCGATCGACAAACATTCGACTCAGAAATGAACTTTACCTTTGCGATTAGAACCTTATTCTTTTCCCAGAATGACGGTTTTGAGGCTAAAGAATTTCTTGACTTGCCCGTTTGAGCCTTTACACGCGCACCCTTTGATTTTGCCCAGTCAGACAATTGCTGGTCCAACTTCCGGTAAAGGCCTTTCCCCTCATATTCGGGATTGATTCTGGCAGCTCTGCTTAACACTGTACTTCCCTCATCTATTATAAACCCTGTGTTGAACCCGATCTGAAAATAAAAGTGAGCAGGAGCATAACAAGATATGCAACAAGATTTGTTGCGACAAGCAAAGACTCTGATCAGCATGCAAATGCTCACAGTCCTGATCAGAGACTTAGCTGATCTGAAGGGTCTGGGTTTTGGGCTATAAAACGCTCCCCATGCTCTATTCAATTGAACATTAAACTTGTCCTGCTCATAAATGTTAAAATGCCAGCAATCGCTGGCAAATTAACATTTATGAGCAGGAAAAAACTCATCCTCATCCTCTACAGATATCAACATGAAACAAATAAAATATGTTGATTCGAGGAAAAAGTTATTTCTGGATTATTCACTATTGTACCTTTTCCCTCATACAAAGCCACAAGGAACTAAATTCATGTTTGGCTGTGCCGCGAAAAGGCCAAGGTTAAGTCAATGCAATCATTTTGCCACTGCTGCATACCAAGTTTCAGAGCCAGTGTCCCATTGGTTCCAGAGAAAAAGATTAACACGTTATCATATATCGCCATAGCAGCCATAACCTGTCCGATTTATCAATTGTAAACTGGTGGATCATCCTCTTATTATATGTAGGACAAGTTCATTTGACATTTAAGGGGTGTCAGACATTATGTGGCGTCTGATCCGGATTTGCATCGTTTGCCTACGTCCATTTTCACTCATTCTCAAATGAATTGGGATATTGCAGTCGCCGTATATTTTCTGAAATCAAACAGTCATTTTTAACAATGAATACGTTGATATGACAGAACAACAGGTCCCAAAGATATCATGATAAACCTCCTATAGAAAAGTACCTTTTCAGGGAAAATGAGCCACGGGAAAACCCGGTTTTGTAATGTTCTAGATTGTCGCTTTTCAAATTCTCTTTGTTTGCGCACTTACAAATTTGCAATTCCACAAGAAAAGAAAGGGTTAGGTGGTTTCCATAAATTTTACATATTCTGGGTAGGGAAATAACTACCAAAAGCAGGACCACATGGAGTCTAACTAAGTATTTGTCCCCGATTATGGCTGTCGCCGAAATTTAATTAAGCATTGTAATGTACGAGACGGCGTTTTTCTCCTTGATATTTCAAAACAACGTTTAGGTTTTTATACACGGAAACGTGACCAAATGAAGATTCTATATTATATTAGGCATATAAGGTCGTTTGAGGTAACCTGTACAATACGAAATAAAAAATACATGCCATACAAAAATGTGCAAAAATGCACGTAAAGTTCGCGATCATTATACCAGGCTAATTACGTATGTATCGACAAAAAATGCTAGATTGAATTAAACTCCCGCAATGTATGACTAACACAAATACATCATCTGGAATGAAAATAATATTTTGATGTTGAAATTCCCTCATTTCCAGTGGTTTGTAATGTTCGAGACCGGTAATGTTCAATACCGAAAATTGTTAGTCTAACAGCTTGATCACATTGCTCACACGTGGAACAGTTTTCCGTTACCCGATTACGCAGTAGAAAGTATCTGCAGACGACATGGTTGCCTTTTCCGGTGTTTAATGGGTGAGGGAGTCGGCAGACAATACCACAGTTAAGGAAAAACAGAAGTCATATTTTGTTTTTAAATACATGCATAGAAACTTTTCATCTTTTTTTCCAATATTATTTGTCACAATTAATATTGTTCAATTAAGAATATGCCACCAAAATCATTATTAATAAACAACATTTGCACGCTTGCAAGATCACTATTCTATTGCAATAAGCAGCGGATGTATGCGATGAAATGTCCGCTACATTTGGTATCGAACATGACAGGTTTGCTATGTTGACCGTCCAGGGATAAAAACTGCAAATAAATGAGCTATTTTGAATTGTGCAACCTTAGTTGTGTAAAATGAATACGTTTAGTGGTATACATGTTTGCTACATTTCTACCAATAGCTGCAAACGGTAACAATGTTGATTTCAAATTTATTACTTATTTTCGATTTTAGATTTGAGTCCCATAGCTTATAATCTTCACCCAAATTTTATTTGCCAAAATGAATATTTTCAATATAAAATGTGCAATGTTAAGAAGGTACTTCAACTCTCCAATTTGTATTTCCAATTGCATATTTTGAATGTTAAAAAACATTGCAAGTGCAGTTTATGTTACTAAAATTATTGTATCGAACATTACAAATTGAATCGAACATCCCCACCTAAAATAAATATGTATATTTTAGGGTATGCTGGTTTACTCTTGATTATATTAACTTGATACAACAAATACAATATCAGATTCATTTTCAATTTTAGAGGTAGAAATGGTAAAGTGGCATAGCATGCCCTTTACCTTGTATGGTAATGTCCGAGACTATCATAGCTGCCGTTTACAGACATGCATCTGTTTACATTTCTGAGAACTTATTTACAAACTTCACAAAACGTCTTACTTTCTTCCAGCTGGTAGACAAAATTGGTTACGCTTTGAAGACTTTTGTATAGAAAAATATTACACTGGAATGCACTGTAATGTTCGATACTGTATTCTCGCGGTTGCTTCATTAATTTTAGATACTTGATTGTTGAGAACATAAGGCCATGCAGTTGTTGTGTGTTTATATGTGATAGATATGTCTTTTAATGTTTCGGCTGCCTTTAGAAAGCAGTTTATATTATCTGTCAGGAGAGCATTTTTATGCATAAAAGTATATACCGAGGCTTTTCTGCGTAATAGCGACACCATGTTTTAAAAGCATATGACTGAACATGCACTGTTACATTAGTTAGATCCAAAATATGAATGGAAATGACACTTACAGCTATATTGTCAGTTATTCACGTTAGTAAACTACTTGACTTATAGAAACAAAATCACTGTAATGTCCGCGACTTTTTACATACAATTCAAATAAACTTATTGCTTATGTTGATCGTTTATCTAAAGTAATATTATTTGTGTTCCTTATTTACCACTCAATACCTGTTCAAATGCAATAGTCGTAAGTGATCTAGCTCTTATGTGCTTCTCTTAAAACAAAACGAAAGTTGTATGTTTTCAAAAAACTATTTCTTTTTCTGTATTCTCTAACCAACCCTGAATTTTATTCAAAATGTATATTCATTTCTTTACCATACATACGACCATATGTTCAATTTTGTCCCCGCTTAATAACCCGGTCGTAAGTTTCTGTCATTGCAAGTTGCGGTCTCTTGATTTTTGTGATGTTATAGAAGGGGGTAACGAACAAGTAGATTGTAGCGTACGTTTCTCACAATCAAAATTTATCAAAATACCAACATATTTCTAGCTGTTGGGGTGAAATAACTTTTCATTTCTTGATCAAGGAGTTTTAACTGAGTATCGGTACATGTTAATACTTTATTTTGAACATATCGCTGACTGAATCTAAGTAACTTTATAATTTGACTTTTTAAATGGCTAAAATCCACATTCATTTGAAAATGAGTGTTTACCGGTTTCAAGATAAGATTTTTTTTTTAAAATAAAGTTTCAACTCTTTTCTCATGCAGAGATGATAAATTCGTGTGACATAGTGCATTTTTCACATCTCCAATACGATTATCTTTATTTTATCTAACTCCAAACATAGGCTGTGGGTGTTCGCTAGAGGCTCCACTAAGACTATTTTAACGAATGCCCTCAACCTATGTCTAGGAGCATATAAATAAGAAAATTAATGCATACTACCGTGAACGCAAGTTTTCTCCATATTAAAGTTTAACCCATTGTATGCGGCAAAAACCCTAATGGGGTACCATGGCAAACAGTGCAGGCCCAGATCAGGCGCCACAGAATGTGGCGTCTGATCAGGACCTGCACTATTTGCTAACACTTTCTTTTTTTTTTTGGTTTCGGTTTTACGGCCCTTTCAAGATTATTTGACTCATATCGAGCCGATCGTTAATCAGAGGTGGGCTAAAACCGGAGTACCCGGAGAAAAAACCAAATGACCTTCCGTTGCAGAACTTGGCGTCTCACATGTGACCCGAGCGAGGCTCGAACCACAGCGGTGAGAGACCTAATGATCAAGAGTCAGCGCTCTTAACCACTAGGCCACGGAGGCCCGTATTTGCTAACATACTTTTTCCGTCAAAACTAGAATGAAAGCGAAAAAATAGGCCTGACACCCCTTATATGGCAAATGGACTTGTCCAACATATAGCAATGGAAGAGTTCACTAGCATACAAAGGGTTAAAGGGGTTTTATTACCCGGGCTAATTTACATGATGCACATGAGAAATGACTTCAATCAGGGTGATAGTTTTAAAGAAAAAGAGGTTTGAATATACAGTAAAATTCCTGTATTAAGAACACCTTTGGGACTGTCCAAAAGTGGTCTTTAAGACCACTTTTGAACAGTACCGAAGGTGGTCTCTGACCAGAGGATATTGTGTGCAGAAAGCACGAAGAAAGAATAACTGCAGCCTTCTAAATAAGCTTTTGAAAGTAGAATTAGTTTTAATTTTAGGTGGCCTTAATAGCGGAATTTCACTCTATTCTTTTACCGGCCCCGATAGCTCAGTTGGTAGAGTGTCCGCTCCGGGGAACGGGAGGTCACGGGTTCGATCCCGGGCCGCGACATACCAAAGTCGTTAAAAATGGTACTAGCTGCTCCTGGCTTGGCACTCAGATTTGCGGGGTAGAGCTAGGACTGGTCGACCCAGTGTCAGGATAATGTGACTGGGTGTAGTATCATGTAATGTGTCTGGGACATGATACTTCAGTGAGTCAGCACTATAAAAGTGAGCATTGAGCTCCCTGTCGCTACCAGACACCGTCGTGATATGACTGAAAAATTGTTGAAAGCGACGTTAAACCCGAATTCACTCACACACACACACACATCACTCTATTCTTCACAATTTCATCCAAGGCATTCGTGTCACTTTATTATGCCCCCAACTTCAAAGAAGTTGGAGCTGGGGCGTTCGTCCACAAACTTCATACATCTGCACAGCAATATTAACTAGACCATTGGGGCTTGGAGAAAACGATTGGGCTGCTGGGTGATTCGACGCAGAGCTGAAACGGACGGCACATGAGTTCTGGTAAACCGCTTTGAAGGTTAGTAAGCCTTCACAGGCAACGTGATGTGAGTCAGACCGGCCATGCATTGAAACCCTATTTGTTTCATTGGGCGGTAGGGCTTGAGACATCATTTCATCTCATGAGACGTCATTTCACCTCAAGGTCACGGGTAAAAGTCCCACAAAACTGGAAGCAACGTCTCCAAAATTAACTTTATTGTGTTGGCAGGGACGTTAAATAAAAAATCAAACATCACGAAAACATGCCTATATAATTTTGACCACCTTAAACCTATCTTTTATATAGTAAAACTGGGGTTTACAGGGGTAAACCTTATTTTTCTTATTTCTGCTCTAAAATATAGATTGTGGGTACTTGTTAGAACCGCCTCGATGAGGCGGTTCGAACGAGTACCCACAATATATGTTTTGACCAGAAATAAGAAAAATATCACAATTTTTTATCTTAAAACCTTCTTTTTTTCGGTAAAAATGCCTATACAATAACGAGTGTTAAGTACCAAACTTAACACTCGTTATACAATAGGCATGTTTTCGTAATGAAGAAAGAAAGAAAGAAAGAAAGACGTACTATCTTACTACCATGCAGCAACACAAATGATTTTGCGTTCTCTGACATCAACAAGTAATCATAAAATTCCGGCAGGTAGTCAAATCCGTCGAACACGTTCGTGTGACAATCCAGCACAGGTTGCTTGTCGTCCACGGTAGCTTCCCGTATTGAGAATTCCGCCATTGATGCTGTTGACTACAATGAAATTCCACTTTTAAAGGCATTTATTCTTAGACAGTAGGACACACCGTGTGTTCATAATTGTTTCATTGCTCCCTGTGATATCCTGTCTATTGTAGATCAAAGGCGGCCTTTAATAGGGTGATTAGTAGCTCCTGTTGAATCCCCTGACTGAGGCACTAAAGAGGAAAATCAATAAGGCACACTGTAGTTAACAGTTAGTCAATTAATGGTTTTCCCTAAGAAGGCCCCTTACCTGTTGAAGACAGAGGACTTCTCTTTATCAGCACTGAGGGCTACATAATATTATGTAATGAAATGATAGTCCTCAATAATCAAGAATAAATGCCTTTAAAGACACATTTTTTATTGCATAACACCCTAATGACCGGTTATTAAAGAAAACAGTTTTGAGATAAGATAAACTTGGGGTATTATGGCTGTCATATAGGTAGGGGACCAAGGGAGGGTAATCTATTCATTTTCTTGTTTGATAACCGCGTCCTGGTTTTGAACATCCACACTTTTATTCTGTTTTTATTTTTAGTTTTTGTTTGTTTGATTTAAGGTTTATCGTCCCCGTCAACACTGTATAGGTCATTTTGAAGACGTTGCTTCCAATTTTGTGAGACTTTTACCCGACATTGAGATGAAATGACATCTCAAGCCCTGTCGCCCAATGAAACCAATATGGTTTTGTTATGCATAAGAATTTATTTTTCTGATTCCCACTTTCACCCCACTGTGACCTAATAGTGCTATAAATATCTTGTTAATATTTTTATAGAAGATTCTAGAAAACTGAGTCACAGATTAATTTCTTTTTTGTAAACAACATGTTTACAAGGAAAAGTACTTCAGAACCTTCCAGAAAGTTCAGGTTTGCATTATTTTTAGAAGATTACCTCATCTTATTCCACAACCCTGTGGAACATTCTAGAGAAATCTTAGGGTCTATAAAAGAGCATGATTTTTCTCATTGAGTCAGACTTTGGAGTTTGAAGTTTGGGCTTAGAAGAAAAGTTATTTCTAAATTCTGTGTTGGATTGTTAAAGGATATTACTTTTCAATTTGGACTGTGAATTCTGTGGGATCAAGGAAAATAGATTCATTCAGGATATTTCATAACAGAGCTAAGTACATTTAATTTTCTTACTTCTACAGGTTAAAGTTAACTTGTAAATAAATTTTGTTAAATTTTTCCAAAAGGCTTGTTTGCTTTTTCTTTCTGCTACGCCTGGCTCGTAACAGAAATTGGGGGCTCGTCCGGGATAAACCATTTCGAGCATTTTAAAACCGACATTTCATGTGACGGCAGGTAATTGTCATTTCTTATCAAATAGACTTGGCAGTTGCTTCACAGGATTGGTATTTCCTATAGGCATATAGGGGATTGTCATTTCATGTGCATTGTCATTTCAGGTGAAATAGTACTTGTCATTTCATGTGAAATTTTTATTGGGCTTGTCATTTCAAAAAAATAAATAAACTTTATCAAATTAACCTCAATCTGTATTTCCATAAATACTTTATAAAACAAACAAAAAGCAAACATGTCGTTTGATTTGAGAAGCTTTTTGGCTCAGCCTACTCAGGAGTTGTTTAATCTGGCCAAAAGGACAGATTTGTTAGATATTGCTTCCCATTATGGGGTCACTGCTGTCAAAACAAGCATGAAGAAGCATGAAATTAAGAATATTTTGGTACAGTTTTTTGTTGATGAAGAACTTTTCGATCCATCTGCTTTGTCTCTCATTATGGTTTCACATACTGAATTACAAATGAGACAAATTGAAATAGGAAGGCAAATTGAATTAGAGAAGTTAAGGTTAGAAATGGAAGAAAGAGAGAAGGAAAAGCAAAGAGAAATGGAAGAAAGAGAGAAGGAAAAAGAAAGAGAAATGCAGAGACAAATGCAGATGGAAAGATTAGAAATGGAAGAACGAATTCGAAAAGAAAAAATAGAACAGGAAGAAAAACAAAGAGAAATGGAGGAACGGATTGAGTTAGAAAAGGAAAAAATGAGATATAGTATTGAAGAAAAAGAAAGGGAAAGGCAATTTCAATTAAGGCTGAAGGAAATGGAACTCCAGGGTCAAGATAGGGTGAAACCTACCCCTGTTTTTGACTCTGGTAGTTACTTTGATGCCACAAAGCACATCAGATTAGTTCCGCAATTTCAGGAAAAAGAGGTAGATAAGTATTTTTTGCATTTTGAAAAAGTTGCAGAAAATTTAAAATGGCCAAAAGAGCATTGGACCTTACTTTTGCAAAGCGTTGTTGTCGGAAAGGCTCGAGACATTTACACTCAGCTGACTGTCGAGCAAAGCTCAGACTATGCTCTGGTCAAGGAGCTTATTCTTAAGGCATATGAGTTGGTCCCTGAAGCTTACAGGCAAAAATTTAGGAACTATAAAAAAGAAATTTCCCAGACTCATGTAGAATTTGCCCGAACCAAAGAACAGCTATTTGATAGGTGGTGTTCTTCTAAAAAAGTAGGCTCTGATCATGACAAACTTAGACAGCTTGTCCTTGTTGAAGAGTTCAAACGTTGCATAAATTCAGACATTAAGTCTTTTCTCGATGAGAGACAGGTTGAAACTTTGGAGGAAGCTTCTCGTTTGGCAGATGATTATGCTTTGACTCATAAAGTCTCATTTGTGAACAGGCCTTATCCTCGAAAACCTTATAATCCACAGACAGGTCCAAGATTATATCCCAGTAATCCTTCTGGTAGTTATAGCCATACATCTAGTACTATGCCCAAACTTTCTGGTGAAAATAAAAGCCAGAATCCTTCCAAACCTTCTGGTGAAAACAGAAGCCAGAATTTTTCCAAACCTTCTGGTGAAAACAAAGACCAGAATCCCTTATCTCAATCTCAAGTAGTTTGTTATTATTGTAAAAATACAGGTCATTTGATCTCTGAGTGTTTAAAATTAAAGCGAAGGAAAGAAAGAGAAAGACAAGAGGAACTTAAGCCTACAGGCTTGACTTCTATAAGGCCAAAACCACAGTCTTGTGTAAGGGAGGAAACTCTTTCTGATATCAAATTATCTGAGACTGATTCAGTTATGGAGACTTATGAACCATTCTTATCAGATGGTTTTGTGTCACTAAATGGTGACAGTTATGCCCATCCTACCCCTATTAAAATCTTACGAGATACTGGAGCTTCTCAATCTCTTATTCTAGCAGATACTCTGCCTTTTTCTGAGAAGACTTCTTTGGGCCAAAGTGTCCTTATTCAGGGTGTGGAATGTGGATTTGTTAATGTTCCGCTTCATAACGTTTATTTGTCATCAGACTTGGTATCCGGTTCAGTGGCTGTTGGTATTAGACCTTCTTTACCTTTTAAAGGTGTTCACTTGTTGCTAGGCAACGACTTAGCTGGAGATAAGGTTGTGGTAAACCCACTTTTGACTACTAATCCTTGGATAGACCAACCGCCTGATCCCATTGAGCAGGAAATTCCTGATCTTTATCCATCTTGTGCAGTCACAAGGGCGATGTCACGTAAGGCCAAGCAAACTGATGGGAAACAGGATTTTGATTTAACTGATACCTTTTTGGGTCAGTCTTTTAATGACGAGATAACAAGGTCTCTGTCTTCAAGCCTGCCTGATAAGCAGGCAGATTTTCATGAGAATAACTCATCTTTCGATCTAGGCCATGACAAAATGTCCGGGTCTCAACTAGCTATAGAACAGCACAAGGATCCTGAAATTTCGCCTTTGTTTGAAAGGGCTTTAGATGAGCAGGAAGTATCTCAGGGCCCAGTCTGTTATTATGTTAAAAATGACATTCTTATGAGAAAATGGCGTCCACCAGACGTCTCAGCAGAAGACGAGTGGACTGTCAACCATCAGATAGTGGTTCCACGGATTTACCGTCCTGAAATATTAAACTTGGCACATGAAACTCCCATGTCAGGACATTTAGGTGTCAATAAAACCTATCACAAGATTCTTAATCATTTTTACTGGCCTGGGTTAAAGTCAGATGTTTCTCAGCATTGTAGGTCCTGCCATACATGCCAAATGGTAGGAAAACCTAATCAGACTATACCTAAGGCTCATTTGCAGCCTATACCTGCTTTTGATGAACCTTTCAGTCGAATAATTATAGACTGTGTGGGTCCCTTGCCCAGAACAAAGTCTGGTTGTGAATATTTATTGACTATTATGTGTGCTTCCACACGTTTTCCTGAAGCCATTCCACTAAGAAATATCAAAACGAAGACAATCGTCAAGGCCTTAGTGAAGTTTTTCACATTTGTTGGGCTTCCTAAATCTATTCAGTCAGACCAAGGCTCAAATTTTATGTCTGGAATATTTCAACAAGTAATGCATGAACTTGGCATTGTACAGTATAAGTCATCAGCCTATCATCCTGAAAGTCAAGGCGCCCTTGAAAGATTCCATCAAACATTGAAAAACATGATAAGATCATATTGCTTTGACACAGAGAAGGATTGGGATGAAGGCATCCATCTCCTTTTATTTGCTGTTAGAGAATCTGTGCAAGAATCTCTTGGCTTCAGTCCATTTGAATTAGTATTTGGCCATACTGTTCGTGGTCCTTTGAAACTTCTCAAAGAGAAATTTCTCTCCAATGATGACACCTCCCTGAATTTACTTCAGTATGTGTCTGATTTCAAAACTAGACTTTCAAAAGCTTGTGAGGCTGCTCGGGCCAATCTTCAGTCAGCCCAAAGAAAAATGAAACAGCTATATGACATAGGGACAAAAGAAAGGAATTTTAAACTAGGTGATAAGGTACTAGCTCTTTTGCCTATTCCAGGGAAATCATTGCAGGCCAGGTATTATGGTCCATACACTGTAGACAAAAAGATCAGTGACGTAAATTACACAATAAACACTCCTGGGAGGCGCAAGCTAAAGCAGCTATGTCATATTAACATGCTTAAGGCATACATAGATAGGGACAATACATCTTTAACATCAGTCAATCTAGTTAGCTCTGTTCCACTTAATTCAAGTGACAATGACTGTGAGGATATTAATTCAGTGAAGTCGGATCCCACATCATCAAAACTTCAGAATTCTGACATTCTACGGAATCTTGACCAGAAACTGTCACATCTAGCGCCAAATCAGCGGAATGAACTGAAACAGCTGATTTTTGAATATGAACAATTATTTCCTGACATTCCAACACGGACAGACAAAATATTTCACGATGTGGACATAAATGGTTCTAAACCTGTAAAACAACACCTATACAGGATGAATCCTATAAAACAGAAAAATCTTAAAGAAGAAATTCAGTATTTGCTGGACAATGACTGGAATGGAGTTCTCCTAGTATTCTTATACCAGAACATGAAAGGACAAAAATGTTTATAGGCTCTTAGAAGGATTAATTCTCGAACATAGACAGATGCAGAGCAAGAATCAGTCTGCAACATTTCGAAGTTTATCTTACCCCTACTACTGCACCGATTGTTGTTTTCAGTGATCACAATCCACTGACTTTCATACATAAAATGAAAAACAAAAATCAGCGGTTGCTCAGGTGGAGTCTTATG
This sequence comes from Lucinisca nassula, assembly GCA_963580285.1. Classification (NCBI taxonomy): domain Eukaryota; kingdom Metazoa; phylum Mollusca; class Bivalvia; order Lucinida; family Lucinidae; genus Lucinisca; species Lucinisca nassula. The sequence goes on from OY757011.1 coordinate 100,084,153, forward strand.
CTACAAGAGTATAATTTAGACATAAGACATATCAGAGGGAGAGATAACATTATCCCTGATGCCCTTTCAAGAGCTTGAGCAGTGTCGGGAGTTGTGTTTTTCTTTCCTACTAAAGTGGATTGTAGATACATGTAATTTTATATGCTATGCTCAATATTTTATTATTCTTAAAGCAAAAGAAAGCTTTATTACATAAATCTTTCTTTTCCTCGAAGAGGGGGAGTGTTATGCATAAGAATTTATTTTTCTGATTCCCACTTTCACCCCACTGTGACCTAATAGTGCTATAAATATCTTGTTAATATTTTTATAGAAGATTCTAGAAAACTGAGTCACAGATTAATTTCTTTTTTGTAAACAACATGTTTACAAGGAAAAGTACTTCAGAACCTTCCAGAAAGTTCAGGTTTGCATTATTTTTAGAAGATTACCTCATCTTATTCCACAACCCTGTGGAACATTCTAGAGAAATCTTAGGGTCTATAAAAGAGCATGATTTTTCTCATTGAGTCAGACTTTGGAGTTTGAAGTTTGGGCTTAGAAGAAAAGTTATTTCTAAATTCTGTGTTGGATTGTTAAAGGATATTACTTTTCAATTTGGACTGTGAATTCTGTGGGATCAAGGAAAATAGATTCATTCAGGATATTTCATAACAGAGCTAAGTACATTTAATTTTCTTACTTCTACAGGTTAAAGTTAACTTGTAAATAAATTTTGTTAAATTTTTCCAAAAGGCTTGTTTGCTTTTTCTTTCTGCTACGCCTGGCTCGTAACAGTTTATAAGCATGTACGGACCGACTCGCACATCTTTGCCTGGACAGGCTTAGATCCTCTAAGCGGTTTACGAGTCGGATTCAGCTCTGCGTGGAAGCATCATGCAGCCTTTAAGATCTATTCATTTTCTTGTTTGATAACTGCGCCCTGGTTTTGATATTAATGGAAGAAACATCCACACTTTTATTCTGTTTTCATTTTTAGTTTTTGTTTGTTTAATTGGAGGTTTAACGTCCCCGTCATCACTGTATAGGTCATTTTGGAGACTTTGCTTCCAATTTTGTGGGACTTTTACCCGACATTGAGATGAAATGACATCTCAAGCCCTGTTGCCCAATGAAACCAATAGGGTTTGTATGCATGGACGGTCCGACTCGCACCACATTTCCTGGGCAGGCTTAGAACCTCTTAGCAGTTTACCAGTACTCACATGCCGTCGGTTTCAGCTCTGCGTGGAAGCATCATAAAGCCCAATCTATTCCTTCAAGCCCCGATGGGCGGGGCTGTTTTTATTTTAGTCACCATTATTTACAATCATTTTAAAAACATGCATATTCAAATACATTGGTTAAATTTTACCAGCTAAATGAAATTTTTCAGATAAAAATCCTAATATCTTCAGTATTTCTGCTCCAAACATATATTTTGGGTACTCGTTAGAACCGCCTTTGGTGGAAATAAGAAAAAATAATGTATACCACAATAAACACCAGTTTTGCTGTACAATATGTTTTTACATTGTAAGTACTCGTTTTATGTAAAAACATATATCGTGGGTCCTCGTTAGAGCCGATACAGTTGTAACGAGGACCTACAATATATGTTTTTGATTAGAAATAAGGAAGTTAATGTATACCCCTCTAAACCCCAATTTTACTGTACAATATGTTTTTACATTGTGTGTGCTCTTTAGAATTTGGCTCGCAGAGGCGGTTCTAAGGAGGAACCACAATATATGTTTCTGAGTAGAAATCAGAAAAATAATGTATACCCCTCTATTCCCCAGTTTTACGGTATAAAATGTGGGGTTTAAGGGGTTCTGTTTTCTGATTTGATTGTGTTTAAAACAAGAAACATATTATAGTTCCAGCTTAACTGAAATTTGAAAATGCTAATGTTTTAGACTTTTGTTTGCTTGTTTGAATTGGAGTTTAACGGCCCAGTCAACACTATTTTAGGTCATTTTTGAGCCGGTTGATTGACCAATCCACACTTTCCTGGGCAGGCTTATAAGTAAGCGCATCACGAAAACACACCTATGTACTTTTGACCCCCTTGAACCCCACTATTATATAGTAAAACTTGAGTTTACAGGGGTTAAACTTTTTAATTTTTTTTTCAGCTTTAAAATCTAGATTGTGGGTACTCGTTTGAACCGTCTCGATGAGAACCGCCTCGATAAGGCGATATCAACGAGTGCCTACAATCTATATTTGGAGTATAAATAAAAAATATCACAATATTTCCTCTCAAAAAATTTAAATTTTCGTTGATAAAATTTACAACGTATTTGTATAGGCGTGTTCTCGAAATGGGTTAACCAGTACAGTGTACACTCTTTCACCAGAAACTGCCAACTGCCCTACTTGAATCAGCGGAAGGGAAAGAATGACCGTAAAAAAGATGTCATGATCAATCTCCACTAAAGAATGTTGCCGACCCTGGCAGGTATCGAACCCCCGTCCTCCTGATCACCAGTCAGACGAGCATCCGACTGAGCTACCGAGGCCGGCAATGTTTCAGATATAATATGATTTGCTTCACAAACTTTTAAAAAATAAATAAATAAATAAATAAACGCAATAAAATTAATTTATTGATTAATCCTTGAACTAATCAATTCATTTACCTTTACCGTGTTTGTTAATCAATTCATTTACCTTTACCGTGTTTGTTAATCAATTTATTTACCTTTACCGTGTTTGTTAATCAATCCATTTGCCTTTACCGTGTTTGTTAATCAATTCATTTACCTTTACCGTGTCTGTTTACTTCTTTTCACTTTTGAGTTAATGAAGCAATGGATGTCAGTGTTTTTCTTAACATTTTTTTAAAGAAAAAAAAAGAAGTAATTTAAAAGCATTTATTCTTGATTATTGAGGACCATCATTGCATTACATAATATTATATAGCCCTCAGTGCTGACTGAAGAGAAGTCCTCTGTCTCCAACAGGTAAGGGGCCTCCTTGGGGAAAATATCAATAGTTTACTAACTGTTGAATAGAGTGTACCTTATGGATTTTCCCCTTAAGGGGATTCAACAAGAGCTCTGATAATCATAATAGGGGCTGCCTTTTATCTGCTACAGAGAGTTTATCACAGGGGGGCAATAAAACAATTATGAGCACACGGTCTGTCCTACTGTTACAAGAATAAATGCCTTTAAAACAACAATTTGTTGGAAAGAATCTCAGTAAAAAGTATACCATCACACAAGTTCCCCTTATAGAGCCCCCTTCAGAGAGTCTCTGCTCATAATCACCTCATAATCAGATGCGCGTCTGACTGGTGATCAGGAGGACGCGGGTTCGACTCCCACCGGGGTCGGCAACATTCTTTCGTGGAGATTGATCATGAAATCTTTTTTACGGTCATTCTCTCCCTTCCGCTGATTCAAGAAGGGCAGTTGTCAGTCTCTGGCGAAAGAATGTGCACTGTACTGGTTAACCGCTTACGTATAGGCCTGCTCAGGAAAGTGTGGATAGGTAAACTGACCGGCTCAAAAAATGACATAAATAGTGTTGACTGGGCCGTTAAACTCCAATTCAAACAAACAGACCTCATAATGAGTTAGATAAGATAAGCCTTTGATGTACTCTATGATCCGAAGGACTTTGTTTTATTGCGGACGATTAGACCGGCCACCCCTTTTATATAGAGAAAAACATGTGTCCTTAAGTCGAACTGATATTCAGACTAATTCTTCTTTAAAATCATTTTCAAAACGTTTCAGTTCTTTCTTTCTTTCGTTTCCACTCAGTGTTCTCTAGTACATTACGCAAATACGCCTATACAAATACATTGTCACCTTTATCGCCGATAAAATGAAGATTTTAAGATGAAAAATTGTGATATTTTTCTTATTTCAGCTCAAAATATTAATTGCGGGCACTCGTTAGAACCGCCTCATCGAGGCGTTTCTAACGAGTACCCACAATCTATATTTTAGAGCAGAAATAAGAAAAATAAGGTATAGCCCTGTAAACCCCAGTTTTACTATACAAAAGTGGGGTCCAAGGGGTCAGAATTATATAAGCGTGTTTTCGTGATGAAGAGACCACATTTGGGACACATTTGTTACAGTCCCAAAGGTGGTCTGAATATAGTAATTTTACTGTATATGAAATTGCCGAGAAAGTACCACCCCGATCTCTTTACAACACTTTTGCTTTGGTTTAACAAAGAGGTCGTGGTGTCATATTTTCATACTGTACAGTACAATTCTTATCTTAAGACCACCTTTGGGACTGTTCCTTTTGAACATTCCCAAACCACCTTTGGGACTGTCCCTTTTGAACATTCCCAAAAGTGGCCTCTTAATAGGAGACACTAGGTGCAGAAAACATAAAGAAAAAAAAAAACAACAACTGAAATGTAATTAATACGTTTTAAAAGCAGATTTAGTCTTAATTTTAGGTGGTCTTAATAGTAGAATTTTACGGTATTTGTGATACAGTGCTAGCTGTATTTTGTGAAATTGTTTTAAATAGCGAAGCTTACGCCTGAATAAATGAACTCAATTGCGGCCGCGGCCGTGTTATACCAGGTATTTATTAATTGACTATCCTGATTTGATTGGAGGTCATCCGTATTAACACCAGGTCAACCAATATTAACTGAGGTCAAGAGAGGTAAAAAAGTCAATAATCATGTTTCTTAAATTGTGTCAATTAATAAAATTGTCATTAATCAAGTAATTTCGTATTGACCCCGTTACAGGTCCTCGGTAAGCTGCGTCGCCAACGCCAATGCCGGGGTAGTGCAATAGCTCTCCTGGTACGTTCGCAACAAACCTGAGCATCTCGTTTAATACGCATATACATATATTGTCAATCTGTGAGAGAAAGCTTTTAGGTCAACGAACATCAATGCAGCGCACAGCGAGGTCTCGAAGTAGATGCGCAGGCTGGTCTGACTCTTTAATCAGACTGCACGGATGCGCAAGCTGATCTGAGTTTTGCTGTGCGAACACGTCCGAACGAATAAATATTTTCGTTGTCGCGACCTATTATGCAAACATGCAATGTGTATGCCAAAGTAAGTCGACCCCCGCACATCGGGTCTTGAAGAAAGCACACGAGTTCTGTAAACCGCTTACAGGATCTAAAATAGAAGAGAAGGCAATGATCAGGAATCGATACAATTAACCCACAGCTCCCATCAGAGACACAAAAGGGAAAGAAACACAAACATGAAACAACAGACTCTAATGGAAACACCAATAGCGGAAAGCCAAAATAACAGTTACTGTCCCACAAAATGGCCAATTGGCTATCCAAAACAAAATAATATAAGCGATGCACATACTCAAAGACAAACTATAACAAAAATAAAACGCGACAGAAGAACCGCCTTGGAACGACCAGTGAAACGAATTCCACCGATTAAATTCGATTTTTCGTGGCCACAATCCTCGCCCTTACTTGTGTCAGATCTGATCAGCGGCGTAGCCAGAACAGAATTATTACGCTCTTCTGTGTGCTGTGTGAATTCATCTTTCTCCGAGTTGGAGGGGGGGGGGGGGGGGGTGTAAGGTCTTCTCTTAAAGGAAAGAATTTGCTCTCGAGGGCAGCATATATATATATATTTTTTTTTTTCGTAAAAGAGCAGTCACTATAAAATGTAATGAAAAATGTTATAATTATGTGACTTCTCTTCATTGTAACCGGTTTTAATTACGCAGGTGCGTATTATGCGTAATGGACCTTATGACTAAACCATAGCAACAGATACGATTTGATAATTGAGGGATTGTTTATGTCAAATCTCCATAAAAAACATATACTTTGGGTTGGCGAGGCGATTCTAATGAATACCCACAGCAAAGGTTAATATGGAGAAATAAGAAAAACTATCCTTAATGAGCCCCGCCAAGCGAATTCGTGTCTTCGAGCATTCCGTCATGACAAATTTTAACTGCGCATGCCCAGCCATTCCGAGGGGCCAGGTATATGGCTTTTTGTCTGAAGGTTCCTTTTGATTCACTGCTTGTATGAGCGAGCAGCGAAGGTTCTGGCGAGACTGCGCGGATGCGCAAGCTCGCCTGAACCTTCGCTGCTCGCATAGGCGATAAGTACCAAAATCGCTTGACGGGGCCCAGTAATCAAACATTACCAACCTTATCTGTTGTTATGTAATAAGGCCTGTATCTCATGTCTCTCTCATGTGATACACCAAGTTCTGTAACGGAAGGTCAGATAGGTTGTCGCCGGGTACACCGGTTTTCGCCTACTTCTGATTAACGATCAGCTCAAATAAGTGAAATAATACTGAAAGGGCCGTTAAACTAAAAGAAAAAATATCTTCCATGGTTGATGAAATGGCATGTATAATGTGTATTTTACAGTTTCAAGACTGTTTTCTCGTCATTCAACTTCGGTTCTAAGAATCCTCCGTGGTGTAGTGGTTACGCTACTGGCCTTGTAAACCATGGGTCGCAAGATCGATCCCGGGCTTCTCAAGACTTTCGGATGAGTCTTTAAACCGAGGTCCCGTCTCCGTATGACCTTAGTTGTTGGTGAGACGTAAAACTCAAACACTCACTCACTCGTTTCGGTTCTAACAACTACTGGACCCTTGTTTTGACGCAGTAGGCTAATAAGAAAATAACGTATGTTCCGATAAATCCAATTTTCCCTTATAAAACGTGTTTACACGTCGAACTTTATAATCCAGTGTTAACAAGTTTAAGTTCAATATCCAATTACAAATGTGCCTTACTTTTACAGTCAATTTATAATAGTTTGTGTTACATTTAAGATGAATCGATAAAGTTCAGGGCGGATGGTTTCCAAACTATTACATGGGTGGCCGTAGGAAATGTTTTCTTTTTCGTTTTACTCTCGGTATAACAGTATTTTTTTTTTGTATTTTCTTAAGGTTATATACAAATGTCAACCTGACATGTGAGCTAAAATTTATGGTTGTTCAGAATGTCGATAAGTTTCTAGAAAAGCAACCCATAATGTTCCAAATTATATGAAAAATAAAAAAATATGCTTATTAAAAATGTCTTTTTTGTTTTAAGAAGAAAAAATAATAAATTACTTTATTAGAAAATTACCTTTTAAAATGGTCAATTTTTGAACATCGGTTTCTCCATTGTCCTTCCCCAGAAACATTCAGTTTTTACATTAACCTAAAGTATATTCCGTGTCCTAGCAACGACGAGATGTAGTTTTTCCAAAAAACTGCCATATTAACATTATATCCATCCTTTAAACACCCACCGAACGGTCATTTTGACAGCCATGGTCAGTAAATTCTCCAGGTAAATTAGGGGTATAAACATGCTATTCGTGGGTAAAAATATCCTGCAAAACGGATTTTATTATGTCCCGCCACTCGAAGAATGGTGGAAAGGGCATATAGCGTTGCCCCTGTCCGTCCGTCCGTCCATTCGTCCGTGCGTCCGAAACTTAAACGCAGTCAATAACTTTCTTATTTCTGGATGGAATTTGAAATTACTTTGAAGAAATGTTAACAATCATGAGATAATGTGTCACGTACAAAACCCAGGTCCGTACTTCCAAGGTCAAAGTCATACTAAGAGGTCAAAGGTCAAAAAAAGGGTCCGAAACTTAAACGCCGTCAATAACTTACTTATTTCTGGATGGATTTTAAAATTACTATGAAGAAATGTTAACCATCATGGGACGATGTGTCACGTGCAAACCCAGATCCGTACCTCCAAGGTCAAGGTCATACTTAGAGGTCAAAGGTAAAAAATTGGTCCGAAACTTAAACGCAGTCAATAACGTTCTATTTTAAAGTTACTTTGTAGAAATGTTGGCCATCATGAGACAATCTGCCTCAAACAAAACCAAGGTCCTTACCTCCTAGGTCAAGGTCATACTTAGAGGTCAAATGTGAAAAAAGGGTCCAAAACTTAAACACGGTCAATAACTTTCTATGGATGAATACGAACATAGACATATTTTCAGGCGGGGGCATCCGTGTCCTATGGACGCATTTCTAGTTCTAACTATTTTTATGCCCAGATCATGCTTTTCTTTATTCTTTCGTTAATTTGGTAAATATTATTATGCATAGAATAGATACAAGAGGGAAAAATTGTTTGTTTTGTCCAAAAGACATAAACATGATTTTATCGCTACGCTTATTTACCACAGTGCTAAATTTAATCCGTGCGTCATACTGTGTACATGGATGACCATGTATAGTGAACTCTACATGTTGATAGGGGTTCTATCGACATGGATATAATGTTATAAAGCCAGTTGTTTTGAAAAATCACGTCTCGTCGTTGCTAGAACACACACTAAAGTATATTTTGGTGTAAAAATGGTATGTTTCCAATGAAGGCCAATGGAGAAACAGACGTTCAAAAATGAACCATTTTGAAATGTAATTTTCTTACAAAGTGAAATTTTATTTTTTTTCTTCCAACAACAAAAATACATTTTTAATATGCTTGTTTTCTATTTATTCATTTGATTTGGAACATTATGGGCTGTTTTTCTAGAAATATGTCAACATGCTAAACATCCATGAATTTTAGCCCACGTGCCAGGAAGACATTTTCATAGTCCTTAAAGAGAAATACATACCATACATGATCCGGACAGGTGTCAGAACTGCACCCCGTGCCTAAGGGAGCTAATGGTCAATATATCTATGACGTCATCATTGGGCATATACAATGGTGGCCCTAAGGAAAATTGTTATCCTCGTTTTTAATTTCGGTATAAAAGTATTTTTTAACATTTTCATAAAGAAGTATACCGGCCTTACATGATCCTTGCAGGTGTCAGAGCTGCACCCCGGGCGTAAGCGAGCTATTGGTCAATATATCTCTGACGTCATATTAAGCCATAGATAAATCAAGTGTACTTACTTATAGCACGTGAACAATTCTTTAGCGATTACACACTGATTCTATTATATAAACAGTAGAAATGCTAGCTTTTGAACACTTTTTTATACCCTCGAATCTTTCGGAATCAAAGATTCTGGGGCATATAGTTTTTGGTCTGTCTGTCTGTCTGTTTGTTTATCCGCAAAAACTTTAACATCGGGCATAACTTTTGAATGGTAACTGATATGGCTTTCATATTTCACATGTGCATTCCTTGTCACAAGACCTTTTCAGTGGTACCATAGCTTTTGACCTCGTGACCTTGTTCTTGACGTATGACCTACTTTTCAAAAACTTTAACATTGACCATAACTTTTGATTGGTAAGCGATGTGGCTTTCATATTTCACATGTGCAAGAATTTCTAGTGGTATCATAATGGAGGTGGTAGCTTCTTTTTGCTTCCTAGAAGACATTGTCTCTGCAGAAGGTGGCTGTAATCTTTCGACCACATCACGCGTGAAAACAGCCTGGAAGGTGTTCAAAGAGTGTCTTTCCCACCATCTCTCATTTATGATATGTGGCCGTGTGTACAGCTCTTGTGTGCGGAGCGCAATGCTCCATGCCAACGAGACTTGGCCATTGACAAAGCCAAACCTCCAACGACAGGGCAATGATCAGACATATCTGCAATAGCAAGTTGCAAGTCACTGTTACCGTCGGGTGCAGTGGGCTACTTGCGCGGCCTGGCATTGAGGACCTGGACCTCATCCTTGATGCGAGAAGGCTGCACTGGTATAGACATGTGGAACGCTCCAACGGATCAGTCAAGACAGCCTTTGACATACAGGTGGGTGGAAAACGTGGTCCTGGGATGCCCAAGATAACCTGAAAGCAGCCGCAGTGTGTTTAAGCTCTCAGCTATCTACCCTTTAGATAGACATACATGGAGTTCTGGTGTGAGATCTGTCATTCGTGCAGCAAGCCAGCAACCTGGAAGTGGCCCACTTATGTAGATGTCGTCCCTGTACTGCACGTTTATAAAATGATGATGATGATGATGAAAATATATTTGTACATGCAAATGTTTGTATAAAATAATACATTGCACTTTGAGTAAAATAGAAGTGAAGGCAATGATCAGAAATCGATACAGTTAACCCACAGCTCCCATCAGAGACACCAGAGGGAAAACACACAAACATGAAACAACAGACTCTAATGGAAACACCAATAGCGGAAAGCCAAAATAACAGTTACTGTCCCACAAAATGGTCAATTGGCTAGCCTAAACAAAATAATATAAGCGATACAAACACTCAAAGACAAACCATAATAAAGATAAATCGCTACAGAAGAACCGCCTTGGAGGGGTCAGTGAAACGAATTCCACTGGGGTGGGGGGCTTAAATCGATTTTACGTGGCCTCAATCCTCGCCCTTATTTCCGTCACGATTTAGACAATTTATAAAGTCCGCATGAAGGCCTCCTAACTCATCAGTGCAACAAAAATCAAACAACCACAGAGATGAAACAGCGGTGAGGATTCTACAACAAGAAACCACTGAAATGCTGGAGCAAAAGAGGACCAACAGTTAGATTTGGATTGGTCCGACCAGAGACAGGGAATCAGGCACCAATCAACATTACACAAAATTAGATGCTCTCCTTTTTCAATAAGTTTTTTCGCTGGAACCGTCATGGAACCTGAGGTCTGACCCACCGGCGTGCAATTAAAGAGGGGAGCAAAGTTGCCAACCGTGATTGGGTTAACTACCATGCATGCCGTCTGTCGTATAACATTTATGTTGCATCATAGCTTTTTATATCGAAGACAGATTTTTCAAAATTGGGTGTTGAAGTCATTGCATTTATATATTTTTCTGAATTTATATACTAAGTCACGATAAAATTCGGGTCCCGATAGACCTTGTTGCAGAAGAGATTTAAGCCCAACATTGAATTTTGAAATTAAATCAGAATGATATCTATAAAATTTTGAAAACGCTTTGCGTAGTACATAATACCGAAGTTTAGCAGTTGACATTTTATTACGAGTGTTGAAGTCAATTACATGACTAGACACTCTGGCAAATCGAATTACTTGCGAAATATAAACGCCATAGGATGCCGCACGAGGAACATCACCATCTAAGATAGGAAAATTTACAATCTCAAAATCAAAATCATCGCGTTTATCATAAATTTTGCAAGAAACCATCTATAATAGATAGATGTAAATCCACAAACGGGGTCTAAGTATCAGAAGAATTTGCTTTATTTAATGAAGTTCTTTGGGGGTGGGGTAAGCATATATATGGTAGCCTTGACATATTTAAGAAATACATGTTATTTATTATTTTTATGTGGACAAAGATTTCGTATATACAAAAAAACCCTTGAAGACTGTCACCCTGTATTGTTAAGTGTGATCGTTCGAACTGTGAGCTCTGCATATGCATGCTTGTCGGCCAGACCAAGGACAGTCACATCATGTCATGTATCACAGTCAATTAAAGAAGAGGTTTTATATACAATTAGCATAAGGTAGTATCGAAAACTTTAGGAGTTACCATTACAATACGTTAATAAACTGTAAATTTCGTCATATATCGTTGATTGTATGGCACTCACAGGCCTCTGCCTTTACTATATTGTATTCAATGTATGTCCATATTTGAAAGAAAAACAGTGTTTTCTCTTCCATTTCCATCCATAGTATATAAATGTCACTGGAAAACGCATAGTATCATTCTGAACCATTGTGTTGTTTTGCCATTATATTTGCACATGGTGGTCCTTCACATCCTCCTTAATTAACGAGAAGAAAATGTGTACTATATTTTTCTTACCATCATACATCCCAAAAGTTTGATAAAAAAAGTGACATTCCTGCAATTAACGGACAAATTTGAATAAATTGGTATCAACACTAAAGAAATTCTATGAGAGGCACCATAATCTTGTTGATCCGTACAATGTGGCCATTTCCAGAATTATTTCTGATGTGTTTGCCAATGGAAAGCCATAGGAAGACTTCCAAAATCTCGGACATACCCTTCTCGGCATTTACTCCTTTTCTTCGTTCAGGTCGATAGGCATGGTGGGCGAAGCTTGCTTACCAAGTAATGCTTACGCCTGATTACACTCTTCTGGAGTCCATGTCTGTTGATCTGAACATTGATGTTTGCCATTTGTCTATGGATTGATGATTTTGGATTACCGCTTTAATACTTCGACCTAAACTACTTAAAGACCGTAAGTAAGGGTTACATATCAATAAAGGCAATTGTCATTAAGCGTTTGCTGCGGTCTAGATAGCTGCAGGATTCGTACTTCCGGTTGTCGTTTTCCTATGCAAAACGTACAAACCGTGATTAATAATTTCTTTGACACCTTTTTTGTCATAGTTGGTCAGAGTATAGGATTAGCAGCAGAACAAGGCCAGCACTTTTCTATATGGTTTTCATTACATTTTCGGACGTCATCATCATTTGACGTCATACGCCTTTACGCCTCTGGTCCGGGAATGACACCTGCAATTTTCTGAAGCCCAATACATTCCTCTTCAATTATCTTAAATAAAATTACTGTTATACTGAGAGTAAAACGAAAATGATTTTTAGCCACTTTCTGAAAAAGGGCCACCATGCTATATTTTGTCCCCCTTATCTATGGCTGATTGCAAACACAGTCGACATAGTACTTCGAGCCACCTGGCGTCACTAGCGTTGTTATCCCAACAGTACGTCAATGGACATTACTCTTTAAGCCCATGTGACCGAACGCCACCTGGTGTAACTGGAATAGTAAGCTACATCACCATGATGTACAACACCATGATGTACAAGCGGCTTAGGTTGTGGGGCGACAGTCGCCTATAGCGACCCAATGTCGTAGAATATCATAGGTGTTGCTGTCAGCCTTCGCTTGACCCTATTGAAATGTTCTGGCCCAAAACGACGTTGAAAGGTCCATAACTTATATATAGATGTGTCGGGCCACGTAATTTGATCATGCAATGGCCACAAAACATAGGGTTACAAAACCGGTTTGCATGATCGACCCTTCGCCTGTATGGAATATATTGCACAGTCCAACCAGCATCGAATATCAGAGCTGTGACTCCAATCAGGGGGTTGGAAAATACAACCTTTTAACTGAATGTGTCTGATATGACAGATATAATTTCTAAAAGGATAAAATAACATGTTATGTGCATGTATGAAACTTCGCATCAAGCAAAGAAATTTACTTTTATTAAGAAAAATATGAGCAGGTCATTATCCTGACAGAGCATATCCACCGTAGCATATAAAATTTAGAAACGTGCCTTACAAAAATCGAAAAAAGTCGTTTATACGCACTTTAACTGTTCTGAGCCATGTATGCGTTTATACGCTTGTAAGTTTGGGGTTTTATGTAAGAAACGCCTTGTCGTACAATTACACGTGAGGTGATATCATTTTTATTCTTGGTAGCTCAGTCGGATGCGCGTCTGACTGGAGATCAGGAGGTCACAAGTTCGATACGTGCGGGGTCGGCAATATTCTGTCGTTGGCATTGGTCTGCTCAGCATATGAAATGTCATACATAAATATAAAAGCACTGACAGCTCAGGTGGGCCAATCGTCTCTGAGTGTGGGCTGGAAAAATAGTTCTGAGCTTCCGTTTGGCACTTACATCCCTTTACTGTAAGCAAATAGTGTGAACCCTGAAAACAGAAAGTGGCGGCGTCTGATCTGGCTCTTCACCGTTTGTCAACCCCCCCCCCCCCCCAAAAAAAAAAAAAAAAAAAAAAAAAAAATCCAATCCAGAGTGTATAGATAATTCTGTTACGCAACACTCTGACCTCACAAGATAAGAATAGTTCGTCTATTTTCTACAAAACCGTTATCTGGATTTCATACAAATCAGTGACAGTCACGTGGACATCAACAACGAAAAGTTACTGTGCTTTAAGTTAGTTATTTAGGATTCATTGTTGTCAGCTCTAGAATTGTTCTTGGATCTTTAAGGGAGGACCTTCAGGAGTATATTGCAGTTTCATCTATCTCGAGCGCGTAGATAAAATTTAGTTACTTGAATACATGTAGGATTGTGATTATATAAAGCCATATGTCCTTTGGAAAATAATTAACATAGATTGTTCATTTACGATAAAAAAGTTTGGATTTATAGTGTCCCTTAAATTGGTTTCATGATGTATGTACTGTGCTCCCCCGATCATTGTCAGGCCAGTGCTGTGTGGACCTGGACTGGTTTCATGATGTTTTCCGCAAACCGTGTAGACCCAGTCTAAACGCTGCAAAACACTGGTTCTGATCAGGGTCTACACTGTTGGCATACAAATACAGGCATTAAACGGCCCCCGCCCATCGGGGCTTGAAGAAATAGATGGGCTGCATGATGCTCCACGCAGAGCTGAATCCGACCCGCACACGAGTACTGATAAACCGCTTAGAGGATCTTAGCCTGCCCAGGCAAAGCGGTGTTAGTCGGACCCGTCCATGCTTATTAACCCTATTGGTTTCATTGGGCGGCTGGGCTTGAGATGTCCTTTCATCTCAATGTCGGGTAAAAGTCCCACAAAATTGGAAGCAACGTCTCCAAAATGACCTTTACAGTGTTGACGGGGTCGATAAACCTCAAATGAAACAAACAAACAAAACAGGAATTAAAGGATTAAACGGAACGGCCTAATTCTCCATTCCAGTTTATAGACAATTGACGCACCAGTGCTGTCAGCACTTTGATAATATAAAAGCAACTCTTAAAACCTAATCTCACATACTTGGCACATTACGCAGGTAATAGACAACAGAATTATTTGTCTATCATTAGCTGTGCTGATCACCACTTTAGTGATTAAAACAGATTCAGGTATTGCTAAGGTACGTCACATTTTTATAGTAAAGATAGAAATAAACCATTGTAAAACTGGCACATCCATTGTATTGTATCTGTTCGTTGTTGGGCAGATTTGATTGGACAGCTAGGTATCATATAGACCAATCAGTCGCGTGTAAAGGACACACATCGCGTAGCGTTAACTGCGATAAACAGACAACCTTCTCAATACCGCGTTCTGCGGCGTCTGATCTACGTCCCTCTCGGCATGCATAGGTCAAAATTCGACATACTACAAGACTGAAAATATTTTCTGCTGGAAGGAAAAGCGAAAAAAAAAACGCGTGAAAAATTTGTTATCTCCAAATAAAACGTGGTAAATATTACACAGGGGGAATAACTATAACGGTATTGGTCCCTTGATCTTTTGTTTAGCTCACCTGAGCATAAAGTGCTCACGGTGAGCTGTTGTGATCAGGCTATGTCCGTCGTACGTCATCGTCCGTCAACAATTTACTTAAAAGATATCTCCTCCTAAACCGGTAAATGGATTTTGAAATAATTTCACAGGAATGTGCCTTGGGTGACCCTGTACCAAAATGGCACCGCTCTGCTTAACAAAATGGCTGTCAGAGCTTAAAATAAATAAATAAATTAATTAATTAATAATAATGCTAATAAAAAACATTTAAACAACATATTCTCCTCGCCTACTAATCCGATTTCAAAATGATTTCACAGAAATGTTCCTTAGTCGCCCATCTACCAAAATTGCTAAAATGGTTCTGCACTGTTGAACACAATGGCTACCAAAGCTAAAAATAAGAAAACCTTTAAATGGTCCGACATCTTCTAAACTTGGAATCAAAAATGATTTTGCAGGAATGTTGCTTGGCGATCCGCTACCAACAGTGCTGAAATGGTTTCTGTACGCTAGACAAATAGTTGCTAGAGCTAAAACTAGCTAAAAGTCCTTTAAATGACATCCTTTCCTTGCCAAATGATCCAATTTTAAATAATTTCACAGGAATTTTCCTTATATGACCCTTTACCAAAATTGCTAAAATTGATCCATTGAAAAAAAAAATGGCCGACAGAGCCAAAACATAGAAAAAATTTTAAACGACATCTCCTCCTAGGCAAATAGCCCAATTTCAAAATAATTCCACAGCAATCTTCCTCTTATGATCCATTATCAAAATTGCTAAAATCGTTTCGCTCGGCTGAACAAAAAGGCCGAAATAAATAGAAAAAACCTTTAATGGACAGCTTCTCCTAGGTAAATGGCCCAATTCCAAAAGAATTTCACATAAACGTTGCTCATATGACCCTTTCCCAGAATTGATAAATTTTTTTCTTTTTGTCTGAACAAATGGCCACCAGAGTTAAAAATAGAAAAGCCTTTTAACGACACCCACTCCTAGGCAAAGTTCCGATTAAAAAAGTCACAGAAATGTTCTTTGGGTGACCCTTTACCAAAATTGCTAAAATCAATTGCTAAGCTAAACAAATGGCAAACAGAGCTAAAAATACAACATCATCAACAACAACACACACACACACAAGCAAACTTAAGCAGCATCTCCAAGGCAAATGGTCAGATTTCAAAATTATTTCATGGAAATATTCTTAGTGTTACCATCGACCAAAATTGCTAAAACGGTTCTGCTCCACTGAACAAAATGGCTATCATAGCTAGAAATAGAAAACAAACTTTAAACGACATCTCCTCCTAGCACAATGGTCCGATTTTAAAATAATTTCAAAGGGTGTACCTCTTATCACCCTTTACTGAAATTGCTTAAATCATTCTGTTTTGTTGAATAAAATGGCCACCAGAGCTAAAATTAAGGAAAAATTTTAAACGACACCTCTTTTAGGCCAATTAAAGGCCTGATTTCAAAATAAATTCAAAAAAATATTCTACTCATGCATCTCTGCCAAAATTGCTAAAAATGTTCTGTCATTGCTGAAAAAGGCAAAATTCTAAATGCCATCTCCTAGGCCAGTAGCTCTATTTCAAAATAATTTCACAGAAATGTCATTTTATGCTGCTAATAGCGTTCCTCTCCGATGAAAAAGATAGGCCTCCAATACTAAAACTAAAAACAAATCGTCATCATGTTAACAAGTCCGTGTAATGAACAACCCTTAAACCCCACTTTCTACAGAGAAAACTAGGGTTTACGGGGATGTACGGGGGTATATATTATTTTCCTTTTTTTCTGCTACAAGACTTATGTGTTAAGTAGAAATAAGAACACAATCGCGGATTTTCATGAGAAAATTAAACGTTTTGGAGATATCATCACGTGAACAAGTCCGTAAACCGAAGACCCCCATAAACCCCACTTTATATAGAGAAAACTGGGGTTTACGGGGGTACACATTATTTTTCTTTTTTCTGCCCCAAGACATAGGTTGTGGGTACTCGTTAGAACCGCCTCATTGAGGCGGTTCTAACGAGCACCCTCAACCTATGTTTTGAACATTTATAACAAAAATATCAAGGATTTTCATCAGAAAAGTAGTCATTTTGGAGATGTGGAAAATACACTGTGTCGCACGGGTGTGTTATCGTAATGTAAGAACACAATCACGGATTTTCATGAGAAAATTAAATGTTTTGGAGATATGAAAGAATACAGAGTTTCGCACGAATATGTTATCATAATGTGGGTCATCATCTCCATAAACTAGTGATTCCTTTTCTTCCATAGGCTATGAAACATCTTGGACGCAGGTGAGCGACCAGGGCCGTCATTACCCTCTTGTTTTCTGTAGCAGCAAAATCTCACGAATATCAACATTAATGTAAAGATTCCTAATATTTTTTTATCAAGATATACAGGAAAACCAGTTTTCAAGAACTGCAAAGGGGAATAACTGTATAAGCATTGATCCCTGGACCCTGAATTTTCCCTAGCTACAACTTCTTATCAACATTAACATTTATGCAAAATATAATTAGATTCCAAATACTATTATGCAAGACAGGTAGGAAAAACAAAAGTGTTATGGACACTAACGAATTACAAAGAGGAATAACTATAGCAGTATCGATCCCTTGATCCCCTTTTACCGTTGGAGCAACATCTTATGAATATCAACATTTATGCAATATATGATAAGATTCTTGATAATATTAATCAAGATATGCAAGAAAAACTAAAGTGTTGTGGGCAAACGGACGGACACCGTGAAAACAGTATACCCCAAACTTGTTTCCTGGGCTGGGCTCGGCGGTTATAATCAGAGAGACCAATACTGAGAAGAAGAGAAGCAATGTATGTGGCAGTGAAAGTTCAATGGCTTCATTGCACGCTAACACGAACTGGTTCTTGAGTCCCTACGGAATTCGTCCCGTACTAGGATCAAGGAAAACTTAGGGAGATTTTTCCTCTCCATGGGGGATATGTATGTTGTTTAAATTCATTAGAATTGTCTCACCGAGGCGATTCTAATGACCCCACAATGTATAGCTTTGATCGTAGAGATATACCTACATTATCCCCCATCATACCGCCTGACATGACTGACCTTTAGTACCTGAACTTAAACGTTCAAGGCATTACTGATGTTTGGCCACCAGTAAAGCGTCTGAACATACTTTAAAACTTCTAGTACCGATCTGACCGACCAAGGCTCACACAACAACTTCTATTTCAGTCAAAACACCCCATTCTAACAAAGAATGGCAAAGGATAGTCAATTAAACGGACCAGATGGGATCATCAATCAACTGGGTGGATGTGGACGATTTCAGATTCGTATGGCTATACTTGTCCATCTGATGAAGATAATCACTTGTTGGAACTTAATGTCGATGATTTTCATCACAAAGACGCCCGAAACATGGTGGTGTGCGAATGACAAATACACAGGCATAAACGACAATTTCGCAAACACAGGAAATATCTCGACAGCGAAATCATGTGAAAATAGGAATGCCACCAAGTGTTCAGAGTTTCACTTCGACACGGACATCAGCACTATAGTGACGGAGGTAAGAAATGTTAATGTTAATACACACAAGGCATTATTTAACCTAATGATATGTCATGCAGAAATGCAGTCTCTCATGTCACATTTTCTAGTTAAATATTTTGTCATTGCACTGACGGCAGTCATAAACGTCTCCCGGAAGACATCCAATATTCGAGACACAGTCTTTTTTGATTTTTGAATTTATATTGACAAAAAGCGCTCAGGTCCGTACATTGGTACTCCAGAGTAGCGTAGCAGTACAATTTCTTGACCCATCATAAACTTTATAGACGATTGCTCTTTAAACAAAAGTAGGAACTGGATACATGGCGCAGATTGACACTGGGCGTCCATATGTTGTTCGCGCTAGATATTTTTTATGTGTATATACATTTTATTATCTTAAAGATATAATGCTGTGCGAAGAAGATACTATGATGTGCGAACAAGATATAATATTGTTCGAACGAGATATTTTGTTGTGCAAACAAATTATTATGTTGTGCGAACAAGATAATATATCTGAAGAAGATATTATGTTGTGCGGACAAGATATAAAGTTGTGCGAAAAAGGTATAATATTGTCCAAAGAAGATAAAATCTTGAGCGAACAAGCTATTATGGTGTGCAATAAAGATACATGTATTAAGTTGTGCAAACAAGGTGTTATCTTGTGCACACAAGATATTATTTTGTTCGCACAAGATAATAATTTGCGTGCACAAGATATTATATTGTTCGGAAAAGATGTTATCTTGTGCAGACAACTTACAATTAAAATCAGCATGTCCCTTTCCGGGGCCTGTAACTGGAAGATATGTGTTTTTTATGTAAAATATAAACACCAAATCAAAATCGATCGCCCTCTGCTGAAAATGTTCTTTTTTCAATTCCTATAATTTGATAAGAACACTTTTAATATGTTTATCGCAGTAACCAACCGAAAGTAGCTAAACTAGAGAATGTTATTTTACGGGTTTCTAAATGTCATCACCAAATTTGGCTTCTGTTTCAGTGGAACCTTATTTGCGACCAAGATTGGATTCCGTCCACAATATCTTCAATACAGCTAGGTTCACAAATGGTCGGCAATGTCATCGCCGGACATCTAGCCGACGGCCTTGGAAGAAAGAAACCTTACTTTACATCTATAGTCTTGATGATGATTTTCAACATTGTCTCCTACTTCTCCGTTAGCTGGGTAGTGTTCATGGTTGCAAGAATATTTGTCGGGATCGGGGCAGGATTTTTTCTTACGACGGAATATAGCTATCTGTGTGAGTTCACGCTTGCGCGATGGCGACCATGGTTGATTGGGTTTCCTTCCTGGTCCCTGGAGACATGTCTGTTAGCCTTGCTTCTCTGGTTGTTGAAAGACTGGCATAATGTTCAGCTTGTCATTGCAAGTTTAGGAGTACCATTTCTGGCAGCCTGGTGGTAGGTTATTTTGTATACTGAGTGACATAATGTTTACAACGCTTTTAGACAGGTTCATTTAAAGCTTATTTGTATTGTTATTTGTAACGTTTAATGTGTTGTTTTACTGTAAACAGAATCTAGTAATCGCATGTTGTGTTCATTAAGATAACTTTAAGAAATCAAAGCGCCAAAGGCAATGAAATGACAGATTCTATGAGAAAATCATAACACTGTGAAAACTAACTGAAAACTTTTCTAAAAAGATCTTAAAATTTAGAAAAGTAGTTCTGCAAATTCCATTATATGATATGTTTGTAGATGTCTATACACCGACGGTATTATGAAATGCCATTAGACGTTTCAAATTTTTGAAAGAAACTATTTACGTTTTCAAAACCAAATATTTAAATTTAAGTTTTAACAATGCTACTGTCCATAAGTAACAGTTTTTGTCTGGTCGGTTGTGGATACCTCTCGCAAAAGATACTAAATGGGAATGAGATCGGAGGAGAAAGGCTGGCTAGTCCAGTACATGAATCCCATTGGCTTGAAGAAATGTTTGAGTAAGAACAGCACTATGAGCCCGCGCGTAATCCTGCTGGATATCCCGGATTCTGAGCGTAAACAAATAAATGGAACCATGCGAGGCCGAAGCAGTTGATTGATGTGACGTCTCACTGTTCAGTTCACGTCTCAGCCATGATCTTGAATGTTCTTAATGACTCTAAGCTGCGTTCGCTAACTACATGCAATAGCTCGCCACACAATTACGTTTATTTCACCCGATATGTCATGCTGTATTGCGCACGCGTCGCCTCGGCATACCTTACACCCATAAGTCGAAACGCCCGGAAACGACAATCGGCGTGATTCACGCTGAAGTGCAATTTGTCACTGAAACGAATATCACGTCAGTCGCTTAGACGCCAATTTACGTATTTCATGCACCAGCGTAAGTGTTCCGTATTGTGTCGACGCGTTAAATTTGGTCACGAAAGGAACTTCTAGCTCTCAAACGTGAATCGCATAAGGGCGACGAAAAGTGTCAGTGCTTATTAGTCGGTAGTTGAGACCCCTTGTTTATCTACAGGTACAGTGTAGCAGCTGCCGGCGGAAATCTGTTTCGCATATGCGTCTGACGGATGAATCGATCTTGATCGTCGGTCTTCCGCTACGTCGACGTCCACTAGCGCCTTCTTTATATAGTAAGATGTCGCTCCAATAGACGATAGATCACACACATGTGGCACCCAAAATCAGAGTCAACATCATCCGCTTTACGACCAGTTTCTAACTGTCCAGGGGCACGCATACGATCCTTGCAATACGCTCTCACTTAATGCTTTTTGAGAACAAATTTCAATTTCTTCTTTTCTAGGCACGACCTTACATTACACATCAAAAGTTTGATCGTGAACATGTGGTTTCTATCCGTACTGGTGAGGAGGTGGTGCTCAGGATCGACGTGGCCGGACTAGTAACCAGACGTCACCAGAATGATTTAACCTTTTAGCTTAAGGGCATGGTGCCTAAGCGTGTTGCAATCATGCAATCGTTTGGTTTCAGAATCAAAGCACTGAGAGTATTGGTGAGGTGTAGGTTGGGGTAATAGTCCTGGGCTGAGATTTAAACTGTTTTATTTTACTCTGACATTCCAAACACATAGTGAAGATTTTGATAAGAAGCCGCGTTCTGCAACGTCCGATCTTGGTCTACACTGTTTGCCAAGCTCACCCTATGATTCCGGGATAACTCTCTTCAGTTTTATGGAATACCCCGATCTCACTGCGGCTATTTTCTGCAAGAAAAAAAGGTTATTCTGACAAGTCAGTGATAGTCACGTAGACGTTAGCATTGAAGCACTTTTCTTATAAGCAACTTCGTGTCGAATGCCAAACAATCAACCAAAACATAGCCGCGTCGTTTATCAGTGTTGGGTACATGTAAGTGTTACCTGTAAAATCTGTACTTGAATCAAATGATGGATCTGGCAAACAATGTAGATGAGGCCTAGTTGGCCGAAACTAGCTAGTCTGGCCCAGAAAACATGCACACTCCATATTTTTCAGTTCTGTGGTGTATTCCTTGCTTCCAAAGGACAACCATTTTATAGAACATATTTAACTTCACTACAGCTGGTGTGTGGGAATGTGTGCCGGCGGTAAAACGTCTCCCTGCCCTACATTATAGTGTAGATTATATTTTCTTGTCCTTTGGGATCATTGATTCCATTGTGGAATTGTGAAAATATCTGAGGGTCACTGATGAGGCCTAGTTGGCCGAAACTAGCTAGTCTGGCCCAGAAAACATGCACACTCCATATTTTTCAGTTCTGTGGTGTATTCCTTGCTTCCAAAGGATAACCCTTTTATAGAACATATTTAACTTCACTACAGCTGGTGTGTGGGAATGTGTGGCGGCGGTAAAACGTCTCCCTGCCCTACATCATAGTGTAGATTATATTTTCTTGTCCTTTGGGATCATTGATTCCATTGTGGAATTGTGAAAATATCTGAGGGTCACTGATGAGGCCTAGTTGGACGAAACTAGCTAGTCTGGCCCAGAAAACATGCACACTCCATATTTTTCAGTTCTGTCATGTATTCCTTGCTTCCAAAGGATAACCCTTTTATAGAACATATTTAACTTCACTACAGCTGGTGTGTGGGAATGTGTGGCGGCGGTAAAACGTCTCCCTGCCCTACATCATAGTGTAGATTATATTTTCTTGTCCTTTGGGATCATTGATCCCATTGTGGAATTGTGAAAATATCTTAGGGTCACTGATGAGGCCTAGTTGGCCGAAACTAGCTAGTCTGGCCCAGAAAGCATGCACACTCCATATTTTTCAGTTCTGTGGTGTATTCCTTGCTTCCAAAGAATAACCCTTTTATAGAACATATTTAGATCAAACGCCGCAGAACAGGGTGGTATTCTTGCTCTACACTTTTTGCATTAGTTACTAACATCTTAAGTAGAAGTAAAACAAAGATCAGGAATTGATACAATTAACTTACTCCATCCATAAAAGACAGCAAAAGGAAAGAAATACAAACATTAAGCGACCAAACCATAATGGAAACCCAAACAAAGGAAGGCCATAAGGACAGTTACTTTCCCACAAAATGGCCATATGGCCATCCAAAATTAAAAGACACAAGTGATACACACAGTAAGTAACAAACAACAACATAAATAAATCGCCACAGAAGAGCCGCCTTGGAACGGTCAGTGGAAGATTTCCTCTGGGGGGCTTAAATCGATTTTACGTGGCCACAATCCTCGCCCTCACTTCCGTCGCGATTTAGACAAATAATTTGTTCAGTCCACATGAAGGCCTCCTAACTCATCAGTGCAACATCTCCGTGAACACAAAATTAAAGAACCACAGAGGTGAGACAACGGTGAGGACTCGACAGCAAGAAACCACTGAAATGCTGGAGCAAAAGAAAACCATCAGTTAGACTCCGATGAGCCCGACCAGAGACAGAGCATCAGACACCTTCCGACATTATCTCTCTAATTCTCAAAGTTTAAACGAATCAGTCAAAGTCCCCGTTCATGACCAGCCTGTATCCAGAGACAATCGGCATAAGTTTTGTCAGTGCTTTGATTTATTCACTGCCTTGAGTTTCTGGAGTGCACTCTTCCAATCACTGAAGTTGGGCTCGTCCATTCTACTAAGAATTATATCACAGGACCTACACTGTTTGCATAAGTATCTGTACCATATTCCAGGGTTGAAAGGGACAGTCTTTCTTTCCAATTTATCCACGTAAAGTGAATATACACCTAAATTGTAACTGACCTTGACTTGACCTCGAAAGTCAGAAAACCCATTAATATTCTGGTCTGCAGCTGACCTGGTCCAACAGCAGGCTGGTATTTGAGGATTCAATATTGACAGCACTGTTAGAAAACAGCGTAAAACCTGAGCAGACGGCTGAGCAGACGCCGCATTGAGCTGGGTATACAGTTTTTGACAAACCCGTCGCATGATGCAGCTGATTCATATGAAATGCTGAATCTATTCTCTGAAAGGTAAGATAAAATCGTCAAGTCGTCTGCTGCATAAGGTTTGTATTGCGATTACAGGATAACAAATAAGCTTGTAAAATTTTGATTACTGCGCCTAACCGGACTACATTTTGTGCGGACTCATATTTCTATAGCCGTCAAAGACGGAAGAAAGCCGGAACTACTTAAAAACCTGCATGATAGCTAGAAATGCAGATTGAATCTGTCATTAAAAATCAATCAATCCATCAGGTGATCATTCAATCAAACAATTAAATAATCAATCTTGAAGATAATATACGTACATACGCAATATAGTCATATCTTTAATCTTTCACTGCTTTAAGACTGAGTGTAGAAGCCTCCGTGGTGGAGTGGGTATGCTACTCGCCTTGTAAACCAGGGGTCGAAGGATCGATCCCGGGCTTCACCAGACTTTCGGATGAGTCTTTAAACCGAGGTCCCGTCTCCATATGACCTTAGCTGTTGGTGAGACGTAAATTTCAAACACTGACTCTTTAGGACTGAGAGGCCGCTCTTATATAATGCGCCAAACATATAATTATTTTGGGCATTCATCAGTACCATTTCGAATATTCTTACCGGCACCTACAGTCCAATTAAGAGGGTAAATATGTGCACGTGCAAACCCACGTGTTCTTTTTTGAAAACAGTGGAGTTATAGCACGGTCATATTAAGGTAATGCAGCAGAAAACCGAACATCACGTGAACAAGTCCGTGAAATGAAGACCCCCTATACCCCACTTTATATAGAGAAAACTGTCGTTTATGGGGGTATACATTATTTTTCTTATTTTTGCTCCAAGACATAGGTTGTGGGTACTCGTTAGAACCGCCTCAATAAGGCGGTTCTAACGAGCACCACAACCTATGTTTGCCGTATTTATAAGCAAAATATCACGGATTTTCATCAGAAAAGTAGCCATTTTGGAGATGTGAAAAATGCACTATGTCGCACGGGTGTGTTATCGTAATGACCTAACGAGTACAAAAGTCTAACATTTTGCTACCCTCAATGATAAAGCCACAATATTAAAAACACCAGTGCTCTCAGTGTTTTGATTCTAGAAAATTCTTTTCTATAGTTTTTAAAAACATTTTATGAAGCATTAGCAAAAACAGGTGGACCTAAATCAGATAGAAAATAATATATATTTCATAATAGACACACCATAAACGTGAAAACAATGTGTAAACTTTCATTTTAGGGTCGATTGTTTAGCAAACTATAGAAGCTTCTCATTGCAATTGTCCACGTGACTATCGCTGACCAGGTACGAAATTCAGGTTGGTTCTTGAACCGCGCTTATAAGCTGTCCATATGACACAAGAGTGTTGTGTGAAAAGGGTTGGTTATCTATACAATCTGGACTGGCTTGGTGTACTTGATCATTGGTAAACATCACGGTCTAAACTGGTTGCTAAAATAACAAGAATAAAAAGGTTAAACCAAACAATCTAAGTTCCTGTTGAGTTCGGGACGCCCAACTGATATTGGCTTACAATTGGGCAAGGCATGCTATCCTTGTAGCAGCTCAGCGTAGAGGGGGAATGGTTTATTTTTTTCCATTTCTTCACTTTCATACTTTTTCCTCTATCTTCCATGTACCTATCTTTTATCTCATCTACTATCTCTTCTATCTCTTTTCTCCCTTTCTCTAGGAGACGGCACAAAATGACCCACAAGGATTGACGGGTCGTTAAATCTGAACAGAATAAAAAAGCCAGTGCTGCCAGTGCTGTGATTCAAAATGAAAATGCAACCGTATTGATACAAGGTACACCGATACACTTTCAAATGACCCAATATTTTTTCTCTCTTGTCAATAGGTGTCCACCCTTACAGGCAAGAATGACTGTGCTTCTTAGGAGCAAATGCTATCGACTAAGACCAGATCCCGTTTTCAGATCAGTTCGCTTCACAGGAAAGGATACATGAAGTCAAAGTAGTTATTGGTTTGGTCGCCATGAGGCGGGCAAACCGGGTATAATGACCAGATTGTAACTGTTCCATGGAGGGGCACGTGACACGATCAACCAATCAGTTTTAACGATGATGCAATACTTAACGAAACAGCCTGTCTGAATAGCGAAACAGACCGAAAAGCAAGCGTTTCAACTCGAACAATAAATATCTTAAGGGAAATGGATACACCTGGCAGGTGTGGCAGTTAGTCTACCATTTTTACCGTATTTCGAAATACACCAATACAAATACATTGTCACCGGCCCCGATAGCTCAGTTGGTAGAGTGTCCGCTCCGGGGAACGGGAGGTCTCGGGTTCGATCCCGGGCCGCGACATACCAAAGTTGTAAAAATGGTACTAGCTGCTCCTCGCTTGGCACTCAGATTTACGGGGTAGAGCTAGGACTGGTCGATCCAGTGTCAGGATAATGTGACTGGATGTGGTATCATGTAATGTGTCTGGGACATGATACTTCAGTGAGGCAGCACTATAAACGTGAGCATTGAGCTCCCTGTCGCAACCAGACACAGTCGTGATATGACTGAAAAATTGTTGAAAGCGACGTTAAACCCGAATTCACACACACACACACACAAATACATTGTCATTTTTTTTTTTGGCCAAAGAAAAAGCAATTAAAATTTAAAAAAAGAAAAAATGGAATATTTGCCTTTTTGCATAAAACATAAATTGCGGGGAGTCGACAGAAACGCCTCGAAGAGGCGATTCTATCGAGTACCCACAAATACGGAAATTAATGTTTACCCCTGCAAACCCGAGCTTTACTATATAAAAGTGGAGATTATATTTTTTTGTCCTTTGGGATCATTGATACCATTGTGGGAGAAACTACTTTTGCAGGAGTAGCCCCACCCCCTTAAGGCGTATCTATTTCCCT
This sequence comes from Lucinisca nassula, assembly GCA_963580285.1. Classification (NCBI taxonomy): domain Eukaryota; kingdom Metazoa; phylum Mollusca; class Bivalvia; order Lucinida; family Lucinidae; genus Lucinisca; species Lucinisca nassula. Next base: position 100,111,125 of record OY757011.1, read on the forward strand.
TATGGGGAACTTATAACAGCCGCAGTCATTTTCGCAATTTTTACGTCTTGCAATGCCATTCATGATGGAGTTAGTCCATTGGGCCATGGAAACGAAAAACAACAGAACATAACTACTACTACTCACAAAGTGTGGCTGGCTGCGGTAGCTCAGTCGGATGCAGTCTGACTGGTGATAAGGTAGACTCGGGTTCGATATCTACCGGGGTCGGCAACATTCTTTCGTGGAGATTGATTATGAAATCTTTTCTATGGTCATTCTCTCTCGTGGAGATTGATTATGAAATCTTTTCTATGGTCATTCTCTCCCTTCCGTTTAATCAGGAAGGGCAGGGGTCAGTTTTTGGCGACAGAATGTGCACTGAACTGGAAAACCTCTTACGGATAAGCCTGCTCAGGAAAAGCGTGGATAGGTACACTGACAGGCCCAAACATGACCCAAATCAGTGTTGACTGGGCCGTTAAATACAAATAAACAAAACTTGCAAAGTTTACTTCACACAGATGGGAACATATTTGTAAATTCTGAACATCTTTCGGTACGCTGGTAGCTCTTATAATACGTACGTATATGTAAATGTTGGAAAGACAAAGAACGTTATTTTTTGATTGGATTGGCGATACCCCAGTTGATTTCTAACCGTCTTATAACGTAACTAGGAAAGCCCTACAGATAAGACTGCTCTCCACTTATTTACGAAGTGAAAACTCGTTCGGAATGAACAAGAATATGCCGCGCCCGTCGATGTCTATTTATAAAGCGTTTCCAGATATCTATTCATAAAGCGTTTCCAAGAAGTCAAACCAAGAAAAAAAAAAAAGTTACCTACTTTCACTTTCGTCCGTTTGACGTAACCTCATAATTAACCCATAGGTGCCCGGCAAAAAATATTCCACCTTTATAAGTCTGGAGTGGTCAATTTCTAAGCATAGGGGATGTCATTTTTGTTGTAAGTTTTACAAAAATGCATGTACTTTGAGCAAACAGTTTAGACCTTGATCAGATGCGGCGTCTGATCTAGGTCTGCACTATTTGCCAATGTCTCAAAAGATGGAGGCATATATGGGTAAATTTCAATATTTGAAGGTCATTGTAAAAAGCAGGAATACTTGATTCCAGTTTCCCATTTTCCGGTAGGATGGTGAAATTATCTTAACTGCCGTATTTGACATAATAAGCGTTTGCTGTGACTCGAAACTAACCCTATGGTCTTCTCCATTGGAATAATTATAAAACATCTATGTGCTACAATCTCATGAATTAGCATTTTCAGTTCATTACGAAAACACGCCTGATCAAATATATACAGAACCAGTGCTTCAGCTGAAGTGCACGACCCGCCGGATGCTTTTAACTTTATGAGTGTTACCATATATGGGTATGGCGGCCATTTTGGTAATGTGACCTGGACCTAAAACGGTTCCCCTAATAAATGCGCCTTATCGTAAGGAGCGAAAATATATCTTATACTTCAGTACTGTATTCTGAATCGTTTGCAGGATAAAATGCATTCTCACTTTTCCAATACAAAAGCATATGTGTCAAAGTTTGACCTAGGCACAAAGAAGGTCAAGGTCAACCCAGGGTCACCATTTTAGCAATTTATGATGGGCCTACGTCCCAGATGCTATTTATCAAGTTTCGTGGAAATCTGCCCAGTGGTTCTGGAGAAGACTAGTTTTGAAGAGTTTTTACCATATATGGCTTGGCGGCCATTTTGGTCATGTGGCCTGGACCCCATGAGCAAATTTTGGTTTCCCCCATCCCATAGAGGCTCCATATGAAATTTGACTTCAATCGGCCCAACGGTTTCCGAGGAGAAGCAGTTCGAAAATTTTCACATTTTTCGCCTCGGCGAGGCAATATGAAATGGAATGTAATATTTCGCAAGATCATTGGTTAGATCTTATTGATATCTATCAGTATGCCAAAAATTGTTTAAAATTTTCCAAGCGGTTAAGTCACTATCACCAATTTTCACAAACGGGTTACGGACGGACAGACAGACAGACCATATATGGCTTGGCGGCCATTTTGGTCATGTGACCTGGACCCCATGAGCAAATTTTGGTTTCCCCCATCCCATAGAGGCTCCATATGAAATTTGACTTCAATCGGCCCAACGGTTTCTGAGGAGAAGCAGTTCGAAAATTTTCACATTTTTCGCCTCGGCGAGGCTATACCAAATGGAATGTAATATTTCGCAAGTTCATTGGTTCGATCTCATTGATATCTATCAGTATGCCAAAAATTGTTTAAATATTCCAAGCGGTTAAGTCACTATCACCAATTTTCACAAACGGGTTACGGACGGACAGACAGACTGACAGAATGACATGGTGATTTTAGGGCACTCTAGAAAATCAACCGACTTCAGTCGGTCGCTTTTTCTGCGGGTCGTGCAATTTTGCCATCCAAATGAAAATTGTCTGATAAATCAAAGTACTGACAGTACTGAGGAAAGTTGATTTATGAGGAATAATTATTATATAACAATGTAAGTCGTAGATCAAGCAGTTATCTAGATATTTTGTTGAAACAAATATAGAGACTAACTTCCCATATCACAGGTCCTGGTGTATGAATGTCATTTGATGTGTCACCAGTAACAATTCTGAGTCTGGTTCTGATTTGACAAGGTCTAAGTGGGTTAAAAAATTCGACAAAGAAAAAATTATTCATCGATTGTTTTGAGTTTAACGACAGGGCAACCCTAGTGGATCATTTTTGTCTTCTCCAAGAGAAAGGGGAAAAGAGATAGAAGAGACAGTAGAGAAGATGATGTGTTCGTTTTTTTTTGTTTGATTTGAGGTTTAACGTCCCCGTCGACACTGTAAAGGTCAGTTTGGAGACGTTGATTCCAATTTGTGGGACTTTTACCCGACATTGAGATGAAATGACATATCAAGCCCTGCCGCCCAATGAAACCAATAGGGTTCATAAGCATGGACGGGCCGACTCGCACCGCTTTGCCTGGGCAGGCTTAGATCCTCTAAACAGTTTACCAGTACTCGTGTGCAGGTCGGTTTCAGCTCTGCGTGGAAGCATCATGCAGCCCATATATTTCTTCAAGCCCCGATGGGCAGGGCCGTTGTAGAGAAGATGAAAGTGAGGGACAGAGGAGAAAGAGGAAAATGAATGCAAGTGTAGGAACAGAAGAAATATCAACACTCCCTCATTCTACCGTTACCTGCTACAAGGACAGCAGGTGTTGCCCAACTGTAAGTCAATATCAGCTGGACTCCCCAGTGACATAAGAAACACATCGCCATTGCCTCACTCAACTAACCCCCGAAGAAAGTACGGAAGAAAGAAAGATAAACGTGTTAACCAATTTCTTCATGGTCCAACCATAAATTTCTAAATTAGCTCAGTACATATCTGCTAATAATCTTACAGAGAAGTTCTCCTAACGGGAGACCCCGGCCCCTAGGGGCTTGAAGAAATATATATGGGCTGCATGATGCTTCCACGCAGAGCTGAATCCGACCCGCACACTAGTACTGATAAACCGCTTAGAGGATCTAAGCCTGTCCAGGAACCGCGGTGCGAGGCGGACCGTCCAAACAAATAAACCTTATTGGTTTCATTGGGCGACAGGGCTTGAGAAGTCATTTCATCTCAATGTCGGGTAAAAGTCCCACAAAATTGGAAGCAAGTCTCCAAAATGACCTTTACAGTGTTGATTGGGAAGTTAAACCTTAAATCAATCAATCAATCTCCTAGCGGGCACATGATGTCTTAGCAACGTCGCATCAACGTCGCATTGATACGACGATGCACATAGGTTGTGCAGCCGCTTGGAGCTATGTTCCTTGGGGCGTCGGGACATAAAAAGGAAAATAACTTGACAAAAAAGATCATTTTTTAAACCATTTGATTTAGACATTATAACTCTGGTCAGACACCGCATTTACCCAAGGCGAATTAAAATACGTTTATTCCCACCTGTACGGGGTCCTAAAAACATTAGCCCATAAATGTCAATTGTTTCAATTCTGTGACATTTGGAAACAGTTAAGATAGATTAGAGGCAACAGAATGTTGCGTCTGATCGGTTTCTTTACTATTTGCTAAAGTACGGAACTTGATTTAAACAACACGTGTTTTGTAATTTAGAGCTCTCGAAAGCAGGCAAATTGTAGGTCAGTAAAGGGTTGTTTAGTTGGTCAATGATAAGCTAACCCTTTTAACCCTGTAGACCGGTGCAGACGCCGAGGTAGAAATACACTGTATCTATGCAAACCTTGTAGATCCTGATAAGACGGCACGTAGCTAGAACGTCTCGCCAGAATCTACATGTACACTGTTTGTCATCCTGTCAGTGAACTAATCAGAAATCCTTTTCTATAAGAATATATTTAAAGCGAGAAGAGTCCTGTTTAGAAACTCAGGGATGAAAGAGTAAAACATAAATATCACCGAAAAGCGCGTAGGAAAATAGTTCCAGAGTACTGTTTTCTTTTCAGAATTCGTCTTTCTGTGCCAATTTATATTCAATCCGTATTAAGTCTCGAAAACTGAAATGTTTTGAAAGACGTTCCATGCGGGGCCGGCCTGCAAAATTAATTTTCAAGAGTTCATTTGGACTATTTTATGCAGCCTACGAACAACGGAAGTGGAGCAACGCGGTCCAGTACCGGAAGTAGAAATGTAATGACAAAGAAACTTGATTTAAAAAATCAACTTTCAAAAATCAGATAGATTGTGGGTACTGGTAAGAACTGCCTCGATGACGCGGTTCTTACGACTACCCGCTGTCTTTGGGTCAAAACTAGGCAGGCGTGTTTCGTGATGTGAAAAAAAATATTCTTTTTTTTTTCTAGTCTAAATATAGATTGTCGGCGTTCGGGGTTCTGAACCCCCTAAAAAGGAAAATAATGTTCCCCTGTACACCCAACTTTCTCTATATAAAGTTGGGTTTTATAGGGTTGTTCAGTACATATGGGGTAGCCTCTATGAGCTTCTAGTGCCCGGTTACCTTAAAAACAAGATCATCGTTGTTCAGTACACGGACTTGTTGATGTAATGCTTTTCTTTTCTTAAGGATTTGTAAAAAAGAAAAAGAAAAAATAAATGTCTATATATTACAAAAAATAATTCTGTCACTTGACTTCTCTCGTAGTCTCAAACTTTTCATGGTCACTCAGAATTTCCAGGACGAGTTTACGAAGGAGTTTGACAGTTGAAATCAGTAAAAATAGTTTTGCAGAGTCCAGTTACAGGCAGATAGTCTAACTTGCATTGTGTAAAACAATTTTTCCAAAGTAAATCAATCAAGTGTGCTTGTTGTAAGTTGGTCTCTATGAAAGTGATATGTCATTTTTTCCTTATTTATTTAGGAACATTATTAACCGCTCCTTTATAAGCGGTGGGTGAAGAAAACGACACTTTTAAACCATTGCAGAACTTGTCACGATCGTGCCTCGAACTCAGGCAGAAAGAGACCTCATATCCTACCAACATGGTCAATTTTACAAAACATGTTCATCTCTCAAATCAAATTGCGTGTCAAACGAGTAATTTAAAAGCTTGACATGGTTCAGTCTTTTCTGACAAATTTTCCACCAGCATAAAACTTGTGCGAGTGAGCAGCTCGCCACGTTCAGCCTTCGCTCTTCATAAATGCCGATTTTTTTTTTTAACCATTACAGTTAGATGCACATCGACGTTGCGGTTTCGCTCCTCGCCGGGTCCGTGAATATGTTTCTACGTACATTGTCCTCCCTCAATGATTTGAGACGGACAGCTAACACTGAAACAATTTCCGTAAAAGTCTTACCAGAAAAAGCGTGCTAATTTAGAGCGACCACGTCGATGTAACGTCAAGACGTGGGTCTTTTTCACAAAGGCGATCAGCACTGACTCAGGGGAAATGATTAACTTTTCAAGCCCCAAAACCTGGGAAATCGAGTGAAAAAGAATGTGAAAAATATTATTATTATTATTATTTTTTTTTTTTATCAGTTGATAACTTTACTTGCAAATAAATTTGTACAACAGCACAAATGATTGCTTGCAGGTAAACTTCAACCAAATGCGGTCGCCGATGCTTACACCGACGACGGACGTTGGGGGTATGGCAATAACTCCCCATTACTTTCGCGGGCGAGCAAAAATGGCGGATTTTCAACTTTACAAACTGGGGAAGCCTTCCTTTTAAAAGGAAACTTTATTCCTCATTTATAAAGATCGCTGGGTGTAACGGGTCTCCGTGGCCTGGTGGATAAGAGTGTTGACTCTTAATCACAAGGTCTCTCAAAGCTGTAGGTTTGAGCATGGCTCAGGTCACATAATGAGAAGTTCTGCATTGGAAAGTCAGGAGGTTTTTCATCGGGTACTCAAGTTTTCGCTAACCTCTGATTAACGATCGGCTTGATGTGAGTGAAATAATCTTGAAAGGATCGTAAAACCAAACATAAAAAAGATCGCTGGGTGTGTAAAACATTTTCATGTCTTTGCTACTAGAGTTAACGTCAGTGCCAAGGTCGAAGGTTTTGATGCTTCCAATATATAAAATATTTAGGGAGCGAAATAGTCATAACGTTGATGGGTCGTTGTTTATTGTTCTTGAGCCCAGCACAGATAGCAATAGTTTCTATTCAAAAACTTCATGTCTACTAAGTGACCTGCCACCAGTTACAGACTGAGGTGTTAAAAGACTTTTTGGCGCATTCGATGGGAGCTATTGTATCTGATAGGCCAGTGGTCTTCAATACTCAATGCTTGACGTTTTACTAATCAGGTGCGTTTACAATTAAATTGTGATCCAGAAAGATATACAAAAAGGATTGCAAATTTCAGGTTTTTGCGGCGGTGCCGCTCAAAGAAACTGCCGAGGTTTAAGATACAGTCTGATTCGCAGCACTTTGTCTGGGCAGGCTTAGATCTTCCTAGGCGGTTCAGCAATACTTCAAAGTTCGGTCGGTTTCAGCTCATGCAGTCCAATATATTGCCCCAAGGTCTGATCGGGGATTGATGAAATAGATTGGGCTGCATGATGCTTCCACGCAGAGCTGATACCGGCCGCACATGAGTAGTGTATAATCGCCTAGAAGTTCTAAGCCTGCCCAGGAAAAGTGGCTCGAGTCGGACCGTTCATGCATTTCAACCATTTAGTTTCATTGAGCGACAGATTGGAAGCAATGTCTAAAAAAAGACGCATACAGTGTTAACAGGGACGTTAACAACACATGAAATAGATAACCAAGGCCCTATAGAAGGCCTGATGACTTAGGAAAAATCTTTTTATATACCCGTTTGAAAAACAACAACAACAAAAAAAAAAAAAAAAAAAAACGGTCGTATAAAGTTATGGGGTTGGTGTCCGTCCGTCCTTTCGCAAACATTTTTTTCGTTTCCGTATAACTCCTACTATACAGTTTTCATATATACAATCAAGCCTAAAATGTGTATGTTGTAAGGCTAAGATGTGAAGATGTGCCAATTACTGTCCAACAAATATTAACAGAGTTATGACCTTTGAAAAATTCGGTTTACATTTTCGTTTGGTTAAGTTTTGTGCTATACATGTGTAAACATATGTAAGTTACATTTAGTTTATACTTGCCATGGCGTTAAACAATTTACCACAAAAAACTCATCACTACCTACCCCTCCTGATACCAGGGTCACAGACTTCGAAATTTTATATACACGTTTTGTATTAAAACATAGAAGTTGAGGCAATGATCAGGACTCGTTACAATCAACCCACAGCTCCCATCAGAGACACCAAAGGGAAAGACACACAAACATGAAACAACATACCCTAATGGAAACACCAACAGCGGAAAACCAAAAGGACAGTTACTTTCCCATAAAATGGCCAATAGGCTATCCAAAATAAAATAACATAAGCGACACAAACATCCAAAGACAAACCATAACAAAAACAAACCGCGACAGAAGAACCGCCTTGGAACGGTCAGCGGAAACGAATTCAACTGGGCTTAAATCGATTTTACGTGGCCACAATCCTCGCCCTTACTTCCGTCGCGATTTATACAAATAATTTGCTCAGTCCGCATGAAGGCCTCCAAACTTCAGACAAACCATAACAAAAATATACCGCGACAGAGGAAACCGCCTTGGAACGTTTAAAGTTTAATGCATTAAGTGGAATAATGATATCAGCTGGCTCAAATCAGAATGTAGACTGACAAGACCAAACCTATTGGATGCTTTTTGAAAGCAGCCAACTTGTCTTTCTTATAGAAATGGCGAGAAAATTGTCAGATAGGTCACGTTCCCCGATATATTCGCTGTGGATAAATAAAATGCAGTTTCTTCCTGCAGGTTGATGCCAGAAAGTTTTCGTTGGTACTACGCTCATGATAAAATCAAAGATGCAGAAAAAGTAGTTACTATCGTGTCAAAGGTCAATCGACATCCGGTGCCGGATATGACTTATTTCAAAGAGCAGGCTTTAGACAGCATTGGAGAACAACAGAAGGACCAAACATATACTGTGTTAGATCTGTTCAAAACCAGATATTTGATGAAAATAACATTGTTATTGGCACCCTGTTGGTACATATCTACATTTACATGCTATTATAACACACATAGCAAACCATTGCTACATGTATAGCATTGATATACTGTTTGTTTTCATTCGGGCCAATAAACACATAAGGAAAATATAGTTCAGAATAGAAGTAAAGGCAATGATCAGGGAATCGATACCATTACCTCACACCTTCCATCCAAGACACCAAAGGGAGAGAAACACCAACATAAAATAATTTCGTCACAAGCGGAAAGCCAACAGACAGTTTCTTTCCCACAAAATGGCCAAACGGCTACCCAAAATAAAAATATATTAGCAATACATGCATGCAAAAACGAAATATAACAAAATTAAACCACGACAGAATTATCGCCTTTGAACGGTCAGTAGAAAGTGTTTTACTGGGGGCTAAAATCGATTTTACCTGACCAAAATCCTCGCCCTTTGTTCTGTCGCCGTTTAGAAAAATAATTTGTTCAGTCCGCATGAAGGATTTCTATTTTACCAGTGCAACGTCTCCGAGAACGTAAAAATCAAACGACTACAGAGATGAAACAACGACCAGACCTCCACAGCATAAAATAACTGAAATGCTGCGGCGAAAGAAAACCAACAGTTAGAACAACATCAGGCACCAACTGATATTACCTAAGATTTAAATAAGTCTTTAGGCTGGTGTCGTCATAGAATCAGAGGCCAGAGCCACCGGCGTGCAATTAGAGGGAAGCAAAGTTGTCAACCGTGATTGTGTTAACTGCAATGCATGCAGTCTGTCGTAAAACATTTATGTTGTCCCCAAACTTTTTATATCGAAGAATGAAATCGGGTACTGAAATCCTTGCAAGCATAAATGCTTTTTCTGAATTTATATATTAACAAGTCACTATAAAGTTCGGGTTGCGATAGCCCTTGTTGCAGAAGAGATTTAAGTCCATCATTGGATTTTGAAACTACGAACAACACTGATCGGCATGCAAATACATATACTCAGAGGCAATAAAAAGTATACAGATTTTGATTTAGAATACCGGATCTTATATTGCTGTCTGTAACAAAATATGTCTATGTCCGTTTTTCCCAAACGTCCAAGTTTGTAAAACACCAATTCTTTTCCTGTAACAGTCATCCATGATGGAGTTATTGCCCTTAATTGAAAATCAATATTTCCAATAAAATGTTGTACAAGACATCGACATTCAAAACTGTGCACACGACAAAAGTCATGTACGAATGTTCAGCAATAAGACCACATCATTACTTTGCCATTAAACCCAAACAAACAGCTTCAAACTCAATTGGAATTTCTGCCTGTTCCGGATTATCTCCCTTTCAATTAAAATCATAGTGCATTAAATGAGTCTTTTTCTCAAATCGTGTAAGAGATATTCATTTGAAACTTTAGCATAATTATTGTTTTGCTCGGCATCTTTATGCTTACTCCATAGTAAAACCTCTAAAATTGCACAATGGAAAGTTAATCTTCAATACAAATCCCATAGAAACATAATGCATTTAATCAAAGAAAGAGCGTCAAAGGTGAAAATGCCATTTTCTTGGAGAAAAGATGTTGCACTTTACCTCAAGTTTAATTTCAATATGCGACATATTCTTGCCAATCAGTTGCCCGTCTTTGAATTTGTTGCATGAAAAATCATTTATTGAATAACCCTTATTCGAAACACTTTGTAAAGGGAAGCTACTCAAGACAAAATATTGGATCAGACCCCCTGTCCATTTCAAGTGACGCCGTTTCATTATCCCATAATCAATTTTAACGGAAAATGCTGCAAATTATGCGGAAGTGGTTGTTCTTATTTATGATGCCACATATGTATGTAGAGAGGGAGACATTTGGACGCAAATCGGCATTCAGTAACCTGTATATTTACTTTTGCCTCTCAGTATATATCAATTTATCATATGACTTCGCGTCTGAGAGTGTAATAACGCCATGTATTTTTTTTCGATAATCCACTAGTGGATTAAATATGCAAATTAGCTAGATACGTCCCATAACGTTGCATGTACGACGTCCTTAACGACGTCGCGTTTACTCATAGCGGAATATTGACATTTTTGTAAACAATCGTGAATAAAATGCGTTTTAATGTCATATGATAAATAGAATCTTGCATTCGTGCTCATGTATTATTGAATTTACTAAACTCGTTGAGGAAAAGGGATAAAATGCTCGGCAAAGCCTCGCATTTTATCCCTTTTCATCAACTCGTTTAATAAATTCAATAATACATGAACACTCATGTAAGATCCTCTTTATCTTGTTACCATGCTTAACCCTTATCTCACTGCATAATAAGTTAGGCACACCTATACCTGACTTGAAACCAATCAGATTACTTGATTTATTATTGCAAATTCACAAACTGAATGTTAAACAGTGTAGATCACAAACTGAATGTTAAACAGTAGATCTACACTGTTTGCAAAGGTAGGGGTTGTCGTGAACAGCAGGTTATAATATTTTTCAGATAGATTTTATTTACAATTAATACACAATTGAGGATTACATGATAGTGACCACTGACTGATTTCCGCCAAAACTTGTATTAAACAAAAGGTTTTGTTTATGTTTTGCGTCGTATTCAAAGTATGTTTTCGAATTTCATGTTATGTTATGGTTGCAAATTTTCCTCAGAGTAATGTTACACTGATATTATCTTATTTGTTCGTAGGATTGCTCTAGGTCTTGTATCCTACGGCATTAGTTTTGGTATCCAAAAATTGGCAGGCAACTTCTATCTGAATCTGTTTATCTTTCAACTGATAAATGTACCAGCCGAGGGACTAGCTATCTGGCTGCAGAACAAGTAAGTCTCACAATATTTAACACCAACTCGAATCACGCAGATACGCGCGCGCACACACACACACACACACACACAGAGAGAGAGAGAGAGAGAGAGAGAGAGAGAGAGAGAGAGATGAATATTAGCAGTTGACTGAGAGAGAGAGAGAGAGAGAGAGAGAGAGAGAGAGAGAGAGAGAGAGAGAGAGAGAGAGAGAGATGAATATTAGCAGTTGACTGAATCGTAAGCCGTGTTTCAAATATTAGATGGTTTGTTTAAATAGATACGTTCACATCGGTTTAGTGACATTGCACAAATTCACGAAGGTGTGTGTTTTGGGGTTAATTGTTTGGGTAGATTCAATCGATCCAAAGTTACTAAGCACAAAAACTCTTCAGTGCTGATGTCATCGCGACTATCACTGATTTGTAGGAATTCAAGGTAACGTAATTTTGTTTTTGTTTGTGTGGCAGTTCAGCAGTACACGTTAGGGGAATGAATGCAGCGTCATTTTTCGAAAGAGAATCAAGTTTTGTAACTTCCTACATGTACTTGTTATCTAAGCCCCTCTGAATGAAGATGTTGTTCAGGATCACAAGCTTTCCTTTAAGAGTTAACCATTATTTATAGTTGAGGCAAATGTAGCTGGAACGTTGTCTCCCCTGAATATGTGTCCAGTCTCTTTAAACTACTGCCATTTGTTTTGTAGGATAGGTCGACGAAAGACATCTATTCTGGTATACTTTCTCACAGGGACAGCATCTCTGACAGTTGGAATTGTTCAGTATGTTGGTAGGATTTTTAGCTTAATATTTAAGGTGAATGAATTCACAATTGTTTCAACCAGTTTTTGTACACCAAGTCCATACCCCATCTCTAAAGGCAATAGTTACTTCTTAAGAGGAGCAATTAGTTAAGTTAGGGAATACTTCTTGGAGCAATGATTTTGTTAGAGAAAAAACTTTTTAAAAGATGAAAGTTCCTTACCTTTTTAGGGTAATCCGCAGATGACAGAACCAGAACAATTATCTATCCCCTTTATGTAGTTTTAAACTATGTAAATCATTGTCTCCCATAGCAAATCTCACTTATAACGCGCGTGTCATATGAACCAAAGGTGAAACACTTTGTAAGAATACACATCAACTGCCCTTAGGGTTAGCTTTCGATTCTTACTAGTGACCCGAGTGCAGTGATCCAAGTGCACCAAAACCATTAGAGTCATAAAGCTCTATACGTAACGAACAATTATATGTGTCTCGTCAAACACTTAGGGCATCGATTTAAACGTTTCAAATTCAATAATACATGAACACTCATGTAAGATCCTCTATGGATATTGCATTAATTTAACAAGGTTATTCAACACATTCACATAATTTCTCTTTATCAGATGAAAAGAAAAGTTTGCAGGCATTTAAATTATTTTGCATCATTTTTGTTAAACCATAGCCTAGGTCGTGGTCACTCGATAGAACGGACTTCGTAATGCATTTGCAACGAACAACACAGCTCCATACTGGGAACTCAAACAAAGATATAGAAATATCTGAGACATACTATTAGATACTCGTATAGACATGAGAGCTATCACTTTAATGTATTGGGATGCTATCGACTTTATGGTTTTAGATACAGATAGAAGAGATGCATTGACAAACGGCTTTGCGATGGTTGCTAGTCTGGGTGTTGCAGTAGCTTGGGGACCTGTTCAAACAATCACTGTGGAAACATATCCAACAGTAATCAGGTTGGTTTTACCGTCTTTTTGTCTAATATAAAAAAAACAATACGCGTGAATTTTTTTTAGAATGTGGCATAACTTTTACAAAACTTATGTATATAAATACGGTACACGTTTTATTCGTGTACACTCCATGGAGGACGAATGCAGATAGCAACAACGTCTGTCTTGAGGTCGAACACTTTGAGAGGTTAACAACGTCGAATAATGGCATTTTAATGTTTCTAGAAATGACAGTTATTGCTATGTGTAAGTTTGTTTTCAGTCTAAAATGATATTGTATGACAGATACTTTAGTTAAGCCCCAAAAACTGTAGCTTAGTTACCAAAAGGATAGGGATTGGTTGAGAGAGAACGGTAGTATATAGATATCGATGGTGTAGTAAGATAAAGTTTAGATAGGGCATAGTTTGGGTGTGGTGAATATAGGATCAATTAGGACAAAGTGCGGTGTCAGTTTTAAGGGTAATATATAATATAGGGTTGTCGATTTAAGCCCCCCCCCCCCCCCCCTCACTCCGCCCTCTCCTTTTCCATTGAAATACTTTTCACTGACTTTTCCAAGGCGGTTGTTCTGTCGGGGTTAAGTTTTGTTATTATTCGTCTTTGAATGCGAGTTTCGCTTATATCTTTTTGTTTTGGATAGCCAATTGACCATTTTGTGGGCAAGTAACTGTCCTTATGGCTTTCCGCTATTGATGTTTCCATTAGGGTCTAGTTGTTTCATGTTTGTGTTTCTTTCCCTTTTGGGTCTCGGATGAAAGGTTTTGGTTAATTTTGTTGATCCCTGATCATTGCCTTCACTTCTATTTTGTTGGAGTAGAGGAACGTTGAAGACACAGCGATAAGGATGAGAGTTAAGACGGTGGTATGCTTGGAGAATGATTCAAGGATTGGAATAATTTTGGACAGAAATCTCATGAGAGATGGCAGAATAGTAAAGGACTGAATGATATAAGGGTAACAATGTGTTAGGAGGAGAATAGCCATACCAGCAATACGAAATTCCAAGCCAGTTCCTCGAATGTAATTTTGCAGCATATTACTTCCTTAAACCATGTTAGTACGACAGTAACCACTGAAGATCTAATTCATTTAATCCATTTCAACAGAATATGACATATTTCGTACCACAGTGTTGAAAGTGCTATGCTATTATGTTTCTTGATGAAATATTTATCCTCGATAAATAGCGAACAGAACTCGGTTCGGAAGGGTAAACTTGGTGTTGAGGAAAGATGAAGTAGGCCCGGTCTATAAACGGTCACTGTAGTCCGTAGAAAGTATAATAGGTTACTACCGATTATAGCCTGCATTTGTTCGACCCCTATATTTCGTCCATAAATTGCCTGAATGCGGTATAAAAAAAGGTTATTGACTTTATAGTCCGATATATTCGGCACTCGGTCGGAGTTAGTTGGGTAACGCGAAGTTGGCGTATATCTTGTATCACTGGGGCGTTCAGCTGTTATTGGCTTACAAATGGGCAAGACTTGCCAACTGAGTAACCCACTATAAATAAAGTCTACTTACTTACTTACTTATGTAAGGGTAGAGGGGGGATGTTGTTATTTCTTCAGTTTTTACACTTCCATTCATTTTTCTCTTTCTCCTGTCTTTCACTTTCATCTCCTCTGCCATCTCTTCTATCGCTTTTCTACCTTCCTCTGGGAGACAACACAAAATGACCCACATAGGTTGACGTGTCGTTAAACCCCAACACATACAATTAATCAAACGGCACTCGTTCTTATCGCGGAGACGTATTCGAATATTTCACAACCAAAAGTCAAACTTATAACCAGTGCTTCAGCTGAAGTGCACGACCCGCCGGATGCTTTTAGTTTTATGAGTGTTACCATATATGGGTATGGCGGCCATTTTGGTCATGTGACCTGGACCTAAAACGGTTCCCCCAATAAATCCGCCTTATCGTAAGGAGCAAAAATATATCTTATACTTTAGTACTGTATTCTGAATCGTTTGGAGGATAAAATGCATTCTCACTTTTCCAATACAAAAGCATATGTGTCAAAGTTTGACCTAGGCACAAAAAAGGTCAAGGTCAACCCAGGGTCACCATTTTAGCAATTTATGATGGGCCTACGACCCAGATGCTATTTATCAAGTTTCGTGGAAATCTGCCCAGTGGTTCTAGAGAAGACTATTTTGAAGGGTTTTTACCATATATGGCTTGGCGGCCATTTTGGTCATGTGACCTGGACCCCATGAGCATATTTTGGTTTCCCCCATCCCATAGAGACTCCATATGAAATTTGACTTCAATCGACCCAACGGTTTCCGAGGAGAAGCAGTTCGAAAATTTTCACATTTTTTGCCCCGGCGAGGCTTTACTAAATGGAATGTAATATTTCTCAAGTTCATTGGTTAGACCTCATTGATATCTATCAGTATGCCAAAAATGGTTTAAATATTCCAAGCGGTTAAGTCACTATCACCAATTTTCACAAACGGGTTACGGACGGACAGACAGACTGACAGAATGACCGAATGACAGAATGACATGGTGATTTTAGGGCACTCTTAGAAAATCAACCGACTTCAGTCGGTCGCTTTTTCTGCGGGTCGTGCAATTATTGACCACTTACTTCTGGGAGATTTTTGGGTATATGATGAGAGAAAATATTGACTGCTTCTATACGCAGTAAACTAGGCAATCTCCGAGTATTTAAAAATCGTTGTTACCATATAATTAGTGCAGTTTTAGGCACCTGGCGTATAGATAAAAAGTTTGTGGTTGGTGGTCATTACAGTAGTTCTAGCAAAGATCATGTCACTTTCACGAATATCACAAAAGCAATATCCATTTCTTTAATACAACAGTTTAAATTTCTCTTCTAGGAATATCGGTGTGAGTTTCTGTAGTACATTATCCCGTATTGGGGCTGCAGTTGGACCACAACTTGTCTTCTTGGTATGTCATTTTGATACCTCTTTTTGATACCATCTGCAGCGTACATAATTTATTTATTCATATAATGACCATTTGTTGACCTTGACCAATGAAGTGGTATCAAAAAGTAACTGTTGATTTCAAGCAATGTGTCGCAGCTATGATCCTGGGCTAGACCTCTACCACATTCCTTTACTTTTTGTTTTGAAGTGGAATCAAAAAGTAAATGTTGATTTCAAGAAATTTGTCTCAGCTATCATCACGAAAACATGCCTATATAATTTTGACCCCCTTGAACCCCCCTTTTACATAGTAAAACTGGGGTTTCCGGGGGTATACCTATATCGAGGCGGTTCTAACGAGTGCCCAAAATCTATATTTTGAGCAGAAATAAGAAAAACATCCCAATTTTTCATCATAAAATTTTTATTTTTTTCGGCAATAAAGGTGGCAATGTATTTGTATAGGCGTGTTTGCGTAATGGATCCTGGGCTAGACATCTACCACAATCCTTTTTTTTTACCACATTCCTCGCCTTGGTTCTGTCGTAGTCTTCACAAATTATTTGTTCAGTCCGCATGAAGGACTCGAACTCTTCAGTGCATTATAAATGAGCCCGGCCAAGCGAATTTGTATCTTCGAGCATTCCGTTATGACAAATTTGAACTACGTATGCCCAGCCATTCAGAGGGGCCAGAGATATGGCTTTCTATCTGAAGAGTCCTCTTGATTCACTGCTTGTATGAGCGAGCAGCGAAGGTTCTGGCGAGACTGCGCGGATGCGCAGGCTCGCTTGAACGTTCGCTGCTCGCATAGGCGATAAGTACCAAAATCGCTTGACGGGGCCCATTTCGAGTCTAGTCGAACAATAAGGTTCGATCGACTTTCGAAGAGTCCCCGATAATCACCCTTTGTGTCCATCCATCGGAATATCCGTGGCCAGTTAGTGAAAAACGGTTACAACAGATTCTTGCTAAATCCTGGACAAAATGACACTCAAAAATACATTTATGTAGATAAAATATTACATTTCAGAATCGACATTTAAGACAGAAACCCTCAATGCTACATTATTTCTTTTTTATTTTGTCGATACATTTTACAAAGAATTATCGCTTGTGTATTTTGATCCTACTAATGAAATTATAAAAATATGTAGTAAAAAGAAGATTTTGACATAGTGCTTCCAGGATAATTACATGGTGGCGATATTTGATTGGGTGTATGCAGCTGTTACCGTTTTCCTTAACGTTAGATGTTGCTACTGATGTATGTTTATTTAGTTAAGTTTTATATATATATTTTTTTAATTTCAAAGTAGCAATAGACATTTTAGATTTGGTTTCAATCAGATTTTGGAATTGAACAATTAGTGGCAATGTCTGGCGAACATCGTCATGCGGAATCAGTATAAAAATAGTTTGGGATGTGGGGATGGTACATTCTGGCATTTGAGATAAGCCATCACGAAAACACGCCTATATAATTTTGACCCCCTTGAACCCCACTTTTATATAGTAAAACTGGGGTTTTACAGGGGTTTACCTTATTTTTCTTATTTCTGCTCTAAAATATAGAGTGTGGGTACTCGTTAGAACCGCCTCGACGAGGCGGTTCTAACGAGTACCAACAATCTATATTTTGAGCAGAAATAAGAAAAATATCACAATTTTTCATCTTAACATGGAGGTTTTTTCGGCGGTTAAGTTTCCAATGTATTTGTATAGGCGTGTTTTCTTAATGGAATTGTGCACATTACCGTCAGCTGATTTTCAACCAATATAAACTCGACTTTCTTAACATACAATGGAATTCATAAGGAACCTGTTAACGAGATAAAAACAAATTGGATAAACGAAAGCCAATTTTGTTTGTTGGATAATAATAATAATAATAATAATAGTAATAATAAAAGGGTAAATAGTATGTGCTATTTACAAAGATGACCAGTCCCTTCGCTGGTAGCGCATGCCAGCTTGTATTTTCGCTAAAGCTGTGCCCACACGATCAGTCTTGTCGAATTAAACTCTCAAATTTTACACCGTTAAATTCAACAGTTTCCACAAATATCCTGCGTTGTGTCATTTTGGGATAAACTTTCGGATAGTTGAAGTGGGCTTTATCCACATACTGAAGTCTGATTCATTCATACGATGCGACCCCAAGATGATAGAGACAATATTCCGCCCTCGATGAGGCGGTTCTAACAAGTAGGCCTATTTGAGCAGAAGGGTGAAAAATATCACAATTTTATTATAAAGTTTTCTTTTTTTCGGCGGTAAAGTTTACAATATCTTTCTATAGGCGTATTTTCGTAATGTTTGTATTCGAATTTAGCTTAAGGCTTGATTAGTCATCAACTACTGATGTACGTCTTGTTTTGTATTGTTTTTTTTATATATCACCAGTAGAAGCCTCCGTGGTATAGTGGTTATGCAACTCGCCTCATAAACTCATAAACGAGGGACGTGGGGTCGATCCCCGGCTACTCCAGACTTTGAGATGAGTCTTTATTCCGAAGTCCCGTCTCCGTATGACCTTGGCTGTTTGGTTGGACGTAGAACTCTCTCTCTCCCCACACACACGCACGCATGTACGCGCGCATGCACGTACGCAGATTTCACTTGCTTCGCCATAATGTTAACACGTCCGTGTAATAAACACCCATGTAAATATATCCTATAGAAATGTTATCATTTGGAAGCAAGGACACAGAACCGAAAAGTGTGGAGTGTACATGATTTTTTTCTGGGCCAGACTAGGTAGTTGCGAGCAGTTAGACCTTATCAATGACTCTCAAGCATTTTCAAAATTCTGAAATGGAACCAGTGATCCCATAGGACTAGAAAATAAATCCTCACTGTCAACTGGGATTTACAGGGGTGGTCACTATTGGACTTATTGATTTTTTTTCTTTTTCTTACAGGATAGTTATGTCCCTGGAATAATGTACTTTCTGTGTGCAATTGTGGCGTTGATTAGTGTCATCGGACTGTTCTGGCTCCCGGAAACTAAAGATGCTAGTCTCGGAGATAAAATTGTCGAGGCCACAGACCGTGATAAACTGGATTCGAGACTATGATATATTCATCATTAACCCTTGCCCTGCTAATCCACGATCGCTCCTACCAGCCCAAACAATATACAGTCG
This sequence comes from Lucinisca nassula, assembly GCA_963580285.1. Classification (NCBI taxonomy): domain Eukaryota; kingdom Metazoa; phylum Mollusca; class Bivalvia; order Lucinida; family Lucinidae; genus Lucinisca; species Lucinisca nassula. The sequence continues at coordinate 100,130,253 of OY757011.1, forward strand.
AACTTCAATGGCTCGAACAATGGTTTGTACAAAATCTGTTCGAGACAGGGTTAGTTCGAGCCACCGAGGGTTACTGCCACGAGACATAACGGATTTTATTTTGGAACATCTTTTCGGTGTTCTATTATATTAATAAAAATGTATGCTGTGTGTACTCATTAGAATCGCATCAGTTCACATTACGAGGATTTTTCAAATATGAATGCAACTAAGCACATAAAAATGATTCCGTGATAGATTTCGATGAAAAATTTATTTTGTCCCCCAAGGTATTCCCCTTTAACAGATATACAAACTTTCAGTCTTCTGATCCAATCATTGAATGCATTTTGGTAGTCTTTTCGAGGTATACTATGAAGGCACTGGAATATTGCAGAACCGAGGTGTTTGCGCTGTACACATGTTCGACCAGAAAGGTATTTTTTCAGCCTCTGAAATAAAAAAAGTCACACGGGGCAAGGTCAGGGGAATACGGGGGCTGTGGGAGTTCAACAACCTTTCCCTGCTTCAGATAGTCTTGCACAATGAACGCCTTGTGCGATGACGCATTGTCATGTAGCAATCTGACATTGGCTAAACCAGTTGCGGGTCTTCGTTCTTTGAAATATTTCTTCAATTTTCGAAGAACTTTATTCTTGTAAAACTTCGCATTTACAGATTTGCCTTTAGGCACAGCAACCTGAATAGCTGTGCCCTGATTTGAAAAGAATATGGCATACATTACCTTATTGACGCTCATGGTCCTCTTTGCAATGCATGGTCTTTTGCAATACTTTGTTGCCCATATTTTGTTCTGAATCTTTCGTTTTGGCTTAAAAAAGTGAACCCATGTCTCGTCACCTGTGACGACATTAGCGAAAGACCGTGCATTGTAATTTGGAAACTTTTTAAGCAACTTCTTGACGCACCGAACGCGTGTCTTTTTCTGTTCATCTGTCAACAGATGGGGAATCCATCTAGCACAGATCTTTCTCGTTTTCAAATCCCGTTTCAGAATTGTATGAGCTGCTCCTAATTAGAAGCCAACCATACTAGCTATTTGCCTGGTGGTGTATCGTGCATCGGTAGCAACTATTTCTTTCACTCTAGCAACCATCTTGGCAGATGTTGCTCTTTTCGGCCGACGATCATGTGGTGCATCTTCTGTTGAGCCTTGCCCACAGCTGAATTTCTTACACCAACGAAAAACTGTCGGAAAAGACATTTCATTATGCCCATAAACCGAACATATTTCATCAAAATGTCTTTGCCCCGTATACCGAGAATACAACAATTCTTAATATAGGACCGTATTTCAACGGCGTACTCTGACCTTCTTCCAACCATGTTTTGTATTAGTATACAAGAGTAGACAGTGTTTATCGAACGATATACATGGCTAAAGTGCACAGATTTTAACAGGTTTGGTATCAATGTATAGGTAAAATGTTTTTCTGCGCTGTGATATTTATTTCCAGGTGATTTACGCATTAGTGCATGAGAAAACGTTCTACTTGCATTCATATTTGAACAGTCCTCGTATTTCACCAGAAACTGACATCAGACCTTCTTGAGAGAATGTCCGTAGAAAAATCGCCACGAAAGAATGTTGCCTACCCGAAAGCTATCGAGACCGCGACCTCGAGATCACCAGTCAGACGTGCATCCGACTGAGCTACCGAGGCCGGCTTCTTAAGTCCCCTCACCGAGAGGGAGGGGGGCATATTGTTTTTGGTGCGGAGCCCGTTGGCGTCGGCGTCTGCGTATGCTTCTGCGTCTGCGTGACACATTCTTGTGTGCAAGATATCTCATGAACTACTTGGTGGATTTTAATCAAATTTGCATGGATATAGCACTGGGGCAGGATGAAGAACTGATTAGTTTTTAGTGACGTTGGCCTTATTTTTACGGTCACGACCATGCTAGATAGGTCAAATTTAGGTTGTGTGCAATATACAATGTGCATGTATCTCATGAACTACTGGGTGGATTGAAATCAAATTTGTATGGTTGTAACATTTGGACAGGATGAAGAATTGGTTAGATTTTGGTGATCTTGACCTTATTTTCAAGGCCAAAGCCGTACTAAATAGTTCAAATTTAGGCAAAATATAGGTTGTGTGCAGTATATCTCATGAACTACCTAGTGGATTTTAATCAAATTTGCATGGATATAACACTGGGACAGGATGAATAACTGATTAGGTTTTGGTGACCTTGACTTTATTTTCAAGGTCACTGCTATGCTAAATAGGTCAATTTTAGGCCAACATTAGGTTGTGTGCAGTATATCTCATGAACTACTAAGTGGATTTTAATCAAATTTGCATGGATATAACATTCGGACAGGATTATCAGCTGATTAGGTTTTGGTGACCTTGACCTTATTTTCAAGTTCATAGCACTGCTAAATAGGTCCAATTTAGGCCAAATGTAGGTTGTGTGCAGAATATCGCGTGGACACTTGGGTGGATTTCAATTCAATTTGCATGGATATAACATTAGGAAAGGATTAAGAACTGGTTAGATTTTCGTAATCTTCACCTCATTTTCAAGGTCACAGCGGTGCTTGAACTCCACTTTTATGTAGTAAAACTGGGGTTTACAGGGGTAAACCGCATTTTTCGTATTTCTGCTCCAAAATATAGAGTGTGGGTTATTTTTGAAATAAGAAAAATATCACAATTTTTCAGCTTGAATTGTTCGTTTTTTCGGCGGCAAACTTTACAATGTATCTATGTAGGCTTGTTTGCGTAATGAAATTAAGCTTGTTTTGAAAGGCGTATGTGGTGGGAGGACATCTGTTTTCTCAGAAAATAAGTCTAGTTTCATATGTGATCTTTCTGGTAAACATAGTGTTTAAAGAGTATTCAACACATTTTGAAAGAGTTATGTCCCATTTACGAAATATATTAGATCATGATAAACATTTGAAATATTGGTATAATTTTATTCCGGCTCCGAAAACACAAAAAAAAACATTATTCCGATATTGTTTAGTGTTTGCTCTTTACGATGGTACTTCGGGAATTATCGGCATTACTTAGTGTTGATATGATTCCCAATAAAAATTTGTTGTTGCTGCTGTTGCTAACGGCAAGGCATTTTTAGCTCATCAGAGCCGAGGGCTCCTGAGGAACTTATAGGATAGACAGTGGTCCATCTTGATCGAGAGTTTGAAGATGTATATCTCGAAAGGGCCGTAAAACCAGAACCATAAAAAACTTCCGTGTAATTTTCTTTATTATCTGCTGTGTTTTTATCTGCAGATGACACAATTGCAATACATGTTGGATGGTAGTAATCAAAAGATATCATACCATCATATAATAGGAATGAACACCAAGGAAATTCATGATGGAAAAGTGGTAGCACTTTGTGAGGATTCTAGTGAGTGTCGATTTCAAGCGCATCATGACAACAAGTCCGTGAAATGAATCCCACATAACCTCATATTATATAGAGGATCTTACATGAGTGCTCATGCATTATTGAATTTATTAAACGAGTTGAGGGAAAGGGATAAAATGCGAGGCTTTGCCGAGCATTTTATCCCTTTTCTTCAACGAGTTTAATAAATTCAATAATACATGAGCACGAATGCAAGATTTTATTTATCATATGACATGTAAAACGCATTTATTCACAATTGTTTATAAAAATGTCAATAGTCCGCCGTTAGTAAACGCGACGTCGTTAAGGACGTCGTACATGTAACGTTACGGGACGTATCTAGCTAATTTGCATATTTAATCCACCAGTGAATTATCGAAAATATTACATGGCGTTATTACACTCTCAGACGCGACGTCATATGATGAATAGAGAAAAATGGGGTTTACCGGGGCGGGGAGTATGCATTATTACTCTTATTTCTGCTCCAAGGCATAGATTGTGGGTACTCGTTAGAACCGCCTCATTGACTAACGAGCACCCGTCACCTATGTTTGCAGTATAAAGCAGAACAAATATCACGGATTTTCATTAGAAAAGTAGCCATTTTGGAGGTGTGAAAAAAATGCACTATGTCACACGGGTGTGTTATCGTAATGGTGACATTGAGGACACTGATGATGCTCCACGGAGAGGTGGCCCACAATTTGCCCCCACGATCTGCGCCCGCATGTCATCAGATTTAGACAGTTCATTGCATGGTGATGAATGACAGATGTGTAACAGTCCAGAATACCGTACCATGGACACCAGTGTTGCCTTTGTTTATGCTGCTTAGAACCACATTCTGGGGATGAGCAAAATGCCCTCAAGATGGGTTTACGAATGTTGGCTCGGGACCAAAAACTGAAAAGACTGGTCATGCCGAGAACACTTTTAGACCGTTTTCAGGTGAACCCAGCCAAATTTATTCAACGATTTGTGATCCAGGATGAGATATGAGTCACCATTCTGATCCCGAATCAAAGTCCAAAGTAAACAGTAGAAACATCCTCGGTCTTCCCCTCCCGCAAAATTTCTAGCGGGTTACATTTGTTTGCAAGGTGAATGCCTCTTATTTTCTGGGACTTGGGGAGTGTGCTCACGATTGACTTCTTGTAAAAGAGTGACACCATTAACGGGATCTAATATGCATCAGAATTGCAAAAGCTGAAAGTGTCCTTGGGCAAGACACATAATGACACTGTCTCACTCCACCCAGGTGTAAATGGGTAGCAGTGGTGTAATAGTCACTGCCTCTCTCTCGCGCGCGTGAAAACATCCGGAATTAGTGTTCGAGAGCGATTAAATAAGCTTGCAACTTCCATTGCAATCGAACTAAAATAAATCAGTATTAACTAAACTAAACTTAACTAAAAGCTGAAAGAAGCAAACAAGATAGCTTTAATCAGACACGTTGTTCCTATCGGCTTCATTGGGCGACAGGGCTTGAGAAGTCATTTCATCGCAGTGTCGGGTAAAAGTCCCACAAAATTGGAAGCAACGTCTCCAAAATGACCTATACAGTGTTGACGGGGATGTTAAACCTCTAATCAAACAAACAAAGACACTTTATTGCGTCATGACAATTCTCCAATCATGAAACAATTGGCAAGTGCAGAAGCTGAAATACAGTGAAATTCCTATATTGAGACCTCCTTTGGGACTTTTCAAAAGTGGTTTTAAGACCACTTTTGAACAGTCCCAAAGGTGGTTCCACTGTGCAGGGCTCTGGGTGTAGCAAACACAAAGAAATAACAGCTGAAATCATTTACATATGCTTTAAAAGCAGAATGTATCTTAAATTTTAACGGGTCATTAAGGCGGAATTCTACTGTAGGTCATGGAAGATACGTTAGAAAAGAAATATGCGTGAAAGATAACCCCCTTGCCGCACTCCTAGAGACACCGAGAATTTTTGAAATGTCCTCAAACAGAAGACACAACATAGCAGAAGATAAGTTTGGTATTTTCTGATAATTGAAGGATAGTTTTTGCCAATTCTCCATGAAAGCCTATGTTGTTGGTATTCATTAGAACCGCCTCGGCGAGGCGGTTCTATTGAATACCCACAACATTGGTTTACATAGAGAAATAGGGAAAACTATCCTTCGCCCATCGGGGCTCGGAGAAATAGATTGGACTGCATGGTGCTTCCACAGAATTGGTAGCAACGTCTCCAGAATGACTTAAATAGTGTTGACGGGGACGTTTAACCTCAATTCAAACAAACAAATCAATTACTAGATCTGAAAATACCAGCCTTATCTGTTGCTATGCATAAGCCTCCTGAGTTTGAAAAGTTTGTGCATCCTGAAGCGTTTTAACACATAATACCGATACCAGTGGACCGGCCCCGATAGCTTAGTTGGTAGAGTGTACGCTCCGGGGAACGGGAGGTCACGGGTTCGATCCCGGGCGAGACATACCAAAGTCGTTAAAATGGTACTAGCTGCTCCTCGCTTGGCACTCAGATTTACGGGTAGAGCTAGGACTGGTCTACCCAGTGTCAGGATAATGTGACTGGATGTGGTATCATGTAATGTGTCTGGGACATGATACTTCAGTGAGGCAGCACTATAAAAGAGAGCATTGAGCTCCCTTTCGCAACCAGACACCGTCGTGATATGACTGAAAAATTGTTGAAAGCGACGTTAAACCCGAATTCACACACACATGTAAACAGTGGAGATACAGATGATACGGCTCATAATGACCCCCATCGCCCATCGGGGCTTGGAGAAATAGAGTAGAGTAGGCTGCGTCATGCTTCTGTGCACAGCTTAAGCCGACAGACCTTGAGTACTGGAAAACCGTTTAGAATGCATAAGTCTGTTCAGTGGTGTGAGTCGACTCCGCTCCTTAAACCCTAGCGGTTTCTTTGGGCGATAATCCTTGCGATGCCATTTCAATGTTGGGTAAGTCCCACAAAATCGGAAGCAACGTCTCCAAAATGATCTAAATAGTGTTGATGGGGACGTAAAACCACAACCATCACGAAAACACACCTATATAATTTTTGACCCCCTTGAACCCCACGTTTATATAATAAAATGGGTTTACAAGGGTATGCCTTATTTTTCATATTTCTGCTCAAAATATAGATTGTGGGTACTCGTTAGAACCGCCTCATTGTCTAAAATATAAATTGTGGGTACTCGTTAGAAGCGCTTCATTGAAATATAGATTGTGGGTACTCGTTAGAACCGCCTCAATGAGGCGGATCTAACGAGTACTAACAATCTATATTTTGAGCAGAAATAAGAAAAATATCACAATTTTTCATCTTAAAATTTTCGTATTATCGGAGGTAAATTATATAGGCGAGTTTTCGTAATAACAAACAAAAGTGGCAGCCCCCGCCCATCGGGGCTTGAAGAAATATATGGGCTGCGTGATGCTTCCACGCAGAGCTGAAACCGACCCCCACACTAGTACTGGTAAACCACTAAGAGGTTCTAAGCGTGCCCAGGCAATGCGGTGCGAGTCCATGCTTATAAACCCTATTGGTTTCATTTGGCGACAGGGCTTGAGATGTCATTTCATCTCATTGTCGGGTAAAAGTCCCACAAATTTTGAAGCAACGTCTCCAAAATGACCTTTACAGTGTTGACGGGGGCGTTAAACCTCAAATCAAACAAACAATAGTGAGCCAATTCTTTGCCATCATCTCGATGATTATGACCAAACACCCTGTTTCAAGAATGGATGTGTCCAAAGTCAAAGATGGAAGAGACCATTTCAGACACTCAGGGGGAAATTTTTAAATAATAGTGTTGTTATTAATCTGCCTTTAATATGCAACTGTCCGGCTACAATCATACATGTAGGTTCTGCGCGTGATTTGGAATAATTGCACATGGATAATATTATGATAAGGTCTATAATGAGAGCTTTATAGGTATAGTTAAGCTCGAATTTGTAAGTATATTTTGTTTTCCTTGTTTGGTTCTGATTTGGACGTCCAAGTTAATCATGTTATCAATTCTGTCAAATAAACACCTATCTAAACCCCACGTTATATAGAGAAAACTGGGGTTTACAGGGGTATTCATCATTTTTTTTGTTTGTTTTTTGCTCCAAGACAAAGGTTGTGGGTACTCGTTAGAACCGCCTCAATGAGGTGGTTCTAACGGGCACACTCAATTTTTGTTTGCAGTAAAAATAAGTATCACACAGGAGCCTCCGTTTGTTTGTTCGTTTGATTTGAGGTTTAACGTCCCCGTCAACACTGTAATGGTCATTTTGGAGACGTTGCTTCCAATTTTGTCGGACTTTTACCTGACATTGAGATGAAATGACATCTCAAGCCCTGTCGCCCAATGAAACCAATAGGGTTTATTAGCATGGACGGTCCGCCTCGCACCGCGGTTCCTGGACAGGCTTAGATCCTCTAAGCTGTTTACCAGTACTAGTGTGCAGGCTGGATTCAGATCTGCGTGGAAGCATCGTGCAGCCCATATATTTCTTCAAGCCCCTATGGGCCGGGGCGGTAGGAGCCTCCGTGGTGTAGTGGTTATGCTACCCGCCTTGTAAAGCAGGGATCCCAGGATCGATCCCGGGCTTCTCCAGGCTTTCGCATGAGTCTTTAAACCGAGGTCCCGTCTCCGTATGACCATAGCTGTTGGTGAGACGTAAAACTCAAACACTCACTTCAGGCAAATGTAGCAGATCAAAGCTGTACATTCTTTAGAAGCCTCCGTGGTGTAGTGGTTATGCTACTCACCTTGTAAAGCAGGGATTCCAGGATCGATCCCGGGCTTCTCCAGGCTTTCGGATGAGTCTTTAAACCGAGGTCCCGTCTCCGTATGACCTTAGCTGTTGGTGAGACGTAAAATTCAAACAGTCACTCATCACACATTTTCATGGGAAAAGTAAACGAAGAATGCACTGTGCCACACGGATGTGTTACCGTAAAAACCACTGTGCTCTCACAAAGTCTACAACACCGTGAATCAGTCGTTTTCTGTGTTTGTTTGAATTGGGGTTTAAGTCCCCGTCAATACCATTTACGTCATTTTGGAGACATTGCTTCCAATTTTGTGGACTTCTTATACCCGACATTGATATGAAATGCCATGTCTAGCCCTGCCGCCCAAACAAACCAAAAGAAACGGTGCGACTCGCACCACCTCATGTGCGGTCGGTTTCAGTTCTGCGTGGAAGCATCATGCAGCCCTACCTATTTCTCCAAGCCCCGATGGGTGGGGGCCTTTGTAAATCCGTCGTAAATAAAAGACGAGAGTTATGTCAGAAGAATTTGGGAGATAAACTGTAAGATGAAAATAGTTCATGAGCAGTCGCCATGAAAAAAAAAAATACCAAAAAAATGGGGCGGTTGGGTGCGGCGAAGGTGTCAATAATGGTGTATCACTATGGCGTGTCCTACTGATATTGACTTTTATTAATTGATTATCCTATATTACACAAGGTCAACCAATATTAAAAAATCATAAATCATGTTTTTAATTGAGTCAATTAATAAAATTGTCATTAATCAAGTAATTACGTATTGTCCCAGTTACAGGTCCTCGGTCAGCTGTATTGGCCTCGGCCTTCGGCCTCGTGCCAATACAGCAGACCTCGGACCTATAACTGGGCCAATACGAAATTATTTGATTAATAACATGACAATATTTGGGTAAGGCATGTGGTATGGGTAGTGTTATTATTTCTTACGTTTCCAGACTTTCATTCGGTCCCGGGCTTCTCCAGACTATCGGATGAGTGTTTAAACCGAGGTCCCGTCTCCGTATGACCTTAGCTGTTGATAGGAAAACTGAAACACACTCACTCACTCTAGACTTGCATTTATTTTCCTCTTTCTCTTCTGTCCGTCACTTTCATCTACTCTACTGTGTCTGCTATATCTCTGGGAAACGACACAAAATGACCCACAGGAGTTGATCTGTAGATAAACATCAACCATGAAAAAATGTGCCGGACCTGGGAATCGAACAAGCGACCTCCTGAATACCAGTCCTGCGCCTCCGACATTACGAAAACACGCCTATACAGATATATTGTAACCTTTTTCGCCGAGAAACCGAAAATTTTCACATGAAAAATTGTGATATTTTTTTCAGAAATAAGAAAAATAAGTTTACCCCAGTTTTACTGTATAAAAGTGGGGATCAAGGGGGTCAAAATTATATTGGCGTGCTTTCGTGATGCTCCGTTTCTAGACTTTCATTTATTTTCCTCTTTCTCCTCTGTCTATCAATTTCATCACCTCTACTGTCTCTGCTATATCTTTACTCCTTTTGACCTACAGGGGTTGATCTGTCGATACACGTCAACACGATCAATCAATCCATGAAAAAATTGCCGGACTTCTCCCGAATACCAGTCAGGTGCGCCTCCAAGCAAACCACCAAGGAAGGCACGCACGTCAAATGTCTTCATTTGTTTGTTTTTGATGTTTAACGGCATCGTCCACACTATATAGGTCACTTTGGAGACGTTGCTTCCAATTTTGTGGGACTTTCATCCGACATTGAGATGAAACGAATTGATCAATACTTTTGCTGAAAACAAATCGAGCAGTTTTTGCACACGCAAAAGCTGCTCACATTTTATTCAGCAAAAATACCACTGTATTAGATAGTTTACTTACTAGAACAGTTAACAATTTGACTACTAACGACCTCGCTAAGCTAAGGGAACTTTGAACCAGCAACTAAGGTATTCGTTGGTTGGATATACAGTAGAACTTCGATGGCTCGAACACCGATGGCTCGTTTACCATGGATGTGTCGAACCCATTCTTGAGTCCCTAGAGAAATCCTCTACATAAGAAATAGTGTGTGTGTGTGTGTGTGTGGGGGGGGGGGGGGGGTAATTAAAGAGATTTAAGTCTTTTATCTTGCAAATGTATGCTGTGTGTACTCATTAGAATCGCCTCGATGAGGCGATTCTAATGAGTACACACAGCATGCATTTTCATTATAGAACACCGAAAAGATGTCTAAAAGTATCTCGTTATGCCTCCTGGCAGTAACCTCTGTGGCTCGAACTACCCTTGTCTCGAACAGATTTTCTAGGTCCCAAAGGTGTTCGAGCCATTGAAGTTAGACTGTACATGTATACATCATGTTAACAAGTTCGTGAAATGAAGACCCCTCTAAACCCCACTATATATAAAGAAAAATTGGGTTTACATGGGGCATACATTATTTTTTATATTTCTGATCCAATACATAGGTTGTGGGTACTCGTTAGAACCGCCTCAATGAGGCGGTTCTAACGAGCACCCACAACCTATGTTTGCAGTATTTTAAGAAAAAATATCACGGCTTTTCATCAGAAAAAATGGTCATTTTGGAGATGTGAAAAAATGCACTATGTCGCACGGGGATGTTATCACATAATTTCATCGAATAGCGCGTGTTCTGGTGATATGATAGATGCCAGTTTAGCACATGGGTGTGTTACCGTAATGTAGCATTACAACACTTGCTAGTTTAGGTAGCTGTACAGACCGATTTGTGTCTTAACTGGTCGTACAACCGGAATCTAGCTTTTCCTGTGATTGGGCTCGTATTATTATGAAAACGTGCCTTTTCAAATATATTGAAAATGTCACCACAAAAAACGAAAATTTTCCGGTAAAAATTCTGAGATTTTTCAAATTTCTGCTCAAAACATTGATTGAGAATACTCGTTATAACCGCCTCGGCGAGGCAGTTCTAACGAGTACACACAATTTGTGTTTTTGAACAGAAAAAGGAATACAATATACACTCCCGTAAACCCCACTTTTTTGCTATAGTGGGGTTTAAGGTAATCGTGTTTTCGCGATGTAACGGGCGGAGTACAATCCTCTTCTATTGTTCGCTAATTTCCTCTGACATGAATCAGGTACCAGTCACAGCTTGAGAGAGAGAGAGAGAGAGAGAGAGAGAGAGAGAGAGAGAGAGAGAGAGAGAGAGAGAGAGAGAGAGAGAGAGAGAGAGAGAGAGAGAGAGAGAGAGATTGCAAAAGGTTGGACTTGAAAGGCACTTAACCATTCGCTCGCGGTACGTATTATACTAAGAGCACCCATGACCGTACTAGCTGAGTTGCCTAAGTGAGCAGATAATAAGAACAGTCAATGGCTTCTTGGATTGCCTATGTGCCTCCTCAGTGGCGAGGAGCTCTTCTGTTGCGTATGGTACGTAGCACCATATTTCAAAGTTATTCACATCACAAGATTATTCTATTTTAGCGACAGTTACTTGACCTTGACCTAACGCATAAGAAATGTCATGTACATCTCATTGTGAATGCATAGACAAACTAGAATCGCGCAGTCGATGGCACGCCATCGCATATACCTACGCTTTTTTTAAAGGTACGCCACTATATAAGTTCTCAATTGCAACTCCCACCCAATCTTAAGATCAAAATTCTGAAAGTGTCATGCACTCCTCAGACCAAAGACCTATCAGTTCCCAAAGTTTCATGTTACTATCTGAAACGGCGTAGGAGGAGTTATCTGGTAATCGTTAAAAAGGGGGTTATGGGGTGAAAATCCAAGTTTTTGACCTCTGGTGACCTCAAACCTGACCCTAGGGGTCAAATTTTGATTGTTATGTATTCTAATCATTATGCCGTTCGATTTGATATGTGACACGACCAGGTTCTGAAAACTTTGATTTTTTACCCCCGGGGCACCCCATCCCCTGGCCTGGCCCCTAGGGGTAGGATCAAAATTCCGAAAGTGTCAGGCACTCCTCAGACCAAAGACTATGGAACAGTATTTAGGTAAAAACTCAATTATGCAACATTGAGATTGCAATATGCAATTTTGATATTCTGTTATGCTTTATTCAGTTACAATTGTGCAACACTGCATAATGATATTCATTTTTGTAGTCTGCTTTTGGAATTTGTGTAGTTTTCTTTCTGTTTCTCGTCCTATTTTGCAACTTGAAATGCCGCTTCTGCTTCTTCTAGTTCCCATTATTCTCGTTCAGTGGCGCTGTGATCGTTCTTTCATACCGTTCCCGTAAACGTCCGCCTGTATTCGGCAGATACCCAAAAAAATCTGCAAGCGTATTGGTGACACGGAGGAGTGAAAGAAATGAGAGAACTATACTTTTGGCATAAAACGGACGATTTGGGGACACTACACCCTTCCTGATAAAATCATTTACACATAATTTTTATTTTATATGTCAGACCAGGAATCAGCTTTGCTTGGTTTGTTTTGTGTCCAAGTTTTATCTAAATATATCGCAAATGTGTTCAGGCCATTGCACCTCTAAAATATAAATTTGTTGTAAATACTAATAATAATTTTGTACGGCACTGAGGAGCTCCTATCCAATGTCGTGTAGACCTTTGTGAGACTGCTCCTTTATGATCACATGAAAGCAAACATAGTTACAACTCTCCTTCGTGGAAATGCTTTCAGATGAACGACTTACGTTCCCTCTAACATTTATTTCTGATTTAGGGCATATCCAACGGAATTTCTAAAACTAGGCATTTGGTTCTGTTGTTTGATTTGATGTTTTAACGTCTCCGTCAACACAATATAGGTCATTTTGGAGACGTTGCTTCCATTTTTGTGTGACTTTTACCCGACACAGACACTGAGATGAAATGACATATCAAAGCCATGTCGCCCAATGAAACCAATAGGGTTTGTAAGCGGTTTCAGACCAGTACGTACTGGTGTGTGGGTCGGTTTCAGTTCATGCAGCTCATCTATTTCTTCAAGCCCCGAAGGCCGGGGGTCTGATTCCCTGTTTATTTTGTCACATGTTTATATAGATGTTCTTAACTGTTTGTGTTAAATGCATTCATTAATTTATAAGAAAATAGAAAACTATCTGACTTTTTATACTAGACTTTTGGCTTCAAGTGACAAAACGCAAACACAACGCGAAGCAAATTCTTTCATACCGGAGTGCAGGTGGAAAACCCGCACCTGCTACAATGTAACATATCAAGCGCAGGAAGCCTCTGTGGTGTTGTGTTCAGCTACTCGCCTCATTAACCAGGGATCGCAGGATCGACCCCGGGCTTCTCCCATCTCCGTATGACCTTAGCTGTTGGTGAGACGTAAAACTAAAAACGCACTCACATACCAAGCGCATCCCACCATTAAACACATCTTTATAATTCTGACCCCCTCCCCCCCCCCTCCTCACACACACACACATACACACTTGATCCCCACTTTTATAGAGTAAAACTGGGATTTACAGGAGTAAACATTATTTTTCTCATTTCTACTCCAAAATATAGATTGTGGGTACTCGTTAGAACCGCATCGAAGAGGCGCTTCTAACGTGTACCCAAAATGTATATTTTAAGCAACAGTCAGAAAAATATCATCACGACTTTTCATCTTACAATTTTTGTTGTTGTATTTTTTGGCGGTAAAATGTACAAATCTAATGCATCAAAAACATTTTTTTTTCTAGATTCTGTACACTTTAATAATAAGTGAATAAATAAATAAATAATGTCGTTAAGTTCCGCCATGTAAATAAAAATCAAAAATGAGTTCCTTTAAGAGCAATGAAAACATTCATAAGAAAGAAGATGGGCCATACTACGTAGTTTCGGCCAACCAAGCCCCACCAGCGACCCCGCAATGATCCGGCAAAGAACACCAGAGGAAATGTACTACAGTTTTGCGAATTTCGAATAGGCAGTCGACCCAAAGACCGACATAAATCCAAAAGGGGTCCAAATAATTAAAAAACTGTCTAGAATGAGTCTAAACCAATGATGATTTATTTCTGATTTCTCAGAATATTCACGATGATCTCAAAGGACCAAAAGTAAAATGTAAACTGCACTATGGGTACGCTGTACGCGGTCTAACTGTAATAAAACAAGAAGAAAAAAAAACTTTGGCGTAGACCTAATACATGGAAAAACATGTAAGTACAAAATGGTTTGGATTCAGCCACTCCATTTGCCAAATTGTTACATGTAGAACTTGAAGAAATATGTAGTAGGCTGGTTAAGACAGTCGCGACACTAGCTCAGCAAGGTTTTGCTGGCTGAAGACAGACGGACGGACGAACTGACAGACGACCAGCTAATATTTTTGCGTTGTGATTCTGTGCCAAAGTCTGATATGACGACAGACGGACATATGAATAAGACAGCTGTCATTGTGACCACAGGTGCGTTTCTATGGTTGTGGGACGGGCTGAGAATGAGTAAATAATGTTCATATTAGTGACGGGAATTGAGACACTGGTTGTTGTTTACCAGTTTCCCCGTGTGGTCAGCTGGTAAGGTCACAGGGAACCAATCCATGCCCGCGAACAAGGAGACCACAGCGCGGCTACTCCCTGAGCGGACATATAGATACTTCTATAATATCCAAACATTTGAGTTTTGAGTGAGGTTGCAATTAGTAACTAATATCTTTATAAGTAACAACTCAGAAGGATCAGATTTATGAAAATTGTATGAATTAATCAATTTTAGCAATCTATGCTCATTTCAAATCCATGGATTCGGCACGAACTAATCCCTTATGGTAATTTATTTTAGTAAATATTCAACGATAGAGTATTTTCCCCTTCGTCAAACAAGTATTAACTTTTAAATAAAATCCCGTTTCTCATAAATATATAAATAAGGAACCCCGCTGTAAAATTTATTTTAAAGATGCAAACGTACACATTATTGTAAATATCCGAATTATTATATAGCTGGATAAAATTTATCGCTGCTGGCTTGAATTTGGCCCCTTGAAAAGCGAATGCGATCTTCTCAAACGGACGCTTGTCATCGGAAAAAATACGGCAAATCCACGGACATTACCGAACGTTACCGTCACCTCAATGACTGGTACCCCGTCTAACCACAGCAGAATCGAAACGCCATATTTAAATACAAAGGTCTCAAATTAGAATGTGCATGTTGCATATTCGAATAAAGTAGTAAGACATGGAAAGGTTCATAATGCAAAGTGCGGTTTCAACAATTCATTTTGTAATTGCACATTGCATAATTGAGTTTTTACCTTAATACTGTTCCATAAAAGACCTATCAGTTCCCAAAGTTTCATGTTTTTATCTGAAACGGTCAGGAGGAGATATCCGGTAATCGTTAAAAAGAGGGTTATGGGGGTGAAAATCCAAGTTTTTGACCTCTGGTTACCTCAAACCTGACCCTAGGGGTCAAATTTTGATTGTTATGTATTCTACTCATTATGCCGTTCGATTTGATATGTCACACGACCAGGTTCTGAAAACTTTGATTTTTTACCCCCGGGGCACCCCAACCCCTGGCCTGGCCCCTAGGGGTAGGATCAAAATTCCGAAAGTGTCATGCACTCCTCAGACCAAAGACCTATCAGTTCCCAAAGTTTAATAACTTTATCTGAAACGGCCTAGGAGGAGATATCCGGTAATCGTTAAAAAGGGGGTTATGGGGGTGAAAATCCAAGTTTTTGACCTCTGGTGACCTCAAACCTGACCCTAGGGGTCAAATTTTGATTGTTATGTATTCTACTCATTATGCCGTTTGATTTGATATGTCACACGACCAGGTTCTGAAAACTTTGATTTTTTACCCCCGGGGCACCCCACCCCCTGGCCTGGCCCCTAGGGGTAGGATCAAAATTCCGAAAGTATCATGCACTCCTTAGACCAAAGACCTATCAGTTCCCAAAGTTTTAAGTTTCTAGCTGTAAAAGTGTGGGATGAGTTGTCCGGTAAGACGGACGGACGGACGTACGGACGACGGAGACAATTACAATATCCCCACTTTTTTCTTCGAAAAGCGTGGGGATAAAAATTGAACTCAATAGGGGAAGAAATGTGGAAGTAGTTCGCATCACAAGATTATTCAATTTTTCAGCAACACTGACCGTAACCTTGATACGACTGGTATGAAACTTATGTCAAACACATCTCGCTATGAATGCATATGCAAAATTTGAACCCAATCAGTGGTTGAAATGTGGAAGTTATTTGCATCTCAAGATTATTAGATTTTTTAGCAACAGTGACCTTTCCGTATGGAAATGATAGACCTAATTAAGAATGCATATGCAAAATGTGAACTCAATCGGATAAGAAATGTTTGAGTAGTTCGCATCAGAGTATTCTATTTTTTTAGCTACAGTGACTTGACCTTCATCTGTGGCATATGATATTTATGTCATGCACATCTACATCTCATTATGAATGCATATGCAAACTTAGAACTCGATAGGTGAAGAAATGTGGAAGTAAATCGCAACACAAGATTATTCTATTTTTAGCAACAGTGACATTGACC
This sequence comes from Lucinisca nassula, assembly GCA_963580285.1. Taxonomy (NCBI): domain Eukaryota; kingdom Metazoa; phylum Mollusca; class Bivalvia; order Lucinida; family Lucinidae; genus Lucinisca; species Lucinisca nassula. Next base: position 100,146,906 of record OY757011.1, read on the forward strand.
TTGACATGACCCATATGAAACTTATGTCACGCACTCTTACACCATATTATGAATGCATATGCAAAATTTGAACTCAATCAGTTAAGAAATGTGTAAGTTATTTGCATCACAAGATTATTTTATTTTTAGCAACAGTAACCTTGACCTTGACCAGACCCATATGAAATTTATGACACGCAGATATAGATCTCTTTAAGAAAGCATATGCAAACTTTGAATTCAGTCGGTGAAGAAATGTTGGTGTAGTTCGCATCATAAGAGTAATCTATTTTTAGTTGCAACGACTTGACCTTGACATGACCCGTATGAAACTTATGCCACACACATGCATTTTTTTTTTTTTTTTGGTTTTGGTTTTACGGCCCTTTCAAGATTATTTCACTCATATCGAGCCGATCGTTAATCAGAGGTGGGCGAAAACCGGAGTACCCGGAGAAAAACCACCTGACCTTCCGTTGCAGAACTTGGCGTCTCACATGTGACCCGAGCGAGGCTCGAACCACAGCGGTGAGAGACCTAATGATCAAGAGTCAGCGCTCTTAACCACTAGGCCACGGAGGCCCGTTCCACACACATGCATATCTCATTATAAATGCATTTGCAAAATTTCAACTCAATCGGTGAACAAATGTGGAAGTTATTCCTATTACAAGATTATTCTATTTTTAGCAACACTGACCTTGACCTTGACTTGAGCCATATGAAATGTATGTCACGCACATCTACACCATATTGTGAATGCATACGCAAAATTTAAAGTCAATCGGTGAAGTTCGCATAACAAGAAAAATAATGTCTCACGGACGGACTGACGGATACACAGACCAACCAACAGACTGACCCCCTCCCCCCCCCCCACCACCACCACTTCGTTTCGCGGGGATATAATAAGAAACAGATCAAACATTTTCATCAGAAAGAAAAGCAACCGTGTTGGAGATATGAAGGAATGCAATATACCACACAGCTACGTAATCATAATGAATGAATGTTACATCCCATAAACACACCTATATAATTTGGATCCACTTGAACCCTACTTTTATATAGTAAAACGGGGGTTTACAGGGTGTAAACATTTTTTTCGGATTTCTTAAAATATAGATTGTGGGTACTCATTAGAACCGCCTCGATGAGGCGGTTCTAACGAGTACCCACAATTTATATTTTGAGCAGAAATTAGAAAAAAATATCACATTTTTTCATCTTAGAATTGTTCATTTTTTCGGCGATAAAGGTTACAATGTATTTGTATAGGCGTGTTTTCGTAATGGATTGTTTTACAAACAGATTCTATGGTGCAAGTTCATCCATAAAAGATGGACGGCGCAGCACACGTAAACAAGAACCCAGATGATGTCATCCACGAGATGGGAGGGTGTGGCCGCATGCAGATCAGAATCGTTTTATTGGTTCACACACTGAAAACGATAACTTGCTGGAGCCTGATGTCCATGGTGTTTGTTAATGCGACTCCTAAATCCTGGTGGTGCGTTCCTGATGATGTTGTACAAGGAAGGGACAATTTTACAGAGGCCGTCAATGTTTCCCATGAGAGGTCCTGTTTCAGTGCAAATAGTACAAAATGCACAAAGTTTTATTTTGATACAGACATGCGTACAATTGTAACAGAGGTAAGGTATAATAATACATGTATTAACCATTGTTCTGCTGAATAAATTAATCAGATTTAAGTACACTGTCGCTCTGTCGCTTGGCATTCATCACTTTAGCAAGTCTTTGAAATGAACACCCCCATAATGCCCACTTAAAATGGAAAATGGGGTTAACGGGGGTTAACATATTCTTTCTTATTTTTTTCCAAGACACAGGTTGTGGGTACTTGTTAGAACCGCCTCATTGAGCACCCACAACCTATGTTTGCAGCATAAATGAGAAAAACATCAAGGGTTTTCATCAGAAAAGCAGCCATTTTGGAGATGTTGAAAATACTCTATGTCACATGGCTCTGTTAGCGTAATGTTACAGTGAAACCATGGGGTGATTCGACGAAAATGTTGCGGCCCCCGCCCATCGGGGCTCGAAGAAACAGATGGGCTGCATGATGCTTCCACGCAGAGCTGAAACCGACCGCACACGAGTTCTGGTAAACCGCTTGGACGACCTAAGCCTGCCCAGGCAAAACGATGCGAGTCGGATCGTCCATACTAACAAACTCCTATTAGTTTCATTGGGCGACAAGGCTTGAGAAGTCATTTCATCTCAATGTCCGGTTAAAGTCCCACAAAATTGGAAGTAACGTCTCCAAAATTACCTATACAGTGTTGATGGGGACGTTAAACCTCACATCAAACAAAACCAACAAAGACAAAAATGTTAGCAAATGTTGCATACGTTAATGTATGCAACATTTGCTAACATTTTTGTCGAATCACTCCATGATATCCAAGATGAAAACAACTTGAAAATAAAATAAATAAAAAAATAAATGAAATAAAACAAATACCTTTTATTGATTGGTTTAATAAAAGATGATAACTTGATTAAAATCCGAAGTGAATAACATTATGCAAACCATGTCATGGAAAACCCTTTTTATCATCAAGAAAACACGCCTATATAATTTTGACCCCTTCAAACCCCACTTTTATATTGTAAAACTGGGGCTTACAGTGGTATATATTAGTTTTCTTATTTCTGCTCAAAACATAGATTGTCGATACTCGTTAGAATCGCCTCGTCGAGACGGTTATAACGAGTAGCTGCAATCCATATTTTTGAGCAGAAATTAAATACAATATCAGAATTTTTATCAGAAAATTTTCATTTTTGGATGGTTAAATTTTCTATATATATTTGTATAGGCGTGTTTTCGTAATGTGTCATTTGTGAACCGCAAAGATGATGATCAGCATGCGCATCCGGGTCGTAATATTTGCGGTTGGGACAGGATGATACCTCTAAGTCATTACGAAAAGACGCCAATAGAAATGCATTGTAAACTTTACCGCCGATAAACAAAATTTTTCAGATGAAAAATTTGTGATATTATTCTTATTTCTGCTCAAAATATAGAGTGGGGGTACTCGTAAGAACTGCCTCATCAAGGCGGTTCTAATGCACGGGTGGTAATCAGGGGAACTAGCTCGAAAATGAGTCAATGGAAATTTGTTCCCTCGACAAATCCGGGAACTCTCGAGCTAGCTCCATCACCAAGAAACTCGTAAACAAAGGTAGGTCGCGAAGAGTTTTATCAACATTTTTTTCTTTGTAAGCTATTTATAAAAAAATCCGTCAATGCAGTTCCACATAGAAATGATTTAACTTTGTACTCCGCTAGAGTTTGCCATGTAAATTTGCAGCGCTGGAGTATGAATGAAAGCAAACTTTTTATCACTGACCGGAAAAATTGTCAATTTATGTCATTACGGAGATTTTGGCCGACGATTTTTCATTTTCCGTCAAAAGTACGCCCTTCACACCCACAGAAACAACATCCCTGGTGAAATGGAACATGGAAAGTTTGAAATAAGCAAAAAAAATTTGGCCGTGATTACGTAACTTGCGACTTATTACGAAATTACTGTCCGAGCTAGTCTTCTCGCCAAGGAGCTAGTTCACTCGACATAAAATAGAAAATGAAACATTCATCAGATTCGATGTCTTTCTATGGTCCCACCCAGGTTATCCAACTGGTTTCTTTACCACTTGCTAGTTGGGTAACAAGATGCTATGCCCCAAAGGAGTCCCCCAGTCGTTTCTCCCTGTTCGTTTCGCCCCCATTTTGCACCCCTAGTTGTTTTGCCAACAGTGCCTGGTCTTTTCGCCCCCCTTAGTCATTTCGCCCACCTAGTTGCTTCGCCCCCTCCCATTTGGAGCGGATCAATGGATGTTGGATGGATGGATGGATGGATGGATGGATGGATGGAATGATTGATGGATGGATGGAAGGGTGCACAATAGAAAGGGATGAGTGGGTATTTGGATGGATTGGTCCATTGGAGGACGGATGGACGAACGAACATATAGACGGACAGACAGACGGACGGATGGATGGATGGGTCGGTGGGTATATGGATGGAAGGATGGATGGAAAAAGAGAGAAAATATATATGCACACAAATGTCAGTGTCGTGTGAAGGTTTGATTAAATAAATGAAGTATTTGATTCCTACCGGTAATCTTTTTGATGATTTTTGTTTCACTAAGAAATCACATATTGTTCCCGCAGGTGATCTGATTATTTTTGATAAACCTAAAGTCATCGTTTATACAAATTATGTTGTGCTGCAGCCCTAGGTACTACAAGTTTCTTGAATTCTGCCCACTGGTTCTAGAGAAGAGTTTTAATGGTTTCACCATATATGGGCGTGGTAACCATCTTGGTCATGTGACCCAGATGCCTCGAACAAACTATCGTTTCCCCTATACCCACAAATGCTCAACACAGTTTTCGACTAAATTGTTGAAAGATAAGATGGTGCTTATTAGTTGCTTAATATATCACAGACTGGAAGTCAGTCATTATAGTGAATCGATCATAGCGAGAGATCACGGCCGCGTACCGCGAGTAATCTCTGCACTTGTGACCGACAGACAGTGATCTATTAAGCAATTAATCACCTAACAACATGAATCTATGTCGATTAGGGATCCTGCCGGTGTGGTTCGAGCCTCTCTTGAGTCATATATGGATGTCCTAGTTCTGCAATGGAAAGTCGCGTTCATAAACAGAGTCTAACAAATTTCGAAGTTTACGTCTGCATTTCTCTTGGAGCCCATAACTACCATTTATGTTATGCTACAAAGTTGAAAATTGGTATGACGCTTACTCAGACGGTGACCTTTCTGTTCATGATACGATTGTCCCAGGGCCATGCTCCTGAGCGTGTCCGAGTGTCCGATGCCATTGCCCAAGAGTCCTAACCAGAATCTAACAAACGCTAAATTTAACTATTTTATTTTGCTATTTCCGGGATTGTGATAAATCTCTCAGTAATGGAAGCGACTTTTCGTCTTTACAACCATAGTGGAGACACAATCAGGGATAATTAAATCGTGCTCTGACTGTGATTCGAACCCACGCACAGATGCGGCGACGTCGCCTAGCACTGCAGTGGCCGACGTCCTTAACCACTGCGCCACAGAGGCATCCCCAAAAAAGGATGCTCATATAGCGCATATAAGGCTATCGGGCACTGCAGTACACTCTGTATATAGGAAGAGTTCGAATCACAGTTAAAGTTAACGTTCGCGTTTCTCTTGGAGCCCATAATTCCCGTTTCTGTTATGCTACAAAGTTGAAATTTCGCATGACACTTACTCAGCCAAAGACCTTTCCGTTCATGATACAACTGCCCCTGGATGGGCCTTGGGGTAAAATTACATAAAACGTAAAATTGACATATAGGCATTTGTATGGAAAACTCAAAATGTCTAATATTTTGAAAATTATTCAGCTCGCAACCCCTAAACCATATATTTCATTGTTCCTTATGATAAGAATCTGTTTTATTTCAGCAGGGATGTTGTTTCTGTGGGTGTGAAGGGCGTAATTTTGACGGAAAATGAAAAAATCGTCGGCCAAAATCTCCGTAATGACATTAATTGACAATTTTTCAGGTCCGTAATAAAAAGTTAACTTTCATTCATACTCCAGCGCTGCAAATTTCCATGGAAAATTCTAGCGGAGTACAAAGTTAAATCATTTCTATGTGGCACTGCATTGCCGTATTTTTTTTTTATAAATAGCTTACAAAGAAAAAAATGGTGATAAAACTCTTCGAGACCTACCTTTGTTAGCCAGAGGTAAAGAAACCAGTTGGATAACCTGGGTTGGACCATAGAAAGACATCGAATCTGATGAACGTTTCATTTTCTTTTTTTATGTCGAGTGAACTAGCTCCTTGTCGAGAAGACTAGCTCGGACAATAATTTCGTCATAAGTCGCAAGTTACGTAATCACTGCCAATTTTTTTTTTTTTTTTTTTTTGCTTATTTCATACTTTCCATGTTTCATTTCACCAGGGATGTTGTTTCTGTGGGTGTGAAGGGCGTACTTTTGACAGAAAATGAAAAATCGTCTGTCAAAATCTCCGTAATGACATAAATTGACAATTTTTCCGGTCCGTGATAAAAAGTTTGCTTTCATTCATACTCCAGCGCTGCAAATTTCCATGGCAAATTCTAGCGGAGTACAAAGTTAAATCATTTCTATGTGGAACTGCATTGCCGGATTTTTTATAATTAGCTTACAAAGAAAAAAAATGGTGATAAAACTCTTCGAGACCTACCTTTGTTTACGAGTTTCTTGGTGATGGAGCTAGCTCGAGAGTTCCCGGATGTGTCGAGGGAACAAATTTCTATTGACTCATTTTCGAGCTAGTTCCCCTGATTACCACCCGTGTAATGAGTACCCACAATCTATATTTTAGAACAGAAATACGAAAAATAAGGTTTACCCCTGTAAACCCCAGATATACTATATAAAAGTGGAGTTCAAAGGAGTCAGAATTATAAAGGCGTGTTTTCGTGATGGGTATATATAAATCACAAGTCTCTTGCTATTCTGTGATGCTGAGCAAGCTAGCTATGACTTATACGGTCGCAAAACATGAAGACAGGGTTTCTCGTGACGAATCTCATATGGTTAATGGGAATGGATACACATTCAGGGGAGGCAACTCCTGCAAAAGAGTTTTTGTCTCCCATGTCTAAAGAGGTTTACTCTTAAAGGAAAGAATTCGCTCCTCAGGAGCAAATTCTTTCTTAAAAGAGTAAACCCTTTTTGCAGTGGGACTGAGACTATAAAAAAGCAAACAGGAAGACCCGAAAGTTGTCTCCCTTTGAAAAAAGGCGGAAAAATGTGCCAGGTGTCCCCATTCCCATTTAATTTACATTTTTAGCAGTTTTCATTTATTTACAGTGGTCACTTGTCTGTGATTTGGCATGGATACCCGCAACAGTCGTGTCCATTCAAGTTGCTTTCCAGCTCTTTGGGAACTTCTTTGCTGGCCATCTTGCTGACGCGCTCGGACGTAAAATTCCCTTCTTTACCTCTCTGATAATGATCATAATCTCCAATCTGGTGTGCTTTTTCTCCGTTAGTTGGGTCATGTTCACAGTCGCACGGGTGTTTATAGGCATCGGTGCGGGGTTCTTCCTGACTACGCAGTACAGCTATTCTTCTGAGTTCACCCTAGCCCGGTGGCGGGCATGGTTAATAGGATTTCCGTCATGGGCAATGCAGGTGTGTGTACTGGCTTTGATTCTCTGGCTTCTACAAGACTGGAGATATGTTCACCTTGTTATTGGACTGACTGGAGTTCCGTTTCTAGCTGCATGGTGGTAAGAAAACATTTTCCCAGTCGCCACTGATTTCATTAGAGCAACACTTCTTTTGTCAACATGTTAAAAAGTCCGCGTGAAGACATCAATTTTATGCACGGAAAAGTGGGATTTACAAGGGTGTAGACCTTTCTTTTTATTGCAAATCGTAGATTGCGGGTACTCATCAGACAGCGGTTCTAACGAGCACACAAAATCTACTATTAAAGCAAAAACATACTTATTGGTTATATGAGGCCTAAGTCGCATTGTACTGTTATCGTAATGTTTAATGATACAGTCTTTCATTGCTCTATGAAAGGGCATTTCAGGAAAAAATGTTATGATGATTTTCTCTTTTCTTTTTGACAAAATTCGAGGGTGAGACAATTAAAATGTCTGGGTGAGATCGATACCTTCTTTTTCGATGTATTTTCCCTCTAGAATGATGCACTTGGACCAACGCTGTTCCAGTGCCATCAACACAGAACTGAAGAAGCCAGGAAACTGCCGCCTCAAGTTCTTCGTTGGATCGGAAATAACGTCTACGGATATCCTTACTAGGAGCTAAGGTCGGAGAATAGGCGGGATGCGGTATAAGCTCGTACCCATTCCGCTCAACAGCATCCATTGCAATTTTGCAAGTATGGACTCTTTTATTGTCCTGTTAGAGCAGAATCCCTTTTGCCGTTGGAGAGTTTTCATGGATCATAGTTCTCAGTTGGTCGAGCAAATGTGCAAATACGCATCTGCTATTGTACTTTTCTATGCTAGAAAGTCAAACACAATAACGCCTTGTTCGTCCCAAAATACAGTTGTCATCACCTTGTCAGAAGAGGGTTGCGTTTTGAACTTCTTTGGCCTCGGAGACCCCGCCCCTACCCACTGGCGGCTTTGAGATTTATTCTCTGACTTAAAATAATGGTCCCAGGTCTCAGCTACAGTCACCAGGCGTGAAAGATAATTATCTTCCTTTTGACATAAACGGCTCCAACAATGCGCTGCATACTGATACTTTGCATGGTTTCCATTGGCTGGTTGCTAATGGATGTTTTTTGGATCCAACCGGCTGTTAGCGTACCCAACCGATCATGTAAAATTGTTGAAACGCTGTCATATGAAGTGTGTAAAGCATTCGCTATTTCTTCCACCTTAATTCGTCTATCAGAGAACACCAGATCCCGTACTTTGTTACACATTTCTCCATCTGTGGCATCTGATGGGCGTCAAGACCTGGTTTCGTCTTCTAAAGACGTTCTCCCGTGTTTGAATTCCCCAACATAGTACTTTCATGAAACGCAGAAAAAAATAAGATTATTTTTTATATTTATATTCTTTGCCCCTCATCACTGGGCGAAATTATATTTACATTCTTCAATGGGCGAAAAAATGCTTATAGGGCAAAGTCTTAAAGCTGAAAAACATTTACACGCTGTTTTCTACAAGGGGCGGAACAGCGTTGACGTCACCAACGCCCGTACAGAATCATTGTTTACGCTGACGTTACTTGATATCACTGAAAATCATGTGACTCAATGCGTTCATGGAAGTATGATCTACATTGCTTTCTGTAGGTTTACATTAGACATTACACTGGAAATGTTAATATTATCTTATGAGTGAATGACACGATAAAGGTGCAATTTTGCCCTAATGCCTACAAATATGTATGGAAACAAAGTACCGAAATCTTGGTTGTTTCGGTCAATTGGAAATGGGATAGGCTGGTTACTTAGCGACTATCCCTCGTATTTTACTACGAATACACAAAAGAAACCTCAAAGGACCTATGATAGACGCATTTTCGAAGGCGCAGCTTTTAGAACATTGTGCTCATACGCACTGGAGGAAAAAAACAAGAATGTCTGAAAAACACACACACACGTACGCACGCACGCGCGATATCCAGGCCCATTTGAGTACCCACATTCAAAATGGGAAAACAGGAGGAACATATGATATACCCTTGACAACCCAATTGTTTCTAGACAGCTTTTAATTTTTAGTTAAACTGGGATCCTTTAGAAAGTCGGCGAACATTGAAAATTAAAACAAACAAACCAAACCAAAAAAAAAAAAAAACCGAAAAAAAAAAAACAAAAACAGAAAACTCTGTTAGTACTGATAAATGAAGTGTTCGTGGCTCATCACGAGAGCGACTATAACATGGTTTATCATGTGAACTAGCCCGTGTAATGCTCTTTTTTCATAGTGAAAAATGGTACTGACAAAGGTTATCATTATTCTCCTTAATTTTGCCCCCAAACAAACATATAACACTTGAACAAGTCCATGAAATAAACACCCCTCTAAACCCCACTTTATATAGAGAAAACTGGGGTTTACGTGGGTATATATTATTGTTCTTATTTCTGCTCCAAGACATAGGTTGTGGGTACTGTTAGAAACGCCTCAACGAGGCGGTTCTAACGAGCACCCACAACCTATGTTTGCAGTATAAATAAGAAAACGGATTTTCATCGGAGAAGAAGACATTTTGGAGATGTGAAAAATGCACTCTGTCGTACGGGTGTGTTACCGGGTGTTATGGATTGTTGGTACTCGTTACATGTATAAATAAGAAAACGGATTTTCATCGGAGAAGAAGACATTTTGGAGATGTGAAAAATGCACTCTGTCGTACGGGTGTGTTACCGGGTGTTATGGATTGTTGGTACTCGTTACATCCGCCTCATTGAGGCGGTTCTATCTGGCAACAAGAATGTATATTTGAACAAGAAAAAGAAAGAGAAATATAAAATATTTTCATCCGGAAAATGCCATTTTGCACACTTGTGCACATGTTGTAATGAGGCCTAAAGAACCTTTCAGAAAATAATATTTTAGTCTTACCTAACTGATGTTAAGCAACATCGCATCACCGTTGCCTAAATGTTGCATGTGTACTAGGATAAGCCCCAAATTAATTGAAAATGCAAAAATAACTCTTTATTAAAGCAAAGAGAGCCTAAAACGGCAATAAGATGGCATTTAATGACAGCTGCTGTGTTTTCAAAAATACAGACAGCATTCAAAGTACATACAGCAACAAAAACCCAATTGACTCGGTTACCCAGAGTTTTTAAACCAGGCAGCATGGCGGCTCTTATCTCATACAGTCTCGTATCCTATCGCATGTTTGGAGTTTGAAATGAATTTGCCATAAACACATGCCATTATTTTGTAGGTTTTTGCCAGAAAGCTTTCGCTGGTTCTATGCTCATGACAGAATAGAAGATGCTGAGAGAGTTGTCAAAACAGTAGCAAAGGTCAATCGACGCCCAATACCGGATATGACGTATATGAAACAACTTACTTCAGCTGGCCAATCAGAGGGTCAAAGATATTCAGTTATCAGCCTCTTCAAAACAAGATTTTTGATAAAAGTAACGATTTTGCTATCGCTTAACTGGTACGTTTGTTAACCTGATGGCCACTATTGCTTTTCTGTTTCTTAATTAATGAGTTTCTAACTGCAAAAAAAAAAAAAAAAAAACATTTGCAGCTATTCACTGCAGATTCTGAAAGTTTTGAATAAATGTAGGCAGTAAAGACTGACTCTTTTTGGCATCTGAAGCTAACTTTGAATTAAATATTAAAAGCAAAGTAAGCTTCAGAGGCCAAAAAGAGTCAGTCTTTACTGCCAAATTTTATTCAAAACTTTGTATTTGTGTTGTATTCTTTAAGCTATAATGCTACATTAGTTACGACAGAGCTTTTTAAATCAATATGGCTCAATTGAGATAACTTCATTTCGTAGCAAAACTAAATATTCGCCGAGTGTACCTAATTTTTTGTGTCGACTGTTTGTCAATCGGCCAAAAGTTACTAAGCATAAAATCTCCTTAGTGCCTAACTCCACGTGACTGTCACTGATTTGAAGGAAGTCCAAGTAGCGCTTATTTATAGAAAATAGCAGCATTATTAGCTCAGCGTGTAATCTCGTAGGGTTATCTATAGAATCTTGACTGAAATCATGTGTTGGATTTTTCAAACAGTGTAGACCCAGATCAGACGCCGCAGAACGCGGCGTCTGATCAGGGGCTACACTGTCTAAATGTTAGTGTTAAATGAATTATTAACAGTCAAAGTCACCTTTCATTTGTCTCAGCCTACACTCCGAGACAATCGACCCACAGTCCTCTCAGTGCTTTGATTAAAACAGTGACTTTGTAGTCTCATTAAACAGTCGCAAACATAAGAAAGTTAAGTAAACGTCATTTGATTTCAACATACGCTCGTAGTAGTCTATTCTAAGCACATTCCTATCAAACAGACAGATTAACCCTTTTTGTACCAAATGGAATCTTCCTCCTTATATATAGAATGAGTCCATTTCAAAATTTAGGGGTATCTGGTTGTGTTTTCTTCAAAATTTATTCGGGAAATGGCTTAACTTTTTGCAAACAGTGTAGGCCCTGATCAGACGCCGCGTTCTGCGGCATCTGATCTGGGCCTGCACTGTTTGCCAAATGCCCGTTTGGGGTTTTCTGGTACTAAATTGGTTAATATCCTATTCGATTTTTATTTTGTACTCATTTTAAATAATGGAACATACACAAAATGAATTTTGAGAGCGGCTCGAACAACGGCATGCCATAGATTTTTTTTCTCTCTTCTAGGGTCGCATTAGGACTGATAACCTATGGTATAACATTTGGCATACAGAGACTAGCTGGGAGTATCTACCTAAATCTCTTCCTGTTTCAGCTGCCCATATTTCCCGCCAAAGGAATCGCTATCTGGCTACAAAATAGGTACCTAATTAAATTGCTTAACCCATTTTGTACCGGAAACCACTAAAGGGGTACCCTGGCAAACAATGCATGCCCATATCAGAAGCCACAGAACGCGGCGTCTGATCAGGGCCTCCACTGTTTGCTAAAAGTCTAGTCATTTTCCAAATAAACTTTGAAGAAAACACAACCTGGCATCCCTTAATTTTAAAATGGACTCGTGCTATATATCAGGAGGAAGATTCCATTTGGTACTAAAAGGGTTAAAGCTAAGCTGTGCTAAGAGAATACTCAATTCAACTTCCCTACCCTCCAAAAAAACCCTCGCAAAAAAGCATGCCCCCATCCTGCACGTAAGTCCTGTCCACACAGCTTTCTGCAAAGGCGCTGGATAGCCTGTGTAGAAACGCGCATATTATGAGAAATATTTGCGTGTCAGTCTTGAAATTCTTCTTAATCTAAGGATGTTATCATAAGAATGTATTAACGCCATGTATCGAATTTGGCAATCCACTAGCGAATTAAATATGCAGATTAGTCAGATACGCCTCGAAACGTTACACGTAGGGATGTCCTTAACGACGTCGCATTTACTAATAACAGAATAATGACAAATTGCGAAAAATGGGTTTTAAATGTCATATGATAGATAGAATCGTGCCTTCTTGTTCGTGTATTATTTAATTGATTAAACTCGTTGAGGAAAAGGGATAAAATGCTCAGCTCGTATTTTATCCCTTTTCCTCAACTCGTTTAATAAATTCAATCATGTAAGATCCTCTATTTAGCTCACGGATGCGATATGGTAATGAAATGGGTCTTAGAGGGCGTCATAAAAGTGCTAAAGTAATGACACATTAATACTTTCACATGATGGACAAAAACATGGGCTGCCAGATGATACCGTAAGAACAAAGTGCCGACTTAGATGCATAGAAAACATGAAAACTCGGAAGCAATCAATCGCTTTTTACGACAAAAGTTGAGATTTAAATTTGTAAAACTTGCTCTTAAGTTGGAACAAAGTAATAAACACTTCCTAGCAGGCACTCAATGTTGAATCAACATTCAACGTGGATGCAACGCTGAGTCACGGTTGTGTGTCTGCTGGGTAATTACACGTTAAAGAACTACACTAAAAGACCCAGCCACAATGATGCATTTGAAATATTGAGGTTTAAAGTCAGGGACATCGTCTCATAATTTTGATATGGAACAGGCGGGCGTATATGTAGATAAAATAGAATGATCAGGAATCGATACAATTAACCCACAGCTCCCATCAGAGACACCAAAGGGAAAGAAGCACACATATGAAACAACTATATAGACCCTAATGGAAACATCAATAGCGGAAAGTTAAAAGGACAGCTACTTTCCTGAAAGACTTTCAAAACCGTCCCAGTTTTTCTTGCTTCAGATTCGGACGCCAGAAGACTTCGATCATGGTCTACCTAGTGACTGGCATTTCTGCGCTCATCGTCGGGATAGTGCAATATATTGGTAAGTTTGCTTGTTTGTTTGTATTAGAGTTTAACGGTCCAGTCAACACTATTTTAGATCATTTTTGAGCCGGTCAGTTTACCAAACAACACTTTTCCAGGGCAGGCTTATACGTAAGCGGTTAACCAGTACAGTGCACATTCTTTCGCCAGAAACTGACAACTGCCCTTCTTGAATCAGCCGAAGGGAGAGAATGACCGTAGAAAAGATTTCATGATCAATCTACACGAAGACTGTCGCCGACGTGATAAGTTTGTTCGAGCAAACCTCAGAAAAAAGTGAATACATCCATAAATCCCTCTTTTCTCTGTGTGCTGCACATTCTTCAATGAACGTTACATTACGCTAAGCCCGTGTAATGAACACCCCTTAAACTCCACTTTATACAGAGAAAACAGGGATTTAGTTGGGTATACATTATTATACTTAGTTCTGCTCCAAGACATAGGTTGTAGGTACTCATTAGAACCGCCCTCGTTGAGGCGGTTCTAACGAGCACCGACAACTTATGTTTTGAGTAAAATAAGCATATCACAATTTTTATCAGAAAATTAACCATTTTGAAGATATAATAAAATGCACTATATCGCACGGATAGGTTATCGTAATGAATGGATTTCCTCTTTTACTTATATTTACATTATTTTCTATCCATTTTTGAACGAGCCCTCAGCTTTGTTTCGTCAAAGTGGTTTAATTTGGTTTGCTTGGTTTCTGTGATGTTTCACTGACTGGGTTAGGAAACCTTTTTGTGAGCCAAACATTATACATGTATATTTGTTAAGGCACATGGTGAAGATTTTGGCCCTGTGAAATCAGCTGAAGACACCTTGCGATAACACATCCTTGAGGCATAACGCATTTTTTTCCTATCTCCAGAATGGAGTTTTTCTGATGAAAATTTTTGATTTTTTTTTCTTAATTTACTCCAAACATAGGTTGATGGTGCTCGTTAGAACCTATTGGAGCAGAATTGGAGAACATAATTATATCCCCTAAACACCACTTTTCTCTACATAAGTGAGGTTTAGAGGGGTATTAATTGCATGGACTTGTTAACATTATGCAGGGCTGTTCCAAGACGGTGGTCATCCAATACACGTATGTTTTTCATGTTTAGTCCTGTTTGATACGTTGTCGTCATTCTTAATTTCTTTTACCATATGTCATCGCGTTTGAAAAACATTAGGCAATCCACTAGTGGATTAGTCGTGCAAATTAATTAGATACGCTCCGTGACGTCCTTAACGACGTCGCGTTTACTAATGGCGGAATATTGATATTTATGTAAAACAAAAATCGTGAATAAAATGAATTTTAAATGTCATATGGAGTGCTGTGGTGCAGTGGTAAAGCATTGGATTTGAGATCGAGAGGTAGCCGGTTCGATCTTCGCAAGCGCCACGTGTTGTTTCCTTGAGCAAGAAACTTTATCCACATTACTTAGTACTGGTTCCTACCCAGGAAAAGAGGGCCACATGGAAGATTAGTACTAGTACTAAATTAGTTACCCTCTATAAATAAGATCGATTATTATTAATAATATTATTATTAAATAGAATATTGCATTCGTGCTCATGTGTTGTTAAATTGATTAAAGTCGTTGGGGGAAAAGGGGTATTAAATGCTCGGCAAAGCCTCGCATTTTATCCCTTTTCCTCAACTTGTAATACATGAGCACTCGTGCAAGATCCTCTCTATATACATGCAGCACTTTCACTTCGTCGGGGTAAGAGAGAGCTGAGTGATTGGCTTTCCGTTGTGTACGAGTATCTGCTTTACTACCGTAAAATGCTTTGTTTGCCCTTCCCATTACGATGACACACCTTGTGCAAAGTGCATTCTTTTATATCTCCAAAATGATTAATTTTCTGAGGAAAATTTATTTTGGGTGCTCAATGAGGCGGTTCTAACGAGTACCCACAAAGTAATGTCTTCAAGAAGGAAAAAGAAAAATAATGTACACCTCTGTAAAATCCAGATTTACTGTATAAAAGTATGGTTAAAGGTTGATCAAAATTATTTTGGCGTGTTTTCGTGATGTGTTGTGTGTTTGCTTTATTCGTACATCCTCTCGGTGCCATTGGTAACCTATTTTTTTGTGATTGTGGCGTGTTTCTTAATCATGTTCATTCGTGACATAAAGTCATATTAATTGTTTTCAGAGACTGATATGAGGGATGAGTTAACCAATGGGTTCGCGATGGTTGCTAATCTGGGGATTAACACAGCTTGGGGTCCTGTACAGACAATGACAATTGAAGTATATCCTACTGTTATCAGGTACGCGTAACCAAACAAACAAAAAACATCGGCGTGAAGTTTTTTTATTGCACATTCTTAAGTGAAAGAATCTGCTCCCATCTAAACCCTACTTTATACAGAGATAACTGGGATTAACAGGGGTGTACATTTTTCCCTGTCATCATTTGAACAAGTCCGTGAAATGAACACCCCTGTAAACCCCACACTGGTGTTACATGGGTTTATAAATCATTTTACTTATTTCTGCTCCAAGACATAGATTGTGGGTACCCGGTAGAACCGCCTCGCCGAGTACCACAATCTATGTTTGCAGTTTAAATAAGAAAATTATCACGGATTTTCATTAGCCATTTCGGAGATGTGACAAAATGCACTATGTCGCACGGGTGTGTTATCGAAATGCCCAAAACAAAGATTCAGGGTACTCGTTAGAACCGTCTCAAGTGCTCACGAGCGTCCACATTCTGCGTTTGGAGTATAAATAAGAAAAAGTACTATACATGTTCTCCAGAAAAAATAACCGTTTGGAAGATATGAACATGCGGGTGTGTGATCGAAATGCAATATTTTACTAGAACCGCCCATAGACCATTGTTTGTTTGTTTGAATCGAGGTTTAATGCCCCCGTCGGCACTATTTAGGTCATTTTGTAGACGCTGCTTCAAATTTTGTGGGACCATTATCTGTCATTTAGATGAAATGACAACTCAAGCCCTGCTTATATGACAAATGGTCTTGTCCAACGTATAGCAATGGAAGAGACCACTCGTATATAATGGGGTAAGCCGGGCCACTGCAAAGCCTACCAAAAGACATGGGCAACCGACAAAGATTGCAATCAGTCTGCGCATCCGCACAGTCTGACCAGAATCGTCACTGATCACATGGACCTACTGTAGACTCTGGCCTATCCAAAGGTTGACTCATTTGTGCGGTGGTAAAACACCAGACATGTGATTGAGGGGTTCCGGGTTAGAATCGGACGCAAGGCATCATGATTTATACTTGGCAAAAATTCCAACGCCTCAGTTTTTTAAAGTTTGATAATTTCGTTACTTGTAAAAATATTCTTTCTGAACTGACCATGAAGGTTTCTGACCTTAATACGCGTCGTTTTACCGCCTTAAATTTTATTGAACTAGTCACGTGATAGCACTGTGCACGGAAAAGCTCTCAACAGATAAGTTGCACGTGCAGCACGGTGGTCGTGCATGTCTTTTAAACTTTGACTGAGTTGCAAAGTCAAGTGATAAACATAAAATTGTTCGCCTTACTGCGGGCAGTCGGTTTAGTCGAGGGTGGAACGTCTGTAAGCCAAGTACGTGCACTTGCAATGTGATAATTAGCATTGTGTTCCTCGTTGTTTGCCCATTTCTTTCTTTAAACTGTCGAGTTGAGCACTGCAAACCATTTAAAACGTTTTTTGTTTTCCTTTTTGACCGCTCTTTTGCCGTGCATGCTTTTCTGCGTACGTCTGTCTGTCCATCAGTGTTATTCAGTGTCTATGAGTAAATGCGCAGAAAACGTTTTTAGTGAAACAATGTTTAAACTGTTTGAGAATGTATGCGTGGCTTTGTTTGTGCATTCAAGAATGAGAATATGCGTGCGCATACGTGAGGAACGAGTTAACCAATGGATTCGCGATGGTTGCTAATCTTGGATTAACACAGTGGGGTCCTGTACAGACATCAGAGAATAAGACAGAGAGAAAGAGACTTGGAAATGCTTTGTTGCCCAATGTTGGCTGAAATATCCCTTAACAGTTACCGCCCTTAAATTTGTGTAATGTAACTTTTGTCAGATATCCAGGATACAATTACGATGACAAGACTTTCCGTTAACTTGCTGCTTCCTTGATAGCTGTCATGAAATGTTTTCATGATAAAATGAATTTGTGACTTTTTGGTTCACCAGAATTGATGTCGATTTCAATAAAATTTCAGTATATTGTGTCATAGATAGATAGATAGATAGATAGATAGATAGATAGATAGATAGATAGATAGATAGATAGATAGATACATACATACATACATACATACATACATACATACATACATACATACATACATACATACATACATACATACATACATACATACAAAAGAGGCCTCTGGTCAAATGGAATGGATGCAGAGTCGCCCACAGTTTCTTGTTGGAGTTGCTGTTGTGTTTGTTTGTTTGATTTGAAGTTTAACGTCCCCTTCAATACAGTAAATGGCATTTTGGAGACGTTGCTTCAAATTTTGTGGGACTTTTACCCGACACCGAGATGAAATGACATCTCAAGCCCTGCCGCCCAATGAAACCAATAGGGGTTATAAGCACGATCAAAATTGGAAGCAACGTCTCCAAAATGCCATTTACTGTGTTGAAGGGGACGTTAAACTTCAAATCAAACAAACAAACACAACAGCAACTCCAACAAGAAACTGTGGGCGACTCTGCATCCATTCCATTTCACTCGCACCGCATCGCCTGGGCAGGCTTAGATCCTCTAAGCGGTTTAGCAGTACTCATGTGCGGGTCGTTTTCAGCTCTGCGTAGAAGCATCATGTAGCCATCTGTTTCTCCAAGCCCTGATGGGCGGGGGCTGAGGAGTTGCTGTTCAATAGCCAACCAATTTCTTGTCTTTTCAGGGGAACCGGTTTTGGTTTTTGTAGTGTTTTAGCTAGGATTGGAGCAGCAGTGGGACCGCAGCTGGTGTTTCTGGTATGTAGTCTTATGCCCTGCAGACTGACAACGTTACCTCAACGTTGAATATAGGGATCACCCACCTTGATTCTTGTATACAATCCTATGAACACAGCTGTTTGAAGCCATTCTTGAATGAAGCCGCTTGTATCGTAGGTTATGCAAGAGCAACGTTAATTCGCGGTTATTTTGCATTTTTGAGGTTGCAATGAAATAAGCCACCAGCTTCGTGACTTACGCGACCAGTGAAGAGTCAGCCGGCCCCGGAAGCTCAGTGACTGGTGATCAGGAGATTGAGGGATCGATTCCCGCCAGGGTCAGCAACATTCTTCGTGACCGTTTGTCTACTGTCATTCCCTTCCGCTGATTCAAAAAGGGCAGTTGTCATTTTTTGGCGAAAGAATGTGCACGGTACTGGCTAACCGCTTGTGTATAAGTCTGCCCAGGAACTGTTGTTAGAAAAACTGACCAACTTGATATGTCCTAAATAATGTTAACTGGGCCGTTTAGACTCAAAAACAAACAAACAAATCACTGCAGTCTGTACGACCATGCAGCCATACCGGCGTCTTCATGCCATGTTTTGATCTATCGCAAGGTCGGGACCCAGAGATGACTTGCAGATGCGCAGTCTGCAGGAAACTTGTCAACGTGTACCTTTTTATACGCACAGACACATTTAAACTGTTGGGTTTTCTCTTCTTCAATGTCAGGAAAATATTGGAAACAAATTGGATAGCATACTCGTAGATGTTATGCAAGTTTGTTTGTTTGAATCGAAGTTTTACATCCCCGTCAACACTACTTAGGTCATTTTGGAGACGTCGCTTCCAGTTTTGTTGAACTTTTACGCCCTACCATCCAAACAGAGCAACAGGCTTTATATGCAGGGACCACTGGCATCACTTTGCCGTGGCATGCTTAGACCCTTAAAGCGGTTCACTGGTACTCATGTGCGGAAGGTTTTAGCTCTGCGTGGAAGCAGCATGCTACACAATCTATTTCTCCAAGCTCCGATGGGCGGGAGCACCACGGACAACAAGTAAAACTCACCAGGAATAACATAGGCCTGGCATCATAAAACTCACTAGGCATCACATAGGCCAGGGTTCGAGGTTATAAAATATTTTCATGCTCTACTCAGCTGAGCATGAAATTTCTGATCCTCATAGATATTAAAATACAAATGAAAGAGGCAATTTTCCGTATCTGATCAGCAAAGAATTTTGTTTTTCCTGCTCATGAAATGCCAACAATTAATTTATGAGCAGGACAAATTTGCTGATGTTTACACATTGATAAAAGAATTCATTTTTACAAGAATGATTAGTCTAATTGAATAATCATTCCGTCATGGCCGTTGGTAAGTTCCATTCTTACGCTTTCGAAAGAATTCTATAAATTTACCATCTTCGTGGCATTTTTTAATATTTCGATGACAAAGTTGAAATTATAAGGAATAAATTATCTTTTCTTGTGGATTTTTTCTATGTGTAACATTACGAAAACACGCCTAATCAAATTTATTGACAATTTTACCATCAATAAAATGAAATTTTTCCATAAAAAAATTGAAATATATTTTTCTTAATTCTGCTCAAAAACATAGATTGTGGGTACTCTTTAGAACTACCTCAACATGGCGGTTCTTACGAGTACCCACAGTCTATGTTTTTGAGCAGAATTAAGAAAAAAAAAGTATATCCCTGTAAACCCCAGTTTTACTATATAAAATGGGGTTTAAGGGGGTCAAAATCATATAGGCGTGTTGTCGTTATGAATTCCCGCAAATCACAGTAATTTGCTGGAGTTTACGCATTGATAAAATCCACACAAAAATATTCAGTCTTACAAGAACTAGCATTTTTCAGACGAAAATATTCGATAATTTCCTCATCTAACAAGTACCAACAAGCTATGATTTTAAGCAAAAATAAGGAAAATAATGAACACCCCGTAAACCTCACTGTTCTCTATATAAAGTGGGGTTCAGAGGAATAGTCAAGTCATTAAACACACTTGTTAACGTAATGTGTGACTTTAAACAAAGCTTCAGTTTGATTATCTTTTTCATGTTATCTGTTTTGCAGGAAATGTATGTCCCCGGAATACTTTACTTCATATGTGCAATAGTGTCATTTCTGTGTGTCACGGGATTGTTTTGGCTGCCGGAAACTAAAGATGCCAACTTGAACGACAAACTTAACGAATCCAACCGCAAGAACATTAGAAATGGAATCGTCTAAGTTGTGACGCAGTTATTACTTGATGCTTGAACGTCAGTCACTACCCTTCTTAGAGCCATTGAAGGGCTGAGACATGTTATTTTTCCTGAACATGTTTGTCTTTACTGTTTGTGCTAATATTGACCATCACGCGAACAAGTCAGTGAAAAGAAACCGCCCTATAAACTGCACTTTATATAGAGAAAGCTGGGGTTTACAGGGTATTGAGGCGGTTCTAACGAGCACCAACAATCTAAAACATAGATTGTTGGTACTCGTTAGAACCACCTCATTGAGGCGGTTCTAACGAGCACCAACAATCTCTGTTGAAAGCAGAAATAAGAAATATGTTATCATTTTTATCTTAAATTTGTCATTTCTGACACCATGTTGGACGCCATTTTCACACGGACATGTTTTCCTAATGAAATAAAAAGGTTAAACACTACATTACTATACACATCCAATTAAACCCATATTTTCACTATATATGGTTATGTCCTATAAAAAGAATCTTTCACGAGTGGCCATTTCATATTAAATTTAAGAAACGAGCCTCTGGCGAGCATTTGACTCTGTTGATCATAGAACGAATTGGCATCACTAAAACAAGCCTATATGATTTTGACCCCGTTGAAGCCCACTTTTATATAGTAAAACTTGGGTTTACCGGGGTAAACCTTATTTTTCTTATTTCTTCTCTAAAATATAGATTGCGGGTACTCGTTAGAACCGCCTCGATGAGGCGGTTCTAACGTGTATCCACAATCTATATTTTGAGCAGAAATAAGAAAAATATCACAATTTTTCATCTTAAAATGTTCGTTTTTCGGCGGTATAGTTTACAATGTATTTGTATAGGCGTGCTTTCATAATGAATGGGATTTATTGCCAAAGGCGCTCAACATAATTTCAGAAGGAAAACTGAACACGATTTGCAGAAACAGAGTCAAAACGGGGCCGCTATGACTATCAAAATGTCTACGTGGCACGTGGGCTAATATGCACGGTTGCTCAGAACGTTGACGCGTTTCTAGAAAATAACCTATAATGTTCCAAATTATGTGAAATTATATGAATAATCATAAAACATGCATGATAAAAATTGTTTTTTTTTGTTAGAAATTTTGTTTGTCTGATTTGGGGTTTCACGTCCCCGTCAACAATATTTTGTCATTTTGGAGACGTTGCTTCCAATTTTTGTTGTGGGGCTTTTAACCGACATTGAGATGAAATGACACCTCAATCCCTGCAAACCCCCCACCCCACAATAAAGCCAATAAGACATAAGCATGGACGGTCCGACTCGCACCGATTTGCCTAGGCAGACTTAGACCTTCTAAGCGGTTTACCTGAAGACATGTGCGGTTGATTTCAGCTCTGCGTGGAAGCATCATACAGCCTAATCAATTACTCCAAGCCCCGATAGGCGTGGGCCATGTTGTTAGATGTTAAATATAAACTCACTGTAAGAAAATTACCTTTAAAAATGGCCCGTTTTGGAACATCTATTTCTCCATCGTCCTTCCTCAGAAACATAATATTTTTACATCAGCATATAGTATATTCCGTGTACTAGCAACAACGAGAAGCAGTAGAAAAAAACACGCACACACAAACAAAATAAAAAAAAATGTCGCTTTAACATTGGTGTATACATGAGCGGGTACTTTCATGAGTACAAATGTGTCAATCGTCTGACATAATAATGGATACAAATATGAATGTTTTCATGTCCAGATCTTGATAATTTTTCATTCTTTTGGTCATTTGGTAAATTTTATTAATCATATTATAGATACAAGGTGGGAAAATACGATTTGTTTGTCAAAATTGACAGATGTTTTAATATGGCTACGCCTATTTACCTGATAGTCGTCCGTCATTACTGACAATGACCAGTCCTAATCACATGCAAGAAATGCTGGTGTTTGTGTGTTCTAAGATGGCTGATGAGACAAATTCTAGCTCTGAACTCTCGGTTGCAGATAGAGCGACGGGGGTCAGAGGAAGACAGCTCTGCTGATGATGCCTTAGTTCTAGCTTTACGCTGTGCACGTTTCTGTTCGGCTTCGCAGATTCTTTTTAACTCATATTCACAGGCACCCCTCGCCACTGTGCTAGGTCAAGTCAAGTGCAGTTTGTTTCCAAGACTCTGTTGGCATATTGAAGTACTTAAGGGCTTTGAGGATGTTCTTGTAACGCTTCTTCTAAACACCACGGGAGCGTTTGACAGTATTAAGTGCTATGCACATGGATGTATTTTTTTCAGTACCGAGCATGGATGACAATGAATAGTGAACAGTACACGTTTGGAAGGAGATTTATCGGCACGGATATAAAGTTATTATGACTTTTTTAAACACTACTAGTACACGGACTAAATATATTTTGGTGTATAAATGTTATGTTGCTGAAGAAGAAAAATAGAGGAACAGATGTTCAAAACAGACCCCTTTGAAAAGTAATTTTCTTTCAAAATCAATTTTTTTCTAACATTAAATATGCATTTTAATATGTACTTTTCCTCTGGCTTTCTTTGCCGGGTCATTACAGGGTCACTGATCAGGCTTTATTAGCCGAAACTACGTAGTATGGCCCATCTTCTTTCTTATGAATGTTTTCATTACTCTTAAAGGAACTCATTTTTTATTTTTATTTCATAATCATTCCTTTACTTTGGAATATTACAGTTTATTTTTCTAGAAACGAGTCAACGTCCTGACCACAAGTTTATTTTTAGCCCACATTTCGATAGTGGCTTTATAGTAGCAAGAATTAGGTGGGTACCTGTCAATTTTTTTCAAAAATAGTTTTGTCCAAATACTAATATCTCTGAAAAAAACTTGAAAAATAGAAGTGAAGGACATGATCAGGAATCGATACAATTAACCCACAGCTCCCATCAGAGACACCAAAGGGAAAGAAGCAAAAAAACATGAAACAACTAGACTCTAATGGAAACATCAATAGCGGAAAGCCAAAAGGACAATTACTTTCCCACAAAATGGCCAATTAGCTATCCAAAACAAAATAGTATAAGCGATATACACACGTAAAGACAAACCATAACAAAAATAAACCGCCACAGAAGCCCAGTAGTTGATTTATTGGCTGACCAGCATTATGGTGTATGCAAAGGACAGCGTTTGAGTTAATGAAAAAGAAAAATAGACAACGTGCCCAATGGGGCACATATACCCCCGGCCATTGTCATTGCCTTTAGCTTGAAAAGACAATGTCTGTAGCGATGACTCTTTCTATATATACAGTCCACTGAGAAAAAACTACTGAATTGCAACAAATACAGTGTAATTTATATCATATCAAAAGATGAAACTGCTTGTCTTTGCAAAATAATGAAAATCAAAGTTTATGGCAATCTGGCACAATTTTACCTGGAAACAACAAAATTTAAAATAAAATAGACTGCCATAGAACAGCAAAGCTTAATTAAAGTAGCTGTAAGCTGTAGAATACCATATAAATCAATATTTTTAATTATTATTACTTTCCTTTATTATTATCTGCATTTCAAAAGGACATATTATGTAAAATTTAACAGTTCTAGTCACTGTAGTTTCTAAGGTCACACGGTCATTGTATAATCTGACAAATCTGACAAGTTGATGATGCATGAAACATAGGTCAAGGTCACTGGGTCAAGGTGTATGCTGATGCAAAAAGTCATGCAGTAACATTAAGTAAGGTATGAGAGTTCTAGTAACTATAGTTACTGAATTAAAAAGGGTTATGGTGTAATCTGACAAAGTCAATGGAGCATGAAATATAGGCCAAGGTCACATTGTCGAAGGGTATGGAGAGACGGCATGTCAAGGAGAAACAGACTGTTTGAAGTTTCTAGCAACTATAATTGCTGAGATCCAAAGGGTTATGATTAATCTGACAAAATCAATGAATAGTGAAATATAGGTCAAGATCACTGGGTCAAGGTGTATGCTGAGGTAGTATGTCACGAAGAAACATTAGGAAGATTTGAAGGTTCTGGCAACCATAATTGCTGAGATCACCAGCCAGAAATAGATGAAACCTGAAGGTATCTTGAAAGTTCTATGCCTGTGACCTTGGTCTTAAGGTCATGTCAACTGACATGGATGACGGTCTAAAATTTTAGACTTATATCTACCATCATGCAAAATAAAAAAAAATCCATAAAAGGGCCATTATATTATAAACTCTTATAAACTTTAACACAAAGACTTTTACCCTGTGTCAAAAGGGTCTTTATATTATAAACCCTTATAAACTTTAACACAAACACTTTTACCCTGTGTCAAAGTTCTATGTATGTGATCTTGACTTTAAGGACATGGCTACCAACAGGGATGGCAGTAATTATAACATTAGACCTATATCTACCATCATGCAAAATGTAAAAGAATTCCATCAAAGGGTCTTTAAATTAGAAGGTCTTATAAACTTCAACACAAAAATTTTGACCCTCAGTCAAAGTTCCATGTCTGTGACCTTGACCTTCAGGTAATGACTACTGACAGGGCCACACCATAACGCAAGAACAAACTAACTAATAATTAACAGATGGAAAGATAAAAACTATATAATCTTTGATATACTTTGTATTGTATGCCAGAAGTATAATGAAAAAGGTTTAACACAAAACTTTGACATAATCGAAATGTCTAATGCTTAATTATTGACCCCTAGGGGCTTGATCCAAGAGCATAGATATTCCATGTGAAAGGTAATGCTATAGAGATATACTGTACCAGAATCTAACATGTGGTTACAGAGATATTAGCAATCAAAAAGGTTTAACGCAAAACTTTTGACGGAAAAGTTGAAAAACTGACGGACGAACAGCCCAGGGGCTTGACCCAGGCGCTTAGACATTCCGTATGAAAGGTAATGTTTTAGAGATATCCTGAGTATATGTAGAGTATCTAACATGTGGTTACAGAGGTATGAGCAATCAAAAAGGCTTAACGCAAAACTTCGACGTAAAAGTTGAAGAACGGATGGGCGAACGGAAGGGCGAACGAACAAACGATTAACGAACGAACTAACAAACGGACGAACGGACGGAAAGACGAAAACTATATACCCCTTGATATACTTCGTATGCCGGGGTATAAAAACAACGCACCTATTTTTGTATTTGCGCCCAAACTACTATGACATGAATGTCAATCCTTAATAAGAACATTCAAAATGAAATCCAGGTACCCAAGTACAGTGTCAGGTACCCAAGTACAGTGTATGATAGGCCGGCCTTGGTAGCTCAGTCGGATGCGCGTCTGACTGGTGATCAGGAGGACGCGGGTTCGATACCTGCCGGTGTCGGCAACATTCTTTCGCGGAGATTGATCATTAAATCTTTTTTAAGGTCATTCTATCCCTTCCGCTCGTTGTCAGTTTCTGGCGAAAGAATATGCACTGTACTGGTCAACCGCTAAAATATAAGCCTTTCCAGGAAAAGGGTGGATAAGTAAACTGACCGGCTCAAAAATGACCTAGATAGTGTTGACTGGGACGTTAAACTCCAATACAAATGTATGATAATATATTGGCCAAACACTAAACACATATGAATAAACCTCATTTTACAACAACAAACTATCCACAAAACCAGCCATATCTGTGTGTATAATGTATTCCCTAAAAAGGTATGGTGGCCAATACTTGTTATGAGTAAATATAGATATTTGTCTCCCTTACAATATTCTTTTCAATTTCAACGTTTTAAAGGTAAAAATCTTGGCATGGGATTTTTATCGCGTATTAAATATGTGTGTGTGTGAGGTCTACGTCCCACCATCAAATAAGGTCATACGGAGACTGGACCTCGGTTTGAAGATTTATCTGGAAGTTTGAAGAAGCCTGGAATCAAACCCGTGACCCCGGGTTTATGAGACGAGTAGCATAACCACTACACCACAGAGGTAATGTTGGTTGGTGCCTGATGCTCTGCTCTGGTCGGGTCCATCAGAGTCTAACTGTCGGTTTTCTTTTGCTCCAGCATTTCAGTGTTTTCTTGCTGTCGAGTCCTCATGATTGTTTCATCTCTGTGGTTGTTTAATTTTGTGTTCTCGGAGATGTTGCACTGATGAGTTAGGAGACCTGCGTGCGAACTGACCAAATTGTTTGTCTGAATCGCGACGGTAGTAAGGTCGATGATTGCGGCCGCGTAAAATCGATTTATGCCGCCACAGTGGAATTCAATTCAGTGTCCGTTCCAAGGCGGTTTATTTTTGTTATGTTTTGTCTTTGGGTATGTTTATCGCTTATATTTTTGTTTTGGATAGCCAGTTGGCCATTTTGTGGGAAAGTGGCTGTCGGTTTTGCTTTCCGCTATTGGTGTTTCCATTAGAGTCTAGTTATTTCATGTTTGTATTTCTTTCCCTTTGGTGTCTCTGATTAATGGATTCCTGATCATTGCCTTCACTTCTATTTTTCCTAACGCGTATTAAATAGTGTTAATGTTGGTGTATATTCCAAATAATGTATTCCTGTCAGAGAAACTTTCAAACTGTTGGAAGATGCAAAGAGAAATGGAAGAACAAATAGTTTTAAATACTTATCTGAATAGATACAATTTTCTGGAAAGTACTTTAAGAGCCCTTGAATTCAGAACATGCTTTTCAGTCAGAAGCAGGTAGCTTTCCTAAATCATTATTGCTTTCATTTATTTGAACAGCTACTAGAGTTTGAAAAAAAGGCAGGCAGCATTTGATAACACCACCTGTAATTTATTGTATACATTTCTGTAAATAATACTAGATAGACAGGTACAATAAGCTGCATCTTCGTGATATAGTTTAAAATGATAGAACCACATTGTTGGACTTTGAGGACAATTAAAGCAATTTTTGTGTACTTTATTTTTGTTACCCTAAATGCCAGCCTTTCCAGCAACATCTTAAACATCTTTCACATCATATGTTGTATCTTATTCTTTGTATTTTATCGCAGTCACCATCTACCCCTGCACTATAGCAGAATTTAATGTAAAGTATAATGCTTTTCACATCAGTTAGAAGTGATTGCATAAGCTAGCGGGTTACAATTGTTGTATGCTTTGTTGTCTGTTGGTTATTGTAAAAGTCACTGTTGTGAACAGTGTGAAACCAGATGATCAGACTGCTCTTTAAGGAGAAGTCTAATTAAGGTCACACACAGTTTATCTGTTGAAACGTTTGCAAGCAGTGCAGCAGATGACATAAGCACAGGACACTTTCAGATGCAGTTTATCTTGGCATCTTACGAGTTAGTTACTGAACAAATTTTCATTGATTCAAAAGCCCATCTTGGGAACTTGAAACTTGTTTTTAGCATCGATACTGACATGCATCATATTTTATTGTTCACTAGTAATACTGTTTTGAACCTAAATCGCACCAAAGGCTATGTTACGCCTGTTCGGACATGACCATTAGCGTGAAACTTAGTTTTTTTTATATTGGCGCGAAACTTGGGATTTTTGAGAAACGTGAAATTTAGTTTTTTTTATATGAGCGAGAAACTTGGGATTTTTGAGAAGCGTGAAACTTACGGATTTTTTATTAGCGTGAATAAGTTTCTTTTGTAACTTTCGACAACTTAACGAATGAATAAATGGTAAAAAAGTACAAAGGCACGGGAAACGCCGATGCTGAAAGTAGGTATTACTAAAACAGTGAAATATTCCAAAGTAATGTAATAATGGAAAATGCCTTCTATTACACGAAAGACGTTTCCAGAGTACAATTTAGTTTCATATTTGGCTTAATCTAATATCCGCTTATTTAGAATGTGGCGTACAATACACTTGACTGATTTTATGCTGTTTGATCTTCTTGTTGGTTCAGTTTCCTGTGAGAAAAGAGTTTAAAACTTGACACTTTTGTGGGAGAGTGGCTGTCCAAATGGCCTTCCTTTGTTTGGGTTTCCGTTGTGGTCTGGTCGCTTGGTGTTTGTGTTTCTTTCCCTTTGGTGTCTTTTGTGGGTGGAGTAAGTTAATTGTATCAATTCCTGATCTTTGTTTTACTTCTACTTGGGATAATTAATAATATACTGTTTCATGTAATAAATATTAAGTTAGCTACATTAAGAGACAGCCTCTGTTATCAATAAGCAAAAGTACAGGTCAGCATGAACAAATGTGAATCCTGACCAGCATCTTCGTCTGCAATGCTGAACAAACAACGGCGGTTTGCCTGAACTTCCGACTTTATGGCGGTCACATCCTAAGTCATCAGAATTCATAAGGGGTGAAGGCTGGGTTCGACCCTCCGTGATCAAACTGGTGGTTTTCTTCTACTCTGACGTCGGATTGTTGTTTCATGATATTATGAATCTATAGATACCATTTTACTATGTTTTGTATTTTGACTCCCTGTTGAGCTAGAAAGCCTCCATGCGGACCAATTTGTTATTGTTATTATGTTTGATAATACACTGGAACTGAGGGCAAGCGTTGGAATTTCATTAACTTCGGAGTTGAAAACCTATATTTGGTTTTCTTCTGACCGTTTTTGTGTACCTCCATGTCATTTACTCTCTTAAGGTAACTTGAGATGCCTGCGTTCTTTGATTGTGATCTTTCCTGAGTGACCTTTTCTTACTAGTTTTCACGATCTACTGGTTACCAAAACTTCACAAAAGACCGTACAAAGCTCGTTTCATCGCTAATTCTAGTTTATGCACGACAACTGAATTGTCAAAAAATTTAACTGCCTTACTGCTGTGAAAAAATGTCGTACGGTATTGTGAAACATTCTATGAAAGGAATAATAAGAATCTTTTTGGTCAATCAAAAATCCGGTGAGGTTTTGAAAAAACTTAAATGCAAAGGTTTCTGAGCGTCTAGTTTGTCTACATATGACTTTTCCATCCTGTATACCACTCTACCGCATAATTGGATAAAAGATAAAGTGTTTGATTTAATTTACGTTTACTCTCCAGGGATCACTATATTTGGATTGTAATAAAAACATGCATATTTACCTATGAAATATATAAAATTAAAATTTGTGGTCATGTCAAAAAGTTTGTGATGCCCTTACATAACTTTTGGATAATAATATCATCAGATTTGTAAATTTAAATCTATAGAAAAACCGCGGGTATTCCAATGGGAACTAACTGTGGGCCTCTTGTTGCAGATCTGTTATAATTTGGTTACGAGAGATTTCATGCTGTTTTTCTCTGATGAACTCAGGTTGATGTCATTGATGCGTTTAATTCAACGTCTAGATGTCTTGATGCGTTAATTAATATTGACCATTTTTATTTCGAGCTAATAGTTGACAGATTTATCCCCATGAACTGAAACTGATTAGGACTAATTCTTTGGATACGGCAGCTATTTAATATTGACAATACATATTTTGAGCAAATGGTTGACAAGATGTATCCACCTGAACTGAAACTGATTAGGGCTATGTCTTTGGATACGGCAACACCCTTTTTAGAATTGGATCTGTCGGTCTCTAATGGTATAATCTCATCTAAGATATTCGACAAACGGGATGATTTCGACTTTAATATTGTTGATTTGCCGTTATTAGACGGAGATGTCCCCCGTTCTCCTTCAAATGGAGTATATATTTCTGAACGTATTCGTTTCGCTAGTGTTTCATCTCATGTTGACGATTTTAATAATCTAGATAAACTTCTTGCTGCTAAGCTTCTTAAACAGGGCTATCAGTATCATAAACTGAGAAAAGCATTTTCTTAATTTTATCGACGGCACCCTGACCTAGTTGAAAAATACGAAGTTAATTTAAATACATTTCTGCAACAGGGCATATCAGAACCAAATCTTTATGGAGATATGGTTTATAAATTTCGAAATATTAGGAAGAATAGAAGTAAAGGCAATGATTAGGAATCGATACAATTGAACCACAGCTCCAAGCAGTGACCCCAAAGGGAAAGAAACACAAACATGAAATAACAACATCCTAATGGAAACATCATTTATTATAGCAGAAAGCAAAAAGGACACTTTCCTACAAAATGTCCGACTGGATATCCAAAACAAAATAATATAAGCGAAACACTCAAAGACAAACCATAACAAAAATAAAATCTGATTTTCATAATTCAAAATAGATAATTAAACGCCATGGGGTACAATATAAGTGTTACATGACAGACAGCATGCCAAGTTTTGAATCCAGTCATGGTCCACCTTGCGTGAAACAAGCTTCTAGCCCTCATCTTTAATTCGCCACAGTAATTCAAATTGATTTGTATTTTAGTTTTGTCAATAATTTGTATATTATTCTGTGATGGTCTATTGATTGAGTTTCTTATCTTCAGGTGGACCAACTTTTTTGTGTGTGGTAAATAATATTAGAACTTAGAGAGAAGGTTGGCCCCAGGGAATCGATTTAAACTCCCCAGTGGTTCTCGCTACTGACCGTTCTAAGGCGGTGGTTCTAACGTTGTTTATTTAAATGTAGCTTTGTTGGATTTTCATGTTGTATGTGCTAATGGTTGTGTATTTATCTGCTTTATTCATTAATTGGGCCCGTTGCACCTTGATCTCCTCTTGTGGGAAAGAGGGATCTGGTAATTCTGGTTGCTGTGCTATTTGTGTTTCGTCTTTTCTTTCCTGTTTTGTTTTCCTCATTGTTAGTTACTCTTCCTCTTGGTGCCATTTGTAATCTCTGTATATCCTTTCAAATCGCATATCACGTGGGTTTGTAGGCCTTAAAACAAAGTCACACCAGTCTTTCTCATAAATATTAAGCTGTCTTTGATTCTGATATAATAATTTCGGGGTTTCGTTTTATTTGGAGTTTCTTTTTTTGTTGGCAGAAATTTTATGGCTGCTTCTTTTATCAAAACGCTGCTATTTTGCTTAAAGTTTTTGTTTTCAATAAGCCCTTGATTATGCTCTGTGGATATACCAAGGAAAGTTTGGAGACTACATATTCCGAAGCCAGTTTAAGTCACTATGATATTACCCTTTTGATTTTTATATTCTATGATAGTGTTGCTTTCATGGGTTAAACCTCTAATAGTGGGTTTGTTTGTTTGTATTGGGGTTTAACGGCCCAGTCAACAATATTTAGGTCATTTTTGAGCCGGTCAGTTTACTTATCCACAATTTTCCTGGGCAAACGGTTAACAAGTACAGTGAACATGCTTTCGCCAGAAATTGACTTTCGCCAGAAATTGACAACTGCCCTTCTTGAATCAGCGGAAGGGAGAGAATGACCGTAGAAAAGATTTCATGATTAATCTCCACGAAGAAATATTGCCGACCCCGACAGGTATCGAACCCGCGTCCTCCTGATCACCAGTCAGACGCACATCCGACTGAGCTACCGAGGCCGGCATCTAGTAGTGGGTATAATTTTCTTTAAATTTGGAGTTCTTTCTGCTAATGTTGACAATTCCCAGACCTTGAAAAAGAAATATTTTTCCCCGACTTTTCCCTGACACGTATGAACCCTAATTAAGATATAATACTCTCGTGCATTGTACTTGGATTTCTCTTTTTGAAAAATTGCATTTTTTTCTGAAAAAAAAAAAATCCTTGACTTTGAACGCAAATGGAAAAAAATCTGCTTTTTTCAACTGATTTTCTCATGATTAATAATGGTAAGAATCAAGCAATTTTATCATTTATTCAAATATTGTTGGGAAACATGTTTAGGTTCCAATGTCAGCCATTCCCCACCCACTTTTTGACACCATTATAGACCCTTAACAGGCGAATGCATTATCCGCGGAGCCATCGGTACTTCGTTTCATTACTTTAGAATAAAATTTGTTTGGTAGAGAGTTTTATACATGTACGTATATGTAAATAGTATTATTCATTTTGGTATACCGTACTCTACAGAATTTTCTTTGAACGGAATAAAACATTTTGACTGGGAATGCTGTTGTTTCAGTAATGTACAACTCCTTATTCGTTATCTTGACATGTTTTTAATTGTAAGAAATTAATTCGTGTCCTGCTGAATAAATTAATTTTGACACATCCGTTTCTGATTACCAGCCTTTCAGATAGATTGATATAATTTTCAAACTGAATGACAACCTCCGTGGCCTAATGGATAAGAGCGCTGACTCTTAGTCATTAGGTATCTCACCGCCGTGGGTTCGAGCCTCGCTCGGGTCACGTGTGAGACGCCAAGTTCTGCAACGGAAGTGTAATAACTTTAAGATTCTTGTAATATTATGTTTATTAGCATGATAACAGTAGCAGAGTTCAAGACAATTTGACGTTACTTAGCAACTGACGTCATTAGTGTAACGTCATAATGTTGGCTGATTCTAGTACTTTTATACAGGATATTACATTTCTCCCCATTTTTAAAAGAAAGAATTCATGTGTATTGTAAGCTTGAAGTCTTGCTTAATGAAGAAGTGATCTGTGAAATTCATAATGAATAGGCCCTATCAGTATATTTTCTCTGTATGTCACTAATCAAAATTCTAAATATTTTGAACATATTCATGGGCTACAATCTAAGTTAACTGTGTGGACAAAAGATGTAGTAAATATAACATCAGAAGAAAGCTTCAGTTTTGAAGAGTCTTTGGCACTTTCTTCTTTCTTCGTTTCTTCCTTTGTCTAGTCTGCATTTTCTTATTACCTAGGTGCTTCTCCTTTTCATCACATTCTTCTGGATCTAGGGGCCCGCTGTTCGTCTTTAAAACCATTTGGCACCCCCTCTGTTCGCTCTGATCATTGTCTGGCATCTCACAAGAGAACCCGTCAGTCCTTTTAGTTTCCTCCAAACAGGTTCCAATTTGATCTTGTGTCTCCTTAAGACTATTTTCTTCGGTTTGTTGCTGTGTTAATAAACTCTGAATAAGGTGTTTTGTTAAACTTAGTTCATTCTCAAGTCGGCTGACTTTTTCCTGTAAAAGTTCTATATCTTTAAATGAAAGTTTGTTCATTCCTGTTGATTCTGTCACTGTGTTAATTCTCATATGCATCAGAGATTTTTCGATGAAGTCGTCATCAGAACTTGTGTCACTGTTAGAATATACCTCTTCTGCCCTCTTTAAGTTGGATTTCTTCTTCGGCTTACTCTGTGGGGGACTATTCTGATACTCAACCATTGCTTCTTCTTGAATGGTATTTGCTCTGCACACAGACGAAAAATGGTTATACTTCTTGCATATGTTACATTGCGTTCCATATGCAGGACAGTGTCTCCCTCTTGGGTGTGCTCTTGTTAAACCACAGTATGTGCAATATTCTGCGTTTCCATCTCTCTCATTGTATTCTTGATGTATTGATGTCTGGTTTCTTCTTCGTGTCGTTACCTTGCCTATTTCCCGGTACCCTGGATCCGCCTTCATATCATGAACTTGTATCGATATATCTTCGATCTGTCCGGCTTCCGTCAGAAATTGTTGTAGAGTCCAGCTTTTCGATATGCATTTTTGTATCAGCTGTTGGTTCTCTATGGTTTGAACGAGATGCTCTAATATTCTTTCGTCGTGATTATCGCCAAACTCGCATTCGTGCGCTTTCTCTCTAAGTCTTGTTGCGTATGCAACTGTTGCTTCTCCTGATTCGGGTCTCGTTTTCAGAAACATATATCTGGCATAATGTTTGTTTTTCTTTTGCAAGAAATAGGCACTGAGCTTGCTTCTTAATTTCTGATAATCATCTAATTCTTGATTAGGGTCTTCAGGATCTGGCAAGCATTTTTCTAGTCTTGCTATCTCAGATCCACCATATATGATCAACGCATCTTTTCTATCTAAAGGGTTAGCTACTCTGAAATATCTAAATTCTCTCTCTATGGACTCTAACCAGTCCTCCCAGAGTTTCCCTGTTGACAGTTGATCTTCTGTAGGTCTGAATGGTAACGCTCGAAGATTTCTTCCTTCAGATATTATTGTTACTGTACCATCCGCCATATCTAGACCGTTTCTTGTCATTTAGCTCCGAAGTCTCTATATTCTTTATCAAGGATAATCAAAAATTATACTTATCCAGTCTTGATATTCTCTCAAGTATCTTCACTGATCTCAAAATATTGTTTTTTCCTGTCTTGTCTTCTTCAGTAAGGTATTCTCATATCTGATGGTTTATCTTCTGCTCTAGTAGATCTCTGCTATCATTTCTTCTCTTCTTCTTTGCGTTTATCCTCGTCGCCAATGTAATAACTTTAAGATTCTTGTAATATTATGTTTATTAGCATGATAACAGTAGCAGAGTTCAAGACAATTTGACGTTACTTATCAACTGACGTCATTAGTGTAACGTCATAATGTTGGCTGATTCTAGTACTTTTATACAGGATATTACAGGAAGGTCAGGAGGTTTTTCTCCGGGTACTCCGGTTTTCGCCCACCTATGATTAACGATCGGCTCGATATGAGTGAAATAATCTTGAAAGGGCCGTAAAACCCAAAACCAAAAAAAAAAAAAAAAAAAATGAATGACAAACAATGTAGATCTTGATCAGATGGCTCCTTCTTAAGTATGGGTTTGTGTCATCATGAAACACGCCTATATAATTTTGACCCCCTTGAACCCCACTTTTATATAGTAAAACTCTTGTTTGCAGGGGTAAACCTTGTTTTTCTTATTTCTGCTCTAAAATAAAGATTGTGAGTACTCGTTAGAACCGCCTCAATGAGGCGGTTCTAACGGGTACCCACAATCTATATTTTGAGCAGAAATGAGAAAAATATCACAATTTTTCATCCTAAAAGTTTCAATTTTTTCGGCGATAATGGTGTCAATGTATTTGTATAGGCGTGGTTTCGTAATGGTGCTTTCTGTCTGATACAAGCCTGGATCTATTATAAACATTACTGGAAAAGAGACAACTATCGTATCAATGGCTGGCATAAATAGTTTTGAATAAATCGGCCCCCGCCCATCGGGGCTTGCAAAAATATATGTGCTGCATGATGCTTCCACGCAGAGCTGAAACCGACCCGCACACGAGTACTGGTAAACCTCTTCGAGGATCTAAGCCTGCCCAGGCAAAGCGGTGCGAGTCTCCATGCTAATAAACCCTATTGGTTTCATTGGGCGCAGGGCTTGAGATGTCATTTCATCTCAATGTCGGGAAAAAAGCCCCACAAAATTGGAAGCAACGTCTCCAAAATTACCTTTACAGTGTTGACGGGGACGTTAAACCTCAAATCAAACAAACGAACAAATAGTTTGAAGATATCGTCTCCTTTGAGTGAGTGAGTGAGTTTTAGTTTTACGTCCCACCAACAGCTAAGGTCATACGGAGACGGGACCTCGATTTAAAGACTCATCCGAAAGTCTGGAGAAGCCCGGGATCGATCCTGCGATCCCTGGTTTACAAGGCAAGTAGCGTAACCACTGCACCACGGAGACTTCTAACGTCTCCTTTGAAAGTATATCCCTGTACCTTAACAGAAACGGGCCTCCGTGGCCTAGTGGATAAGAGCGCTGACTCTTAGTCATTAGGTCTCTCACCGCCGTAGGTTCGAGCCTCGCTCGGGCCACGTGTGAGACGCCAAGTTCTGCAACGGAAGGTCATGTGGTTTTTCTCCGGGTACTCCGGTTTTCGCCCACCTATGATTAACGATCGGCTCGATATGAGTGAAATAATCTTGAAAGGGCCGTAAAACCCAAACCAAAAAAAAAAAAAAAACCTTAACAGATATTGATCGTTGTAATCAGAACTAAAGTAAAGAAAGGAAAGACCCGTATAAATATGCATAGTCATCCACTTCGTCGAGAGTATCATGTTATCAGAATGATTTATATAACATGCGGAAATAAGTTATCGAAATCCATATTAAATAGCTAACTTAGGCGTGCGTTCCTCGGGAATTCATTACGTGCATGATAATACCCCCACGTGCTGCAGTGGTGTCTTTTCATTACAAAAACACGCCTTTACATTGTAAATTTTACAAAGATTTTTAGATGAAAAATGGTGATATTTTTCTTATACTGCTCTAAAATACAGATTGTGGGTACTGGTCAGAACCGCCTCATCGAGGCGGTTCTAAAGAGTACCCACAATCTATATTTGGGTTCTCGTCAGACCCGGCTCTAACAAGTACCCACAATCTATATTTTAGAGCAGAAATAAGAAAAAATAAGGTTTACCCCTGTAAACCCCAGTTTTACTATATAAAAGTGGGGTCTAAGGGGGTCAAAATTATATAGGCGTGTTTTCGTGATGCTATCTGTAGAACTTTTGTTTGTTTGTTCGAATTGAGGTTTTACGCCCCCATCAACACTATTTATGTCATTTTGGAGACGTGGCTTCCAATGTTTTATGGGACTTTTACCCGACATTGAGAGGAAATGACTTCTCAAGCTCTGCTGCCCAAACAAACGAAAAGGGATTATATGTAGGGACGGTTCGACTCCCACCACTTTGCCTCGGCAGGCCTAGGCATTCTAGGCGGTTTACCAGTACTCATGTGGGTTCGGTTTTAGCTCTGCATGGAAGCATCATGCAGCCCAATCTATTCCGCCAAGCCCCGATGAGCGGGGCCCCATCTGTAGAACTATTAATCGTTTTATAAATTTCTTTATTATATGTTTCCCTTATTTCTGTTTCAATCATCGATTGTTTGTGCTCGTTAAAACCGCCACACAAAAAAATGAAACTGAGCTATATCTATATAAACTCCGATTTTCCCTGTATCATTAGGCAAACATGTCCATGTTGAATAATGGCGTCCAACATGGTGTCAGAAATGACAAATATTAGGTAAAAATGGTAAAATCTTTCTAATTTCTGCTTTTAACGTAGATTGCGGGTGCTCGTTAGAACTGCCTTATTGAGGCAGTTCTAACGAGTACCCACAATCTACTTTCATTTAGTAACAATAAGGCAGACAATGTATACCCTTGTAAATCCCAGTTTTCTCTATATAAAGTGGGGTTTAGAGGGGTCTTCATTTCACGGACGTGTTATCGTGATGAA
This sequence comes from Lucinisca nassula, assembly GCA_963580285.1. Classification (NCBI taxonomy): domain Eukaryota; kingdom Metazoa; phylum Mollusca; class Bivalvia; order Lucinida; family Lucinidae; genus Lucinisca; species Lucinisca nassula. The sequence continues at coordinate 100,184,493 of OY757011.1, forward strand.
TATGGGGTTTCAAGGGACGCATTACATGGCGACCTTGACCAGTGTTTACATATACAAGATGCCACACAATGGTATATTACAACGAAAGGCTCTTTTTAAAAACTAATAAATATATACCGATGGCTCGTTTACCATGTCTGAGTCGAACTCATTCTTGAGCCCCTAGGGAAACCCTCTACATAAGAAAAAGCGGGGGATAATTGAGCAGATTTTAGTCTTATCTTGCTAATGTATGCTGTGTGTACTCATTAGAATCGCCTCGATGAGCCGATTCTAATGAGTACACACAGCATACATTTTCATTATAGAACACCGAAAAGATGTCCAAAAGTATCTCGTTATGCCTCCTGACAGTAACCCTTGGTGGCTCGAACTACCCATATCTCGAACAGAATTTCGAGGGCACAAAGGTGTTCAAGCCATTGAAGTTCTACTGTATGTGTATGATAGAAGCTTCCGTGGTGCAGTGGCTACGCTTCTCGCCTTGTAAACTAGGGGTCGCAGGATCAACCCGGGCTTCTCCAGACTTTCGGATGAGTCTTTAAACCGAGGTCCCGTTTCCATATGACCTTAGCTGTTGGTGGGACGTAAAACTCAAACACTCACTCACATGTGTATGATATCTGGACACCTTAACCACCTCTCTCTTGGCTCAAATTGATGATTTGGTTTTCTTATTTTTCCTGAAAACAGGTTTGACATTTCGTGCGAATTGCATGTTATGTCAAAATCTTTTCCTGGGAAATTAAGACAAATAACTTTAAAATGTCTTCTGCTGAGTATTACCTACAGTGCTAAGCATTAAACTGATAATGAACTTACCTTTAACGTTCATTACGATAACTCACCATAGGGCATTTTTCACATCTCCGAAATGGCTACTTTTCTGATGAAAATTAATTCTTGATATTTTTCTGATTTCTGCTCGAAGACATAGGTTGAGGGTGCTCGTTAGAACCGCCCAGTGAGGCGGTTCTAACGAGTACCCACAACTTATGTCTTCGAGCAGAAATCAGAAAAATAATGTATACCCACGTAAACCCCAGATATCTCTATATAAAGTGGGGTTTCGTGCGGTCTTCATTTCACGGACTTGTTCACGTGATGGATGTACATGTATGGCAGTGTTTTATCGGGCAATGACGGGCTATTTATGAATTTATTTAATTATTTATTTATTTGATGTGGCTCAACTTGGTACCCATAATCTATATTTTGACAGAAATATGAAAATTAATATATGTAAATCCTACTTTGCTCTGCATAACCATCACGAAAACACGCCTGTATGATTTTGAACCCCTTAAAACCCACTTTTATATATCAAAACTGGGGTTTTCAGGGGTATACATTAGTTTTCTTATTTCTGCCTAAAACATAGAGTACCCACAATCTATGTTTTGAGCAAAAATATAAAATACTTTTCGTTTTTGGTGGTAACATTTTTAAAATACAGTAAAAATCCTATAACAAGACCACCTTTTGGACGGTTCAAAAGTGGTCTTTAAGACCACTTTTGAACAGTCCCAAAGGTGGTATCTTTCTAGAAGACACTGAGTGCAGAAAATCCTCAAAAAGAAAGACAGAAATCTTTCAAATATGCTTTCTAAAGGAGTCTTAGTTTTGGGTGGTCTTAATAGCGAAATTTTACTGTATTTGAATAGACGTGTTTTTGTAATAGATGGCGCCGTTTACCGGGGTATTCATGGCACTGACTTGACTAACTTGATAACTTGGTGTGTGTACGATTTATTTATTTATTTATTTATTTATTTATTTACATATATAAAACTCATTTCAAACATGAGTAAAACAAATGTGCAAACATTGCATTACCTTGTCTACAAAGAGGTCGGTTGCCTTGGCAGAGGCTAATTGTTTATTATTCCACACCAAAAAAAATTTTTTTTCGCCAAGAAGAAGGACGCTCCCGTCAAAGAATTCACTCCCACGGGCTGCCTTAAAACGGAAGAATTTGCTCCCAATGGGAGCTAATTCTGTTGGGAGCAAATTCTTCCCTTTAAAGTAGAAGGTTTCCATTCAGACCAGCCCCTGATATATGTGACCAAAAATGCTTTATATATGTATATTATGTGTAATTGGCTTGTCTTTACTGCAAATACCGACGCATCATATTAATAAGTCGGTGAAATGAACACCTCCCTAACCCCAACTTTATATGGAGAAAACCGGGGTTTACGGGGGTATGCATTAATTTTGTTATTTCTGCTCTAAAACATAGGTTATGGTACTCGTTTGAACCGCCTCAATGGTTAGCTATGGGTAGAGTACTAGGGAGCCAAGAGGGAGTTCGAATAAGCAAAGTTTCGAGTTACCCGTGTTCTAATTGTGTGTGTGTGTGTGTGTGTGTGTGTGTGTGTGTGTGTGTGTGTGTGTGTGAGCATGCGTGTGTTTTATTACGTATGCGTCTACGGCATTGGAGGAGATGTCCTTTTGACTATGTTTGGGTTATATACAAAATGTGATGATAATCACTTGTACATTAGTTACAGATAATTTATTTTGTTGACAGGATCCATTTTTATTTCATATTGTATTTGTAAAAGCACGCACTCTTGACACATAACCATATGACCGTGAGATAACTGAGCTGTCAGATAAGCGACTTAGGTAAATAGCGATACCGGAACTTAAACGAACAGACGCACGATAAGAGATATGATTCAGTTTTATTGCGGATAATTTTAGGATAAGGCTGCATGTTGATTTTTATTGCGAATATAGTGACATAGAGTTTTGTTAATAATGTGAACATAAAAATAATTTATACCTGTTAAAAGACGACAAAAAAGATACAGTCTTATACTACTTATAGTAAAATGCCTATAAATCAGCCTTATAATGTCCAAGAAACTAGTCGTGTTCGAGGACTAAGTATTTTTCTTTTTATCGCTTTCGTGATTCATTTAGCGGGTTTGGTTGGACCCGGATGGATAGTGGTGACTGCTAGTTCAAGCAGTTTTCACAGAGGAATATGGTTCGCCATTGTTTGTGTGGACGGTACATGCAAGGCAAAGGCAAACTACGAGTCAACTATAGATAACAGTAAGTGAAAAAGTGTTATTTTCCAAAGCCTCGAATGGCTTTATAGACCATGAAAATTTGTCTGTAATAGGGATAGTGCAAACCATAGTGTGCGTGTGTAAGCGTGCATGCGTGCTTCTTTCCAACAACAACTAAGGTCATATAGCGAACCTCGGTATTCATCCGAAAGTACACACAGGCCCGGTATCAAACCCACGACCCCTGGTTAACCAATAGACCACGGAGCATTACGCAAACACGCCTATACAAGTACATTGCCACTTTTATCGGCGAAAAAATGAAACTTTTATGATGAAAAATTGCGATATTTTTCTTATTTCTGCTCCAAATATAGATTGTGGGCACTCGTTAGAACCGCCTCATCGAGGCGGTTCTAACGAGTACCCACAATCTATATCTTAGAACAGAAATAAGAAAAATAAGGTATACCCCCGGAAACCCCAGTTTTACTATATAAAAGTGGGGTTCGAGGGGATCAAAATTATATAGGTGTGTTTTCGTGATGGGCAGCTGGGGTGGAGTAATCATAGACCAAGGTAAGTAGATAAGGAGACATAGTAGCGTAATGTAGGGATATCTTTTCGATCATCTATAAATAGTAATACATGGAGTTGCAGAATAATTTCCCCAGGAACTCACAAACGGGGACTTAAATATGAGTAATTGTCTTTACTTCTGGTTTCTTAAAGAAAGTGCATGATGATGATGATGATGATGGTGATGATGACGGTGGTGATGATAATGATGTTGGTGGTGGTGGTAGTAGTGGTGGTTGTGATGATGGTGATGATGATGATGATGATGATGATGATGAAGCTTGTCGAAGCCATGCAAAATTATCGTAATGATCCTAAGTATTGGGATATATAGACCGAAGCAAACAGTGCAGACCCTGATCAAACTGAAGGATATATTTTTGTTTGATTGATTTGAGGTTTAATGTCCCCGTCAACACTGTATAGGTCATTTTGGAGACGTTGCTTCCAATTTTGTCGGACTTTTACCCGACAATGAGATCTCAAGCCCTGTCGCCCAATGAAACCAATAGGGTTTTAAGCATGGACGGACCGACTCGCACCGCTTTGCCTGGGCAGACTTAGATCCTCTAAGCGGTTTACCAGTACTCGTGTGTGGTCGGTTTCAGCTCTGCGTGGAAGCATCATGGAGCCTATCTATTTCTTCAAGCCCCGACGGGCGGGGGCCGCCAGAGCCTTTGCTGATGGCATACAGGTAGTCCATAACTTGATGTAACTTCATGCTAGACCACATCTGTCTAGCCCTGTTTAGCTTCTTGCGCATGCGCATTTAACGAAAATAGTTCGGAGAGTGCTAAGAACCCTTTCGCCATGCGTCAGCCGATGTTTAGGCCGACTGTTTGTCAATCGACCCAAAGTTACTAGGCACAGTAGCTTTACGTTGTTGAGTCCACGTGAGTATTACTGATGTGTACGAAATGCAGGTAACGGTTATTTATAACCGCCCTATTCTTGGCGTTGTGACGTCAGTGTTATGTGTAAGAAAGCCATTAGGAAAACACGCCTATATAAATGCATTGTGAACTTTACCACCAAAAAAAAAAAAAAAAAAAAAACACGAACATTTTAAGAGGAAAAATTTTGATATTTTTCTTATTTTTGCTCAAAATATAGATTGTGGATACTCGTTAGTACCGCCTCATCGAGGTGGTTCTAACGAGTACCCACAATCTATGTTTAAAAGCAGCAATAAGAAAAAAAAAGGTTTACCCCTGTAAAACCGCAGTTTTAAAATTTGACTCGACTCCTGTTTTGGGACATTGGAAAACAATGTAGATCCGGATCAGACGCCGCCTGACGCGGCGTCTGATCAGGATCTACACTGTTTACATGAAATATAGAAATTTAAGGGTTAAATAATACAGCCTAATTCTCCGTTCAGGACCCTTTTTTCAACTCGGAATCAATCGACTCACCAGTGCTGTTAGTACTTTGATCACACACTCTATTTCAGGTATCAGCAAGTGGGAAAGATATCAGATACTGACAACAGCCGGAACAGCCGCATGTTTGGTGTCACTTTTGTTTTTAGTCATAGCCAGAAAGTCCAAAGGATGTTGCAAATTCGGGACGGTGGCAGTCTTTATGCCCATTTCTGGTAAGCCATTGATTTTGCTTATAGGAAATTAGTCTGCATTAACCCGTAAAGATGCCAGTCACAACAATTGTCATCCGCTTTGTCGTCAAATGCATTACAAGATCAGACTCCTCCCATAGCTTATGATCAACATTGTTTGACTGAATGTAAAGATTCTTTAAAGACTTTGCGAGGAGAAGTAGCAGGCGACACAAACAGACGACATTTTCAGATGGATTTTTCCTTGGCATCTAAAGGATTATCCCAACAATATGTAATTTTGTTTGTTTGAGTTGAGGTTTTACGTCCCTGTCAACACTATTCAGGTCATTTTAGAGACGCTTCTTCTGATTTTGTGGGACTTGTATCCGACATCGCGGTGAAGTGACGTCTCAAGCTCTACCGACCAAATATATCGCTAGAGTTTATAACCAGGAACGGTCCGATACGCAACACTTTGCCTGGTCAGGCTCAGATCTTATAAGCTGTTTACTAGTACTCGGGTGCGGCCGGTCTTAGCTTTGCGCGAAAGCACCATGCAGCCCAATTTATTTCTCCAAGCCACAATAAATAATAATAATAATAATAATAATGATAATCCATCACAAACCTATTCAAAATTGTTGGTCGTTGTGGGGACTGACCACGAAATCTTTTGTACGGCCCTTCGCTTCCTTTCGCTGATTCAAGAAGGCCAGTTGTCTGACGAAAAAAAGTGCACTGTATTGATTAACTGTATTGATTAACCGTTTATACGCCAAGAAAGGTGCGGTGAGGTAAACCGACAGGCTTGACATCACGAAAACACCCCTATATAAATTTGACCCACTTAAACCCCACTTTTTTACAGTAAAACTGGGGTTTACAGGGTTATACATTTCTTTATTTCTACTCAGAAACATAGATTGGGATTTCTCGTTAGAACCGCCCACAATCTATGTTTTGGTAGTATTGCCTGGGCCTTTCCACTCGCAACAAAATTCGACTTCGTATAGAGGTGGATTAAACGATCCTCTGTACGGGCCTCGTTGGCCAAGTGAATAAGGGTGCTGACGTTTAATCATTAGGTCTCTCACCGCTGTGGTAGGAGCAGCCTGGCTTGTATCACATGTGAAACGCCAATTTCTGCGACGGAAGGTTAAGTGGTTTTTCTCCGGATATTCCGGTTTTCGTTCACCTCTGATTCGTAACGATGGGCTCGATATAAATGAAATAATGTTGAAAGGGCCGTAAAAAACAACAAAAAGCACGGTATCGATATGAATTTAGAGAAATCATTAAGTTACATATAAGGTGCCATGAGTATGTGTTCGAATTTCAATCCGAAAGTTGAGACGGCTTGATTAATGTTGTTGAAGATGTTGTTTTTTCAAAGCAATGACAGGCAGGTCATATGCTAAGAACGTTCTTTTTTGACGATAAAACAATGTGCAAAAATGGTCTGCTTTAATTTCTAGAACTGGCATGAAAATGTTACACGTAAAAGGTGCTAACTAGTACCAACAATCTATCTTTTTTAAGGAAAAAAAAAATAAATGACTACCCTGTAAGTCCCTCTTTTCTTTCTATTAAAGGGGGTGGGGTGTTAGCGTTTTTTTTTTTTATTACACGGACTTATACGTTTTGAACTTTTCATAAATTCCGCATGAAATTATCAAAAGTATGAGCTGGGAAATTTATTGCACACACCGAACTTTTGCCTTCATACGTGGCGAGTGGACGGATTGAATTGTGATTTTTTCGGGAAAAGAAATTTCCCTGCATTCCCGCGACAGTACTCATTATCGTAATGTTGAATTAGCGATATTTCATAATTATGAAGGGGAATGGGAACACCTTTGAGGGAGGCAACTCCTGCAAAATTAATTATGTCAATAGGGGTCAAAGCTTAAAGGAAAGACTTTGCTCCTGAAGAGCAAATTATTTACTTAGTAGACCCCTTTTTCCGTTGGACAGAGTTTATAGAAAAGCGAACAGGAAGGTATAAAGTTGTCTCCCTTTGTTCAGTTAAGTAATTTTATATTGTAGTCTATGGGACATAGGCGTGTTATTAAACTGCAGATGGAAGCTTTGAAATATACTCATAGATTCTTAATAAAATACATACAAATCAAGATGACTTTTTCGTATATCAGCATCTTTAGGAAATGGATCAACAAGAATCGCAGGATTATCTTCTTTTTCATGAAAAGTCCTTTTCGGCAACTCATTATGAAAACATGCCTATTGAAATATATAGGAAATTTTACCACAAAAAAAAAGAAGAAAAAATTCAGATAAAAACCTCGCCGGTTCTAATGAGCACCCACAATTTATGTTTTTGAGCAGAAATAAGAAAAAAAACTGTATACATCTGTAAACCGAAGTTTTGCTATATAAGAATGGGATTTAAGGATAGGCGTGTTTTCGTGACGTCTGGCAAAAGAAGGAAAAACATCGTATATGTTGTTATCTCAATTATCGTTTTCTGTTGTAGGCGCATGCGCTATTGCGGCATCAGCACTTGTTGGCAAAGATTTGATAGATGCTACTGAGCTACTAGATTATTCGCCTTACGACTTTCCGTGGGCTTTACTGTTGACTGGAATCGGAGGAGTTTTCTCTATCATAGCCATGTTTATCAGTATAAGTTACAGCTGTCAATCACACAGAGGTAGCCGCCGAAACCAAACAAACAGTGTTCCTGTAACGAATCAAAGTTTTCCGCATAGTCAAAGCCATCTTCATGAATACACTTACAACGCCGGATATTCACCACCAGCCTACGCACCGCCTGTGCATGTTAATGAAACCTATGGAGCAACAAACAGTACTCAAATTTATCCCAATCTCAATGCTTACGGACCAAATCCGGGAAGTGATTTTGTTGTAAGAGACAAACCACTTACGAGTCCGTCCGCACCACCGTTTGAAATGTTGTGAAATCATTTTTGTTTCCTTCTTGTGTTTAAATAAAACATTTATATAAATTTTGATTGTTGGAAAAGTGGTCATTGGGTATCTCATCACGAAAACACTCCTATACATTCTTGACCCTCTTTAACTCCACTTGTATATAGTAAAACTGGGGTTTACAGGGGTAAACCTTATTTTTCTTATTTATGCTCTAAAATATAGATTGTGGGTACCCGTTAGAACTGACTCGATGATGCGGTTATAAGGTGTACCCACAATCTATATATTAAGCAAAAATAAGAAAAATATCACAATTTTTCATCATAAAATCTTCGTTTTTTGTGTGGGTGTGTGGGTGTGGGGGGGGGGGGGGGGGGTGAAGATTGCTATGTATTTGTATAGGCTTGTTTTTGCAGTGTTTCACGCAAATTTCCATATTTCTTGAAGACAACTTTCACAACAGCTTTGTGGTCTGAAATTTTCCATTCTAACAATGGTCGCCTATATAGCCAAATAGTAAAATCTAGTGATATATTGTGTGATAAATCACTGGGCGGAAGAGCGCGACGCTACATGTAACAGTCGCCTTTTTATCCCGTTTATTGTGACCTCGACGTTAGACGGTGTAACGTCGTTTTCTTATATCAGATATATGACCTCCTAACAATGGTTTATCACTCAATAAATCACTATAGGGCTGGTTTTTTTTTTCTTAAACAAAAAAACAAAACAAAACAAACAAAAAAACAGCTAGAAAGAAAGCTTCTACGGTTAAGGGTTTTTTTAAATTTAATTTTCTTTTTAGAGTAGGCCACTGAGAACGTTTTTAAGGATTAGCCTCCCCTGAAAATCTCTAAAAATAAGAGGGTAAAAATTCATTGAAGCTGACTGACTCGGAAACCGATGATACGTTTACTATGGCTAAGTAGAACTTGTTCTAAAGGGGAATAGATACACCTTTCGGGTAGGCAACTCCTGCAAAAGTATTTTTGTCTCCCTTGTCAATAGGGGTCAACTCTTAAAGAAAAGAATTTGCTCCTGAGCAGCAAATTCTTTCCTTTAAGAGTAGACCCCTTTTTGAGTGTGACAGGTCTTATAGATAAGCGAACAGGAAGTCCCGAAAGTTGTCTCCCTTTGAAAAATGGCGGAAAAATCTGCCAGGTGTTCCTATTCCCCTTAAGTGGTGGTTCATTGAGGCGAAGGTGACGTGTATCATACGTCACCGGGGGATCCAGCTGATTTTGGATTACAGTTGGGCAAGGCCTGTTTTCCTTGCTTCAGGTAAGGGTAATAATTTGTTTGATTTGAGGTTTAACGTCCAAGTCAACACTGTAAAGGTCATTTGGAGACGTTGCTTCCAATTTTTTGGGACTTTTACCCGACATTGAGATGAAATTACATCTCAAGCCCTGCCGCCCAATGAAACCAATAGGGTGGACGGTCCGACTCGCACTCGCATCTAATCTACAGTCGTTTCCTTCTCTTTTACCCCTTTCTCTTAGAGACGACACAAAATGACCCACAAGGGTTGACATGTCATTAATTCCAAACACAATCAAACGTACCAGATATCAAACTAGAAGGGAAGGCAATTATCAGGAATCGATACAATTAACCCACAGCTCCCGTCAGAGACACCAGAGGCATGAAATAACTACACCCTAATGGAACCATCAATAGCGGAAAGCCAACAGGACAGTTACTTCCCCACAAAATGGCCAAAACGGCTATCCCCACAAAAAAACCGATACACACACTAAGAAAAATAAACCGCGACAGAAGAACAGCCTTGGAACGGACAGTGAAACAAATTCCACTGGGGGCTTCAATCGATCTTACGCGGCCGCAATCGCAAACTCTAAGAGAAAACTTAGGATCATCTTCCTGACTTTTTCAAGAAAATGTGTGCTGTGTGTAGTCGTTAAAACCGCTGCCCTTACAACAAATGAGAAATACAAGCATAAAATTCAACATCAGGTTTGGCCCACTTGAGTTAAACTTCGCGAGAACCTGCATTTCAAAACATGTCAACAAGCTTTCATGGCGGCGGCTATCTTCCATTTATCAATATTGGGGGGTCTTTCCGGGACTTGGCAGAAGATCTTCCAGCCTCTTCTGATTCACTTATCACAAATTATATGTTTGACAAAAATACAACAATTTTCCGATGGGTATAAGCAAAGAAAATAGAAGCAAAAGCAGCAACAGTACTCGAACAACGGAAGAAGTTGATAGTTCGTGCATGCGCACTCATATCCCCATTGTATTTCCCTGGTTGTCACCATGCATAATGTCTTAACCATTGTCCTGCTGAGTATTTAAATATGCCACACCCAGTACTGATTATCTACCAATCAGATTACTTGATGCAAATTATTGCAAAAATTCATAAAGTGAATGACAAGCAGTGTATATCCTGATCAGATGGCTTCTTCAGAAGCCATCTGATCTTGTTCTGCATTGTTTGAGAGGCAAGACATAACCGGGCTCAGCAGGACAAGGGTCAACCTATAACATTTAACTAGAACTGAACTTCAATGACTCGAACAGCTTTGAGACCATGGAAATTTGTTAGAGAGACAGTTCGAGCCACTGATGGTTACTAATAGTGCCATGCTAGGAGGCATAATATAAGTAATTATAATTATTGACGTGGAACATGGGATCATATTCCCCGCCTGAGAGAGATTATTTGCCCGAGCCGTAGGGCGAGGGAAAATATCGCTTTCAGGCGGGTCATATGAGTCTATGTTCACCGTGAGAGAGTGAGTGTTTGAGTTTTACGTCCCACCAACAGCTAAGGTCATACGGAGACGGGACCTCAGTTTAAAGACTCATCCGAAAGTCTGGAGAAGCCCGGGATCGATCCTGTGATCCCTGGTTTACAAGGCGAGTAGCGTAACCACTACACCACGGAGGCTTCTATTATGTTCACCGTCAAGAATCAAAATAAGAATTTGTTATGCTGGAAAGCTTTTTGACGATATTTTGTACATTGTTGCAAAGTTTTCCAAAGGAATCTGTAGTGGACGTCGAAAGAAGTACATGTTTACATGTGACGTCATCAAACGCGCGCTTCCGCACGCACAACGTTGATTACGGCGCTCAGTGGGGAAATGTTTACGGCAGAATGAAATAAAGTATCGATTGACTGAAAAACAATCAAAAGTTTTTATTTATAAATTCATTGGCTTGAAATTATTGTTACACAGTGGGGAATAAAATTATTTTTCTTAAATTTCTTACCAACTGCAGTAAATCCAAGATGTCGGACATCGCAATTTAGCGAAGGCAAGCGCGAGAGGGTAATATAATTTTGCTCACGGGGTATATGGAAAATAATTGCCGTTGTGCTGTCCAACCAAAAGCTTGGAAATTTGTTTTCTGTATAACAATTGGAATTATTTTGGGAAAATATTCGGTGGTCTATCCAACAAATGTATGTCGACCAAAATTTAGCAAGCGCAGTAGCTTTAATGGCAGGTGTCCAGGCCCCGAGGTTATAAAACTTTTTTTCATGCTCAACTCAGCTGAGCATGAAACTTGTGGTGCTCATAAAAATTAAAATACCAAAAAATTGTGCGATTTTTCTTTCTCAGATAGAAAAGAATGTTATTTGTCCTGCTCACAAATTTTAAAATGCCAACAATTGTTGACATTTTAAAATTTGTGAGCAGGACAAATTTCATGCCTAAGTGAGTTGAACATGAAAAAAGTTTTATAACCTCGGGGCCTAGTGGCAATTACTAATTTGTGAGAAATCCAGGTAATGGGTATTTATAGCCGAATTATTTGACAGAAAATTACCTGTAGAATCAATCAGGCCTAGACTTTCGTATTTGGTTTGGCTGTGTAGACCCAGATCAGTTGCATCATAAAGTGGCAAATGTTTGCTTAAATTACAGGCATCTAATTCTTAAGGGGGTTGGCACATTTTCCGCCATTTTTCAAAGGGAGACAATTTTCGGGACTTCCTGTTCGCTTTTCTATAAGCCCTGTCCCACTGAAAAAGGGGTCTAATCTTTAAAGAAAGTATTTGCTCCTTAGGAGCAATGTTTTTACCTTTAAGAGTTGACCCCTATTGACATAAGAGACAAAAATACTGTTGCAGGAGTTGCCTCCCCTGAAGGTGTTCCAATTCCCCTTGAACAAAACACAGTCCACGTTCAGGACTATTTTCCCAGCCTACACTTAGAGACAATTGACCTGCCAGTGCTGTCAGTGCTTTGATTTCACTAAGAAATATCCACATTTCCGACTGCTCTGCGATGATAATTAAATGTTACAGTAAAATACAACCAGTAACATTAGACCACCTTTGTTACGACAAACTTAAAATGTATATCTGTCTATAATTTATAAAAACGCATTCGTATCTATAGAAACCAGTGCTATGATTGTGATATATTGGGTTACTAAGAGATATCATTTGTTAGTTTGTTTTGATGAGACCCGGTGGGTCAGGCCTCAGATTCTATGACGGTGCCAGCGTAAAGGCTTACTGAGAATTAGACTCGGGGAATTTAATTTTATGTAATATTGGTCGATGTCTGATGCTCTGTCTCTGATTGGGCCCATCGGAGTCTAACTGTTGGTTTTCTTTTGCTCAACATTTAATTGGTTTCTTGCTGTCGTGTTTTCATCTGGGCTGTTTGATTTTTGTGATCTCGGAGATAAAGCACTGATGAATAAGGAGGCCTTCATGCGGACTGAACAAATTACTTGTCTAAATCGCAACGGAAGTAAGGATTGCAGCCGCATAAAATCGATTTAAGCCCCCCAGTGGAATTCGTTTCACTGACTGTTCCAAGACGGTTCTTCTGTCGCGGTTTATTTTTGTCATGGTTTGTCTTTGAGTGCGAGTTTTGCTTGTATTGTGACAATTGGCCATTTTGTGGCAAAGTAACTGTACTTTTTACTTTCCTCTATTGATGTTTCCATTAGGATCTAGTTTTTCGTGTTTGTCCTTCTTTTCCTTTGGTGTCTCTGATGGGAGCTGTGGGTTAATTATATCGATTCCTGATCAATGCCTGCTTTAAGCATTGCACTGTTGCATGACAATCTTGTGTGCGATCAACTACGAATCCAATTAGTTGAAAATTAGATCAAGGTCACCAAAATGTAATAAATCTTTGGAAGGTTGCAATGATATACTCCATCAAGTTTGACCAAATTTTATCACTTGGTTCATGAGATAGAGTGCAGACAAGCCAAAATTCACAGTCTTTGCGGGTCTGCCCCTTGCAAATAAGGTCAAGGTCACCAAACTAAAATAGTAGGTTGCAATGATACATGTATACTGTACAAAGTTTGACCCAATTTCCATCCATTCGTTCATGAGAAAGTGTGCAAGCAAGCAAAACTTGACAGTCTTTGAGGGCATGTGTCTTTGAAAATAAGGTCACCAAAATCTAATCAAGCTTTGGTAGGTTGCAATCATATATTGTACCAATTTCATCCATTCGCTCACAAGATAGGGTGCAGACAAGCCATACTTCAGCGTATTTTGGGCCTGTGACCTTGAAAATAAGGCCATGGACATTAAAATCTAATACAGTCTGCAGCATTTTGTAATGATATATTGTACCATGTCCTGTCAAAATTAATTTATTTGTTCATGCGATAGAGTGCGACAAGCCATGTTCGGCCCAAAATTAACTGTATGGGGGAGGGGGGGGGGGGTGCTGTGACCTCGAAAATAAAGTCAAGGTTATCATAACCGAATAACTATTCCCCCGCCCTAGTGATATAACCATGCAAGTTTGGTCAGAATCTATCCACAGGTTCAGGAGATATGGTGCTTCAAACAGGCTACGTCCCAGCCTACGCAAACGGGATCCACACCAAAAACAATATGCCCCTCCCTTTCAGTGGGGGATATACTGGTAATAATAATGATAATAATTATAAATCCGTATCTAGAAACGAGGGTGCCAGATGAAAATAGTACGAAAGCAAAGACGGTTCAGACTAAAGAACGGTAACACGAAAAGACGAAACAAGAAACTACTACTACTACTAAAACCAACTGAACAATAATAATAATAGCGATTTTAACATAAATTCGCTATTGTAAGTTAACTGGCAATAGCGGTCTTACGTTAAAATGGCTATAGTTAACTGGCAATAGCAATTTTTACGTAAAACCGCTATTGCAAGTTAACTGGCAATAGCCCTTACCTAATAATAATAATAATAATAATAATAATAATAATAATAATAAATACGTAAGAAAAACCCGTACAGATTGAAGAACGGTAAACTTCAGGTGAACAAGTATGTGAAATGAAGACCCCCTAAACCCCGCTTTATATAGAGAAAACTGGGGTTTCGGGGGTACACATTATTTTTCTTATTTCTTCTCCATGACATTGGATGTGGATTCTCGTTAGAACCGCTTCAATGAGGCGGTTCTAACGAGCACCCACAACTTATGTTTACAGTGTAAATAAGAAAAAATATCATGGATTTTCATCAGAAAAGTAGCCATTTTGGAGATGTGAACAAATGCACTATGTCTCACGGGTGTAGTATCCTAATGGTTGAAAACGATTGTACAGACTTAAAAGATGGTAAGACTTAAAACAGTAAACAAGAAACGGTATTTATTTATTTATTGTATATAGAGGATCTTACATGAGTGTTCATGTATTATTGAATTTATTAAACGAGTTGAGGAAAAGGGATAAAATGCGAGGCTTTGGCGAGCATTTTATCCCTTTTCTTCAACGAGCACGAATACAAGATATTATTTATCATATGACATTTAAAACGCATTTATTAACGATTGTTTAACAAAATTGTCAATATTCCGCCATTAGTAAACGCAACGTTGTTAAGGACGTCATACATGTAACGTCACGGGGCGTATCTAACTAATTTGCATATTTAATCCACTAGTGGATTATTGAATTTATTACATAGAGGATCTTACATGAGTGGTCATGTATTATTGAATTTATTAAACAAGTTGAGGAAAAGGAATAAAATGCGAGGCTTTGCCGAGCGTTTCATCCCTTTTTCTCAACGAGTTTAATAAATTCAATGATACATGAGCACGAATGCAAGATTCTATTTATCAAACGATTTTTAAAACGCATTTTATTCACGATTTGTTAACAAAAATGTCAATATTTCGCCATTAGTAAACGCGACGTCGTTGTAACGTTACGGGGCGTATCTAGCTGATTTGCATATTTAATCCACTAGTGGATTATCGAAAATATTACATGGCGTTATTACACTCTCAGACGCGACGTCATATGATAAATAGAGTTTATTACTCAGCCGATTCTAAATATGGGATTTATAAACCGATGGAGGTTGAACATCCGATAAAGAAACGAGTGCGCTTGCGCACGAGTTTCTTTATTAGATGTACAACCTCACGAGGTTTATAAATCCCATAATTCAAATGGGCTGAATCAATAAACTATATATTACATGCATTTGATAGAGCTGATGGATCATTTTGCATCTAATTATGTATACAGTTCACTGTTAACATACAGTCTATGCAAAAGGTAGTGGGCGCAGTGACACATAAGCTGACTGAAACAAAAACTGTATAGACGCCATCTTGAAAGCGGTTCCTATTGTAATGCATGAAGATGGAAGAAATAAAGTATTATAATGATAAAACAATTAAAAATGCGAGAGAACGGTCACCAAACGTACCCCTCATTCTGTAGTTATGTCCAGATAATCTGTATTCCAACCTTGCATCCTACTCGAACGTCACGCATTCTGAACGTTTGTTGATATCTTCTCAGACGCCATTGAGATGACGTCATGATTAACGTCGACGTGTCTGAACTTTCCCGTGTTTGAATATAGCGATTTCATTGCAAAAGCAGTACCTTGTTTCTTGTGTCAAAAGTAGTTCCAGCCAGAAAGATTTATTTCCCCAGCTAAGAGGAAATATTTCTCCTTAGCTAAAAGGAAAATATCATGTTTTTGTCTGATAGAAATCATGGTATTCCTCTGTTATGCATGTAATATATGGCGTTATAACACTCTCAGACGCGACGTCATATGATAAATTCGGGAACGGAATTCTTTAAGCATATTGCTTTTATTCTAACCCCATAGTTGTGGTGATTGTTTGTAAAATTATACTGTAGCATATAAATCTAGAAACAACATATATATGCTGTTAACCAACGGTTAACAAGGAAACGACAGTACAAAGTAGGAAATGCACAAGAAAAGACCGCGGATGGTACAGAGTATGGAATGCACAAGAAACGAAACAGAAAAACAGAAAAAAAACGGAACACAAGAACATTTGCGGTAAATCTGAAATGCTCAGATTTCATCAAGTATGCCTTCCACAGTTTATACTTTACCCGTAATCAATGTATATACCTTGAAAATTCAGCTATGTAGCCTTCTTCCTGCATATAGCGTAATGACATCGCCCATCTTGAAATCCTGTCATCACTGATAAACTAGAGTACGAGGGATGGTCGAAAAGAATTGCTTATTTCTATTTGGAGACTTCAAATTTCAAGTTAGCCCAAAAGTGCTCATTTCATGCCCTCGAAGTACTCCCCGATGCTAGAAGTTTCAGCCGATGTATCCACTTCTTGAAGGCGTCACGGTATGCCGATTTGGGCACAGTAATAAGGTACTGATTATTGGCAGATCCAAGTGCTTGTCGGGACTGGTATTTCCGCCCAGGAAGGGATGATTTCAATTTCGGAAACAAAAAGAAATCACATGGGGCAAGGTCTAGGGAATACGGGGGGGGGGGGGGGTGGAGTGGGGGAGGCAAAACAGTTACATTATCTTTCTCCAAAAACGCCATAACCATTGCGGAGGTATGAGCGAGGCATTATCATGTAGAAGACGGACATGTTTAAAACCAGTGGCAGGGCGTCGTTTCTGATAACTCTTTTTCAGTTCTTCAGTACTGCGTATTTGTAGTACTTTCCGGTGATGCTTTTGCACCAGCACCTTTATTGCGACTCCGTCACCAGAGAAGAAAATTACATATAAAACCTTCTTTGTACTCAAAGAACGTTTGGCAATTATTGTGCGTTTGCTGTGTTTAGTGGCCAAGATCTTATTGCTAACCTTTCTGACGGGCTCGTCATTTCATCTCAATGTCGGGTAAAAGTCCCACAAAATTGGAAGCAACGTCTCCAGAATGACCTTTACAGTGTTGATGGGGACGTTAAACCTCAAATCAACCAACCAAAATCTGACGGGCTCAAAATAATGGACCCAGGTTTCATCACCTATGACGTCATTGGCAAACTGCTTTTTGTCATATTTTGGAAACATTTATTGCAGTTTTTTTTTTCCACGTTAACCCGTTGCCTCTTTTGCTCATCAGTCAACAGATGCGGCACCCATATAGCAGTAATCGTTGTGGCTTTCAAATGCTTCTTCAAAATACGGTGAACCGTTGTTAGTGATATACCTCCCTTTCGTACAATATCACGAACTGTAAATCTGGCATCTCTTTCAATCTTTACGAGTTGCATTTTTGATGGACTCTACACCAGACTCAAATTTCTTTTTCCACCACCGAACTGTGTCATAAGACACACAAGAAGGTCCGTAAGCAGTAGAAACTTCAGTCATCAGCTGCTTCAAAGAGCAACCAAGTTTTGAGCGAGCTTTGATGTAAGCCCGTATTTGATCTTTCTTGTCGACGCTTCTACCAACCGTTTTTATTACTGTAGTGGTCAACGATTGCGTGTATTGAAAAGGCAAATTTTATGTCTTACACTTAATCTAACATGTACATTTATACACCGTTATGTAGGACTGGTATTGAATAACCCTTTTCAGGTATGTATTGGTTTTTATCGAGCCCCACGTGTATATAAAGCTAGAAGACGATAAGCAATTCTTTTCGAACACCCCTCGTATGTATCAAATTGATGAAATTTGTTTCTCTGTCAATCTATAAGGTATACATACGCCTGGGAACTAATTTTGCAAAAATAACATTAGTACAGTATTGTTTTTAATTTAAAAAATAATATTCATATTTGGAACTGTCTTGCAACTAATTTCACGTACTTCCCAACATGCATGTAATTTATTCATTAATTTGTGAATAGTATGCATTCATTTCCGGACTAGCTTTTACGCGTAACATTGTCTGGTTTGTGTTGTTCGGCCCCAACAATGGTAAACAAGAGAAAGAAAGAAACTTTTTGAAACTTTTTACATCAAAACTTAGTAAACGCATTGAACTTTTTTTTAATTTTGACCAGCCAATACATTGGTAAGTGGGAGACACAACAGATCATTCATTGGATTAGCTAAATTTAAACATTGTTTTGTTCAGTAGTTCACCTGTCCAAAAATCAGTTGTTTGTTTATGGTGGCTCATGTGAACCAATGTTAAATCATTTATATACCAGTGCAGTCATGGAAAGAGATCAGGCGCCTTTTGAACAGGCTTCTTTCAGTCATTCAGTTCAAATCTTGGGAATAAACTGTTTTTTTTATTATTATTATTATTATTATTATTATTATTAATTTCAGTTTTTTCTTTTGGATTTAATTCCACTTTCAAATCACCCATCATGTAAGCACAATGACTAACACAGTGAAACTTCGGTGCAGTGTTTGCATAAATTGTTATAAACTGTTTGAATGATATTAAATATTAAAAGTACTAATTTAGTTATGGACAAAGGCACTGAAGAAGGCCAATCATTTTAAAAGCTAAATACAAGAGATTTCACCACCTCGCCAATCAATGAGCTTGTTGCCAAATTGGTAGAACTGGTCATTTTTGGCTAACATACACTGGATTTAAAAATATTACCAGGTGAGATAATGACATTTTTTATTATTATTATTTCTGGGAATCATTAATTTTCTGTACATGTAACACTTAGGTATTTTATTTGAAGTTCCTCTGTTGCAGTACCTAAAGGCAACCTTGAGCCACGTTTCTATGATAGTCCTTTACAGATTATGAATCTGTGGGTTAAGATATCATTTTTTTTTGGCAAAAGCAAGGAAAAATGTAATAAATTACTTAAAACAGTGACTTTCGAATAAAAATCTTTTCTTTCATATTCTTACATCTACAAGGGCTATCATCTGATAAGAAGTCTGTTAGGCTTATTATTTGCAAACATGACTTTTTTCAGTACCGAAATGTTGTGAAATAACTGTATTGAGGAACCTTAATGATATTTTAGCTGGCCTAGGCCGAAGTGTTCAGGGGAGTTTATAGTGTGGTATTCTATCCGTTGTCGGTCCGTCGCATGCCCGTTCGTCGTCCGTCAGCACCGATCTGCAGCTTGTCGGCTGGTCTCCGTCTTTTTTCATTTGTAACATGCCTCTGGTGGGGGATTGATGGCATAAGCTCTTTATCGAAATCGACTTAAAATGGGAATATGCTTGTCATCACCGTAGCGCCTTCAGTTTCGATCGGATCTTTCTGAAATGTATCTATATGGTGGCTGGGAATAAAAGCTTGGACAAGTCAGTAAACTGGCAAAGTCGGCATATCAATCATAGAGTTACGTCACCTTGAATGCCGAAAATGCCTATTTTTGACCTTGTCATCATCACTTCAGTTTTGTTCGGATCTTCATTACGCAAACACGCCTGTACAAATGCATTGGAAACTTTACCGCTGAAACAACGGAAATTTTAAGATGAAAAAAAATGTGATATTTTTCATTTTTTCTGCTCAAAATATATATTTTTGAGCAAATATAAGAAAAATAGGGTTAACCGCTGTAAACCCAAGTGTTACTATATAAAAGTGGGGTTCAAGGGGGTCAAAATTATATAGGCGTGTTTTCGTGATGTTCCTGAAACTTACATATAAGAAGCTCGGATTAGGTAAAAAAAGCTGGCAATGTCGGCTTATTCTTACAGTTATAGCCTCTTCTTTGCTGAAAAACAAGTATTTTGTAACTTGCCATCACCATAAGTCCTTTCCATCACGTGAACAAGTACGTAAAATAAAGACCCCCCTAAACCCCACTTTATATAGAGAAAACTGGGGTTTACGTGAGAAAACATGATTTTTCTTAGTTCTGCTCTAAGACATAGGTTGTGGGTACTCGTTAGAACCGCCTCAATTTCTAACGAGCACCCTAAACCTATGTTTTGAACATTTATAACAAAAATATCAAAGATTTTCATCAGAAAAGTAGCCATTTTGGAGATGTGAAAAATGCACTATGTCGCACGGGTGAGTTATCGTAATGGCTTTAATTGGATCTTCCTGCAGAAGCCTCCGTGGTGCAGTGGTTAAGCTACTCGCCTTATAAACCAGGGATCGCAGGATCGAGCCCGGGCTTCTCCAGACTTTCGGATGAGTCTTTAAACCGAGGTCCCGTCTCCGTATGACCTTAGCTGTTGGTGGGACGTAAAACTCAAACACTCACTCACTGGATCTTCCTGAAGCGAACATACAATGCATTAGAATGTTGGAGTTATGTGCTCTTGATTGTTGGAAATACCTATTTCTGACATTGACATCACCATAAGACCCTTAGTTTTGATCGGATCTTCCAGAAACTTACAAGTATGTAAGTCAGGTGAGTTACAAAACTGGCGATGTCGACCTATTGCTCATAAAGGTATTTCCTCTTTGTTGCAAATGCCTGTACATCATGTTAACAAGTCCGTGTAATGAACACCGCCTAAATATGTTCTATAAAGGGGTTATCCTTTGGAAGCAAGGAATACACCACAGAACTAGAAAATGTGAAGTGTACATTTTTTTTCTGGGCCAGACTAGCTAGTTTCGGCCAATTAGACCTCATCAGTGACCCTCAAATATTTTTCAAAATTCCAGAATGGAATCAATGATCCCAAAGGACAAGAAAATATAAACTACACTATGATGTAAGGCAGGGAGACTTTTTACGGCCGCCACACATTCCCAGACACCAGCTGTAGTGACGTTAAATATGTTCTATAAAAGGGTTTATATAGAGAAAATTGGGACATGCATTATTTTTTCTTATGTCTGCTCCAAGACATAGACTATGGTACTCGTTAGAACCTCCTCAATAGAAAATATCACTAATTTTCATCACAAAATTAACCGTTTTGGAAATATGAAAGAACGCACTATGTCGCACAGACATGTTATCGTAATGTTTGATCTTGTCATCACCATAAGTCGGATCTTCCTGATATTTACATATAAATAGGTTCAAGATAAACGCTCTGGTGAGTTCGAAAAATGGTGAGGTTGGCCTATCTATCATAAAATTATGTGCTCTTGGGTGCTGAAAGTTCCTGTTTCAGACCTTGCCATCAGCACTCAGGCCTTTAGTTGCGATACGAACTTCCTGAAATACATATATAAGTGGGCTGAGAATAAAAGCTAGGATGGGTTTCAAAACTGGCAAGACCGGCCTATTGGTCATGGAATTATGTCCCTAGATTGCTGAAAATGCCTATTATTGACTTTGTCAGTTGTTATTGACAAAACGTTATTCCTTTCTATTGTTTAAATAATGGCTACACAAATTTTCATACACCTGACGTGGTTTGCGCGCACCTGTTAAACCGAGAAATCTGCAGGAGTTGAAGGCAATGAGTGGAGAAGGATCCCTGTTTACTGTAACCGAAACCTTCAAGCTTATAGGTAAATACTTACATGTACCCAAGCCGTTCACTGTTTGCGTATGGTACCAAACAGGAAATACTCTCAATAGACTGTGAAGTGGCCACTAATTGTATGTCTGTCAGATGGTACATTCAATTGTGCAGTGACTGGCAAAGTCTGCATGACATTCATTACGAAAACATGCCTATTCAAATATATTGGAAATTTTACCACCCCACAAAAATGAAAATTTTAAGATAAAAATTCTGATAATGATTGTGAATACTCGTTTGAACCGCCTCTATCTATAATTTTGAGCAGAAATAAGAAAAATAATGTATAGACCTGTAAACCCCAGTTTTACTGTATAAAAGTGGGGTTAAAGGGGTCAAAATTATATGGTTGTGTTTTCGTGATGCTTGCTGCAATATATCACTTTGGTCACCTAGCTGCTACCGGCCCCGATAGCTCAATTGGTAGAGTGTCCGCTCCGGGGAACGGGAGGTCACGGGTTCGATCCCGGGTCGCGACATACCAAAGTCGATAAAAATGGTACTAGCTGCTCCTCGCTTGGCACTCAGATTTACGGGGTAGAGCTAGGACTGGTCGATCCAGTGTCAGGATAATGTAACTGGGTGTGGTATCATGTAATGTGTCTGGGACATGATACTTCAGTAAGGCAGCACTATAAACGTGAGCATTGAGCTCCCTGTCGCAACCAGACACCGTCGTGATATGACTGAAAAATTGTTGAAAGCGACGTTAAACCCGAATTCACACACACATACACACACATCACCCAGCTGTTTGTCCTTGATTCCAGACAAACATGGACTAGAGAAGTAAATATTATTTTTGAGTTATTCTTGGCAACGACGAATGCCGGGCTCTTAAAAACCTGAATTTAGATTGCCTTTAGTGGCTTAATTGTTCCAGGAAAAAAGTGTGTGTTATGTCTATATCGCTCACTTATTTATACTTTTATTCCATTGTCTTTCTTTCTTTCTTTCTTTCTACAGAAGTCCCTGGGGGTGGCTGGGTGAGAGAAGGTGACGTGTATCTTGCGTCGCTGGGGCGTCCATCTGATATTGGGTTACTGTTGGGCAAGGCCTGCTGTCCTTGCAACAGGTAAGGGTAGACTGTTATTTCTCCTGTTTCTATACATTCATTCATTTTCCTCTTTCTTCTGTGTCCCTATCTTCTCCCTTCCTCTACTATCTCTTCTTCATTTTTCCACCCTTTCTCTGGTAGACGACACAAAATGACCCACAAGGGTTGACGTATTGTTAAACCCAAACCATTCCATCACGAAAACAAACCTATATGATTTTGATCCCCTCGAACCCCACTTTTATATAGATAAACTCGGGTTTCCAGGGGTGGACATTATTTTTCTTATTTCTGCTCTAAAATATAGATTGCTGATACTCGTTAGAACCGCCTCATCGAGTACCCACAATCTATACTTTGAGCAGAAATAAGAAAAAACTGCTACAAATTTTCTTCTAATTCTTTTCGGTGTTAAAATTTACACTCTGTTTGTATTGGCGTGTTTTCGTAATGACTCAATCTATAGATGTCTCATTATTAAAACAATTCTAAAAGACTTCTCTGCAGCTATTGAAGCTAGAAGCTCTAACTGGTATACTCCCGCAATGCAGTGATAGTGACTTAAAATTATGATGTAAGAGAAAATGGGTTTTCTGCTATGTTATTCATCTGTTCTTCTATTCTTCTCCTTTTCCCTTCATATCTAGGCCAGTCTTAAATTTATTGTCAAAAATTTGTCAGGAACTTTAGAAGCTGGAAGCCTGAAATAGAATTGAAGGCGATGATCAGGAATCGATACAATACATGTAACCCACAGCTCCCATCAGAGACACCAAAGGGAAAGAAACACAAACATGAATTACCTAGACCCTTATGGAAACACCAAAAGTGGAAAGTATATTTTGTAATGATGATAAATTATGTAGTGTTTTGTTAGTATTTTTTTCGGTTTACTTTCATTATTTAATCTCCATATCGGCTAATGTTAAATTCTTTGTCAGAGATGTCTCAGGAGCTGTATAGGCTAGAAGCCTCAAACTTGGTATACAATTCATTGAGGATGACTTGTATTGTGTCAAGAACAATCGGTATTTTTCTGTTTGATTTCACAGCTATACGTTTTAGTACACCTTTGTAAGATATTGTAAATACTTTTAAGAACTCATCCATTGATTTTTTTTTTTTTGCTAAATTTAGCGAACCACCTAACTGAGGTATTAGCCAAATGTAACAGACTCCATATCTGGTAGACTCTTGGGAACTAGAGCGTGTTTTTGGAGCCGTCGCGATGATGTGGGAGCTACTGCGCCTGAAAGTGTTCGGCATTATCCCTTCTCTCTATATGGATTGATCTTTTTTACATCTAAATGGTGAATGAGGGCTGACATCCCAAAATATACGCTAACGGATCTCATTACAAAACAATTGCTTCATTCAATTCGTGCTGACATAAAACTTTAGTCCAATAACCCTGTGTTCGATTTTGTTACGGTCGTCTACTTTCAGCAACGATTTTTTCAATATTTCTTTCGGCCTGCTCAGAAAGATAGATCATACCAACATTGAATAGCATCGCCGAAATTTTATATTATTCTCTCATTCTTCTTCAATAAATCAAAACACACAAGGGTACCTGCCTTTGTTTGCCATGTTCAGATCCTAGGAACTATCACGAGAGTTCCCGGATATGATGTTGGAACAAAATTACCTAAACGAGATTTCGCGATAGCTCACCTGATGTCCGGCCGTGTATAAAATAATACACATAAATCTCTTTATAACACTTCTCATTATAAATCAGTTGTTGGTATACATATTCTTTTTGGAGGGGTGGGTTGGGTTTGACGGCCCTTTCAAGATTATTTCACTTATATAAAGTAAAGTATATCGAGCCGATCGTTAACCAGAGGTGGACGAGCGAGACCGGAATCACCTGGGCCCAGTTGTTCAAAACTAACGACGTCGTTAGTTAACGTATCGTTAAAACTTTGATCGTTAAATATGGTAAATATGCTACAATTTTTGCTGAAAAAAAAAATGTGAGCAGCTTTTGCGGATGCAAAAGCAGCTCACATTTTTTTTCAGCAAAAATACCACAATTTACGATATTGCACTTGCTAGAACAATTAACAATATGACCACTAACGAGCTCGTTAAGCTAACGATGCTTTGAACAACTGGCCCCAGACCTTCTGTGGCTTAACTTGGCGTCTGACATATGACTCGAGCCCTTTTATATATATGGTAAAACTGTGGTTCACAGGGGTAAATCTTATTTTTCTTATTTCTGCTAAAAAATCTATATTTTGAGCAGAAATAAGATATATATCACAATTTTTCATTTTCATTTTGTTGGTTGTAAATTTACAGTGTATTTTAATACGTGTGTTTTCGTTTCTAATTTCAGAAAGATCGGTTATGCTTTAAATATCGGCAATCAATGTACCTTTGACGTCACAAATAACAGCTTGTTGGTGATGAGTAGATATGAGGCAGGACTACAAAATATAAATTCAAAGAAATTGTGAAGTTAACCCTTATCCTGCTGATCATGCCAAACACTTCTTTCTGATCAGGGTCGACACTCTCATTCTGTTTGTGAATTGAATAAAAAAACTTTTTATTAGGTATAGTGAGACATTGCGATAACACTCCCGTGCGATATAGTGCATTTTTTCACATCTCCAAAATGGCTATTTTTCTGGTGAAAATCCGTAATATTTTGCTTATTTATACTGCAAACATAGGTTGTGGGTGCTCGTTAGAACCGCCTCACCGAGGCGGTTCTAACGAGTACCCACAACCTATGTCTTGGAGCAGAAAAAGAAAAAAATAATGTATACCCCCGTAAACCCCAGTTTTCTCTATATAAAGTGGGGTTTAGGGGGGGCCATTTCACGGACTTGTTCACGTGATGTTGAATGGGTGTGAGTAAAATTAATTTATTCAGCAGGATAAGGGTTAAGAAGAGCGTACACATCGTATATTAATAGAAATTTCTTGTAAATCGTTTGTAAAGTTGCTGTTTGTTTGTTTGTTTGTATTGGAGTTAAAAGGCCCAGTCAATACTATTTTAGGTCATTTGAACAGACCAGTTTACTTATCCACACTATTCGTAAGCGGTTAACCAGTACAGTGCACATTCTTTCGCCAGAAACTGACAACTGCCCTTCTTGAATCAGCGGAAGGGAGAGAATGACCGTAGAAAATATTTCGTGATCAATCTCCACGAAAGAATGTAGCCGACCCCGGCAGGTATCGAACCCGCATCCTCCTGATCACCAGTCAGACGCACATCTAAATTTTCTGTATTTCCCTGTTATCTATGGAACTTTGTTAACGCATACTGTATTCTAATTTAGAGTGTGCATTTGATTGAATTTCGGATCGATGTCGCACATCTGTTTGATGTAATGTACCATACAAAACCGTTTTCTTGACATGTGTCTCACGATACTATTCATTTTTTTTAGACTTTATCTTTCCAGATAACTCTTTCTAGAACATATTGCTGGTGTCTGGGAATGTTTGGCGCCGAAATCAGTCTCCCTGCTCTACATCATTGTGTAGTTTAGGTTTTCTTGTCCTTTAGGATCATTGATTCCATTGTTGAATTTTGAAAATAGTTGAGGGTCACTGATGAGGCCTGGCTGGCCGAAACTAGCTAGACTGACCCAGAAAACATGTGCACTCCATATTTTCCAGTTCTGTGGTGTATTCCTTGCTTCCAAAGGATAACCCTTTCTAGAACATATTTACGTCCCCATCAAAATTATTTAGATCATTTTGGAGACGTTGCTTCCGATTTTGTGGGACTTTTACCCGACATTGAGATGATGTGACAGCTCAAGACCTACCGCCCAAAGAAACCGCTGGGATTTAGGGAATGTCCGAATCGCACCATTTTGTCTGGACAGGCTTGGACCTGAAGCGGATAGCCAGTACTAAGCTGCTTGGTGGGTTAAACCGTTTGGAAGGTCTAAGCCTGCCCAAGCAAAGTGGTGCGAGTCGGCCCGTTCCTTACACTTTGATAAGTAAAATCCGTGAAACGTTTACCCATTTTTAAAGCGAGAAAGCTGTGATTTACAGTGGGTACAGATTATTTTTCTTATTTTTGCCCAAAGACAAGTGTTATGAGTACTCGTTAGCGGAACCGCCACAAGGCACAAGAATATATAGGTTTAAGGGGTGGGGATCTGTAAGATTTCCGAGATATTGGGCCTTTTATAGAATGGAGAGGTAGGGGCATGAACCCGGCGCATCCCGGGGGACCCCCAGGTTGGTGATACCGAATGCGTCTTATCAAAAGGAACAATAATATATATGGTTAAGGGGTGGGGATCTGAATGGATTTTGAGATATATGGTCTTTTGTTAAGTGGAGTGGTAAAACCCCGACGCATCCCGGGGGACCCCAAGGTTAGTGTCACTGAATGTGGCTTATCATAATGAACACGAATAGTTTAGGGGTGGGGATCTGAATGGTTATATGGCCTTTTATGAAGTGGAGGTGGTGGAGTACGGCCCGGCACAACCTTGGGGACACCCATATTTGCATGAAAGCATATTGCTGAGAGTAGTTGAATCCAGTAACATTTCTATAAAAGTCTTGTAAAAATATCTGCAATGACTTGACAGTAAGTGCCATTTTTAAATTTTCTCCATTATAAGTCTATGGAAACTACTAGTTTCCACAGCAACCAAACTTATGAGCCGATTTTCATAAAAAAAAAAAAAAAAAAAAAAAAATTTCAATCCCCCAGCCCAAGGATGCTACAGGTAAAATTTGGGCCCAATCGGCCCAGTGGCTTCAGAGGAGATGTCATTTGAAAGTGTTGACGGCTGAAGACGACGGCACACAACATACGACGACGACGATGCCAGACGACAACGGACGACGACGACTGACAACTGCCTATCCTATCAGCTCCCCCGGAGCCTCCGACTCTGGTGAGCTGAAAATATCCCAATGTTTCATCTGAACAGGTCAGTTTTGGAGACAGTGCCCTGAGTCACACGTTTGTGTCACCTTAATAGAAAAAATGCAGTCAAGTAAATAAAACTGTGCCGGATTCACTGAGTCTGCTGGAAAATAATAAAAAAAAAAACATTTCTTAATTGAACTTCAAGGGCTCGAACACTTACAGGACCATGCACATTTGATGGAAACATCACGATAACACATCCGTGTGACATACAGCATTCTTTCATATCTCGAAAATGGTTATTTTTCTGACAAAAATATATGATTTTATACTTATTTACACGTGAAACATAGGTTGTAAGTACTCGTTAGAACCGCCTCGTTGAGACGGTTCTAACGAGTACCAACAACCTATGTCTTGGCACAGAAATAAGAAAAATAAAACCCCAGTTTTCTCTATATAATGTGGGGTTTAATGGGTGTTGAATACACGGACATGTTAACGTGATGCAGGGGTATGAAATTCGAGCTGCTGAAGTTCCAAGGTATTAACTGAGCGCTTGTCTGAAGGCCAATTTTCGATTGAAACGGCCCAATTTTTACATATCCGTCCAATGTTATATAGGTTTACAAGTATAGCTTTTACAAAAAGCTAGGTCTACGAATGTTAATAGCAAAAAAATGTGTTTTATACAATTAATATCTTTGGCAATATTCTAATTGCCAGTCTGTACCAGGAATCCTGCCGGCTGAAGCATAATGTCTGAAATGTCAGTTGCAAATGCTGTATCTTTGTCAAAAAGTACTTTTTCATCTTTTAAAATGCACATGTGTAACATCAATGTGAGTGTAACATCATATCAAACGGAATGCTTGAATACCGTTGGAGAAGTTAAGTGGACAACTTTCCTTCACTTTATAGAAGACTAACTGGGCCCCGCCAAGCGATTTTGGTACTTATCGCCTATGCGAGCAGCGAAGGTTCAGGCGAGCCTGCGCATCCGCGCAGTCTCGCCAGAACCTTCGCTGCTCGCTCATACAAGCAGTGAATCAAGAGGAGCCTTCAGACAGAAAGCCATATCCCTGGCCCCTCTGAATGGCTGGGCATGCGCAATTAAAATTTGTCATGACGGAATGCTCGAAGACCCAAATTCGCTTGGCGGGCTCAACTGAAGAGTAACCTAAACATTTTGCTAACTTTTTAGCTCACCAGAGCCGAAGGCTTCTGGGGAGCTTGTAGGACTTGTAGGATAGGCAGCGCGGTCTGTCATGGTCGAAAGTTTGTAGACTGCACAAATATGAAGCAAATATGGGCTTGTACAATCTGTGCCAGAGCTCTGTCCGTGGGCCTTTTTGTTATTCCTGTTAAAACTTATACTTGCTGTTGCATTACAAATATAAAGGTCAAACTGCATTGTGGGTAACTAATGGTTGTATTTCCGTGTTAAACCCTACGTCTATAATGTCTACGACCATGGGCGTAGACAATTAATTAGGATATCGAAGTATTAAATACAGTAAAATTCCGCTATTAAGACCGCCTATTTGCTTTTAAAAAGTTATTGAGAAGGTTTCAGTTGTCGTTATTTTACTTCACACAGTGTCTCCTTATAAGTGACCGCCTTTAGGACTGATCAGAAGTGGCCTTAAAGACTTTTGAACAGTCCCAAAGGTGGTCTTAATATTGTTTCACTGAAAATATCATTAAATAGTCAATAGGATTGTTCCTCAGATCCACTTTCAATGTTTATAGCAACCATTATTAAAACATGTCTATACAATTACATTATAAACTTTACCGTCGAAAAAAACGAAAATTTTCAGATGAAAAATTGTGATATTTTTCTTATTTCTGCTCAAAATATAGATTGTGGGTACTCTTTAGAACCGCCTCATCGAGGAAAAGGAGCTATGCTTAACCCTCAGCTGCTCGAACTACACGTGGTCTTTAAGGTGTTCGAGCAAATGAAGTTGATAAGAAATTATATGAAGCTCAATTCTTTCATTTAACTGCAGTTTCTTCACTCCCCCACCTCACTCTCTGTGTGTGTGTGTGTGTGTGTGTGTGTGTGAATTCGGGTTTAACGTCGCTTTCAACAATTTTTCAGTCATATCACGACGGTGTCTGGTTGCGACAGGGAGCTCAATGCTCACGTTTATAGTGCTGCCTCACTGAAGTATCATGTCCCAGACACATTACATGATACCACACCCAGTCACATTATCCTGACACTGGATCGACCAGTCCTAGCTCTACCCCGTAAATCCGAGTGCCAAGCGAGGAGCAGCTAGTACCATTTTTAACGACTTTGGTATGTCGCGGCCCGGGATCGAACCCGAGACCTCCCGTTCCCCGGAGCGGACACTCTACCAACTGAGCTATCGGGGCCGGTTCCTCACTCTCTGTATTGACAAATCGCAGATTCGTGTAACAGACCTTAAACACAGTTATTGTTTTTGTAAATATATATCATGAGATATTTTATAATTATAAGTATCAGTGAACATAATTAAAGGTTTTCTATACACAGCAAAATGGACCAGCGCACGCCAAAACTTACATAAGGACCAGTGCAAGCAGCAAGGACTCTGATCAGACTGCGCATCTGCGCAGTCTGATCGGAGTCTTTACTGGTTGCTTGAGTTTTTTTTCCAGCATCCGGGCTATCGAAAGAGAAAAAAAAAGAAAACCATCTGACTATACTGGGTTGTAGCAGAGACTAAACTACAATGTCTTCTTGGAGGTTTTGTCTTGTTCCGACCCACATACTGAGAAATTTATTGTGTTCTCTGTACCTACCAATGCAGTAAAATGGTGTTTTTCGTGGAGAGACTTCTAACTTCATGGCATATTTTTTCTAACTTCAAGACTTCTTTTTCTAACATCTTATTTTGGACTTCCAACTTACTTAATCATTTCTGACTTGATAAACACAGAAAATAGAAGAAAAAAATGGTATTAATGAAATTGGAAGTCTGAAGTAAGAAGTTAGAATTAAGAAGTCATGATGAAGTCGTGAAGTTAGAAAAAGTGAAGAAGTTAGAAGTTGGAAGTCCAAGGTAAGAAGTAATAAGCAAGGAGTTGTAAAGTTAGAGTAAGAAGTGAATAAGATAAAAGTTGGAAGTAGGAGATAAGAATTTGGAAGTAAGACGTCATAAAGTAAGATGTAATAAGTCATTAAGTCAGAAGTTGGAAGTCAGAAGAAAGAATTTATAAGTCATGAAGTTGGAAGTCAGAAGTGAAAAGTTCGAATAATAAAATCGTGACGAAAAAAGTGATGAAGTCAGAAGTCCCTCAAGGGCTTCCATTGTTTTCAGGTTCTAGAAACGGAATATTTTTCTGGATGATGATGTGTGATATTTTTCATAATTAAATGTGTCGCGAAAGGTTGAGAGGAAATGTGTACACCGATATCTGTGCTTAGTGTAGACCCAGATACGCCTGCGTGCACAGTTCAACCAGAATGTAGCCGTTACGAAAATATGCCTATACAAATACATTGTAAACTTTATGCCGAAAAAATTAAACTTTTGAGATGAAAAATGTGATATATTTCTTATTTCTGCTCAAAATATAGGTTGTGAATACTCGTTAGAATCACCTCATTGAGGCGGTTCTAACGAGTACCCACAATTTATAGTTTAGAGCAGAAATAAGAAAAATAAGAGCACCGCATGCGGGGGCCAACGCTCGGCTGCAGCCCCGTTTCATAATGAACAACTAGTCCGAGTTTCAAGTAAATATGTTCAGTAATGACAGAGATATTACAAAATGCACGACGACGACACAGACGATATGTCCAAGTTTTTGCACGACGACGACGCCAGAGGTATGACAATACATCGTCGTTTTCTAATAAGGTATACCCCCTGTAAACTTAAGTTTTGCAATATAAAAGTGGGGTTCAAAGGGGTCAAAATTATAAAGTCGTGTTTTCGTGATATAAATGTGCGGTGAAAGATTGAGAGGAAATGTGTCTACCGATATCTGTGCTCAGTGTAGAACCAGATACGTCTGTGTACACAGTTAAAATAGATTGCAGCCACGTGTGTATTCATCACGCTTGGAAATCCAGCTTTAAATAGGGACACGTTAGGTATACACACACGTTTATACATAGAGGATCTTACATGAGTTTTCATGTTTTTTTGTTTTTTTAATTTATTAAATGGGTTGAGGAAAAGGGATAAGAGCATTTTATCCCTTTTCCTCAAAGAGTTTAATAAATTCAATAATACATGAGCACGAATGCAAGATTCTATTTATCATATGACATTTAAAACGCATTTATTCAGAACTTTTTACAAAAATGTCAATGTTCCGCCGTAAGTAAACGCGACCTAAAGAGTTTTGACGAGGACGTAAAACTTCAACAAACAAAAACCTTCCTATTTCTGCTGCAAACATAGATTGGGGGTGCTCGTTAGAACAGCTAGAATCGCATCAATCATGTTACTCGTTCGAACCGCCTCATTGAGGCGGTTCTAACGAGTACCCTCAATCTATGTTTTAGGCAGAAATAAACAGTATAAAATAAAATTTCATCGGAAAAAATGTCAGTGTTTTTAGATATAAAGAAATGCACCATGTCACACGAATCTCTTAGCCCAAGTGGGTCAAGCAAGTCCCATCAGTATATCGCATGACATTTAAAACGCATTTATTCAGGATTGTTTACAAAAATGTCAATGTTCCGCCGTAAGTAAACGCGACGTCGTTAAGGACGTCGTACATGTAACGTTACGGGACATATCTAGCTATTTTACATAATTATTTAATCCGTTGGTGGATCATGGCGTAATAACACTCTCAGACGCGACGTCATATGCTAAATTAATTTTCTGTAGGGTCTGAGATGTCATTTCATGTTAATGTGGGGTAAAAGTCCCGCAAAATCAGAAACAACGTCTCCAAAATGACCTAAAGTGTTTTGACGAGGACGTAAAACTTCAACAAACAAACAAAAACCTTCCTATTTCTGCTCCATACATAGATTGAGGGTGCTCGTTAGGACCGCCAGAATCGCACCAATGGTTTCCAGTCATTTCGTACCCAAGTCATTTCGTACCTTTTTGGTCATTTCGTACCCGTTTTATTTTACAGTTTGGTCATTTCGTACTCACTTTGGTCATTTCGTACCATATTTGGTCATTTCGTACCCACTTTTATTTTTTTTCTGGGACAGGTGTTTGGTTATTTCGTACCCTCTTTAGTCATTTCATACCAACTTTTATTTTTTCTGGGAAACGTTTTTGGTTATTTCGTACCCAATTTTTCAAACGTAGGTACGAAATGACTTTGGTATGATATGAATTGTTTTAAAGCTTTTCTGTAGGTTACCTGAGCCGAAGGCTCAGGGGGAGCTGTTGTGATTGGTCACCGTCCGTCGTCGTCGTCCGTCCATATGTCCCTTCACAATTTCTTTAAATGACATCTTCTCAACGACTAAACAGATTTTGACGAAACTTGGTAAAAATGATCTGTGGATGGACCTCTCTAAAAGATGTTCAAAGAATTCCATTCCATGCAAACATCTGGTTGCCATGGCAACAAAAAATGGGGAAAACTAGAAAAACTTTAAAAAATCTTCTTGTCTGAAACCAGAAGACCAAGGTCTTTGATATTTGGTATGAAGCTTCATCTAGTGGACATCTACCAAGATTGTTAAAATTAGAGCCATGGGGCAAAATGGCCCCGCCCCGTGGCCCAGCTGTTTTACATAGGCTTATACAGGGAAAACCTTTAATAATCTTCTTCTTTGAATCAGAAGGCCCAGGTCTTTGATATTTGGTATGAAGCTTCATCTAGTGGACATCTACAAAGATTGTTCAAATTAGAGCCCTGGGGCAAAAAAAATGACCCGTCCCGGGGCCCAGCTGTTTTATATAGGCTTATACAGGGAAAACCTTTAAAAATCTTCTTCTCTGAAACCAAAAGGCCCAGGTCTTTGATATCGAGGCGGCTTTAACGAATTTCAACAATCTTTGCTTGGAGCAGAAATATGAAAAATATCAAAAGTTTTTTCTCGGAAATTTCTCATTAATAAATAAGTAAAGAAAGAAAGAAAGAATAAGATATAATAAATAATAAATAAATAAATGATAAATAGACCCTTAGTCTGTCGGTCCTTCCCAGATACGAAATGACCAATTGACTTGGGTACGCATTGACTATTTTAAAGTCATTTCGTAACCGTTTTGGTAAATTCGTACCTTTTAGTCAATTTTTACCCAGGTACGAAATGACCAAAACGGTTATGAAATGACTTGGGTACGAAATGGTTGTTAGTTGGTACGAAATGACCAACAACTGGGTACGCAATGACCGAACTGGTACGAAATAACTAGGGTACGAAATGACTTGGGTACGAAATGACCGGTTACCGCTTCAATCATGTTACCCGTTCGAACCGTCTCAATGAGGCGGTTCTAACGGGTACCCTCAAGCTATGTTTTCGGCAGAAATAAACAATGTAAAATAAAATTTCATCGGAAAATATGTCAGTGTTTTTAGATTTAAAGAAATGCACCATGTCACACGAATCTCTTAGCCCAGGTGGGTCAAGCAAGTCCCATCAATATATCGCAGATTGAAGACTCTTATCAGACTCTGAGAATGCGCAGGCTGATCTGAGTCTTTGCTGTATGCACATGTCCAAATAACATTTTGCTGAACCAGGCCCATTTGTCACAGAAGCTTTTCAAACGTGCACATTTCGATAACACAAGCATTCTTTCACACCACCAAAAGCAGAAAATTTGTGATATTTTATTTATTTATACTCCGAACATATTATTGTGGGTGCTCGTTAGAACCGTCTCAATGAGGCGGTTCTAATGAGTACCCACATCCTCACTTAAGAGAGAACCCACAATCCATGTCTGTATCAGAAATTACATACATACATACATACATACATACATACATACATACATACATACATACATACATACATACATACATACATACATACATACATGTAGCAGAAATGAGAAGAAATTTACGATAGAAGTACCGCATCACGAAAACAAACCTATTTAATTTTGACCCCTTTAACCCCATTTTATATAGTTAAACTGGGGTTTACAGGGGTACAGATTATTTTTCTTATTTCTGCTCAAAATCATATATTGTGGGTACTCCTTAGAACTGCCTAAATTAGGCGGTTCTAACATGTACCCACAATTTATATTTCGAGCAGAAATAAGAAAAATTTCAAAATTTTTCATCTTAAAATCTTCGTTTTTTGGCGGTAAAATTTACAATGTATTTGTATACGCATGTTTTCATAATGGTGTGACATAGTACATGGTTTCAACCACCAAAGAGGTTATTTTTCTGCAGAAAATTTGTCATTCGTTCCTTATTTATACACTGCAAACATTGAGGCGGTTCTAACGAGTACCCACAATCTATGTCTTGTAGCAGAAAAAAGAAAATTAATGTAGGCCCTTGGCCGCTCCAGTTTTTTCTGTAGATATAAAGTGGGGGTTACTGATGTATTCATGACACTGACTTAATAACGTGAGGATCCTAAATCACTATTTTAATAAATAAAAATGTATACTCAAGCAAAAACATCTTTTTAACATAAAGTCGGGAATGATATTTCATGGACCTGACAACGTAATGGTAAAACCCATATTTTCTTGCATTATTTTATGATACACGTATCTGTGGTGACCATAAAACACACAACCTGACAGGAGATTTACGTGAAATGTAATGTATTTTTTCTTTGAAATATGATATTACATAACGAAAGCACGCCTATACAAATATATTGTAAATTTTTCCACCGAAAAATCGACAATTTTAAGATGAAAATTTGTGATATTTTTCTTATTTCTGCTCAAAGTATAGATTGTGGGTACAGTTTAGAACCGCCTCATCTATAACGAGTACCCACAATGTATATTTTAGAGCATAGGGAAAAATTAGGTTTACCCCTGTAAACCCCAGTTTTAATGAGCCAGTTTATACATGAAAATGTCATCTGGTACAGAAATAAAACTATGACAATATGATCTGGTATTTTTGTGTTTGGCGCTCAAAGTGTTAGAGACGTGTGTATTGAAAAATAATCGGCTGCTGCGCAGTAATAGACTTGTGAGACGCTGACATTCCAAGTCCAACCTATATTCTTTTGATTTCTAAGTTAACATAAAGTCAACAGCCAATACTTCATATAAAAAGAATATATATATCTGCTTGTGACATCAACGCCAACGACATACTGTCTGATAGAGGAATTAGAAAAAAAATATTCAGGAAATTTATCCCGAGTCTCTGTGAACTATGAATATAATTTGGAGTAATCCTTACGTACGTAATTGATCAAACGCAACTAATATCAAGCGCCTTCAAGTTTGAAAAATACAAACAAAAGAAGATTCTGAGTAGTTTGCAAAATTGTTTGAGATGTAAAAGGAGAATTGTCAAGAATATATATATACAAGGATGACGTAGCTTATCCTGTTTTTCGCGGAAATATACTGCACCAGGTACGTATGTTATTGATTGTTAATCTATAGTTGCCTTGCATGAAAATTTTATAAGATTAAAAACAAAACTAGGTTAGACTATCTGCGGCTGATTATTTATCTTTTTATTTATACATGTATACAGTAACATTTCTATATCAAGACCACCTTTGGGACTGTTCTAAAGTGGTCTTTAAGACCACTTTTGAACAGTCCCAAAGGTGGTCCATAACCACAGGACATTGAGTGCTGAAAACACAAAGAAAGAATAACTGCAACCTACTAAATAAGCTTTTTAAAGCAGAATTTCACTGTATATATATATTTTTTGGTTTTCGTTTTACGGCCCCTTTCAAGATTATTTCACTCGTACTGAACCGGTCATTAATCAGAGTTGGGCAGAAACCGGAGTACCCGGAGAAAAACCACCTGACATTCCATTGCAGAACTTGGCGTCTCACATGTGATCCGAGCCTGGCTCGGACCAACAGCGCTGAGAGACCTAATGATTAAGAGTCAGCGACCTTATCCACTAGGCCACGGAGGCCCGTGCGGCTGATTATTTAACCCATTCAGTACCAGAAACCCCATAAGGGGTACCTTGGCAAACAGTGCAGGCCCAGATCAGACGCCGCAGAACGCGGCGTCTGATCAGGGCCTACACTGTTTGCTAAAAGTTCAGTCATTTTCCAAATAAATTTTGATGAAAACACAACCTGACACCCCTAAATTTTGAAATAGACTCCTGCTACATATATAAGGAGGAAGATTCTATTTGGTACAAAAAGGATTAATTACACTGTGAAATGGCACCAAGGCCGAGGTTATAAAACTTTCTTCATGCTCAACTCACCTGAGCATGAACTTTGTCATGCTTGAAGAAATCAAAATGCAAATAAGTTGGTCTATTTTCCTTTCTCAGTGAGCAGAGAATGTTATTTGTCCTGCTCACAAATTTTAAAGGAAGAGTCTAGTCGATAAATGTGTTATTGTCAGACGTCTGGCAATTACACAAAGTCGGGAAATGTGCTATTGCCAGACGTATTGCAAACGTCTGGCAATAGCATAAAGTCGGTAAAAGTGTTATGCCAAACGTCTGGCAATAGCACAAAGTCGAGAATTTTGCTTTTGCCAGACGTCTGGCAATATATCAAAGTCGGGTAAAATGCTATTGCCAGGCGTCTGGCAAATAAGAGCAGGGCAGATTTACTCTTTATTAGAATATAAAGGTGGGGTTATAGGGGTGATCAGTACACGGACTTGTCAGCGTGGTGGAAAGCTGTCGTTTATACTGCCATGAATGATTACATTGCGTTCATTGGTACATGTGTGCGTTTTGGCTCCATTGTTTGTCAATCGACCCAAAGTTACTGAGCATAGAAGCTTATCAGTGCTGATGTCCACGTGACTATCACTGGTTTGCAAGAATTCCAGGTAATGGTTATTTATAGAAATAGCCTCGCAATTTTATGGCTGTGGCATCAGAGTATTGCGTAAGCGGTTATCTATAAAATCTGGACAGAAGTCATGTGTTGGGTTTGACAAACAATATGGACCCAGATCAGACACCGCAGTTCGCGGCGTCTGGTCAGGGTCTACACTGTTTGCTTCAAAGTACGGGAGTTTAAAAGTTTAACAAAACATTCTTACCTGGGATTTAGAATAGAAGTGAAGGCAATGACCAGGAATCGATACAATTAACCCACAGCTCCCATTAGTGACACCACAGACATGAAATAACTAGACCCTAACGGAAACATCAATAGCGGAAAGCCAAAAAGACTGTCACTTTCCCACAAAATGGCCAATTGGCTACCAAAAACAAAATAATATAAGCGATACCCACAGTCAAAAGGCAAACCATAACAAAACTAAATCGCGACAAAAGAACCGCTAAAAGTTTAACAAAACGGCCTAAGTCCCCCGTCCAGGCCCATTTTCCCTCTCTACTCCCAAAGACAATCGACCAACCAGTGCTGTCAGTTCTTTGATTCTAAATTTGTATCGAGAAGCAACTAATCGAATGGGGAAAGCCATACTCTTGGCAACATAATTAATTCCGTCTCATAATAAGGCGAATCCAATTTTGTTATTTAGTCATTATTTAAAATGTCCAGTATGTCTGTTTATCAGGATTTTGCTGTCTGAGCCAATGTCCAGTGTTCTATATGAGGAATCTTAAGGTTCCTCAATACATTTGCAAAACCGCTATTAAGACCACCAGACTAATTCTGCTTTAAAAAGCTTATTTAGAAAGTTTCAGTTATTTTGTCTTTGTGTTTTCTGCACACATTGTCCTCTGCTCAGAGACCACCTTTAAGACTGTTCAAAAGTGGTCTTTCAGACCACTTTTGAACAGTCCCAAAGGTGGTCTTAATACAGGAATTTTACTGTATAGACGACAGCTTTGCATGTTATTATTTCCCAAAATAGGACTCTGATTTTCTTTTTAAATGCCTGTCGCAGAAGAAGAAGGTTTGAAGGTTTGGAGGTACCATCGGTTATTACAGCAAATACTTTCTTGCATTAGCAACGTCCCTGTGCCTTTGAAAATAAATGCAATTCTGTAATTTTCACTTTTACAAGAAAAAAAAAAAAAATGAAACAGCTTTTTAGACTTTTTAAAAGTTCCTAAAATAGTTCACATCAAATACTAGCGACTCGGATAAATTTCCTTTCAAAAAGCCTACCGGATTTGACGACCAGATTTTTGGACATGTTTTTGCTTCATGGGCGCCGCCATTGTTTTCCTCGGTAAATCTGAAACGCTCAGATTTCATTATATATGCCTTCCACAGTTTATATTTTATCCGTAATCAATGCATACACCTTGAAATTTCAGCTATGTAGCCGTCTTCCTGCATAAAGCATAATGGGATCCTGTCGTCACTGATAAATATTAGACATGTAGCTGTCAAATTGAAGATATATTTATTTCTTATCATGCCATGCCATATTCATACGCCTTGGAACTAATTTTGCAAAAATAACAGTAGTACACATTTTTTTTTAATTTAAAATGTAATATTCATATTTGAAACTGTCTTGCAGCTAATTTCATGTACTTGTCAACTTATTTTGTTCGTTTATTTATGAATATTATGCATTCATTTCCGGACTAGTTTTTAAGCGTAACATTGTACGGTTTGTGTTATTCGGCCCCAGCAATGGTAAACAAGATAAAAGAAATCATGATTAGCTTTTTGATGCTTTTTTATCAAAAATTAGTAAAAACATTGAACTCTTATGAGTTTTGACCAGCCTATACATTGGTAAGTAGGTGATAAATATAAACAGTGTTGTGCAAAAATCAGTTGTTTGTTTATGGTGGCTCATGTGAACAAACGTAACACATCACTGGGCAAAGATCATTTATATACCAGTGTAGTCATGGAAAGAGATCAGAAGCCTTTTGGACAAAGTCAATTGTACTGAACCATTCAGTTCAAACCTGGGGATAAACTTTTTTATCTTAATTTCAAACTTTTTTTTTTATTTAATTCGAGATAAAATTGTTATAAATTGTTTTAATGAAAATTAAATGAAGTACTAATTTAGTTGTAGACGAAAGCACTGAAGTAAAAGCTAAATGCAATCTTGAGATTTCACCACCTCGGCATTCAATGAGCTTGTTTCCAAATTGGTAGAGCTGTTCATTTTTGACTACCATATCTGAATTTAAAAATAGTACCAGGTGAGATAATGACTTTTGTTTTATTAAATTTTTAGAAATTATTCATTTTCAGTACTATGTAGGTATTTTATTTGAAATTCTTCTGTTGCAGTACTTAAAGGCAACCCTGAGCCACATTCTATGATAGTGCTTTACAGATTGTGGTTTTGTGGTTTAAGATATCACTTTTTATTTTTTATTTTTGTTTTGCAAAAGCAAGAAAAACATTTTTGTTTTGTTTGATTTTAGGTTTAGCGTCCCCGTCAAAACTGTATAGATCATTTTGGAGAGGTTGCTTCCAATTTTGTGGGACTTTTACCCGACATTGAGATGAAATGAGATCTCAAACCCTGCCGCCCAATCAAACCAATAGGGTTTATAAGCATGGACGGTCCAACTCGCACCGCTTTGCCTGGGCAGGCTTAGATCCTCTAAGCGGTTTATCAGTACGCGTGTGCGGGTAGGATTCAGCTCTGCGTGGAAGCATCATGCAGCCATTCTATTTCTTCAAGCCCCGATGTAACCGTTGGATGTTAGAAAATGACGTTACAACGTTTTATCGCTAAAGAACCCAGAGTAAAATCATAAAATGGAGGCTTTTCGCGTCCGGTGATTTGTGTCGGAATAAATCACTGTTGCTTTCCAATGCCTATATCGGCGCACTGTATTAGAATTTTAATTTTAAATTTTTGGAATCTAAAACCTTGATAAGCAAAGTATACTCTGTACCCATACACCATTCACACTTTTTTATAATCAACTAAATCGCAAATCAAAGCGAAGTCGTTGTTTTGCTTTACAGTAACACTTGCCATATTGGACACCTAATTCTGTCCCGAAGAAAGAATCCTGAATAGAAAAGGCTCCTGACTAAAACAAGCACAATTTCATTACTCCTTCACCCACATATGACAATGGAATCTTCCACCTAGTAAGTTTGGAGATGTCCATTTCCAGTTACAGGGGTGTCAGGTTTTTTTTGTGGAAGATATTACAAAAATGAATGTTGTTCTAGCAAACAGAGTAGACCCAGATCAGACGCCGCGTTCTGCGGCGTCTGATCTGGGTCTACTCTGTTTGCCAATGTCCCATAAAAGGGCCGCTAGGCATATATGGGTTAATACATGTTCGGCTGTACGTTTGTTATATACGCGAACCCTTTTGTCACATGATTGTTAACCTGCATCAACTGGCGTCTGCTTTGTTGTCTAAAAGTCATAATTCATTGTTGCAAACAGTATTCACCCTGATCAGAATGCTGATCGGGGTCCACACTGTTTGCCTGTATGAAAAAAAATATTTTTAAAAAGTTTGCAAGAAGAAGCTGCAGGCGACATATCAGATGTAAGCTTTTTTAAGTCTTAAGCGTAAAATAAGGTTTTTTCGCCACATGAATCATGAAGGTAAATTAATACACACCTCGCGCCACATGAATCATGAGTGCGTGTGAGTGTGTTTCAGATTTACGTCCCACCAACAGCTAAAGTCATACGGAGATGGGACCTCGGTTTAAAGACTCACCCGAAAGTCTGGAGAAACCCGGGATCGATCCTGCAATCCCTGGTTTATCAGGCGAGTAGCACAACTACTACACCGCAGAGACTTCTTCACATGAATCATCAAGGTAAATTAATACTCACCACAACAAGTTGCTCTCGCTGCACAGAGATCATTCTCGATACGACAATATTTCCTTAAGCGTGACGGGCCTCCGTGGCCTAGTGGTTAAGAGCGCTGACTCTTGACCATTAGCTCTCACCGCTGTGGTTCGAGTCTCGCTCGGGTCACATGTGAGACGCCAAGTTCTGCAACGGAAGGTCAGGTGGTTTTTCTCCGGGTACATTACCAGGAATTCTCGTACTACAGGAACTGTCACTCAGATTACCGATATCCCATATTTGATTGACATCAGTTAATTCCCTTAGACCGTAGTCGAGATAGCGTCGTTACCTGTGTTGAGGGTGTGTAAAAGCAGTTTCACACCTATTGGTTTGAGTTGCAATACACAACCAATCTGTGTTCTATCAAGTGCCCTGTTAAAATTAGTATGGAAAATTCAAGATGAAATATTCTGATATTTTATATAAAAAAGGCATTTTTTGCTAACGGATGACCAGGTGTTTTGTCCTCGATATAAATTAAATATTCATGGCCAAAATTTTTGGAAATAACAATAGATCACGTTTATACATGTATAAATATATTATTTCTTTTTTATATATTTCATGGGTATATTCATGTAATTTTGTTCCTTTCTATATTGTTGCCCTTGGTAAACAATAAAAGAAACGTAATGATGACAATATATAAAAGAATTTATTTAATTAATGAAATTCAGCGTATAGTGATGACATGCCATTTAGAAAGCTCTGGCCTCTAGTGAGGACTGTTACGCCGTAAAACAATTATGCATCCGAACATAGGCCCTAGTAGACACGGTGGCGTATGTTTGGAATTCAAATAATGTAGAAGTTGTTAAGGTGAAGACAAGATCAGCCTGCATGTTGCCTGATTCAATAACGGTTCTATGAATTGAATTGCTTCCGCGTACCAAAGTCTCTGATCAGACTGCACTTGCTTAAGCGCAGTCTGTTCTGAGTCTATGCTAGTCGCCAATACCACATTGTTTAAAATCACGTCGCGGCTTGCTTTTTTTTTTTGTTATGGAAAATTCATTTTAAATAACCATATATGAAGACCTAATTTTACATGTGTGTTGACTTATTTCTGAAGCCCGCCTCGGTAGCTCAGTCGCATGAGCGAATGATTCGTGATCAGGAGGATGCGGGTTCGATACCTGCCGGAGACGGCTATATTCTTTCGTGGAAACTGATCATGAAATCTTCTCTACATTCATTCTCTTTCTTCCACTGTTTCAAAAGGGCAGCTGTCAGTCTCAAACAAAAGAATTTGCGCCATACTGGTTAATCGCTTACGTATACTCAGTAGAAAAGTGGGGATAGGTAAACTGACAAGCTCGATATGACAAAAAAAGTGTTGAGAAGGCCTTTAAACTCCAGTCTAATTTCTGATAGCACATTAAAGCAACTAACGCTCTGTCGTCTATATCAGATTAACCCATTTTGTACCGACCGGAATTTGTCAACCTTATACATTGCACTAGTCCATTTCAAAATTTGATGGTGTGAAGTGTTTTCTAAATATATTTAAAAATTAAAAAAGATGGCTGAACCTTTTTGCAAAAAGAAGTTCCTGAACAAAAGCCGAGCCGGTGGCGTCGGATCTGGGCCTGCACTTTTTGCTGATTCCAGGACATTTGCCCCCCAGGACATTTGCCCCCCAATGACTTAATCTAAAAATGGACATTTGCCCCCCAGTTGAAAATGCGACCCGGACATTTGCCCCCCAGAGCTTATTTTTGGTATGGACATCTGCCCCCCAGTGCTTATTTTACAGGTGGACATTTGCCCCCCACTGCTTATTTCAGAAAGGGACATTTGCCCCCCAGATAAACCAGGGCTAACACAAAGGAGGAAAACAATGTATTTATTGGTTTATTATCATCAGAAATACAAAATGTTAAGCAATAAATTACTCCATCTATATAA
This sequence comes from Lucinisca nassula, assembly GCA_963580285.1. Taxonomy (NCBI): domain Eukaryota; kingdom Metazoa; phylum Mollusca; class Bivalvia; order Lucinida; family Lucinidae; genus Lucinisca; species Lucinisca nassula. The sequence goes on from OY757011.1 coordinate 100,227,817, forward strand.
ATATGAATCCCATAATAACCTGCTGTTATGGACAATCCCTACATTAGAAAGCGGTATGGATCCTGATCAGATACCATATCTGATGGGGATCTATACTGTTTGTCATTCAATTTGTTAAGTGTTAACAAAAATATACCAAGAACGTGATGGTAAGTAGTCAACAATTGGAGATGCTTAATTTATTCAGCAGGATAAGGGTTAAGCAAGTCAGCTACAGAACCATATATTGAGTTTCTGCCTCACTGAGGGTCCAGTGTCAGACGCCTATACTCAAGTGGTTATCACTGGATACACTGATGGTTAATTCTTGAAGAAATTGAAATGATCTTGAATGGGCTGTAAAACTTTAACCAAAACGTTATCATGTAAATTATGTAGCAATATACAAGTCTGTGTAATGAATATCCTTGTCTAGCCAGGTTGGGGGGGCAAATGTCCCTTTCTGAAATAAGCAGTGGGGGGCAATTGTCCACCTGTAAAATAAGCACTGGGGGGCAGATGTCCATACCAAAAATAAGCTCTGGGGGGCAAATGTCCGGGTCGCATTTTCAACTGGGGGGCAAATGTCCATTTTTAGATTAAGTCATTGGGGGGCAAACGTCCTGGGGGGCTAACGTCCGGAGACCCTTTTTGCTATAACCCGTTTTGTGGGATTAGGTACAAAATGGGTTAATGCACAACACTCACAAACTTTGGATAAACATATCTCGGACGCCCTAGGCGAGCAACTCACGTTATTTCAATATACACCGATACATCCTACGTCATTTCAGAATAGGGAAAGTGGGTTTGTGTCGTTATTTTCTTACTTTAAGAGTTAAACATGACAGAACGAAAGGAGCCTATACTCACATTATATTATATTATATTAAAGCCTTTACCACCCTAAAATTGAAATTTTCAGATTAAAAAATCCTGATAATTTTAATATTTCTGCACATAACATACATTGCGGATACTCGGTAGAAACGCTTCGACGAGGCTGTTCAAACGAGAACAATATAATAAGTCACATCTATACTATCAGCCAATCAGACTTCAGTGTATACTGTTTTCGTTCAAATTCACAAACTGGTAGACAAACAGTATAGAACCTGATCAGATGGCTTCTTCAGAACTAACCTGATCGGGATCTACACTGTTTGCAAAGTTAGGGATTGTCGTGAACAGCAGGATAAGGGTTAATGCAATGTAAAAAAGATGGTTTGTGGTTTGTTTGTTACTATAAACTTCACCTTTTTGTCTATGTAATTAAGATAATCAAACAATCCATAAACTAACGTGGTCTTGCGTTAAGAAAAAGTGTTGAGAAGGCCTTTAAACTCCAGTCTAATTTCTGATACTACACTGGGATGTGCTAATTAAAGCAACTAAAGCTCTGTCGTCCATATCAGTTTAACCCATTTTGTACCGACCGGAATTTGTCAGCCTTATACATGTATATAGCACAAGTCCATTTCAAAATTTGATGGTGTGAAGTGTTGTCTAAATATATTTAAAAATTAAAAAAGATGACTGAACTTTTTGCAAAAAGAAGTTCCTGAACAGAAGCCGAGCTCGGTGGCGTCTGATCTGGGCCTGCACTTTTTGCTATAACCCGTTTTGTGGGATTCGGTACAAAATGAGTTAATACACAACACTCACAAACTTTGGATAAACATATCTCGGACGCCCTAGGCGAGCAACTCACGTTATTTCAATATACACCGATACATCCTAAGTCATTTCAGAATAAAGAAAGTGGGTTTGTGTCGTAATTTTCTCACTTTAATATTTTAAAAAAGACACAACGAAAGTAGCCTATACTCACATCATATTATATTTTTTTAAAACTTTTACCACCCTAAAATTGAAATTTTCAGATTAAAAAATCCTGATAATTTTAATATTTCTGCACATAACATACATTGCGGATACTCGGTAGAAACGCCTCGACGAGGCTGTTCAAACGAGAATAATATAATGACTCACATCTATTCTATCAGCCAATCAGACTACATTGTATAATGTTTTCGTTTAAATTCACAAACTGGTAGACAAACAGTATAGATCCTGATCAGATGGCTTCTTCAGAACTAATCTGATCTGGATCTACACTGTTTGCAATGTTAGGGGTTGTCGTGAACAGCAGGATAAGGGTTAATGCAATGTTAAAAAAAAATTGGTTTGTGGTTTTTTTGTCATTATAAACCTCACTTTTTCTATGCAATTAAGATAATCAAACAATCCATAAAACTAAAGTCGTCTTGCGCGGTATATCACGCCCCCACCCCCAACCCCACCACACACACACCTTCTGACATAAACGATCAATTTCATAGCATAGCCTTCGGGTGAACCATTGTGTATTGTTCATTTAAAAATGACAGCATCGTATATTATAGTTTAAGGGAGTAGGTGCGGGAAAGAAACACAGCTTCTGAAACGATTGCACAAATTAGATATTTTGCCAAATTTAATATTTTATTTCGGCTAAGCCCAGACAAGATTAAAATTAATTAATGAGACAAAGAAAAGAACCACTATGTTTGGACTTCATAAGAGAAAAAATAACACGATCCGGACGAAAGATTCTTACTTCTTATGTATGACTTTAAGCCACGAACCATAAATTCAGGGTGCTCATTTTTCTTATTTCTTCTCTAAAATATAGATTGTGGGTACTCGTTAGAACCGCCTCGCAGAGGCAGTTCTATCGCGTACCCACAAAGTATATGTATAAGAAAAACATCATAATTTTTCTTACAATTGCTGGTTTTGACCGTGAAATTTACAGTGTATTTGAATAGGCGTGTTTTCGTAATGATGGAAATATGCATCGTATTATAACTTATCGAGAACATTAAAGTTTTCTAAACACATGAATTAAAACACTGCATCTACAGGACTGGTGTAAAATCTAACAAACATTACCTAAACATGCCTATTCAAATGTAGATTGAAAATTTTACCGTCAAAAACTGAAAATTAGTTGATCCTCACAAACAATGATTGTCTTATTTCTGCTAAAAACATAGATTGTGTTTACTCGTTAGAACCGACTCAGTGAGGCGATTTTAACAAGAACCCACAATCTTTATTTTGAGCAGAAATGAGATAAAATAAAGAAAAAAAACTTTGAGCTTAAAATCATACGTTTGGCTGTTCTGTCGAGTCATCATCGTCATTCTAACGAGTCATTCAATCTATAATCAAGAGCAGAAATAAGAAAGAACTTTTTCTTAAATTGTTGTAAGTTGGCCGTGAAATTTACAATGTATTTGTATAGGCGCGTTTTCGTAATGGTGGAAATATACATCGTATCCTTCAAGTTTTCTAATTAAGCAGTAAGTAGTTTTCCTAGGCGAAAATATAATTAAAGCAAATCTTAAAACAAGCTTCAAAAGGTTGCAAATTAAAAACATAATTTTACATTATCAAAAATAAATAAATAAGTTATGAGTGCAAAGTTTTTAATTATGGATGTATATTGGTTTTCTTCAACAAAATATTCTTTCTAATTCTATCAATAATATTATCCATAGTGATACCGATTTTCAATTCTTATAACTTCTTTTGCGATTCATTCTAATATCCTGTGTATACAAGCCCTGCGTCTGTGTAATCTTTACACATTTGTGATCCGAAACTTCAAATATAGCTATTTTCTACAACCTGTGGGCCACTTTTAATAAACTGTTTTTCTAAATTTTTTATCACATGAATATAGATATTAAATAGATCTTTCTAGTGAGAGGTTATAGCGCACGGAGAAATTTTAACAAATATGACTTTTGAGCCTTTGAATTAAGGCTATTTTTCATTGTTGTAAAATACAAAGACTTAATAGGGAAATACCCCAGTGGCATTCATTAGAATCTGGGCCACTTTAAAATTTATTTCATTTCAACAAATTTGGTACCAAAATGAAGCAGATACATTTTTCTATCAAATGCGAGGTTATAATAATATCTTGTAGAAATGAAAATAAAAGATTTTATTAGTTAAATGACGGGCTCCTATATAACTCTATACATTTTCCTAGTATTACCTGTATGAAAACTAGCGACTGGCTGTGACGTCACAGAAGTGACAGATAAGGGTGGAGTAGTACCTGTAGTACGAGTATTCCTGCTTATGCTCCGGTTTTCGCCCACCTCTTATTAACGATCGGCTCGATATGAGTGAAATAATCTTGAAAGGGCCGTAAAACCAAAACCAAAAAAACAAACAACTTTTAACCCTTTACCACTCAGGGATTTTGTGAATTTCGCTGATTTTCACAGTGTTGCACCTGACAGCAACTTCAACTAGCCATTGTTTCATAATGGATGGTCTGTTTTACACCAAACTCAATATGAATGTTCATTGGGCAGTAGCCTTTCAAACGCAACCTTTCATAACTTGATCATTGTTGTCATGGTAAAGAGGGGGCATCTCAAATGTGCCAAAAAGTGTGTTTTCACATGAATTTTTGACCACATTTTAATCTTCACACAGCTGTCAAGGCAACAATTAAGGTGTTTGGCACTGGCCATTTTCACTGTTTGCAGCATGTTTTATCAGCATCAATTTTCAGGCATTTTTGACCCCAGACACCCTCGGATATAAATTTTAGCGGCCTGTTGGTCCATACACCCAAAATTTTTCGGGATGTGAGGGGGGCGTTGCCCCCTTCAATCCCCCCTAGAATATTTTTAGTGGGGAGGCGCGCGAAAAAACAGGTCACTTTTTTTTGCCCAACAAATCCTAAAGCAAACATAACTATCCAGGGGTAGAAATGCAGATTTTAGGTGCTTCTGGGGCTTAAAATAGGGGTGGGGGTGCAGACACTTAAAAACACGTATCTGAGTGGTAAAGGGTTAACTGAAATCTGGGAACATACTGAATTTTAGTCTAAAATGCATTAATTATATCTGAAATATTGTTTCTTGCAAAAAAATGATGAAAAAACATTATTTTGGTCAGTTGGGATTTTCTTCATTAACCCTTTACCACTCAGGGATTTTGTGAATTTCGCTGATTTTCACAGTGTTGCACCTGACAGCAACTTCAACTAGCCATTGTTTCATAGTGGATGGTCTGTTTTACACCAAACTCAATATGAATGTTCATTGGGCAGTAGCCTTTCAAATGCAACCTTTCATGACTTGATCATTGTTGTCATGGTAAAGAAGGGGCATCTCAAATGTGCCAAAAAGTGTGTTTTCACATGAATTTTTGACCACATTTTAATCTTCACACAGCTGTCAAGGCAACAATTAAGGTGTTTGGCACTGGCCATTTTCACTGTTTGCAGCATGTTTTATCAGCATCAATTTTCAGGCATTTTTGACCCCAGACACCCTCGGATATAAATTTTAGCGGCCTGTTGGGCCATACACTCAAAATTTTTCGGGATGTGAGGGGGACTTGCCCCCCTTCAATCCCCCCTAGAATATTTTTAGTGGGGAGGCGCGCGAAAAAACAGGTCACTTTTTTGCCCAACAAATCCTAAAGCAAACATAACTATCCAGGGGTAGAAATGCAGATTTTAGGTGCTTCTGGGGCTTAAATAGGGGGGGGGGGGGGTGCAGACACGTAAAAACACGTATCTGAGTGGTAAAGGGTTAAGCGTATCTTGATCCACTAAGAAAGGTATTCAGAAACCAAGATCTTCTTTTGTTTTTCGTGGCAACAAATGAGCGTTTCTTTTGCTCTTGAGTGTGCTGTGTACCGCACGTGTTTATACTGGATACATTCCGATGTCTTCCGAAAGTTACGTAAGCCGCGACAAGTGAAAATAGTTCTTTGGATATGTGTGTTCAGGAAGAGTCAGTACAGTCTTCACAATTCACGCAGTCAGATCAATGTCTTTTCTTTACTCAGAGAAAGGCTTTCGCACGTTGTCTATGACCCACGTGATTTAACAAAATGTTCATAAACATTCAGAAGAGTTACATGTACGTACCTCAAACGAATTGATGGATCTCGTTTTACGTACATGTTTATGTTACAGATGACTTTTCGGTGAGCTAGTAGTTTTTGTATTTGCTGCACATGGTTGCATTTTGCATATGTTTAAAGTTTTACAGGTCTGTTTTACCTAACAACGTTTTCCCTGGGCATTCTTATGCATAAGCACCAGTGCATTGCCCATTCTTTGTTCGCTAGACAATTGCCCTTCTTGAATTAGGAATAAGTGAAGGAGAGAGTAAGGCCGTAGAAAAGATCCTCACAACAGCCTATACATAAGTGGAAAAATAGATCGGACTGAATTGTGCTTCCGCACAGAGCTAAAGCGACCGAACATGACTGGTAAACATAGCCTGTTTGTGTGTTTGATTTGAGGTTTAACGTCCCCGTCAACACTGTAAAGGTCATTTTGGAGACGTTGCTTCCAATTTTGTGGGACTTTTACCCGACATTGAGATGAAATGACATGTCAAGCCCTGTCGCCCAATGAAACCAATAGGGTTTATTAGCATGGACGGTCCGCCTCGCACCGCGGTTCCTGGACAGACTTAGATCCTCTAAGCGGTTTACCAGTACTAGTGTGTGGGCTGGATTCAGCTCTGCGTGGAAGCATCATGCAGCCCATATATTTCTTCTAGCCCCTATGGGCGGGGGCCGAAACATAGCCTGGCCAGGCCCTGTGGTGCAAGACGGACCGTCCCTGCATATAAACCATAGCGGTTACTTTGGGCGGTAGAGCTTGAGATGTCATTTCATGTCAATGCCGTGTAAAAATCGCTTGATATTGGAAGCAAAGCCTCCAAAATGACCCCGTTAGTGTTGACGGGCGTAAAACCTCAACACAAACATAATAAGTGATTAACTGGCGCAGTGCAGTGCTTATTTTAGCTCACCTGCGCACGAAGTGCTCTAGGTGAGCTTTTGTGATCACCCTGTGTCCGTCGTACGTGAGTCATCCGTCGTCGGTCGTCCGTTGTCAACATTTATCTTGTTCACCCTCTAGAGCCCACAGTTTTACTTCAGCTGCCATGAAACTTGGCCAGAATGTTTGTCTTGATAATATCTAGGTCAAATTCGAATATGGGTCATGTCAGGACAAAAACTATGTCATTAGGTAAAATTTCTTTAAAGCCTTGTTCACCTTCTAGAAGCCAGAATTTTGCTTCATACTTCATGAAACTTTAGCAAAATGTTTGTCTTGATGATATTAAGGTCAGGTTCGAAGATGGGTCATGCCAGTTAAAAAACTAGGTCACGAGGTCAAATTTCTTTTAAGCCTTGTTCAGCTTCTAGATGCCAAAGTTTTACTTCAATCATCATGAAACTTTACCAGAATGTTTGCCTTGATGATATCTGGGTCGAGTTTTAATATGGGTCATGTCGGGTCAAAAACTAGGTCACTATGTCAAATTGCGTTAAAACCTTGTTCATCCTCTGGAGACCACAATCTTCATACAACTTTACCAGAATGTTTGTCTTGATGGTATCAAGGTCAAGTTCGAATATGGGTCATGTCATGTCAAAAACTAGGTCACTTGGTCAAATTCTTTAAAACCTTGTTCACCCTCTAGAAGCCCTAATTTTTCTTCAGTCTTTGTGGAACTTTGCCAGAATGTTTGCCTTGATGGTATCAAGGTCAAGTTTGAATGTGGGTATTGAATATTTAGAAAATGACTGACATTTTGCAAACAGTGAAGACCTTGGTGAGACGCCGCGATCTGCCGCTTCTGATCTGGGCTTGCATTGTGTGCCAGTGCTCTGTTTTGAGGTTTCCTCTCCCATTTAGAAAACACGCCTATCCAACTATATTGGAAAAATTTTACCTCCAATAAAAAATGGAATTTTCAGGTAAAACTCACGATATTTTTCATATTTCTGCTCAAAACATAGATTGTGGGTACATGTTAGAACCGCCTCATCGAGGCGGTTCTAACGAGTACCCACAATCTATATTTTAGAGCAGAAATAAGAAAAATAAGATTTACCCCTGTAAACCCCAATTTTTACTGTATAAAAGTGGCGTTCAAGGGTGTCAAAATCATTACGAAAACTCGCCTGTACAAATGCATTGTAACTTTACCGTCAAACAATGAATATTTTAAGATGGAAAATTGTGATATTTTTCTTATTTCTGCTCAAAATATAGATTGCGGATACACGTTAGAACCGCCTCATCGAGACGGTTCTAACGAGTACCAACATTCTATATTTTAGAACAGAAATAAGAAAAATAAAGTTTAGCTCTGTAAACCCCAGTTTTACTATATAAAAGTGGCGTTGAAGAGGGTCAAAATTATATAGCCGTGTTTTCGTGATGCGTGAAAAATAGGTTACATGTTAATTTCTGAATATTTTTCAGGTGTCTTCAGTTATGGGAGACACTATAATTCCCGCTTCCAAATTGACAGATGCTGGAATGAACATAATGGACAAGGAAAAGTCGCCAAAAATGTACACAGAGGAAACCCCCGGGTAAGTTGAAAACAGAACAAAGCTTTTGAAACATGCAGGAGAACTCCACTGGTTCAAACTCCGATGGCTTGTTTACCATGAATGAGTCGGGTCCGCAGAAAAGTCCTCAAAATACGAAATAGACATACGAGGGGTGATCAATAAATTCGAGAACTTTTGCTATAACTTAATAATGAAAAGCGATACTCACGAATACTGTTTATTATTTCTCGACATAGGGTCCCTTGACCTTGATACACTTTTGACATCTGTTCATCCACGTGCCGAATGCGTGACGTAAGCCGTCACGTGACCCTCCTTAAGCGCCACCGTTATAGCAGCCCATAGTTCATCTTGCGTCTCATATTTTACTCCACGCAGCTGATCCTTCACATTTGGAAACAGGAAAAAGTCACAGAAAGCCAAGTCTGGGCTATACTGTGGATGCGGTAGAGTTTCGATACCCAGTTCCTTGAGGGTGGACGTCACATGTTGAATCACGTGCACTGGAGCGTTGTCTTGGTGCAACACTAGTTATAGCAAAAGTTCTCAATTTTATTGATCACCCCACGTGATATAGGGAGACTTTCTTCATTTCATCTTGCAATTGTATGTTGTGTGTACTCATTAGAATCGCCTCGATGAGGCGATTCTAATGAGTACACACATCATACATTTAAAATATAGAACACCGAAAAGATACCCCACAATTATCTATATTGTGTCTCCTGGTATGGCAGCAATAGTAACATTCCGTGGCTCGAACTACCGCTGTCTCGAACAAATTTTCATGGTCCCAAACGGAAGTTAGATGGGGAACGGTAAAATCTACAGCATCTATATTTTTGTGTAACGATGCCTTGGGGAAGAAACAAAGAATGATTAGTATTGCCCTGTAAATCCTAGGTTTGTCTATATCAAGTGGAGTTTACTGGGTAGCTTATTACCCGGACTTGCTTACCTGATGCAGTGGTAACAGCAGCCTCGATGGACCGTGAAGGTCAAATTCTCAAGTAATGAGCAAAAAATAAAACGAACAGAAAAATAAAATAAAACTAGAATACTGTCGATGGCGCGCCATCGCAAATCCCCACGCTTTCTACAGAGGGCCCAAGTACCGAAAACCCCTCACCCTGGGCCCTAATTTGACCCCAGGGTCAAAATATTACCTGTATTATATTCTACTAATCATGCCCTTCAATTTGATATGCCACATGACTAGGTTCCAAAAAACGTAAATTTTGACCCTTTTACCCCTCCCCCAGGGCCCCAATCTGACCCCAGGGTCAAAACTTTACTTGTATTCTACTAATCACTCCTTCAATTTGATATTCCATATGACTATATTCGGTAAAATTTGAATTTTGACCCCCTGACCCCACCCCCCTCACACACACACAAGTCCAACCCCTTGGGCATGACCCAGGGGTCGCAGCCAAAATCCCGTTCAATATGTGTTACATATATCATTAATCATTACTTATGCAAAGTTTGGTTTCAAAATCTATAAAATTGACTTGGAAATTGAATTTAATTGATATTTGACCTTTGGACTCCTCCCCAAGGCCCCTGGAGCGGGGCCAAAAATAAATGTGACTTTGCACGCCCTCATCATGTAAGGAAGTTGTGTACCGAATTTGGTTACATTTCGACCAGTGGTTAAGGAGGAAAAAGCGTGACGGACGGACGGACGGACGGGGTCAGACGGACAGACGGACGAAGGCGTTCACAATATCCCCGAACTTTTTTTTTTAAAGCGTGGGGATAATAAAAAATAAGCTTCACCGTCTGTCATCGACACATATTGATAGATGGAGTGGAATGTAATTTAATTCTCGAAATAAATCGGTGTTATGAAACATATTTGTTTTATTTTAATTGCGTTTGAGTAAATCGTGCAATTTATTCGACCAGAATCATTTAACAGCCATTTAGATACCCGTCAGATCCATAACCTTGTTTTTGGACATATCAACGAATTGAAGATAAAAGGGTGTCACTTAAATGAACATTCTCGAAGTATAGCTTTAAGACACCAATTTGCAAATAAACAGGTTGCTGGTTGGTTGCTTATTCGCCTGTGCGGAAGGTGTTGCGATGTCAACAGGAACAACTGCCGCACAGAGGGAAGAGGCAACATCCATAGCAAAAGCAAATGCACGTGCACAACTATAATTTTCAATGTCGCATCACGAAAACATGCCTATATTGTTCTGACCCCCTTGAACCCCACATTTATATAGTAAAACTGGGGTTGACAGGGTGTAAACCTTATTTTTTTATTCCTGCTCTTAAATATAGCCCCCGCCCATAGGGGCTTGAAGACATATATGGGCTGCATGATGCTTCCACGCAGAGCTGAATCCGGCCCGCACCCAAGTACTGGTAAACCGCTTAGAGGATCTAAGCCTGTCCAGGAACCGCGGTGCGAGGCGGACCGTCCATGCTTATAAACCCTATTGGTTTCATGGGGCGACATGGCTTCAGATGTCATTTCATCTCAATGTCGGGTAAAAGTCCCACAAAATTGGAAGCAACGTCTCCAAAATGACCTTTACAGTGTTGACGGGGACGTTAAACCTCAAATCAAAAAAAAAAAATCAAAAATATAGATTGTTGGTACTCGTTAGAACCGCCTCATTGAGGCGGATCTAACGTGTGCCCACAATCTATATTTAGAACAGAAATAAGAAAAATATCACAATTTTTCATCTAATAGTTTTCGATTTTTCGGCGGTAAAATTTACAAAGTATTTGTATAGGCGTGTTTACGTACTGGGATGTGCTAGTAAATAGGGTTACGTATTTATTCCACAGGGTGAACAGTGATGAGGAACAGCTTGTGGTAGAGGAACCAGAAAAACTCAGCAAACAACGAATTCTTCTTCTCAACATCGCCTGGTTTGGTCTCAGCCTTATGTTTCTTCTCCTTTCTGTAGAAGGTAATTTGATTCATTACGCCTATATAAATATATTGTAAATTGTACCGCCGAAAACATCACGTGAACAAGTCCGTGAAATGAACACCCCCGTAAACCCTCTTTATATAGAGAAAACTGGGGTTTAATTTGGTATATCATAGTTTTCTTATTTCTGCTCCAAGACATATGTTGTCGGTACTCGTTAGAACAGCCTCAATGAGGCTGTTCTAACGAGCACCAACAGCCCATGTTTGCAATATAAATCAGAAAAATATCACGGATTTTCATCAGAAAAGTAGACATTTTGGAGGTGTGAAAAATGCACTATGTCGGACGGGTGTGTTATCGTACTGATAAAAAAAAATAAGATGAAAAACTGTGATTTTTCTTTCATTTCCGCTCAAAATATAGACTGTTGTTACATTTTAGAACCGTCTCATCGAGGCGGTTCTAACGAGTTCCCACACTCTATATTTCAGAGCATAAATTAGAAAAATAAAATTTTCCCATGTAAACCCTATTTTTAGTATATAAAAATGGGGTTCGATGGGATCAAATATTTAGGCGCGTTTTCGTGATGTTATCCCCTTTGAGTCTTTGAATACCATAGCCACAGATAAGAGAGGGTATTCAAAAATTACTTTTGCACGAAAACGTACGTTGTGGGTACTCATTAGAAGCGCCTCAGCGAGCGAGGCGCTTCTAATGGACACCCACAAACCCACAACATGTGTTTGTGCTGAAATTAGACAAATGTGGATACTTTTAGGATGAACAAGAGCTGTCACTTTAGGTGACTGAGATTTTGCAAAATTTCAAGGGAAGATAATTCAGCCAAAAATGACAACAGAGTTATGGCCCCTGGTCAGAATGTAGCCCTTGTGACGGGGAATAAATGTTTGAAGTTTCATGGGGCTAGGTCAAATACTTTTGAAGATATGATCAAGGTTAATGTTTTTGTGACGGACAGACAGACAGACAAACAAACAAACAGACAGGGACAGACAGACAAACAAACAAACAGACAAGGCAAATACTATATGCTCCCCGAATCAAAGATTCTCGGGGGTGAGGGGGGGGGGGGGGCATAAAAAGCGCTTATCTGGAGCTACATGTATGCCAGTGCATAGGAATTAATACATCTTTCTATGTACCTGTATGGTTTCTGTTGCCATACAACAGATTCAACACATTGCATTGCCTTACAAGCAAGTACTCTGAAATATAAACAAGGGATTCGAAATCAATGTTACAAATGATTTTAGAGAACAAAATAATCCTACAAATAATCAATGAAAACATGTTAAAGTTAGCTGTTCAATTTTTTCTGCTATTTAGTACGGGTAGGGAACATGCACACTCCATATTTTTCAGTTCTGTGGTGTATTTCTTGCTTCCAAAGGATAACCCTTCTATAGAACATATTTGAGATCCCTAAATAAAAAGAAGGCTGCTCTGGGTTCAGGTTTTTAAAGCATCTTTAGCTTAACGAGATCGTTAATGGTTACAATTTCATCTGTACAAACAGGTAGAGTATCTAATATTCTTACAACTTTCTCAGCCTAATTGCTATTAGCATACTGAGATGCCAAAAATATCTGCATCTGAAAATGACATCTGCAGCATCTTCTTGAAAATTTTTCCAGCATATTTTTGGCATACAGGTAAACAGTGTGGATAGGGTCCACACGAATTTGCAGCAGTAACTTATGAAAATACCCACCAGACAATAAAGCAGACACGACAGTTGTTGTGCCAGTCATCTTAAGGGTTAAATTATCAAAATTTCAGGAATTTATTACCTAATGACATCATTGTTTTTGAGCAAATGGTCCCTATTCTTTCAACTTATTAACCGTGTGTCGTGGGGTGACAATTGATGAATTAACATAGGGTCGGGGAAATTGTTCCAGACTCATTTTGACTTTAAATTGATATGTGCATGAAACTTTCTGTGTTCTAAAAGTGTAATTCGATCGACTGTTGATTCCGCATTAATTCTCGCGAAATTTAAGCCTGGAAACGAATAAGGAAACCTTGGAACCAAAAGAAAAAAAAAAAAGAAAAAAAAAACTTAAGGCTCCGATTCTGAAGAGCGGCTATGACTACATCGGTCGGCTCTGAAGAAAATAGAAAGGTAACACATATATTCAGAGCCGCTCTATATAATCAGAATATTTGTTTAATTCTTCGTTTTCGTCGTTTTTTATTCTCAATTCCTTTATTTTGCGCACGGGCAAAGGTTAGACAGTCAAAAAAAAAATCATTACTGCAAGTGTCTGTCTCTGGTCTGGGCTACACTGGAATCTTTTATGGGTATTGTTCCATTGTTCGACATACACGTTTTCAAACCGAGTCATATCGGGACAATCCAAGCATTTCTAATCCGTTTCTCTGCACCAGTCTAGAAGCTGCATTATATAAAATTAGGGCTTACGGGTAATAATAAACAACAGGGTTTGAGAAGTCATTTCATCTCGGTAACGGGTAAAAGTCCCACAAAATTAGACGCAACGTCCACAGAATACCTAGATAGTGTTGACGGGGACGTAAAACCTCAATACAAACAAAACAGATAATAATGAGTTGGAAATTATATATCTGAAATTGCAACAAAGGATGTAAATGTCAAAACTCTCTTTGAAAGGATAATTTGTAAAGTCTTGAAGCACGGGTGTTGTCTAAAACTTTGTTGGTACTGTATAAACAACGTGTTACCATTGTGATAACTCGCGCGTGTGACATAGTGCATTTTTCACATCTCCAAAATGGCTACTTTTCTAATGTAAATCCGAGACATTTTTCTTATAAATGCTCAAAACATAGGTTGTTGGTGCTCGTTAGATCTGCCGCATTGAGGCGGTTCTAACGAGTACCCACAACCGATGTCTTGGAGCAGAAGTAAGTGAAATAATGTATACCCCCGTAATAATGTATACCCCCGTAAACCCCATTTTCTCTATATGAAGTTGGGTTTGGGGGGGCGGGGGGGTCTTCATTTCACGGACTTGCTCACGCGATGCCAGGTCTGTGAAATACACTTATTATCGAGCAAACTGTGGTTAAACTACATAAATTGTCGCTACTCGTTAGGACCGCATCATTGATGCGGTTCTTAGTACAACAAAAATTATGTTTTAAGTACAAATAAGCCGATGTTAGTTAGAACCGCCTTAATGACGCGATTTTAAAGCAAGCCCTATGCTTTGAGTACAAGTAAGGTACTAGTCACAGATTGTCATCAGAAACGATACCTTTTTACAGCCAAGACAGGCGGTCTTTTTTCACCAGACCGCTCTTTTTTTAACATCTAAACAAACCGCCATAAAGCCTATTTTGTGTGAGTTATGTAGGAGAATGATATTTCTTTTTGTTTCTTCTTTAGATGTCTAGGCATCAGCACTTATGGCGCTTCCCTGACTAATTTCCAGACATTGTTAATACCTATCTGTAACAAAAGTAGAAATATGTAGGTACCTAACGTCCATCCAGATCATTTTCCGCTCGACCATACGTACAACGACAAATGAAAAGGTGCTCTCGCCGAAGTCTCAGCTCAGCCTACAAGCAATAGATAAGGTCGGTATTTTGTGATAACCGAAGGATAGTTTTTGTCAATTATGCATAAAAACCTATGTTGTGGTATTCATTAGTACCGCCTCGACGAGGCGGTTCTAATGAATACCCACAACATACAGTCGCACTTCAATGGCTCGAACACCTTTGGGACCACGAAAATCTGTTCGAGACAGGGGTAGTTCGAGCAACTGATGGTTACTGCCAGGAAGCATAACGAGATACTTTTAGACATCTTTTCAGCGTTCTATAATGAAAATGTATGCTGTGTGTACTCATTAGAATCGCCTCATCGAGGCGATTCTAATGAGAACACACAGCATACCTTTGCAAGATAAAAGACTAAAATCTCCTTAATTATCCCCCACTATTTCTTATGTAGAGGATTTCCCTAGGGGCTCAAGAATGGGTTCGACACATCCATGGTAAACGAGCCATCGGTGTTCGAGCCATCGAAGTTCTACTGTAGTTTTTTATGGAGAATTATGGAAAACTGTCCTTTAAATCTCACAAAACACGCACCCTATCTGTTGCTATGGGTTACTGTCTACAACTTTCCATTTCTACATGAAAAAGTTATCTGTTAATGGCTATCCATATAGCGCACAGCGAAGGCTGATCTGGATCTTCGGTGGACGCAAATGCCAAAAGAAATATTTTCACCAGGCGCGGTCCGTGTAATTGTGCGCCTTATTTTATGTCTTTCAAGCAAGATTAGTTCCGATATCTACGCCAGTAAATAATGACAAGATAGATATAGCTTACTTATAAAATGTCTGCAGAAGAATATAAAAATATTTTCTTTTAAATGTTATGGCTGCCTTTATCATCATATTATATTGCACTTTTAAGAAAACGATTTCGCAATGGTTCGCATCTTTTAATCATCTTGCTGAACTCCAGGTTTTGCATATCTAAGAAATGTCATGAAACCATAAGGATGTTACCTTTGTGTGCCACAGTCATTTCTTTAATCGGTCGAAAATGTCATGTTTCTGATGCAAAATAGAAAAATTATTCTTATTTCTCATCACGTGAACATGTCCGTGAAATGAACACCCACCTAAACCCCACTTTATACAGAGAAAACTCGGGTTTACGGGGGTAGACATTATTTTTCTTGTTTTTGCTCCAATAAAAATAAAAAATGAGTTCCTTTAAGAGCAATGAAAACATTCATAAGAAAGAAGATGGGTCATACTACGTAGTTTCGGCTAATAAAGCCCCATCAGTGACCCTGTAATGATCCGGCAAAGAAAGCCAGAGGAAACATACTGCAATTTTGCGAATTTCGAATAGGCAGTCGACCTAAAGACTGATATAAACCAAAATGGGGTCCAAATAATTAAAAACCTGTCTAGAATATGATTCTAAACCAATAATGCATTTCTGATTTCTCAGAATATTCACGCTGATCTCAAAGGACCGAAAGTGTGTGTGTGTGAATTCGGGTTTAACGTCGCTTTCAACAATTTTTCAGTCATATCACGACGGTGTCTGGTTGCGACAGGGAGCTCAATGCTCACGTTTATAGTGCTGCCTCACTGAAGTATCATGTCCCAGACACATTACATGATACCACATCCAGTCACATTATCCTGACACTGGATCGACCAGTCCTAGCTCTACCCCGTAAATCTGAGTGCCAAGCGAGGAGCAGCTAGTACCATTTTTAACGACTTTGGTATGTCGCGGCCCGGGATCGAACCCGAGACCTCCCGTTCCCCGGAGCGGACACTCTACCAACTGAGCTATCGGGGCCGGTAAAGGACCGAAAGTAAAATATAAACTGCACTATGGTTAATGTACGGGGAGACGTTTTACGGCCGCCACACGGCACAACACCAGCTGCAGTGAAGGCAAATAAAAATCAAAAATGAGTTCCTTTAAGAGCAATGAAAACATTCATAATAAAGAAGATGGGTCATACTACGTAGTTTCGGCTAATAAAGCCCCATCAGTGACCCTGTAATGATCCGGCAAAGAAAGCCAGAGGAAACATACTGCAATTTTACGAATTTCGAATAGGCAGTCGACCCAAAGACTGATATAAACCAAAATGGGGTCCAAATAATTAAAAACCTGTCTAGAATATGATTCTAAACCAATAATGCATTTCTGATTTCTCAGAATATTCACGCTGATCTCAAAGGACCGAAAGTAAAATATAAACTGCACTATGGTTGATGTACGGGGAGACGTTTTACGGCCGCCACACGGCACAACACCAGCTGCAGTGAAGGCAAATAAAAATCAAAAAATGAGTTCCTTTAAGAGCAATGAAAACATTCATAAGAAAGAAGATGGGTCATACTACGTAGTTTAGGCTAATAAAGCCCCATCAGTGACCCTGTAATGATCCGGCAAAGAAAGCCAGAGGAAACATACTGCAATTTTGCGAATTTCGAATAGGCAGTCGACCCAAAGACTGATATAAACCAAAATGGGGTCCAAATGGGGTCCAAATCTTGGGGTCCAAGACATAGGTTGTGGGTATTCGTTAGAACCGCCTCAATGAGGCGGTTCTAACGAGCACCCACAACCTATGTTTGCAGTATTTATAAGAAAAATATCACGAATTTTCATCAGAAAACAATCAGTTTGGAGATGTGAAAAATGCACTATGTTGCACGGACGTGTTTTCGTAATGTGCTGCAAAATTGATTACCAGTGCTCGTCAGAACCGCCTCATTGAGACTGGTCTCACGAGTACCTCTTATCAGAAATAAGGAAACTCATGTTTGTCATGATGTGTAAAAGGAAAAATATTACACGAGAAAGTCTTGCATCACAAAATCATATAAGACAAATCATGCCTTAATTATTCGGATTATTTATCCCAGAATACTTAAAATGCTGCTTTTTGCACACAATGATTAAATTTATCAAGATTTCTTTATTGTAAACATTTATGGCAGCGCAGTGTCTTGATTTTCATTGTAATTTAAAACTGTATATTAAATACGCACACGAACCCCTTTGATCTGGACACATTCCCACCAAGTGCTCTATTTAAAGGCTGCACAATTAATGCTCTCTAAGTACCCGACATAAGAGCTACACGTTCAATCTAGGTACTCCTCATAAGAGCGTCAAATGCAATCTAAGTACTTGACAGAAGAGCTGTATATTTTCTCTAATTATTCCAATGTAGAGCTGCACATTGTCTGTTAGAACTCCATATAAGAGCTGTCCATTCGCTCATGTTACTCCACATAAGAGCTGCACATTCTGTCTTAGTACTCCCCTTAAGAGCTGAACTTTCTAAGTACTGCATATAAGAGATGCACAGTCCTTGTTGGACTTGGGGTCTCTTCTACGGCAGGGTCTGTCGGAGCCTTTGTGGTGGCTTAATAAAAATTCAGAAAATACGTGGTTGCAATGACTTCGGCGTCCAATTTCGTAAGGTCGTTCTTCGATATGGGAGGATTGGGTGCAACATAAGTGTTATACGACAGACTGCATGCATGGTGGTTGACCCAGTCGCGGTTGATAACTTTGCTTCCCTCTTTAATTGCACGCCGGTGGGTCAGGCCTCAGATTCTATGACGGTTCCAGCGTAAATCGTACTGATAGTTAGAGAGAATCTAAGTTTATGTAATGTTGGTTGGTGCCTGATGCTCTGTCTCTGGTTGGGCCAATCGGAGCCAAACTGTTGGTTTTCTTTTGCTCCAGCATTTCAGTGGTTTCTTGCTCTCGACTCCTCACCGTTGTTTCATCTCTGTGGTTATTTGATTTTTGTGTTCACGAAGATGTTGCACTAATGCGTTAGGAGGCCTTTATGCGGACGGAACACATTATGTGTCTGCATCGCGACGGAAGTAAGGGCGAGGATTGTGGCCACGTGAAATCGATTTAAGCTCCCCCCCCCCTCCCGCACTACCCCCAGTGGAATTCGTTTCAATGGCGGTTCTTCTGTCGTGGTTTATATTTGTTATGGCTTGTCTTTAAGTGTGTGTGACGTGTGTGTGTGTGTGTGTGTGTGTGTGTGTGTGTGTGTGTGTGTGTGTGTGTGTGTGTGTGTGTGTGTGTGTGTGTGTGTGTATCGCTTATATTATTATGTTTTGGATAGCAAATTGGCCATTTTGTGGGAAAGTAATTGTCATTTTGGCTTTCCGCTATTGATGTTTCCATTAGGATCTAGTTGTTTCATGTTTGTGATTCTTTCCCTTTGGTGTTGCTGATGGGGGCTGTGGGTTAATTGTATCGATTCCTGATAATTGCATTCACTTCTATTTTGTTAGTATTCCATATAAGAGCCCATCTTTTCTCTATGTACTCAGCACAGGGGCTGCACATTGTCTATAAGCACTCCACATAGGAGTAAGAGTTTTACATTCTCTCTCAGTACTTAGCATAAGAGCTTTACATTCTTTGCAAGTAAACCAGATAAGGGCTACACATTCTAAATTCGAAGCATACGAGCGGCACATTCTTTCTTAGTACTCCACGTGAGTGTTGCACACACTTTCTATGCACTGTATATAAGAGCTGCATATTCCCTCTTAGTACTCCACATAAGAGCTTTACGTTCTCTTTTTGTACTCAAGGTAAAGCTGCTGATTCTCTCCACAAAAGAGCTTCGCATTCTCTCTATGTACTTAGCATTAGAGCCTTATATTCTCCATAAATACTGAACATAAGAGCTATACATTCTCTCCAATTCGTAACATCAGAGCTGCAGATTCTCTCAAGGTTCTCAATATTGTCTCTAGGCTCTCAACATAAGAGCTGCATATTCTCGCCAAGTACTCAATATATGAGCTGCCTCTCAACATAAGAGCTGTATATTTTCTTTTAAGTACTCCACATAAGAGCTTCGCTTCACATTCTCTGGAAGTACTGCACATAAGAGTGCACATTCTTTCTTAGAACTCGCAATAAGCGCTGCATATGCTAGGTGCTGCATATAAGAGCCACATGTTCTCTTAGTTTTCCACAAAAGGGCTGTACATTCTCTCTAAGTTCTCCATATACAATTTGGCCATTTCTCCAAGAACTCCACATAAAGACCTCAAAATTTTCTAAGGGTTCCACATAAGCCACGCGTCTTCTGTCTATGTACTGCACATAAGAGCTGTACATGCTCACTTAGTACTGGACATAAGAGCTGCAAATTCTCCCTATATACTCGACATGAATTGCACATTCTGGACTAGAAATCGACATAAGAGATGCACATCTTCGTAAGAGCTGCAGATTCTCATAGTACTCCACATAAGAACTGCACATTCACTCTAAATGCTAGACATAATAAATGCACATCCTCTCAAAGTACTGAACAGAAGACTTGTACATTCTCTCTTAGCACTTCAAATAAGAGCTGCACGATCTCCCTTAGTACTTCACATAAGAGCCACACGATCTCCCTAAATACTAACTTAAAAGCTGAATATTTTAAGACCTCCACTTTGGAGTTACATACAAGTACTCCAAACATGAGCTGTACTTTCTGTCTGTGTACTTAACATAACAGCTGTACAGTCTCTCTAAGTACTCAACATAAGAACTGCACAATCTTTTTCAGTACTGCACATAAGGGCTGCATATTCTCTCTAAGTATTCCACAAAGGAGCTAGTCATTCTCTCTCAATACTGGACTTAAGAGCTGCGCATGTTCTTTAAGTACTGCAGATAATAACAATACATTCTCTGTAAGTCATTAAAATAAGTACTGCGATTAAAAATACCCAACTTGAGAGCCGTACATTCTCTGTAAGTACTTCAGTTAGAAGCCAAATGGTGTACCTAAGCGCTCCGCATAAAAGCTGCACCTGTCTCTAAGTACTGGACATAAGAGCTACAACTTCCCTCTCGGCATAAGAACTGAACGTTCTGTAAGAACTCCGCATAAGAGCTACACATTCTCAATAAGTACTTCACACAACAGCTGCACAATATCTCTAAGTACTGCACATAAGAACTGCACATCCTCATTGAGTACTGCACATAAGAGCTGCAAACTCTATAGTATTGCACATAAGAGCTATGCATTCAATCTAAGTGTCCCCTTTAAGAGTTGCGAGTTTTTAGGTACTTTACACAGGGGATGCTCATTATCTTTAAGTAATGCATATAAGAGCTGCACATTATCTCAAAGAATCCACATAAGAGGGACACATTTTCTCAAAGTGCTGCATATAGCGCTGCACATTCTCTGTGAGTACTCCGCAAAAGAACTGCACATTCTCTCTATGTACTTAATACAAAAGCACATTATCTCTAAGCACTACACATAAGATATTCAGTTTCTTTTTTTCTGGCAAAAGAATATGCACTGTACAGGTTAACCGCTGACGCATAAGCCTACCCAGGAAAAGGGTGGATAGGTAAACTAACCGGCTCAAAAATGACCTCAAATAGTGTTGACTGGGTCGTTAAACTCCAATACAAACAACCAAATCAATTTCTCTATAAGTACTACGCATAAGAGCTGCACAATCTAAATACTACACATAAGAGCTGCACATTATCTCTAAGTGATTCACAAGTGCTGCACATTATCTCTCAGTACTCCACATAAGAGCGACATATTATCTCTATGTATTACATTTTAGTGCTGCACATTCTTTTTTTAGTAATCAGCATAAGAGCTGCACATTTTTTGTAAGTACTCCGCATAAAAGCTGCACATTATTTTTAGTGAGTGAGTGAGTGAGTTTTAGTTTTACGTCCCACCAACAGCTAAGGTCATACGCAGACGGGACGTCGGTTTAAAGACTCATCCGAAAGTCTGGAGAAGCCCGGGATCGATCCTGCGATCCTTGGTTTACAAGGCGAGTAGCGTAACCACTGCACCACGGAGGCTTCTAATTATTATTTTTTAGTACTTCACACAATAGTTCCACAATAGCTCTTATTATCGCACATAGAGTTGCACCTCCTCAGAAAGTTCAAAACAAAACATCTTCAAACGCATTCTTTATTAGTACTGTAAATGAGAGCTGCCCCTTCACCCTAAGTACTCCATAGAAGAGTTGCACATTCCACTTAAGTACGGCACATATAAGCTGGACATCCTCTCAAAGTACTATACATAAAAGTTGCAAATTACATGTATCTTTAAGCTCTCCACATAAGAGCTGCACACTTTTTTCTCATAAATTACCTCAAAAAAGAGCTGCAACTTCTCTGTAAAATCGGCATATCAGAGCTGCTCATTCTCTGTTAGCTATCCAGATACGGGGATGTTAAACCTAAATTCAAACAAACAAACATTCTAAGTACTTCACATAAAGGCTAAATACTCTAAATAAGAACTACCCATTCTATCTAAGTACTCCACATAAGCGTTGCACAGTCTCTTAAATACTCTTAGAAAGAGCTCATAGTAAAGCACGTAAGTGCTGCACATTATCTCTAGGTTCTATATAAGAGCTGTCCATTCCCTCTAAGTACTCTATATAAGAGGTACACATTCTACCAAAGTACGTCACATCTGAGTTATACATTATCTCTTGGTATTGCACATAAGAGCTGCACATTTCCTATCAGTACTCCACATAAGAACTTCATATCATCTCTTAGAACTCGACATAGAAGCTGCACATTCTCTTTAAGTACTTCTTTAAGAGCGATTCATTCCTATTTTAGAACATTACATATGTTTGCACATTTGCTCTAAGTACATCACATAAAAACTACACATTCTAGCTAAGTACTTCAAATAAGAGCAGCACATTCTATCTAAGTATTGCACATAAGGATTGCACATTGTCTCTAGGTGCACTATAGCATTCTCTCTAAGTACTCCACATAAGAGCTGTACTTGCTGTCTATGTTCTTCACAAAGATCCGTCCATTATCTCTACAAGTGCTATAGTTCGAACAAATTGACCTGAGACTGATGAACTCTATTAACATAATTTCACACCCGACTGAATGCATGTATTTATCTTCCCCGTCTCCCGAAAATGACGATATTGTTATTCAATACATAGAGGTCGGTAAATGGGCCGCTATTCACGTGATGTCGAAAATTCGCGAGAGGGTTACGAAAGCCGACGTATTAGGCGATAACACTGACAAATTTATTCCATGCATAAAGGTTAGTATCAGGTCAATTTGTTCGAACTATACATATTCACTCTAAATACTCTGCATCATAGCTTCGCAATCTGTCTAAGTACATTATAGTTGCGCATACTTTTAAGTTCTTCACATAAGAGCTGCACATTATATGTATCTACTGCACATAGTGCTGCAGGCTCTCTATTAGAACTGCACATAACAGCGGCACAGTACTAAGCACTGCATATATGAGCTGCACATTCCCTCTTTGTACTCAACATAAGAGCTGTGCATTGTCTCTAAGTTCTCGACATAAAAACGCATTCTCTTAAAGTACTCCTCATTGACATGCACATTCTTAGTGCTCCGCATACAAGCTGCGTATTATTCCATAAAAGCTGCCCATTTTCTTTAAGTACGTTATATAAGAGCTGCACGATCTATCTAAGTACTGTGTATTCCTTATAAGTACTCCACACAAGAGATTCTCTCTTGAGTGCGTCACATAAGAGCTACACTTTCTCACTAAGTACTTTATTATTTAAGAGCTGCACAGTATATGTAGGTCTGCCCATTCTCTCTAAGTACTGAACGTGAGAGATGCATATTGTCTGTAAATGTTCCACATCGTAGCTGCACATTCTCTGTAAGTACTGCATATAAGAGCTTCATATGCTAATAATTTTACGTAGTTTTCCATAACAACTGCACATCATTCCCTCTAAGTACTCCACATGAGAGCTGGGATGTATATATTGTGAGTGCCTTGTGTGCGCGCAACTCCTTTAACAGTAATGAACCAATCGGTTTGAAACTTGGCAGATTTTGTTTGCATGGTCTGAAAATATGCACATGTTTTAGTGTATAAATGAAAATATATTTGTCAGTTTTTAGTGGGTACCTTGGGCATACAACACTTACATTGGTTGACCAATCGTTTTGAACTACGCAAGTGTATACAGCATGATCTGTAGGTAGTTTGCGTAACTTCTCTTACAGTTGTTGAAAATTCATTGACATCTTGGACCTTGATGTGTGCAGGGTGAGCAGGGTGGGTGGTGATAATCAAGTTGTCAAAAAGGCGGGGGACATGATTTCCCTATGAAATGCATCACGTAAACATTTCCGTGTAATGGAACAGCCCTGTTAACCTTATTTTATATAGACTGAATTGGGGTTTAGAGGGGTATATAATATTTTCCTTATTTCTACTCCAAGACATAGGTTGTGGTATCGTTAGAACCGCCTCAATGCGGCAGTTTAAACGATCACCCTCATCTTATGTTTGAAGTATAAATAAGAATATCAATTTTTATCAGAAAAATGACCGTTTCGCAAATATGAATGAATGTACATAGAGAGTACCAGGTTCGTGTCATTTGATATCAAGTTTATCAGGCAAGGCTTCGAGAACGCATGTAGAATCGCGAGGCCGAGCCTGATAAACTTGATATCAAATGACACAAATCTGGTATTCTATTTATCAGTTTAACCCCTTGTACACACTTTAAATATGCAATTTACGATAGGTTATCGATAGTCCTCAGTTCGTCCAAACATTCATCGGTCCATATATTTAGTATCATCTGATCGTAATTTTTCCTATGATTATTTTTTATGTATTTTTTTTCTCCAGTTTTTCCAGTATTTAAAACATTTTTGCCATTATTTCCAGTAGTACGGGTCATTCGTAAAAGTGCAACGTCACGTTGACCTGATAAAGCTCCCTTGTCCTGAGATAGCATATCTTTATCAGGTAAACGTGTTACAATACAATTTATATAAGGGGTAACTGATAAAATGTCATACGGGTGTGTTAGCGTAATTGTTGTTCATATGTCTTTTCAGTTGTACCTGCTCAAATTCAATCTCTAGTTGGTTCTGCAGCGAAAGGACGGTGGCTAGGTGGCATGGTTGCCACAGGAGCAGGTTGGTAAACATACAATATAAATCTTTGGTTCAAAAACATTTGGGACCATAAAAATCCCTCTAGACAAAGTAGTACATGCCAAAGCGCCGTGTGAGAAGATATAGAGTTTGTCATTACGCAAACACGCCTATACAAATACATTGCCACTTTTATCGCCGAAAAAAATGAAGATTTTAAGATGAAAAATTGTGGCATTTTTCTTGTTTCTGCTCAAAATATAGATTGTTGGCACTCCTCATCGAGGCGGTTCTAACGAGTACCCACAATCTATATTTTAGAGCAGAAATAAGAAAAATAAGGTATACCCCCGAAACCCCAGTTTTACTATATAGAAATGGGGTTCAAGGGGTCAAAATTATATAGGCGTGTTTTCGTGATGGTGGCGATTCTAATGGGTGCACACATCATACCTTTTTCATGATAAAAGATTTTCATAAAAAGATCCCTTCATCACGAAACATGCTAATATATAATTTGGACACCCTTGAACCCCACTTTTATATAGTAAAACTGAGATTTACAGGGGTACATGTTAACCTGTTTTTATCTTTTTTTCTGCTCTAAAGTATAGATTGTGGGTACCCGTTAGAACCGACTATATTTAGAGCAGAAATAAGAAAAATATCACAATTTTTCATCTAAAAATGTCCGTTTTGTCGGCGGTAAAGTTTACAATGTATTCATATAGGCACGTTTTCGTAATGAGATTCGAAAAGAGTTCTCTGGGGGCTCAGAAACGAATTAGACTGACCTCTTAGCCACGATAAGCATGACATCGGTGTTCGAACCATTGAAGTTTTACCGTACCATTATAAGGAAATCTAACCTAATGAGAAAGTAAATTTCGCACTATTGTTTCGCAATAGAAAAAATAACCGCGCCCATTGAGATTGGTTTAGCTCACCTGAGCATAACATGCTCAATGAGAGCTATTGTGATCGCTCTGTGTCCTCCGTGCGTGTGCGTCATGCGTCATTTTGCTTCAAACGACATCTTCTAAACCAGTGAAATGATTTTTAAATAATATCACAAAATATTCCTTCGGTGACCCTCTACCAAACTTGCTAAAATGGTTCCTCTCCTCTGAACAAGATGACCACCAGAACTAAAAATAGAAAACAAAAACGTTTAAACAACACCCCCTTCTAGGCCAATGGCCCGATTTAAAAATAATTTCACAGAAATTATCCTGGGGTGACCCTCTACCAAAATTGCTAAAATCGTTTCGCTCCGCTGAACAAAACGGCCACTAGAGTCCCTTTAACGACATTCCTCCTTTTAGTAATTCAATAGCCTGACTTCCAAAAAAAATAATCACATATATGGTCCTTGTGTACTTACCCTATCTCAAATTTGCTAAAATCGTTCAGCTCCCCTATGGAATGGCGCCAGAAAAAAATGTAAACTACATCTTCTAAGCCAAAGGCCCAAATTCAGAATAACTTCACAGAAATGGTCCTTGCATGACCATCTATCAAATTGATGAAGTTGTTCTGCTCTGTTGAACAAATGACCACCAGAGCTAAAAATATAAACAAGAGGACCATGAGGTCCTGATCTCTCCCCTGAGCCCTATGTATTATTTGACCCCCTTTTCCCCATCTAAGTGACTATTATCTTTGGCACTGATAAATATCAAGGGCAGACGATGCAATAACCAAAAGTGACAGTTCTTGGCCTTAACATGTTTCTTTTCATGTTTTATATCTGCAAAATGTTCAAGATATTACATATGGCAAAGGAGAAAAAAATGTAAAAAAAATCAAATTCATTCAGGGCAGCTCACTCAAGATCAAGGATGGACAGAGTGGTGGTCCTTGGCTATAATATGCTTCATTTAAAGGTCTATATAACTGTGAAGTACCATCCATCCGGATATTCCATAAGGTAAAGGAAAATCTTGTAATGGGAAATGTTAACGGCTAAAACTCTGTCAAATGTGAACGTATTTTGCCTATTAACAATCCCAAACAGACTTTCATTAGCGGTCTATTTATCTGTGAAGTTTCCTTCTAATATTCAATAAAGAAAATGAATAAAAGTTCAAAACACATTTAATGAAGATTGTTAACGGCCTTAACTCTGTCAAAATGTTAAAATACGAAGACAATTCATGAAAAAATATTCAAGTTATCAGTCGATCGTAAACGCCCAAACAACACTTATTTCGAACTGAAAAAGGCCGTAACTCTGAAAATATTAACAAATTCCGCCCATTAACAATCCCATACCACTCATTCCCGGTATAAACATGCAAAATCTGTGAAAAATTACTCAAGTTATCTATCATAAATGGTGCGGAAGGATGGACAGACACATGAAAGTGTATTATAATACCACACCACTAATGCATTATTCCACTTTTTCCCATTTAAAAGCCAAATGTCCAAATTTTGACCTTGGCGTAAAATAGTCAAAATAAACCTAGGGTCATCATTTTTGCAAATTTGGTAGTACTCAATCACCTGATGCTACATACCAAGTTTCAAGACAATCAGCCAAGTGATTCTGGAGATGAAGATTCTTAAGGTTTTTACCATAGTTGGGCATGGCGGCCATCTTGGTCACATGACCTGGACCATTCAAATAAATTGGCATTCCCTCAGTGTCCTTAATACATATGAAATTCAAATGAAATTGGGACAGTGGTTTCAGAGACAATATATTTTGAAATGTCAATGGGCCTGCAATCCAAGCGACCTTGTGCCAAGATCATCAAATGAACTTGACCTTTAGCATTCATATTATATCTATTCTCATGTCACAGACCACAATATTTTTCAAAAAATGTATTGTTCCACCTTTTCAACATTCAAAGGCCAAATAATTCAATTTGACCTTCACGTAAAATAGATCACAGTCAAACTAGTGTCATAATTGTCAAGTTGCTAGTACTCAGTCACCCAATGCTACATACCAAGTTTCAGGACAATCGGTCAAGTGGTTCTGCAGAAGAAGATTTTTAAGGTTTTTACCATATTCCGGCATGGCGGCCATATTGGTCATGTGGCCTGAAACATTTGAATAATTTTTGTTCCCTTACGGTCCTAAGGCTGAACGTAAAATTTAAATGAAATTTGCCTCGTGGTTTTAGAGAAAATGAATTCTAATATGTCAATGGACCTGCAATTCAAGTGACCATGGGCCAATGTCATCGAATGACCTTGACCTTAAACATTCATAGTAATTCATTTTTTACGTATTCTCATATCACAGACTACAATATTTTTCGAAAAATGCATAGATTTACCTAATTCCCACTGAAAAGCCTCAGGAGCCAAATTTGACCTTGTCCTTAAAATAGGTCACGGTCAACCTATGTTCATCATTTTTGCAAACCAGGTAGTACTCAGTCAACCGATGCCACACACCAAGGTTCGAGACAATCAGCGGAGTGGATCTGGAGTAGAAGAATGTTTAAGTTTTTTTTTACTATATTTGACATGACGGCCATTTTTGGTCATGTGACAGAGACCATCCTTGCAAACTTTTGTTCCCCTATTCCCAGGAGGCTGCATATGAATTAAATTGAAATTGGCCCAGCGGTTTCAGAGAAGAAGTCTTTTGAAAATGGTGGACGACGGAGGCCTACCAGCCTATAAGCTCCTCTGGAGTCTTTGGCTCAGGTGAGCTAAAAAGCTTTAGTCGACACCTTCCAACGCAACAGCCTGATTTCAAAATAATTTCAGAGAAATGGTTTTAGGGTGCCCTCTCTCATAAATGTTAAATTCATTCTGCTCCGCTGAACAAAATGGCAGCCAGAGCTAAAAAAACAGAAAAACTTTAAGCAACATCGCCTCCTAATCCAATAGCCTGGTTTCAAAGTAATTTCACAGAAATGTTTCTATGGTGCTCTCTCTCATAATTGCTATTTTTTTCCGCTCCGCAGAACAAAATGGCCACTAGAGCTATAAACAGAAAAATCTTTATACGGCATCTTCTAGGCCAATGGCCCAATTTCAAAATAATTTCACAGAAATGGGTCTAGGATGACTCTCTACCAAAATTGCTAAAATCATTCCGCTCTGCTGAACAAAATCGACACCGGAGCTTAAAATCGAAAAACCTTCAAACGACATCCCCAATTTCAAAATAATTTCAGTTTATCATGAAATTAACGTTGTGAGTCACAGGTTTCATTATGCCCACATATACTTGATAAGACCCAGGAATATCAACCATAGGTCAGCTTTTCAAAATTCAGGATGCCGTCAGTTATCATATCATTTAAATTTGATCATTTAAAATCCGGAACATAGGCTAATATTTTTGCTGCAGAGATTTTAGTAGCTTCTGCTGCTCGCATTTTTAGCCAAAAAAATATGTTTATTAGCTATTGTACTTGGTAGACTATTAAACATTTTGGCCATAAAGGGTCCATTAATCTAACAAGGTTTAGAACAATTGGGCCCATATATCTATATGTTAACCCTTGTCCTGCTTAGCCCGTATATGCCTTAACTTTCAAACAATGAAGATCAAGATCAGATGGCTTCTGAAGCCATCTGATCAGGATCTTCATTGTCATTCAGCTCATGAATTTGGTGCAATAATTTGCATCAAGTAATCTGATTGGTTGATAATCAGTAGTGGGCGTGGCATATGTAAATATTCAGCAGGTCAAGGGTTAAATGAAAAGCAGAGCACATAAGGACTAAAAATACCATTTAGTTTTAACAGCATTTATTTGATTACTGCAACATGGTCCAGAACTAGAATGGCTCAGGATCAGACGGCAAGTACAGCTCATATTTAACCCTTATCCGGTTGAACACGACAACCGCTACCATTGCAAACAGTGTAGATCAAGATTAGATTGCCTCTCCGACTGATAAGGATCTTCACTGATTTTCACTCTGTTGAAGAATTGAACGAATTATGTAATTTGATTGGCTGATTATCAGGAGTAGGTGTGGCTGAATTAATTCAGCGGGAAAAAGAGTTAAAAGTAATCTTTCGATAGCCGTTTTTCTTTTTGTGAACATATGTTTAATCCTTAAGACGCCAATAAAAATATGTCTGTAAATGTCGTCTGCTATGTCATCTGCCGCTTCGGCTTGGAAACTTTTTAAAATAGAAGTGAAGGCAATGATCAGGAATCGATACAATTAACCCACAACTCCCATCAGAGACACCACGGGAAAGAAATACAAATATGAAACAACTAGACCCTAATGGAAACATCAGCAGCGGAAAGCCAAAAGGAAAGTTACTTTCCCACAAAATGGTCAATTGGCCATCCAAAGCAAAATAAAATAAGCGATACACACACTCAAAGACAAGCCATAACAAAATAAACCACGACAGAAGAACCGCATTGAAACGGTCAGTGAAACGACTCCGCTGGGGTGCTTAAATCGATTTGACGTGGCCACAATCCTCGTCCTTACTTCTGTCGCGATTTAGACAAATAATATTTTCAGTGCGTATGAAGCAACATCTCGGTGAACACTAAAATCAATCAACCGCAGAGATGAAACAACGGTGAGGACATGACAGCAAGAAACCACTGAAATGCTGGAGCAAAGTAAAACCAACTGTTAGACTCTGAAAACGTCTATAGAAGTCTGATCTGGATCCACACTGTTTGCAGCCATGGCTTTTAAAATACAAGCAAAGAACAAAGCAGACGGCAATTGCTGTGATTTGCATTTTATGGGTTAAACGTAATCTCATGATAGTTCCTTGATTTAAACAATTTTATAAACATACATTTACCAATTTGTAACGCTGGCCTTGGTAGCTCAGTCGGATGCGCCTGGCATGTGATCAGGAGGTCGCGAGTTGGATACCTGTTTTGGTCGGCAATTCTTTTGTGGAGATTGATCATGAAATCTTTGCTGCGGTCATTCCCTCCCTGTCGCTGATTCAAGAAGAACAATTGTCAGTTTTTGGCGAAAGATTTGCACTATACTGGTTAATCGTTTTAGTATTAGTCTGCCCAGGAAGTGCGATTAGGTAATAGGTAAACTTACCCGCTCGATGTGACCTAAAGTCGTAAAACTCCAAAACCAGCAAAAAAAATCAAACAAACAAACAAAAACACAATTGTAACAACAGATCAAATAATACCATTTCATGCTCTTTGATTTCAGCTCTGACATTTTTCGTTAGTCCATTGATAGGCATGAAGAGTGATAGAAGTACGTTCAGTGTGGGTAGGCGAAGACCTGTCATGGTGCTAGGAGCTATTGCTCTCTGGTAAATAGCTGGTAAACTGTAGATATATATACAGTCGAACTTCAATGGCTCGAACACCTTTGGGACCTCGAAAATCTGTTCGAGACAGGGTTAGTTCGAGCCACTGAGATTACTGTCAGGAGGCATAACGAGATACTTTTAGACATCTTTTCGGTGTTCTATAATGAAAATGTATGATGTGTGTTCTCATTAGAATCGCCTCATCGGGGCGATTCTAATGAATACACACAGCATACATTTGCAAGATAATAGACTTAAATCTCCCTAATTACCCCCCACTGTTTCTTATGTAGAGGATTTCGCTAGAGGCTCAAGAATGGGTTCGACACATCCATGGTAAACGAGCCATCGCTGTTCGAGCCATCGAAGTTCTACTGTAGATTTAGCATAATGCTGTCATTTTATCTTAAAAACGTATGTTGTTTATACACATTAGAAACGCCTCGATTTTCCAAGACATTACAATAACACACCCGTGTGAGAAAGTGCATTCATCTTGGAGCAGAAATTAGCTAAATAATATATACTCATTTTTACGAGACAAGCGTAGCATAAAGAAAAAGCAATCAAAGTAGAAGTAAAACAAAGTAAAACAAGCCTTTTAAAAGTTAACAAAATGTATTGATATTTTTTTAAACTTTAAACTGTAATAAACAAAAATGTACTTTACTCAGATTTAATTTATCCTTAACTATCTATCCTTTTCTCATCCCATCAAAGGAGCACTGGGTACAAAAAGAATAATAACTCTCAAGTTATCCAACACAGAATTTGGATTTAAATTTTCTTAAAATACCCAAACTGGAAACTATGTAAATTCTGATCCCTTCTATGTAGAATTTGAAGATTCTGGAATAGTGTCGAATGAAATTATCTCATCTGCTAAAAGTAATGTGATCTGGAAGCTTCTGGGTTATACTTTAATCCCTTAACTTGTAAACAAAATTGGATTCATTTTCTAGAACCATCCCCTTAAAAAGTAAGTAAATAAACATTGTAAACATAAACAACCCAGTGGTGTGAATGTGAGAATCACAAAAACTCTCATATAAAACACCCTGTAAACCCCAGTTATATTTATATAATATGGGGTTTGGAGGGGTATTCATTTCCCGGACTTGTTACCATGATGAAACCGAAGATACCGTCATAATGCCTCCTGAGCTGGTGCTATAATTAACCTTCGTAGCCTGAACTACACCTTTGTCGAACAAATTTACATGGTCTTAAAGGTGTGTGTGTGTGTGTGTGTGTGTGTGTGCGCGCGTGTGTGTGTGTGTATGTGTGCGTGCGTGCGTTTGTTCAGGTATTCAGGTTCAACATCCCCGTCAGCACTATTTTCGTTTTAAAGACGTTGCTTCGGATTTTGGCGGACTTTTACCCGACATTGAGAAGAAATGACAATTCATGCCCTAACCCACGGAACCGCTAGGGAAGGTATAAGCGGTTTGAGTGTACTCAAGTCTTCGGTCGGTTTCAGCTCTGCCCGGTGTGTTAGCCACGATGGAATAGGATATAGAACTTATGCTTTTCTTGAGTATCATTAATTACTATTTCACAGCTATGCAGCCTGCTTTAATTTCACGAGGATGGAGCTTGACGCTTACGACCCACAAAGAGGGTTGACGCGTCGTTAAACACGAAATCATCATCATCATCATAAGGAGGATGGCGGATATCTCGCACCCAATGACGTCTCCAAATGTAAATAAATCAAGACAAAACAAAAACAAACACACTCATGTACATTCCTTCTTAGATAGTTTACTAGTATAACGCCCTATAATTATCTTGCTAACAATCCCTGGGATAAATAAAGGCCAAAAGATAGACACCTCCCTCCCTTGCTTTAATAAAGGCGTTTGACAAAGTTCAACATGGCTACCTTGCTACAAAGTTCAGATACTACAAAATACAATGAAACGTCTTACAGTGGATCCAGAGCTTCCCGACTGACAGGAGCCAACCAAACGTCTTTCAATTTCCGGTCTCCCCAAGGTACCGTGCTCGGACCTGTGCTATTCCTACTGTGCTTAGATGGTTCGCCTCTGTGCTAATGAGAGCCAGCTTTTTTATTCCAATACCTCAAACATGAATAATACTGCAACCTAATGCCAGCAGTCTCCGGTTCGATCCGCGGCAGCGGTGATTAAATTTCGATGTCCGAACATGCTTCACTTGCATAATTTGCAGGGATGAACGCCACAAAGTGGACCATCCTTTGAAGCGGGATGTTAACTGGAGCCCCCGCCCCCACCTCACCGTGCAGGGAGAATCAACCCCAGTGCAAGTAGATCAAAAAGATCCCTTCCGAAATTGCATGACTATTGAGTAGGTTTTCATCCTGCAGATCTGTAGGGTAGCCTCTATTGGTTAACTTGTGGAAAGCCAGTCTTCTATTATTGCCCCCAGCTGTTTCCGGTGTCCCTCAAGTTACCGTGCTTGGATCTGTGTATTCCTACTATGCATAGATGACCTGCACAAAAAGTAAACCCTGCAGCTCGTCTTTTTGCTAATTATGAGTGACAGTCTTTTGTATTCCAGGATCTCAAACATGAATAATACTGCAGATATGTTGCATGCGCACTCCAGTTTGATCCCCGGCAGCGTTGATGGAATTTCTGTGTCCGAACATGCTTCACTGACATCATCTGCAGGGATGAATGCCATGAAGTATACCGTCCTCCGGAGCGGATGTTAACTGGAGCCCCGCCCCCACCCCTGTGCAGCGAGAATCATCCCATGTGCAGGTCACAGAAGACCCCTTCTACTTAGTTGGCTTTTATCCTGTAGTTCTGGAGTGTATATAATAACACCTGCGAGCAATGGTTATTGATCAAATGTGATAGATAGATAGATAGATAGATAGATAGATAGATAGATAGATAGATAGATAGATAGATAGATAGATAGATTTTTATTTCAACTAATTCCACTTCAGCACTTGGTTTTCCGGAGCCTGTCTGGTAAATTGAATACGATACATGTATTGTATTCACAATGGCTAGTATCGACAAGAAGCTCTTTCCAATCC
Organism: Lucinisca nassula; assembly: GCA_963580285.1. Taxonomy (NCBI): domain Eukaryota; kingdom Metazoa; phylum Mollusca; class Bivalvia; order Lucinida; family Lucinidae; genus Lucinisca; species Lucinisca nassula. Next base: position 100,261,874 of record OY757011.1, read on the forward strand.
TACCCAGAAGCTTCGTTAATCATGTGCGGTACTTCTAGTTCTGGCATTTATAGCGCGCGCGTGACGTAGTTTCGCCGCGCTCAAACTTTAACGTTTGACACATGCATGTTTTGTTGATATGGCCGCTGTGCAATAATAAATTCGTAGAACTCGGGGTTTAACTAACAGATTGGCAGATGGTTTCAACATTATTTTTCAATATAATCCACCTTTACTTCAATGCATTTGGCCCACTTTTCTTTTGAGCAGTCTTTGCCTTTGAAATAAAAGTCGTCCATTTGGTACTCAAACCAAGCCTCTTTTCATCATCATCCCGAAATCTTGTTCAACGCAAGTGGGACTTCAGGTTTCGAAACAGATAATAATCATTTGCGGCCAGGACTGGACTGTATGGCGGGTGATTTTACTGCTCGAACTTGCACTCACGAAATGCCGCTTGTGCAACTCTGGACTTGTGCACAGGGGTATTATCTTGCGAAAGAAGGACACCAGTAGTTAGCTTTACCTTTCGTTTTTCTTTAATAGCAACCCTTAATTGTTCAATGTTTTGCAATTTCCAGTGCTTTATCATAATAATACTACTACTTCTTCAAGCTGGTGATGTAGACTCTAACCCTGGTCCTAAGAATGAATATGTTTTTTCGATACTACACCTGAATATAAGAAGCATTAGAAATAAAATAGACTATAGAGTAGAGAATTTCCTAGACTTTAATAGCTTATGTTTTACAGAGACACACTTAGATGCCAATATCCATAGACACACTTATTCTTTCACAGTCTTTCAGTACACCTTACAGAAAAGACAGAACCAATCTCGGAGAGGGTGTGCTGGCTTACATTAACTCAAGTTTATTACACACTCGTAGGCCAGATCTTTATATTTTGCAATGAATCTATCTGGATCGAAGTAAAGTTAGAAAACGAGATTTATTTAAATGGTCAATTTTATAGCCTCTCCACTGCAGCTACTCAGTTTTTCAATAATCTAAATTTAAACAGCGAAAGGACATTTGAGCATTCCGAAAATTTAATTATCGTTGGAGACCTTAACGAAGATCTTCTAAATCCTTATTTCCATAACTTAAAATATTTATTATTAATTAATTCTATGACTAATGTTATTACAGACCCAACACACCAACAAGCAATCTTAGATCCAATAATAATTTCGGAAGACTTGCCATTTCTAGACTCAGGAATTTTAAATGTGCCAAATAGTGACCATAAAGCAACATATATCTCATTGCCCTTGTACTATGATATTGGAGGTACGTTTGGTAGAAAAATTTTCTTGTACAAAAAGGCCAACATAACATTATTAAAACAAAGATATCCAACTATGACTGGAATTGTTTAATGAAGGGAACTCCATATGAAGCATGTAGTAAATTTAGTAAAATTTTTATTGAATTTGTAAATTCTTGCATTTCATCAAACCATATACTAATTAGATCTCATGACAAACCATGGTACGACTCCGAAATAAGAAGAACATCCAAAAAATGGATAGATTGAAACGTAAATTTAACCAAACAGGCAATCAAAATACTTTACGAAAATATAAAACATTCCGAAACAAAGTTAACAACTTGAAGCGACACACAAAGGAGCAATTTTATAATAATTTAGAACTCTCTATTTCCGACTTCCACTCAAATGACAAAAACAATTTTGGAAGGTTCTACGATACTTCGTCAAGGGCAATTCTGGTTCTTCCTCAGTACCACCACTAAACTCATTCCCTGTAACCGGTCAAAATGACTTTTGCTTTTATTCGCTGGAAAACGCAGATCTGTTAAATAAAAAATTTACCTCTATCTTTACCATAAATGATGAAAACGTAGTTCTACCTGCTTTTCAATACAAATGGCAAAATAGAATATCCAGTGAATCGTGAAGTCCTCAAGAAATGAGGTCTCTTATCGAAATTCTGAATCCAAATTAGGCGACAGGGTCTGACGGTATAAGCAACAAAATAGAAGTGGAGGGTAAAATGCTTAAAGCTGTGGCAAATGAAATAGCAATACCCCTGAACATTCTTTTTATTAGATCATTCAGTGAAGGTAAGTTTGCAGATATATATAAGTATTCAAATGTTATACCTTTACCCAAAACAGGAGAAAGCTCTGATCCTTCCAATTTTCGACGGGTTTTACTTTTGAGTAGTGTTGGTAAACTTCAAGAAAGAATAGTTTATAAACATATATAACTTCTTACATGAAAATGATCTACTTTATAAATACCATCAAGACACGCACTAAACCTTGCGCCTTCCAGGTGGTTCATCTATTTTTTAAAGCTGAAGCCAAAGCAATAGACCTAGCTTTAGATTTTATCAGTTCTTTAACATTTCAAAAAGCAATTATATTTTCTGATTCACTTTCTGTGCTTAAGGCTTTAGACCATTCATCATACAAAAGTTGATTGAAAAACATCATGCAATTTCTAAAACACACCAAACCTTGTTTTGTTGGCTTCCGAGCCATATCGGCATTGTCGGCAATGAATATGCTGACAAGAAAGCAAAGGAATCGCTCAATCTTGACCCATCTGTTTTTAAAATTCCTTTTAATAATTTTAAACCATTTATCAACAGATACATCTTGTCGGAATGGCAAGGCGAATGGGACTGTGTAATAAATAACAAACTCCATGCCATTAAACCTCTCGTTGGAACAAAATGCTGTCCTCCACAGTTTTCCAGGAAAGAGGATGTAGTATTAACGCGACTGCGCATTGGCCATACTAGAGTTACTCATTCTTATATTTTTAATGGTGATGATCAGCCCTCTAGTGTAGGATGTGATCAGCCATTCACTGTGAAACATATCTTATTTGACTGTGTTGACTTTTCACCCTCACGTAACTTATATTTCAAAGCTGACACCTTGCAACAACTGTTTCAAGATGTACCTGTTGATAATATTATTTTATTCTTAAAAGAAATTGGATTTTTCATAAGATTTACTTGTTTCAGATTTGTATACATTATCATTCTGATTTGTTTTTAATTATAATATCCTCATAATTCTTCATGCCGTTTAACCATTAACCGTTTGACGCATATGACCCAAAAAGCGGGTTGACGCGTCGTTAAACACGAAATCATCATCATCATTTATAAATACCAGTCTGGGTTTTTACCAAATCACTCTACAACTTTTCAACTTATAGATATATACCAGCATATCTGGCAAACTTTTGACAAAAAACAATTCAAATGCAGGGTAATCTTAGATATATCCAAAGTCTTTGACAGAGTTTGGCACAAGGGAGTTATTTTCAAATTTAAACAAATAGGCATAGAAGGTGATTTACTGGATTGGATTGCAGGCAGCAAACACTTATGATTCAGAATCGGTTAACGAGTTAGGCTCGTACATATCAGACCTAATTCCCCCGCTAGTTAGAGAAACAAACACTCATCACGAAAACACGCCTATACGAATACATTGTAGGCCCCCGCCCATAGGGGCTTGAAGAAATATATGGGCTGCATGATGCTTCCACGCAGAGCTGAGTCCGGACCGCACACTAGTACTGGTAAAACGCTTAGAGGATCTAAGCCTGTCCAGGAACCGCGGTGCGAGGCGGACCACCCATGCTAATTAACCCTATTGGTTTCATTGGGTGACAGGGCTTGAGATGTCATTTCATCTCAATGTCGGGTAAAAGTCCCACAAAATTGGAAGCAACGTCTCCAAAATGACCTTTACAGTGTTGACGGGGACGTTAAACCTCAAATCAAACAAACAAACAAACAAATACATTGTAAATTTTACCACCTAACAATCGAAAATTTTAGACGAAAAAATGAGATATTTTTCTTATTTCTGCTCAAAATATATATTGTGGGTACTCGCTAGCACCGCCTAGTCGAGGCGGTTCTACCGAGTACCCGCAATCTATATTTTAGAGCAGAAATAAGAAAAATAAGTTTTACCCCTGTAAACCCCAGTTTTACAATATAAAAATGGGGTTCAAGGGGGTCAAAATTATATAGGTGTGTTTTCGTGATGTATGGTCTACGAAACCAAAATGATATAACGGTTCGCTTTTGCAGAACAGAGATCTCACGCAAATCATGTATTCCATCTTCTATATCATCATGGAATTCCCTTGGCACTGATTTACGCAATTCACCATCTCTTGCAAGTTTCAAGTTTCAGATAAAAAAAGCAGCAAAATAATCCAAAAGTCCCAACTTATTATAATGTAGGCAACAGAATATATTTCTGTCTTACATGCCAGAATTAGAAATAAATGCAGTAACTTATTATATGACCTTTATATTAACCACTTAATACCTGACCCTAGTTGTAGTTGCTCCGATAACATCGAAGATGCAGATCATTACTTCTTTAGGTGTTCATATTATAACAACGAAAGAATCACACTCTTTCAATCTATTAGACGTTTCCATCCACTAAATATCCATTTCCTTTTGTTCGGAAAGGAAAATCTATCAATAGAAGAAAATACTACTATCTTCAAAGCAGTACAGATATACATTAAAGATACAAGAAGATTCAGTCATTAAATCAGTCTCTCTCTTACACAGCAAGCCTGACACTACCTTATTATTCTATTATATTATCTATCATTTCTTTCTTTGCTAATTTACTTTATTTCAACATCACCTTCATATCATTCACCATATCGTTGTTTCGTTTTTTTTTTCAAAACCATGTTTTCAATATCCTATTGCTTGGCATTATCTAATATGTATTGTTGTAAACATCTATAGGGGGGGGGGGGGGGGCGTAACTAATGTTGGTAGAACTTGTGGCCCAACCCTTTTGCTTTGAAAGATGCAATAAAATATGTTTATACTAATTGTTTAATGACATTGGCATCGTATTCTCCTGTAATTGAAGTGCCAACAGGCTTGTAATCTATCAATATAATCCCTTTGGAGTCCCAAAACACGGTGGCCATTACCTTGCCGACAGATGGTTGGGTATGAAATTTCTTAGGTGTGGGTGAGCGAGGGCGCTTCCATTGCATGGACTCTTCTTTAGTATCTGGGTCCCAGTGGTGAAGCCACGTTTCATCTCCTGTTACAAGACGACTGTGAAAGTCTTCTGGATTGGCATTGTATACTTTCAGAAGTTCTTGACTTGACTCCACCATTTGCTGGCGATATTGCATGTTCGTGTTTCTGGGTACCCACCTGGTACATACTTTTGACATGCCTAAATGTTCATGGATGATAGTATAAACACTTCCATTAGAAATACCACATTCTGATTGTTTAACACAAGTCTCTCAGTACAGTCAATCATCTCCTGGCTGATGACATCAGCAGGGCGACCTGGCCTTGGGTTATCTTTTAAGGAGTCTCGCCCAAGTTTAAATTCTACTGACCACTTTGACACTGTGGGATACTTTAGGCTACTATTACCACATCAGCCATGCGCCGATGGATTTCTTTGGCCTTTGCATCCTCCTTAGTGAGGAACTTTATGACTGCTCTGAACTCAATAGTCTTACTTTCCATTTTTGCCTATGGGTATAGGTCTTCAAACAAAAAGTAAGAGCAAGACAGGTACGAGTTGACTGAACGGCTGTTATCATTCAACTGACAAAAATTAAAAAAAAATATTAATTGTATAGAAAAATACCGAGTTCTACGAGCTTATTGATCTCCCCTCGTACATTTGTATTTCAACCATATTTTTCGTAAGCTGATTTGGATGTGAATGTGCCTCTTTTGAACTCTGTGTTATTTCAATTTGGTGGACATCTCGTACGAAGTTTATACGAGACTCAAGGTGATATTTGGGTGCCTAAGCATGTTAATTCCAGCTTCTCTACAGAACAGCAAATACTTCGTGTGCAATTAATCACTTTAATTTGTTTTGACACATTCTAGTCTCTGAATCATTAACGCTTTCAGGGTTCGGTTTCTGATAAAAAATAGACCCTTAGACATGGCGATACTTATAAAAATTTGAGTTGATGCAGAACTATTAATAGGATGACAAAACAGTGTAGAACAAGATGACACGGCTAATTTTTTAGCCGTCTCATCTTGATGTACACTGTTTGAATAGCTATCTTTACAGTTATAAGGGTTGAAAGTCATCCGAAAACACGCCTATATAATTTTGACTCCATGGAACCCCAATTTTATACAGTAAACCTTGGGTTTACAGGGGTATACCTTATTTCTCTTATTTCTGTTCAAAATATAGATTGTGGGTACTCGTTAGAACCGCCTCATCGAGGCGGTTCTAACAAGTGCCCACAATCTATATTTTGAGCAGAGATGGCGGTTCTAACAAGTGCCCACAATCTATATTTTGAGCAGAAATAAGTAAAATATCACAATTTTTCATCTTAAAGTTTTTTTGTTGTTTTTTTTTTTGGTGGTAAATTTTACAATGCATTTGTATAGGCGTGTTTTCGTAATGGTGTTGATTCGAAAACTTAAAAACAAATGCATCAGTGAGACACATTCCATTAACAGAACCATGCAATGCAATAATTTGTAAAGATTTTTTCACAAACTTAGATTAAATTGTTTTTGCAGCATTGGATTAATTGGTATGGCGATGAGTTCCCCAGAAGTTTCCATGAGGTAAGTAACTACCGTATGTACCCTCCTCAACTCCTTACCATATTTGTTCTAACATTTGAACAAGTATAATTTACTACTCGATCTTGTGTCTAAGAATAGCGGGATGAGTTGCAAGCAGTGTAGACCCTGATGAGACGCCACGTTCTGTGGCGTCTCATCTGGGTATACACTGTTTGCTCAGACCTGTTTGTCCGAATACATACGGTAAATACGCTTCTCATACACGAATACCATAACAATTAAACAAAAAATAAGTAAACATTTCAACGTGTTCAAATTTTCAGACTTCAAGTCCAAAACCATGAACCATAATTATTTGTTTGTTTTGTTTTTTATTGTACCATTCAACGGGAATGTATGTACCGTTCAACAAGCATGGTTATGTCGGGACAGTCAGTTAAACTAAACAGGCTGTTCAATATTCAAACTATGCACACATTCAAAATAGCTGCTTTTTCAATATTAGCACAAAGGATTTAATGAAAAGTACTGAATTTGTGTCAAAAATACCGGTTTGTTATCTATCTTTTGTTGTTCCTTTGTAGATTGTCAAGGCTAGTCCAAAACATATAAAATAAATAGAGGGGGTACTCCGGATTTCGCCCACCTCTGATTAACGATCGGCTCGATATGAGTGAAATAATCTTGAAAGGGCCGTAAAACCCAAACCAAAAAAAAAAAAAAAATGAAATAAATAAATAAATAAAAAAAAATAAAATAAATAGAATAAAGACATAAATCACCAGTAAAGCATGCATGCTATTTTTGCAATAACGCTTTTGTTTGATTTGGGATTTAAAGTCCCCGTCAACACTGTATGGATCATTTTGGAGACGTTGCTTCCAATGCTGTGGGACTTTTACCAGACATTGAGATAAAATGACATCTCAAGCCTTATCCCTGTACCCAATGAAACCAATAGGATTTAAAAACATGGACGGTCCGACTCGCACCGCTTCACCTGACAGGCTTAGATCCTCTAAAGGCTTAGATCCTCTAAGCAGTTACCAGTACTCATGTTCCGTCGGTTTCAGCTCTGCGTGGAAGCATCATGCAGCCCATCTATTTCTCCAAGCCCCGATGAGCCAAGGCCGTTTTGCAATAACGCACCATTTTTGTCGCGACTGCTTTAGCAAGCAACGGCGACGTAGAGATTGCTCTCCGGCGCCGACGTCGTTGTCATTTTTGGCGTCAATAATGTTACCATTCGAACGCCTCAGCGCCTCATATACATATCCGCCATGACAAAACTTGTTATAACGACATTTTCAATAAAACGAATATTTAGCTCAATATGAGACTCATTAATGGAGAAATTCAAGAATATAATGATTAATAACAAATGTTGTGCATATTTGTTAGAATCGCCTCGGCGAGGCGATTCTAACAAATGTCCACAGTATTTGTTTCTTAGAGTTATTTGTTTGTCTGTATTGGAGTTTAACGGCCCGGTCAACACTATTTATGTCATTTTTGAGCCTGTCAGTTTACCTATCCACACTTTCCTGGGTAGGCTTATACATGTACGTAAGCGGTTAACCAGTACAGTGTACATTCTTTCGCCAGAAACTGACATTTGTCCTTCTTGAATCAGCGGAAGGGACTGAATGACCGTAGAAAAGATTTCATGATCAATCTCAACGAAAGAATGTTGCTGACCCCGGCATGTATCGAACCGGCGTCCTCCTGATCACCAGTCAGACGCGCATCCGACTGAGCTACCGAGGCCGGCCTCGGAGTTAAGCGAAAAAATCATTTTATTACGTGTTATACTGCTCCTTAATATTGGTATTCTTTATAGCAGCAGATGCGCTATAGCGGCAGATTGTAAGGGAATAAATATGGGTCATAGCGTTATGCCGACCCCCGCCATTGGGGCTTGAAGAAATAAATGGGCTGCCTGATGCTTCCACGCAGAGCTGAATCCGACCACACCTAAGTACTGGTAAACCGCTTAGAGGATTCGAGCCTGCCCAGGCAAATCGGTGCGAGTCGGACTGTTCATGCATATAAAACCCTTTTGGTTTCATTGGGCGGCAGGGCTTGAGGTGTCATTGCATCTTAATGTCGGGTAAAAGTCCCACAAAATTGAAAGCAACGTCTCCAAAATGACCTATACAGTGTTGACGGGGACGTAAAGCCGCAAATCAAACAAATCATACAAAAGCATTATTGGAAAAAAGCATGCATGCTTTTCACTGACTGTCCCGACATAACCATGCCTGTTGACCTATACAGGGACCTTAAACAACAATTCAAACAAACATAGAGTTATGCCCCCTTGGTTGTTGAAAATGACTATTTCTGACCTGTCATCAGCATCATGCCAAGTGCTGTAGACCGTTACTGGCCTTGACCTACTTTCCGCATAGCTGAACAATGTTAAGCCTGTGCAGTTAGCTTTTCTTCTTATGTACCGGGGCCCAGTTTTTAAAGCACCATTTGCTTAACAAGCTCGTTAGTGGTCAAATCGTTAACTGTTCTGATAAACAAAATATCTAATACTGTGGTATTTTGATGGAAAAATATGAGCAGCTTTTGCAAATGCTGCCCACATTTTTTTTTCAGTAAAAATATAAGCATATTTGCCATATTAAATGGTCAACGTTTTAACGATACAGTAACTAACAACATCGTTAGTTTTGAACAACTGACCCTAGTTGACTTGAGTATTTGAGTTTTACGTCCCACCAACAGCTTACGTCATGCGGAGACGTGACCTCGGTTTAAAAACTCATCAGAAAGTCTGGAGAAGCCCGGGATCGATCCTGCGATCCCTGGTTTACAAGGCGCGTAGCGTGATCACTACACCACAGAGGCTTCTAACTGACCCTAGTACTCACAACCCAGCAGGCACTCAACATATAATAAACATTATAATGGCAACGTTAAAAACGTTGTTTCAGTGGTGATTTAACGTTAAGTGAACGCTGTGAGCTTGCAGAGAACACAACCGTTCCACTTTCTCCACTATAGAGAAAACTGGGGTTTACAGGGGTATACATTTGTTTTCTTATTTCCGCTCAAGGACACAGCTTGTGGGTACTCGTTAGAACCGCCTCAATGGCGTGGTTCTAACGGGCCCCCAATACCTGTGTTTGGAGTAAAAATAAGAAAAATATCACAAGTTTTCATTTATTAGAAAATAAGCGTTTAAGAGATAAAATAGACTGCACTATGCCCAGCAGGCACACGTCGCTATGGCAACGTCAAATCAACGTCGGTTCAACGTCACGACGTCTCACCGACGTTGATGTGACGCCATAAATACGTCATAGGCCTGCTGGAATGTCATGCGGATGTGTTGCAGTAGTAATTAAGAAATTCAGACAAAATTTTGATATTTGCAGAATCCATCTATCTTCAGTAAATTGCGTATGATATTGATTTGCTGTACATATTGTCAAACAAATAATTGGAGAAATGCACAGCTGTGCTAATAATTTATGAGACTAAAAAAGATATGGTCTGGTTTTATTATCTATTTTGTAGATCAGATCATCGTGTTTGCTAGTACTGACATCAGGTTAACAAGTCCGTGAAATGAACACCCCCTTAAACCTCACTTTGTATAGAGAAAACTGGGGTTTAGGGGATATTCATTATTTTTCTTATTTCTGTTCCAAGACATAGGTTGTGGGTACTCGTTAGAACCGCCTCATCGAGGCGGTTCTAACGAGCACCCATTTCCATGTTTTCAGAAAAGTAGTCATTTCGGAGATATGAAAAAAAATACACTATGTCGCACGGGTAGGTTATCGTTATGATAAGTCCGTGAAATGAACATCCCTCTAAGCCCCAATTTATATGGAAAAAAAGTTGGATTCACGGAGTCGCGTGATCATTATTTTCCCTTTTTTGTACTAAAACATAAATGTTGGTACTCGTTAGAGCCGCCTCACTGAAGCGTTTCCAACAAGCAAAGCGTATGTTTGTATTATGAATAAGGCCGCCGTTTACTACGTTTCTCCTAGATTCTTTGACGTTCTTTGAAGTGTAACGTCATTTTCTTGAATCAAAAATACGTTGCAGAAGGACTTAACCCATTTTGTACCGGAAACCCCAAAACGGGCAATTGGCAAACAGTGTATACCCAGATCAGACGCCGCATAACGCGGCGTCTGATCAGGGCCTACACTGTTTGCAAAAAGCTCAGCCATTTTCCAATAAATTCTGAAGAAAACACAACCTGACACCCCTAAATTTTGAAATGGACCGCTATTATCTATAAGGAGGAAGATTCCATTTGGTACAAAATGCGTTTAAAGCATGTATTGTAGTCAATAATTTTGGTGGGATTTCTTCCAACAATGGCAAAGACTTTGGAGAATTTGAAGACAACCACACACCTTTTGTCGATTTTTAATGTGATACAATCGAAATATATCAGCTCTTGTGCGTGAATGGTCGAGAAACAAATCACAGTTTGCTGGTCAGTTGTAAGTAGACAAATCACTTGCGCAACGCGGTCTTGACTGACTTAAACTGACTTCCAAACAGTGATTTATTAATTAAGTGAACACGAACAATAATGCAAACAGTGGTTTCAAAATGTTCCTTGTCATTGTTTGTTTGTTTGTTTGATTTGAGGTTTAACGTCCCCGTCAGCACTGTAAAGGTCATTTTGGAGACGTTGCTTCCAATTTTGTGGGACTTTTATCCGACATTGAGATGAAATGACATCGCAAGCCCTGTCGCCCAATGAAACCAATAGGGTTTATAAGCATGGGCGGTCCGACTCGCAACGCTTTACCTGGGCAGGCTTAGATCCTCTAAGCGGTTTACCAGTACTCGTGTGCGGGTCGGTTTCAGCTCTGCGTGGAAGCTAGCCCATATATTTCTTCAAGCCCCTATGGGCGGGGGCCGTGTTCCTTGTCATTACGATAACGCATCCGTTTGACATAGTACATTCTTTCATATCTCAAAAACGGTTATTTTTTATGAAACTTTGTGATATTATTACTTCAAACATTGGTTGTGGGTGCTCATAAGAACCGCCTCGCCTCAATGAGGCTGTTCTAACGAGCACCCATAACCTATGTCTTGGAGCAGAAATAGTGAAGTATACTCATGTTAACCCCAGTTTTCTCTATATGAAGTGGGGTACACGGGGATATTCATTATACGGACTTGTTAACTTGAATTGCTCCGGCACATGTTCGAAGTATCGCTTTTCGTGTCGTGTCACATTGTGTATGGTGTTTCGAATATCATTGGTCATATAATACAATATAGGTCAGTTACTTCCTTATAAAGGCGGTCACAGCTGTCATTGTTAAATCTGTATTCATAATGATACCAAATACCCGGCTAGAAAAGAATGCCAACGTCGGGCCGATAGCGATACGACGTTGGCCCGCAGTTTTGTGCACACTGGTACTTAGTCTCATTCATATTGCATTTAATTATGAAAAAACATTGTAACCTTTATCGCCGAAAAAATGAAAATTTTAGGATGAAAAAAATGTGATATTTTTCTTATTTCTGCTCAAAATATAGAGTGTGGGTACTCGTTATCAAGGCGGTTCTAACGAGTACCCACACTCTATACTTTAGACCAGAAATAAAAAAAATAAGCTTTACCCCGGTAATCCCCAATTTTACTATATAAAGTAGGGTTCAAGGGGGGGGGGGGTCCAAATTACATAGGCGTGTTTTCGTGATGACAGAAAACCCCTATAGTTCACTGTTGGAAAGCAATGTTGTTCATACCTCAGTGAATACATGAACTCACGTGACAACACATACTCACTCAGTGACGTCAAAATAAACCATGGTTCGGGCGATGACGACGTTATGACGTCAACGGCGCTCTTCCGCTGTTAGCAGTAAAAATTTGTTCATTGTTTTCTTATATGTCAGTTTAAGGGGAATGGGTACACGTTCAGGGGAGGAAACTCCCGCAAAAAAAAATTTGTCTCCCATGTCAATATGAGGAAAGAATTTGCTCTTGAGGAGCAAATTCTTTCCTTTAAGAGTAGACCTCTTTTTCAGTGGGGCAAGGTTTATAGAAAGAAGAACAGGAAGTTCCGAAAGTTGTCTCCTTTTTTGAAAATGGCGGAAAATATGCCAGTTGTTCCCATTCCACTTAAGCCCTCAGACCAGATTTTTGCCACATAATGGAATTAAAACTATTTAACCCTTATCTTGCTGTTCACGACAACCCCTATCTTTGCAAACAGTGTCGATCCAGATCAGATGGCTTCTTCAGAAGCCATCTGATCAGGATCTATAATGTTTGGCATTCAGTTTATGAATTTGTAGCAATAAATTACATCAACTAATTTGCTTGCTTCATAGACACAAATGGGTGTGGCTTAGATGAATATTCAGCAAGATAAGGGTTAAATGTAATGTATTTAACGTGCTTTTAAGCATGAAGAACATCGGGTCACAAGCAAAATTTAAGTGAACTCATTTTCATCGTTACATGTACCGATGTTACATACATGTACTGTTAATTCCTATATAAAGACCTATATAAAGACCACCTTTGGGACTGTTCAAAAGTGGTCTTTAAGACCAATTTTGAACAGTCCAATAGGTAGTATCCTAAAGGGAGGTACTGGGTATAGAAACACAAAGAAAGACTAACTGAAACCTTCTCAAAAAGCCTTTAAAAGCAGATTTACTCTCAATTCTCGGTGGTCTTAATAGCGGAAATTTACTATATATACATACTTCAATGATAGTTAAAAATTACATTCATTTCTTTTTATACTGTACCTACCTGTTTGATCGCTCTTAAATAGCAGCCGAGTATGAGACAAAAATAAAATTGACAAACAAAATCAGGGAATAATAATAATAATATCGTTTCAGCCAGTTATCGAGAGCAAACCCAAATGGAACAGAAGAGGTGCGTTGTTTCTTTTACCTATTTTACCCCTAAATGCCGAGTGGACTCGTCTTATACATGTAGCTTAGAACAGAACCGATAAATTTTGCAGTGTATTTGTATTGGCGTGTTTTCGTAATGAACTTATTGGGTGTTTGATTCAACACACCCATGCGAGACAATGGTATCCCTTGAAATTTGTTGGATTCAAATTGGTGGTGTTCTTCTTTTTCTTTTTTTTTTTCTGAAATATATAAGGAACATTTACTTTTTTGAGATGAATACCAAAAAATATTTCATCACGTGTGTTGAAAACATCAGCATTTTTCACGAGTGCTAATTCTGATGTTTTCAGCACACAGATGAAATATGTCTGCTATTTAGCGGAAAAAGGAAGACATTTTCTTTTTATTTTATACGTGATTTTGGCGATGTACATTAAATGAACATGCTTCGCACTCATGAAAATTTCTGGTGTTTTCAACACATTCGATGAAATATGTTCCAATACATTCGATGTAATATCGATATTTATCGAAAACAGTAAATTTTCTTTTTATTGCACACGAAAAACAAACAAAAAAGTAGTCCGTGTTTTCATTGAGGTCTGGTTGTTTCATGTTTGTGTTTCTTTCCCTTTGGTGTCTCAAATGGGAGCTGTGGGTTTATTGTATCCATTCCTGATCATTTCCTTTACTTCTATTTTGCTACTGTCATGTTATTTTTCAATGTGTGAAAATATCATTATATCATTTTTATTGTCACTGTATGAAAATATCATTTTTATTTGTTACAGATATGCATTGATTTCATTGAGTACCGACAATTTATGCTGTTAAGCAAACGAAAGAAAAATAATAATACACTGTTCTTTATACGTGTATTTATTAAACATCGAGATGGTTCTAACGAGTACCCACAATCTTTGTTTCAGAGCAGAAATAATAAAAAGGTGTACCCCTGTAAACCCCAGGGTAAACCTGTAAACCCCAGTTTTACCATATAAAAGTGGGGTTCAAGGGGGGTCAAAATTTGCGTGTTTATGTGATGAGAAGCTATCTGTAAAACATTGAATGATATGTTCTGGCGTTTCGACAAACGATCAGACACCTAATCATGGTTTACACTGTTTAAGTGGTTAGCAGGTATTAAAGGGTAAAACGAAACGCCCTTTTTCTCCTTTCAGGGCCATTTTCTCAGCTCAGAGACAATCGACCCACAAGTGCTGTCAGCGCTTTGATTTTGTTTGGAAATGTCATTTGGTTCTCTAGTGTCGTATCATGTAAAAGGTCAAATATTAGACATTATTATAGTTAATACATGGTTAGTGTCTTTAAGAACAAATTATAATCGGTGAGTCCTAGACAATTTTATAGGGGCGAGCGTCAGCGAGCCCATAAATATTATCGCGGCGAACCGATTAAGAAAAATTATTAAAGACACTAATCATGTATTTAGTTAATACAGCAATTCAAAACAATCAAGGTTTTTGCAATAATTTAGCAAATTTTAGCAAAAAAGACAGCAAACAGTGTGGCATGTCGAACGACATTCAGTGTCATGACGCACACACGCAGTATAATGTGACCACAATGAGTGCAAAGTTTCTGACGTTACCACGCACCAGAGACATAGGAAACAACATGGGCGTTCGAATAAAAGTTTCTCAGCGCTTTACATTCTGTATGGAAATCTGCAAATAAATAGTTAATTTAAAGTTTAGAATTTATTTTCGAGGTTGAGACGCAACCGCAGAAGCAGTGCGCAATTATTGCAACAGACCATTCAAACCAGGAAAGCCCGAGAAGGTAAGATTTTTTTAAAATATAGTCATGTTGTGCGTTCTCATTAGAATCTCATTATTAGCTCGTCTGTGTTCGAAGAAAACGACGAGGTATTGTCATAGCTCTGGCGTCGTCTGCGTCGTCTGCGCCGTCGTGCAAAAACATTTTCTAATATCTCTGTCATTACTGAACATATTTACTTGAAACTCGGACTAGTTGTTCATTATGAAAAGGGGCTGCAGCCGAGCATTGGCACACTCAAGCGGTGCTCTTGTTGAGAGGATTATAATGAGTACACACAGCATACCATTTCAAGAAAAAAATCACATAACCATCCAAAAATTAACGTAAATACATAGTTATCTGTAACTAACGAGAGGGTTCTCTAGAAACCTCTATACGAATGAGTCTCGATAAACGAGCCAACCGCGTTCGAGTTAACGAAGTGTAATGGTATATATTATGGCCTACAGTTAAATTCCGCTATTAAGACCACCTAAAATTGAGACAAATCCACCTCTGAAAACCTTATTTAGTAGGTTTCAGTTATTCTGTCTTTGTGTTTTGGGCATACAGGGTCATCTGGTCAGAGACCTCCTTTGGGACTGTTCAAAAGTGGTCTTTAAGACCACTTTTGAACAGTCCAAAAGGAGGTCTTATTATTGGAAATTTACTGTAATTGTATTTTCATATTTTTCAGTGCTATATAGATCTTGTGGCAATGCGTTGCAGACCCTACATAAATTCATCATATAAAAGCCCTGCAGATGGACATATTGAAGGTGCCAACGACCCGGGAAACATTTTCAACCCACAGAAACCATCAGAACAGAACCCAATAATCTATGAGGAGCAGGAGACTCAGGGTAGCATAAGTGAGTCAAAAGTTGATGTGATATTATATTGTGCGAACAAGATAATAAGTTGTGCGCACAAGATATTATGTTGTCCGCACCAGATCTATGTTGCGCAAACAAGATAATATCTTTTGTGCACAAGATATTAAGTTTTGCGAACAAGATATTATCTTGTGTGCTCAAGATAATAACTTGTGTGCACAAGATAGTATCTTGTTTGCACATCATAGTATCTTGTGCGTACAAGATATTATCTTGTTCGCACAACATATCAAAATAAATTGCATGTCCCTTCCAGGGTTCCGTACTAGAGATAAGAAAGACTTCATTTTTGCACACGGGTGTGTTATCCTATTGGAGCAACATCATTCATTCTACACAGACTTTTGGCTTCATAATCATTATGATGACGACATAGCCGTATGTGGTTGAAAATTATATGTACTATTACCTGGGAGAGAGATTCCTGTGCGGTTCATAGATTGGATGGATTTAATCACGAGAATTGATTTTTCTCCAGATGATAATTTGTAATTTTTCCCTATCCTATAGCCTAGCCACTAGGCGTTAAAATGAATAATATGCAATTAAAATCATCTTTTGCACTAAAATGAACAGTGTATAAAGGTTTAGCTAGTCTAGTCTCTCTGGCTCAATTTTAACCTAAGATTTAGACTCAACCAAAGAGACTTGCCATTACTAAGAAGGTGATAAATTTTTAAAACCAATAAAAAATACCAAAAAATGATCAGACTTATTATCAGATTAGTAGTTACTAGCTAGTCTACCTCGCCTACTTCAAAATTAAAAACAACAATTGTATATGGGTGCTTGGTAGACTCAGGCTTCAGACTTGTAGCCAAACTCTACCGTTTGAGAGGTAAAAGGAAATGTACGATACAGTAAAATTCAGCTATAAAGACCAACTTAAATTAAGAATAATTCTGCTTTTAAAGGCCTTTTTAAAAAAAGTATACAGTTATTCTTGCTTTGTGTTTTCTACAGCCAGTGCAAGTACGCGGCCACCATTTGGGCTGTTGAACAGCTCCAAAGGTGGACCTTATATAAGAATTTTATTGTGTATCTTTCTAGCGCAACTGTTACCTATGTACATTGAAGTGTATAAGGATTTTTTTTATAAAATATAAAGACATACTTTCTCTGAAAAATGAGCCGGAACACAGCATTTCCTACAATATACATGTGCGCCCAGCGAAGACTCAGATCAGCCTGCGCATCCGCGCAGTCTGATCAGAGTCTTCGTTGTGCGCTCTATGGATAGCTAAGGTCCAAATTCTCCTTTATGCAGCAAGAGAAGTCTCTGGTCAGACTATATGGATGCGCAGGTTGATTTGATTCTTTGCTGGGCGTACATGTAAATCGTAGGAAATGCTGTGCCCGAATCAAATATTATCTGCTCTAGAGCTTTCATTGCGCTTGAAGGTAAAGGGTTAATTTTGTATTCTTGTTTTCAGGTCTGTATATTATATTTTATTTGATCGTTACAACATCATTTGCTGGTATAACAGTACCATACAACGCCCTTATAGCTGACAAATCACACCCATCTCAAAGAGGTAGGTTACCATAAAACCAATCTTTGACACTTTGTGTTGAAAACATTTTTTAAGCTCCGTGTTTTACCAAAATTTACTGGATTAGGCTTGTGCTTCAATCATTCCTTACTTACTTACTTCCATCTCATTCCACTCGTCCTCATCAGATAAAATTTATTCTTGAAGTTAGATTCCTTGCTATGTTTTAAAGTTTGCCATTAATCGAAAATTTTCATTGTATAATAAGTATTTCTCAGGGACTATGAAAGCTATAGTGTTGAAATTTGGTACATCCACGGGAAGCGAGCATATCAATCATGTATACTAGAACCAAAGCCAAGGGCCTATAACTCTTGGGATTAAACGCCTTGATAGGTTTTACAAGTTAAATTTCTCAGGAACTATTAAAAGCTATGAAGTTGAAACATGGTGTACACATGGACAGCGGGCGAATGCATTGTATATCCCAGAATCAGGGCCTTGGGCATGCAACACTCGGAGTTATATCCCCTAATTTGTTTTACAAGTTGCCACCAATGAAAAAGTTTCGTCGCACCTTTCTCAAGAACCGTACTGGTTATGCACATAGTTGAAAACTGGTACACACATGGGCAGTGAGTTGATGTATCATGTATACCGGAATCAGAGCCAAGGACCCATAACTCATGGAGTTAAATCGCTTTATAGGGTTTGCAGTGCCGTGTAAGCATGATCTGCAGTGATGTGAGCATGAATTCAAAGCATTCAAGTCGGCAATATGGGTCTTTCTCTCATGACTGCGCTGCAGTTGTGCTAAAGTCAGATACTCTGACAGCTCTAGTTAAGGTTGTTTCATTGAGCTGCAGGATAAAGTTAACCTTCATATTTATTGCTTTAGCTTGCTGTATAAAATACATATTTTTCATAAGCTTTCTTAATTTAAGTCTTCCTTAAAAACATTTCATCCCCCGCCTTTTCTAACAAAAGCGAGGGGTCATAGTATTCTGTTTCCATAATTCCCTGATTCAATAATTTCTGTATTTCCTCTTTTGATTATGTGTTTCTTGTGTGCATAAGTCCTCTTACAGTAGTAGACTAATAGTTCAACATGGAAACATGCCTATATAATTTTGACCCTCTTAAACCCCACTTTTATACAGTAAAACTGAGGTTTGCATGGATATATATTTTTTCTTATTTCTTCGCAAACACATAGTGTTGGTACGTGTGCTGAGGCGGTTCTAACGAGTATTCCATGCTTTGTGCCAAAATCTTACAAAATATCAGAATTTTTATCTGATTTTTTTTTTTTGTGGTAAAATTTTCAATATATTTGATTATGCGTGTTTTCATAATGTGAAACTTTGTACCGGTATCCATGTCATGGCATGCCGTAGAATCATACCTTCTTGATGGAAATTAATGAATAGGGTCTCATTTAAAAGGCAATATTTAGTTCTATATTTTGAATGATAAATGGCTGTCACAGAACTGCGGCGTCTGACTTAAAGTGTGACAATTTCTGTAAATCTTTCAACAGCTAAAACAGACCTGCCCTGACAACCATTATATTGTCCCTAGATATGCACAAAGATATTATAAAGCAGTTTCTAGCGCATATTAAAGGGTTAATATTAACATAACATAATATTTATTTAATAGGTCTCAACTCTGGCGTAATGGCTGCCATGATATTAACAGGAAATGTAGGCGGAGCGGCGGTTGGGACATCTTTCACGGTATGATGTTTTGTTTGTTTGTTTGATTTGAGGTTTAACATCCCCGTCAACAGTGTATAGGTCATTTTGGGGACATTGCTTCCAATTTTGTGAGACTTTTACCCGACATTGAGATGAAATGACATCTCAAGCCCTCCCGCCTAATGAAACCAATATTGTTTAAAAGCATGGACGGTCCAACTCGCACGCTTATGATGTTGAACATCACACTAAACATTAACCCTTATCCTGCTGAACACCCCACCCCTACCTTTACAAATAGTGTAGATCCAGATCAGATAGCTTCTAAAGCCATCTGGTCAGGATCTGCACCGCTTGTCATGCAGTTTGTGAATTGAATGAATACATTATATCAAGTAACTTGATTGGTAAATATTCAGAAATATGTGGGGCTATATTAATTTATCCAACAGGACAAAGGTTACACATAACAAAAGAATATCATGTAAACCCTGATCATCACGAAAATGCACCTTCATAAACTGGGGGTTACAGGGGTATATATTATTTTACTTATTTCTGCCCATAAACATAAATTGTGGGTACTCGTTAGAACCGCCTCGTCGAGGCGGTTCTAATGACTACCAACAAGCTATGTTTTGAGCAGAAATAAGAAAAATATCAGAGTTTTTTTTACCTGAAAGTTTTCATTTTTACAGTGGCAAAATTGTCAATATATTTGAATAGGCATGTTTTCGTGATGACAAAAGACTTATTTGAATCTCATCAGGAGAAAAGCAGTCTTCGGGGTTTTCAACCAGGTTAGACAAAAGCGGACCTGCTCATGCAACTACAAAGAAATACAAATCTTGAAAATTGAGATATAAAAATACGGAAATGAATGCATATTCAAATATATTAAAATTTTACCACCAAAGATGAAAGTTTTCAGATAAAAGCTTCTGATAATATTTTCATATTTCTGCTCAAAACATAGATTGTGGGTACTCGTTAGAACCACCTCTGTAAACCGCGGTTTTACTACATAAAAGCGGGGTTTAATGGGGTCAAAATTATATACGCGTATTTTCATGATCTTATATTTAACCCTTATCTTGCTGAATATTCATTTAAGCCACACCCATTTCTGTCTGTCAACCAATCAAATTACTTGATGTAATTTATTGCTACAAATTCATAAACTGAATGTCAAACAGTGTAGATCCCGATCAGAGAAGCCATCTGATCTGGATCTAGACTGTTTCCAAAGATAGGGGTTGTCGTGAACAGCATGATAAGAGTTAAACGGGCGTCCAGATAATGTACATCTTAAAATGCATAGATGCAAAGGCTGATCTGAGCCTTATCTCACATCCGAAAGTTAAAAAGAGAACCGATCAGGAACTGATACAATCAGATCGCAAATTCTTCCTATAATATCACTAGGGAAAGAAGTCGAAACATGGAGTCACGACAGTAAACAAAACGGACAACAGGTAAACCGAGTCAGCAGCTATTTTCCAAAGAGGCAGTGACTCAGAATATCCAAACCGGAGCAATATACATTATTGGGGAAAGAATCCGAGAATCACCAACACTAGAAGGACATCGTAACCAAAAAAGGGGGAAGAATCAGAATCATCAACGTGACAACATATATGATTAGGGAAAGAATCAGAACCACCAACACAAAACTTGGAGGAACCACAGCAAAAGCACCGACTTGGAATGGTCAGTAATAATTACTGGTGGGTGTATGTTAACTTAACCGTTCTTGATTCAGCATAAGGGAGAGAAATACTAAAATTTGTCTTCCAACAAGTGCATCCAACGAAGACTCAGAGCAGCTTGAGCATCTTCTCAGACTGACCAGCATCTTTGCTGTGCACTTAATGAAAATCTTTGAAACACAGTTTCTTCAAGCTGAAACCAATATATTTGTGCGCTTATTATCGTGCCTGCTGTCAGCAGGGCGCAATATTAGAGTCCGGTTTACCTTTCGTGCGAGCGTGCGTCCATTCGCACGTCCATTTGTCAGTTTGTCAATCTACCAACATTTGTATCTAATCTAGCGTGACATAGCCTTCTTGTCGTTTATGTTTTCTCTATGTTCTACCCAATCTACAAAAATAGACCCAACGTTATAAATCAGTGACCATCCAGGTACATATAACTTTAAAGGAAACAGCTGAGAAGTGTATCGCAGTGATGTCATCGTGTTGCATAATATGGTTATCAATAGAAACTGGGCTGGAATCTGGGCTGGAATCTTGGGTTGGGCTTTGGAAACAGTGTTGACCCAGATCAGTCTGATCAGGGTCTACATTGTTTTCTTACAGTACATGAATTTAAGTGTCGGACAGCGTAGAACGCAGCGTCTGATCAGGGTTTCAGTACAGGAAAGTAAAAGTTAAAGGATATGTTAGCAGAACAAGTCACCGTTCAGGATCATATTCCCAGCCTACACGCAGACAATCGACCCACCAGTGCTGTCAGTGCTTTGATTGTTATTTCCATAGCTTGTGAGTTGTCTTCTTTGTGGCATTGAACTTTTGTGGCTCTAACACTATTGAAATCACGACAGCATCACGAAACCACGTCTATACAAATACATTGTTAATTTTTCCCCAAAAAAAACTGAAAATTCTAACATAAAAATTGTGATATTTTTCTTATTTCTGCTCAACAAATAGATTGGGGGTACACCTTAGAACCGCCTCATCGATGCGGTTCAAACGAGTAAACACAATCTATATTTTAGAGCAGAAATAAGAAAAAAGTAAGGTTCACCTTTGTAAACCCCAGTTTTACTATATAAAAGTGGGGTTAAAGGATGTCAAAATTAAATAGGCGTGTTTTCGTGATGGTTTGTTCAAGATTTCAAGAATCTGATATGGGGTTCTGCTGTAGATGGGTGTTTTCCAACCCGAGGGATGGCCGTGCTGAGGAGAACCCAGGCTACGCCGAGGTTCCGCTCAGCATGGTCATCCCAAGGGTTGGAAACGCCCATCTGCAATTTTAAGAATCGGACATGGGGTTCTGTTCTAGATGGGCGTTTCCAACCCGAAGGATGGCCATGCTGAGCATAACCGAGGATACGCCGTGGTTTCGCTCAGCACGATCATCCCGAGGGTTGAAACGCCAAACTACAACAGTACCCTATACAAGATTCTTTTTCTTGCACAATACCACCGAAACCTTTCATTTTACTTTATATAACGTTTTATTTTTAGCGCATTATACTTATGTAGTTTGCCTGGTTAAGAACACCGGGTAAGAACAGAATTTCTATCTGTAAGGCTCAAACCACGGATTTCCTTATCTAATGTGCAAGATGGGGTTAGTTCGAGAAACCGAGGGTTGATTTTAGTGCCAGATTAGAAGGCATGGTTGTGATAATTTTATTTATCATATGACGTCGCGTCTGAGAGTGTAATAACGCCATGTAATATATTCGATAATCCACTAGTGGATTAAATATGCAAATTAGCTAGATACGTCCAGTAACGTTACATGTACGGCGTCCTTAACGACGTCGCGTTTACTAATGGCGGAATAATAACATTTTTGTAAACGATCGTGAATAAAATGCGTTTGAAATGTCATATGATATATAGAATCTTGCATTCGTGCTCGTGTTTTATTGAATTTATTAAACTCGTTGAGGAAAAGGGATAAAATGCTCGGCAAAGCCTCGCATTTTATCCTTTTTCCTCAACTCGTTTGATAAATTCAATAATACATGAGCACTCATGTAAGATCCTCTATATCCTCTTTAAATAAAAGGTATTTTGTGCGTACTCATTAGCATCGCCACATTGAGGGGTTTTAATGAGTACTCACATAATACCTTTTTAAGACAAAATAAGATAATAGAAGTAGAGGCAATGATCAGGAATCGATACAATTAACCCTATAGAGACACCAAAGGGAAAGAAACACAAACATGAAGCAACAGACCCCAACGGAAATACCAACAACGGAAAGCCAAACTGACAGTTACTTTCCCACAAAATGGCCAACAGGCTATCCAAAATAAAATAATATAAGCGACACAAACACCAAAAGGCAAACCCTTAACAAAAATAAACCCCGACAGAAGAACCGCCTTGGTTCCTAAATCTCACTTAATTATCTTCACACAACAGATATTTTAACCGTCCATGCTAATAAACCCTAATGGTTTCATTTGGCGACAGGGCTTGAGATGTCATTTCATCTCAAAGTCGGGTAAAAGTCCCACAAAATTGGAAGCAACGTCTCCAAAATGACATTTACAGTGTTGACGGGGACGTTAAACCTCAAATTAAACAAAAAAGATATTTTAAGATGAAATAAGATAAAATCCCCTAATTACATGTGTATCGAACTTTTCCTTCTTGGAGCTTTGGGAAATTTTCCTAGAGACTCAAGAAGGAGTTGCACTTCATTACGATAACACACCCATGCGCTAAACGGCGACTTTTCCTCTCTAGAATTAACATTTTTCAGTTGGAAATGTTTGATATTTTTCTCATTTCTAGTCCAAATATAAATTGTGAGTGCCCGTTAGAACCGCCTCAATGCGGCGGTTCTAGAGGCGGCGGTTCTAACGAGTACCCACTTTCTATGTATATGAGCAGAAATTCCGAAAATAATGGATATCCACCATAAACTCCACTTTTCTCTATATAAGGCGGGATTAAGAGGTGTCTTCATTTCACGGAATTGTTGATCTGATGTTGCTTTGGTAAAATAGCCATCGGTGTTCAAAGGCTTTAAGTTTTACTGCAACTTTTCTCACCTTTTATCCTTATTTTTTTTTTCTTTTACAGCAAATAGGTGTCATAGGTGCTTATTCTATATCAATAGCTGTGGTGATATTATGTCTTGTTGCAACTGTTGTCACAACGACTGAAGAACCGGGAAAAGAAATTGATGAACCATTCGGTGAGTATTTTTTGGCTGAAAAAGCTATCCCTGAAGAGAAGCCTCGTGCACTGTCTTCATGACATTTCATATTTTAATTCTTTTAGAACCCTTATTCGAATTCATTAAGGGATCTTTATTTGAAGCTATAACGAATGCAGTATTTTTGCGGAGTGACATTGAATTGTGTAAATCAAATGCAACCAGATCGAATTCTGTTTTTACTGTATTGTGTTATTCGCTGTGTTTCGTTAAATCACCTAAACCATTCCCATGCTTTTCTTTATCCCTTCAGTATACAGTGAAACGTCGATAACTCCAACACGGATGGCTTGCTTACTATGGCTAATTCGGACTTGTTCTGAAATCCCTAGGGCTCCATATATCCATATATTTAGAATATTTTATGGGGGTTGTTTTTAGCTCACCTGTCACGTAGTGACAAGGTGAGCTTTTGGGATCACTTTTTGTCCGTCGTCCGTCGCGCGTCCGGTGCGTCCGTGCGTGCGTCCGTAAACTTTTCTTCAAACGACATCTCCTCCTAAACCACTGATCAGATTTTGACCAAACTTCACAGGAATGATCCTTAGGTGGTCCCCTTTCAAAGTTGTTCAAATGGTTCCGGTCCGTTGCACAAATAGGTCACAGTAGCCAAAAATAGATTTTTTTCACCGAAAACTTAAAAAATCTTCTTCTCTGAAACCGCAAGGCCCAGGTCTTTGATATTTGGTATGAAGCTTCATCTAGTGGACCCCTACCAAGATTGTTCAAATTATAGTGCTGGGGCCAAAAATGCCCCCGCACGGGGGCCCTTTGGTTTTACATGGGCTTATATAGGGAAAATCTTTAAAAATCTTCTTCTCTGAAACTGCAAGGCCCAGATCTTTGATATTTGGTATGAAGCTTCATCTAGTGGACCCCTACCAAGATTGTTCAAATTATAGTGCTGGAGCTAAAAATGCCCCCGCATGGGGGCCCTTTGGTTTTACATGGGCTTATATAGGGAAAATCTTGAAAAATCTTCTCCTCTGAAACCGCAAGGCCCAGGTCTTTGATATTTGGTATGAAGCTTCATCTAGTGGACCCCTACAAAGATTGTTCAAATTATAGTGCTGGGGCCAAAAATGCCCCCGCACGGGGGCCCTTTGGTTTTACATGGGCTTATATAGGGAAAATCTTTAAAAATCTTCTTCTCTGAAACCGCAAGGCCCAGGTCTTTGATATTAGGTATGAAGCTTTATCTAGTGGACTCCTACCAAGATTGTTCAAAATATAGTGCTGAAGCTAAAAATGCCCCCGCACGGGGGCCCTTTGGTTTTACATGGGCTTATATAGGGAAAATCTTGAAAAATCTTCTTCTCTGAAACCGCTAGGCCCAGGTCTTTGATATTTGGTATGAAGCTTCATTAAGTGGACCCCTACCAAGATTGTTCAAATTATAGTGCTGGGGCCAAAAATGCCCCCACACCAGGGCCCTTTTGTTTTACAAAGGCTTATATAGGGAAAATCTTTAAAAATCTTCTTCTCTGAAACTGCAAGGCCCAGGTCTTTGATATTTGGTATGAAGCTTCATCTAGTGGACCCATACCAAGATTGTTCAAATTATAGTGCAGGAGCTAAAAATGCCCCCCCGCACGGGGGCCCTTTGGTTTTACATGGGCTTATATAGGGAAAATCTTGAAAAATCTTCTTCTCTGAAACCTCAAGGCCCAGGTCTTTGATATTTGGTATGAAGCTTCATCTAGTAGACCCCTACCAAGATTGTTCAAATTATAGTGCTGGGGCCAAAAATGCCCCCAAACCAGGGCCCTTTTGTTTTACATAGGCTTATATAGGGAAAATCTTGAAAAATCTTCTTCTCTGAAACTGCAAGGCCCAGGTCTTTGATATTTGGTATGAAGCTTCATCTTGTGGACCTCTACCAAGATTGTTCAAATTATAGCCCTGGGGCCAAAAATGCCCCCGCTCCGGGGCCCTTTGGTTTTACATAGACTTATATAGGGAAAATCTTGAAAAATCTTCTTCCCTGAAACCACAAGGCTTAGGTCTTCGATATTTGTTATGACGCTTCAGCTAGTGGACCTCTAACAAGATTGTTCAAATTATAGCCCTGAGACCAAAAATGTCCCCGCCATGTGGCCCTTTGGTTTTACATAGACTTATATAGGGAAAATCTTGTTTTACATAGACTTCTTTATGCAGGGTAAACCTTTAAAATCTTTTTCTCTGAAACCAGAAAGCCCAGGTCTTTCATATTCGATATGAAGCTTCATCTTGTGGACCTCTACCAAGATTGTTCAAATTTTAGCCCTGGGGCCAAAATTGACCCTGCCCGGGGCCCACTTGTTATGCTTTGGATCAGGTGAGCGAACCAGGGCCCTTTGGGCCCTCTTGTTTATTTTGTTTGTTTGATTTGAGGTTTAACGTCCCCGTCAACACTGTATAGGTCATTTTGGAGATGTTGCTTCCAGTTGTTTGAGACTTTTACCCGACATTGTGATGAATGTCATCTCAAGCCCTGTCGCCCGTGAAATCAACAGGGTTTATAAGCATGGACGATCCGACTCGCACGGGGTTGTTTTTATCTTGAATGGGTATGTTGTGTGTAAACATTAGAATCGCCTCAATGATGCGATTCTAATGAGTACACACGACATGGCTATAACTAATAGAAAGTCGAAAATATATCCTCATTATGCCTCTTAGTCTGGCACAAAGTTAGTGATCCTAGTTTACATTACATAAACACATCCATGCGACACAGTGCATTCTTTCATTTCTCCAAAATAGTGACTTTTGTGATAAAATAAAATTGTGATACCTTTCTTATTTGTACTCCAAACAGCGGTTGTAGATGCTCGCTAGAACCGCCAAATTATGGAGGTTCTAATGAGTACCCACAACCTATGTCTCAGAGGAGAAATCAGCAAGATAATTTACACCTCTGTAAACCCCAGTTTTCTCTGTATAGAGTTTAGAGGGGTGTTCTATAAACGGACTTGTTGACATGATGGAGTTCAAGTAGCTTAACCGCAAAACCGGTTTACTCCCACCAGCCAACCCGGTATTTATTTGCGGGTGACCTATAGTAATCACCCTGTCTGTCCATCCGTCTGTCCGTCCACATTTTTATGTTTTTTTATAAAAACTTACAAACCGTCAGACGCATCAACTTCAAACTTTAAATATAAGGTCACAATATCATTACACAATATCATGGCAAGTAACATAACTCTAGCTAAAATACTCACAGAGTTATGGCCCTTTGAAATAATTAAAAATGTACACATTTTTCATGTTTTTTCTTCATAACTTACAAATCATCAAACCTATCAACTTCAAACTTGAAATATATGGTCTCATAATCATTACACAATTTCATGGCAAGTAACGTAACTGCAGCTTCAATACTCTCAGAGTTATGGCCCTTTGAATAACTAAAAGCTTTTTTCGTCTTTTGTTCATCTTTAGTTCAAAACCGCTATAGATATTCAAATGAAACTTCCTATAGTTATTGACAGTTGCCCTACAGTAATGTCTTTTCTGTGCGTCCGATCATGCCCTATATTAATGCCCTGTCTGTCCGTCCGTCCATCCACCCATCTGTCTGTCCATCTGTCCATCTGACCGTCTGTACATCAACATTTTTCATGTTTTTATGCCCCCGGAATCTAAGATTCTGGGGGGCATATAGTTTTTGGTCTGTCCGTCTGTTTGTCCGTTTGTCTGTTTGTCCGTTTGTCCGTCTGCAAAAACTTTAACATTGGGCATAACTTTTGAATGGTAAGTGGTACAGCTTTCATACTTCACATGTGTATACCTTATCACAAGACCTTTCCAGTGGTACCATAATTTCTGATCTTGTGACCTTGAACTTGACCTTTGACCTATTTTTTTTCAAAATTTAACATGCGCTGTCCGGGGCCATCAGTGTTTCACAAACACATCTTGTTTCTTTATAACTTACAAACCTACAAACGCAGCAATGTCAACCTTTAAACGTAAGATCACAACAACATTAAACAATTTCATGTCGGGTGCCCTATAGTAATCACCCTCTCGTCCGTCTGTCCGTCCGTACGTCCATCCGTCCGTCCGTCTGTCCGTCCACATTGTTTATGTTTTTTTTCTTAATAACTTACAAACCGTCAGACGCATCAACTTCAAACTATTAATATAAGGTCACAATATCATTACACAATTTCATGGCAAGTTACGTTACTCTAGCTAAAATACTCTCAGAGTTATGGCCCTTTGAAATAATTAAAAATGTCCACATTTTTCATGTTTTTTTTTCTAAATAACTTACAAACCATCAAACCTATCAACTTCAAACTTTAAATATTTGGTCTCATTGTCATTACACAATTTCATGGCAAGTTACGTAACTGTAGCTTCAATATTTTCATTTCTTTTAAAACCGCTATAGATATTCAAATGAAACTTCCTATAGTTATTGACAGTTGCCCTATAGTACTGCCCTTTCTGTCCGTCCGTCCATGCCCTATAGTAATGCCCTGCATGTCCCTCCGTCCACTCGTATGTCTGTCCATCTGACATCTGAGGATTGTGGCCACGTAAAATCGATTTAAGCGCCACCCCCCACCCCCCGTAAACAATTTTACTGACCGTTCCAAGGCGATGCTTCTGTTTGGTTTGTAGTTGTAATTTAATGCCTTTACATTAAATATTTGTATTTTGGATGGCCGTTTCGCTGTGTTTTTTTTTAATTTGTGTGAGTGTGTGTGTGTGTGTGTGTGTGTGTGTGTGTGTGTGTGTGTGTGTGTGTGTGTGTGTGTGTGTGTGTGCGCGCGTGCGTGCGTGTGTGTGTGTGTGTGTGGCGGGGATGTTTTTTGCCTCTCAATTTGTGTTAATTCTACTGTCGTTGTTTCATGTCCGTCCTTTATGTAAACCACGGCAGAATGAAAGCGCGATGATTATGACCACGTTAAAATGATTTATGCTGCCCTCGCCTCCCCCACAGAGTAAAATAATAAACCTGACCATTCCAAGACTGCTCTTCTGTTGTGGTTTATTATTGTTAAAATTCGTCTGGATGTGTAACTAATATCTTTTTATTTTGAATAGCTAGCCGTTTTGAGAAATTTATGGGTCAGTTTTGGGGAAAGTAACTGGCCTTTTGGCTTTCTGCTCGTGAGATTTTCATATGGTGAAGTTGTTCTATGTTGGTTTTTTCCCCTTCGGTGTCTTGGATGGGAGGTGTCAGGTAATTGTATCGATTCCTGATCAATGCCTTCACTTCTGTTCTGCTAAGTTAAAACTGAGCTTGTCGTGTGTGATTTTGTTGTTTGTTAAGATGTGTTTGTCCATCTTTCCCTTTTATATTTGGGCTAGACTTTGGGTTCTGATTCGATTAGTTCCTGAATTTTTACTCATTTAATTTCAGTGACTATCAATTGAATTGCTGGGTTTGTCTCTTGTTCACATTTTATGTTGTATTACAAAGCCATTTCATTACGATAACACACCCGTGATACATAGTGTATTTTCTCACATGTCCAAAATGGCTACTTTTCTGATGAAAATCAGTGATTCTTTTCTTATTTTTACTTCAAACATAGGTTGTGGGTGCTTGTTAGAACCGCCTCATTGAGAATACCAACCTATGTATTGAAGCAGAAATAAGAAAAATAATGTATACCCCCATAAAACCCCGTTTTTCTCTATATAAAGTGGGTTTTAGGGGGTTGTTCATTTCACAGACTTGTTCACCTGTTGGGACAAAACCATTTACATTGGTTTCGAATCGAAAGTTTTTTTGTTTTTTTTTTTGCTTAAGCAAAATAAAACAGCTAATAAAATAAATAATTATGATAAGAAGAAAAACAGTTTATGCACTCAATCAGTACTTCTTGATTCATCTTTACAGGTTGTAGTGCCATATTTTGTGGATTTTGGGAACCTTTAAAAGGTATGTTTTCTTCTGTCGCCATTTAACCTTTTAAGTGCTTATGTATAAACCCTTTTTGTACCAAATGGAATCTTCCTTCGTATATATAGCAGGAGTTCATTTCAAAATTTAAGGGTGTCAGGTAGTGTTTTCTTCAAAAATTATTTGGAAAATGACTGAACTTTTAGCAAACAGTGAAGGCCCTGATCGTTCTGCGGCGTCTGATCTGGGCCTGCACTGTTTGCCAAGGTACCCCTTTAGGGGTTTCTGGTACTGAATGGGTTAATGAGTAAATTCCGATTTTAGCATCACTTGCACATCGGACCTTAAGTGCTTCAAAAGTGGCACAATATTATCAATTCACAGTCTCACAGGTTTCGGGAACTGGTAACTGTCATGTGATCAGATGCTTTTCAAATGTTGATGAAGAAATAAACGCGCTGACATTTTCGTCAACGTTTTGCTTGCCTCATATTCTATGCCCTTATACTGATCCCTGCATAATTATTATCTTTTCAAGCTCTGCAGAAAACACAAGAGCAGACGGCAATCTTTTTTTATATATTTACTATTGTTCAGCGAAAAAAAAAAGACTTCACATATATCATATATCGTTGTTTGTCCAACGTCAAATCCATATATAATGCCAAGCCTAATTTTCGCTGACAAATGAGCAGAAAATATTTGATCGTTTGATCGGTTAGCAGTCTTTTAACGGCTAAACTCCTTAATCAGGGTTATCGGTACTATAAACTACGAAAAGCCTTTTCGTTTTATTGCTGTTTGTCCCTGACTAGTAATGTCTTGATTTCTGAGCAATGAACTGGGATTACAAACATGTGTATTAACATTCACTTCATTACGCAAACATGCCTATACAAATACATTTCCACCTTTATCGCCGAAAAAATGAAAATTTTAAGATGAAAAAATGTGATATTTTTCTTAATTCTGCTCTAAAATATAGATTGTGGGTACTCGTTAGAACCGCCTCGATAAAATATAGATTGTGGGCACTCGTGAGGACCGCCTCATCGAGGCGGTTCTAACGAGTACCCACAATCTATATTTTAGAGCAGAAATAAGGAAAATAAGGTTTGCCCCTGTAAACCCCAGTTTTACTATATAAAAGTGGGGTTCAAGGGTGTCAAAATTATATGGGCGTGTTCTCATTATGTGATTTGTTTGATATTAAATTCTGATTTCTTGTTTCAGAGCATGATTTTCGATGGGTGTTTATAACAAGGTTTCTTATGCAGCAAGGTGTATCAACAGTTACCGGGTAAGTTTGACAAAAATAGTATTGTTTCAAAGGAAGCAGGTGTTACTCTCCAAATAGGGAATATTCTTAACAATTTAAGTTATGAAATATCCTTGAAATCAAGGCAAAGGTAACAAAAATATCCGATCGCGAAATTATGCTAAATACTAATAACGCTAAAAAAATCTTTAGAAGCAAGAACACGCATCACAGTCTATGCTGTTTATATTTTATTTCATTTGGGATCACAACATCAAATGAGAAAATATAGTTCTGGGACTGAACGAATCAAACACCAAAGCCTTTCCCAAACATCGAAGGCAAAGATGGACAAAAACATCTAAACAAACAACAAAATCACAGGTAACAAACCGAATAAGCATCTCAGGACAGGTAGCAACCCAGTTATCTTTACTGGACTAAATAATTTGGACACACAGAAGTGTTAACCCTTGTCCTGCTGAATATTTTAATCTGCCACACCCACTACTGATTATCAACCAATCAGATTACTTGATGCAAATTATTGCAACAAATTCATAAATTGAATGTCAAACAGTGTGGTCCTGATCAGATCGCTTCTCCAGAAGCCATCTGATCTGGCTCTACATTGTTTGAAAAATAAGGCATATCCGGGCTCAGCAGGACAAGAGTTAGAATGAAACAAGTGAAAATTTAATAATACATGAAAAATAGAAGTGAAGGCAATGATCAGGAATCGATACAATTAACCCATAGCTCCCATCAGAGACACCAAAGGGAAAGAAACACAAACATGAAATAACTAGACCCTAATATAAACATCAATAGCAGAAAGCTAAAACGACAGTTTTTCCCACAAAATGGCCACATTGGCTGGCAAAAACAAAAACAAAAGACAAAAAAAAGATATAAGCAACACACACATTCAAAGACTAACTATAACGTAAATAAAACGCGACAGAACCACCTTGGAACGGTCAGTGAAAAGTATTTCACTTGGGGTGGGGGGCGGGCGGTGGACTTTGATCGATTTTACGCGGCCGCAATTATCACCCTTACTTCCGTCGCGATTTAGATAAATAATTTGTTCAGTCCACATGAACAGGTCCGTGTGTTGAACACGCGGGTAAATCCCACTTTAGATAGAGAACATTGGGGTGAACTGGGGTATACATTATATTTCTTGTTTATGCCTGCTCCAAGTCATAGGTTGTTCGTACTCGTTAGAATCGCCTCAATGAGGCGGTTCTAATGAGCACCACCAATCAATGTTTGGAGTATAAATAAGAAAAATGTCACATTGTTTAATCAGAAAAACAACCGTTTAGGAGGCAAGAAAGCACGCACTATTGTTATCGTAATGGAAATGAAAGCACGCAAAAGAATCCACAAAACACAGCATGCACTAACGCATGGAAAGTAACTTTATGGGAATCGGAACAACTGGCAGATTTTCTCGCCATTTTTCAAAGGGAGACAACTTTCGGGCGTTCATGCTCGCTTTTTCTATAAAGACAGCCCCGCTGAAAAAGGGTCTTCTCTTAAAAGAACGAATTTGCTCCCAAGGAGCAGATTCATTCCTTTAAGAGTTGACAACTATTGACATGGGGGACAAAATACTTTTGCAGGAGTTGCCTCCCCTGAAGGTGTACCCATTCCCCTTAAACTTGCAAAAGAACGATTGCACTGGGTCTTTCAGCAAAAAAACTGTGTCGAGTTAGGTATCATTTGAGTTCTGGTTTTTATTAATGTTCAACCCTCACCCTCATTTCCAGTTCAGATTCATTGAAACAATAACAGAATGACTCACATGCAGGAATAAGGAATACTAGCTCGACATATGACACCAACATAGAGAGTAAAAATAACTTGTATCAGATTTGAGGATGTAACAACACTCGGACGTCAGAGCAGAGGGCAAACACCAGTTAGATCACGGTGGTACGAACTAGCAACATAAATCATTTGGCTAATAACAATCTGAATCAGTAATTTTAAGCAATACATTAAACTGCAATAAAACAGACGGTAAACAAATGTTCTCAAATTATTTTGTTTCAGATTTTTAGAGTATTGGCTTCATGATATGATTCATTTACCTAATTGCTGGACAGCAGCGACATGTGTTGCGATAATGTTGTTACCTCTGTTATTTGCAGCTGCAATCAGGTGAGGTGTCTTTTTATCTTGTTTAGTGATTTCACTATCATTAGTTGGGCCCCGTCAAGCGATTTTGGTACTTATCGCCTATGCGAGCAGCGAAGGTTCAGGCGAGCCTGCGCATCCGCGCTCGCTCATATAAGCAGTGAATCAGGAGGAACCTTCAGACAGAAGGCCATATCCCTGCCCCCCCCCCCCCCTGGCTGGGCATGCGCAGTTAAAATTTGTCATGACGGAATGCTCGAAGACACAAAATTCGCTTGGCGGGGCTCAGTTACAACAGAACGATTTAAAAAAAGGATTATTGTACTGATACTGACGATTATTGTCTCTATTAGTTGGTATAAAGAAGGACACGAGGCTATCCAAAGTAGAGTAGATACAGTATTTATAAATAGCAGTACGATTACATAACCATTTTTCGCATGACGTCATTGTCGTCGTCAACAGATGTAACGTCGCCTTACGTACATAACCATTTTTCGCATGACGTCATTGTCGTCGTCATCAGATGTATGGTCGCCTAACGGTCGAATTCGAAGGTATTGAATTATTGTGCAATATCAAGTTAGCGTGCAATATATCTAGTGCGAGTGATCCCTGCACAAATGCTTCCTCGGATTACATCGTTTGTTTCTGATAATCCAATATTTATAGCTACATGTATATAATATTCATGTATGTTTACTTGAAGCCCAAGTTGTCATAACTGCAGCCACCCAGTTACCAGATCCATGTAATGAGGTCCCTGAAAAATCACAAAGTGCAATCAAACTTCTTTGGAACATGAACGTTTTGTTCGAGATAGAAGTAGTTCGAGCCAACAAACATTTCCAGATAAAAAATAATCCCTAAATTCCTTAACCCATTTCAGACTGGAAACCCCTTAACGAGTACCTTGGCAAACAGTGCAGGCCCAGATCAGACGCCGCAGAACGCGGCGTCTGATCAGCGCCTACACTGTTTGCATAAAGGTCAGCCATTTTCCAAATAAAATTTGAAGCAAACACATCCTGACACCCCTAAATTTTGAAATGAACTCCTGCTATATATAAGGTGGAAGATTCCATTTGGTACCAAATGGGTTAATGCATATATATGGATTGAATTCTTTTCAAGTTATGCAAGAACAAATTTGAATTAACCGTGGTAAACAACTATCGGCATTCAAGCAGCTGAAGGTCAACTGTTTTGTTTGTTTGTTTTGGAGTTTAATAGCCTAGTCAACACTACTGAGGTCATTTTTGAGCTGGTCTGTTTACCTATCCACACTTTTCCTGTGCAGGCTTTTACGTAAGCGGTTAACCAGTACAGTGCACATGCTTCCGCCAGAAACTGACAACTGCCATTCTTGAATCAGCGGAAGGGAGAGAATGAGCGTAGAAAAGATTTCATGATCAATCTCCATGAAAGAATGTTGCCGACCCTGGCAGGAATGGAACCCGCGTCCTCCTGATCACCAGTCAGATGTGCATTGCAGGTTCACTGTATACGAAGACTAGGGGATTGGTTTTGTTCGTTTAATTGTTTGTTTGTGTTGGAGTTTACCGACCCATTCAACACTATCTAGGTCATTTTGAACCGGTCAGTTAATGTATTCACAATTTCCTGCGGCAGGCTTATATGTATGCGCCAGAAACTGACAACTGCCCTTCTTGAATCAGCGGAAGGAAGGGAATAGGGAAATGTGGGAAAGAGTTCATGATCAATTTCCACGAAAGAATGTTGCCGACCCGGACAGGTATCGAACCTGCTTTCTCCTGAGCACCAGTCAGACGCGCATCCAACTGAGTTACCGAGGTCGGCCTTTAAGGGCTTAGAAAAAACTGTTTTGTGCCAATATACAGTGTTTTGAAAATGGGTCGAAACACAGTGTTTTAAAAACCAACACACTTTCTTTGTTTGAACATACAAGTGCCATGATCTGTATCGTGAATAAATTACAGAACTTTATAAAAGGAATATTCTGTTTTGTAACTGAAAGTACAGTCTGTATTCAATGTTAACAAACGAATTGCAGCTTCACATTCTTATTAAAAACGAGGCAGTTTGACATTTGTTTTTAATTTCAGCTCAATATGTTTTGGAATAATATCAGATCGAACAGGAAGACGGAAGCCATTTGTTGTTTGCGCAGGTTAGAACGTACAGTATAAGCTTTTCCTTTTTGCATATGACAATAACATTAAAGTAACTAAAACTTAATGCTTATAAAGCATTTTTCATTTACTTTTGGAAAAGATTTTAAACCGAATTATGTGGTTGTTTTTACTGGTGGAATTTGCGTCAAAGTACCGACTGCATGAAGTAAACGCGTCCGTGTAATGAAACTTTGTAAATCCTCAATTCTGCTGGAAAATAGAGATTGTGGGAACTCGCTGGTACGGAGCGCCAACAATCTGTATTTGAACTGAAGTGTATCTAACATAAACTTAAAAAGATGCTAGTTCTAAAGATTCAGCTCATGGTGTGTTTTCATAATTTGAGCCCCGCCAAGCGAATTTGGGTCTTCGAGCATTCCGTCAGGACAGCTTTTAACTGCGCATGCCCAGCCATTCAGAGGGGCCCGGGTTCTGGCTTTCTGTCTGAAGGTTCCTCTTGATTCACTGCTTGTATGAGCGAGCAGCGAAGGTTCTGGCGAGACTGCGCGGATGCGCAGGCTCGCCTGAACCTTCGCTGCTCGCATAGGCGATAAGTACCAAAATCGCTTGGCGGGGCCCATTTTATATTTCGTAAGTTGAAGTCAGGAAGTCTTAGAAGCATTATTAAAACTCATGTTTTCAATGCGATTTAATACGAATCCATAAGGCAGATAAAAATAACTGAAAATAAAAAAAAATCACAAATAAGCCGCATCAGGAGAAAACCATTTTTTGGCGTTCATGACTAGGAAAGGGACAACCGGGGCTTCTCAGCTGTACAGTTAAGCAACAGTTTTGACTTTTAAGCTAAAGACTGTATTGTGCTTTTAAACCACCGAACAAAAGATGCTGATCAGGCAGCGCATATGCACAGACTGATCAGCATCTGTCTTGATCGGAGGGTTTTACAACACCCGACACATGGTTCAGTTTTAGCCACATTTCTTGAAAAAAAAAACGGGTCGAGGTGAGATGGCCTTGTTCTCCGCTACATGTATGTATGTAATATAGTTACATAGGCATGCGATCTTAATAATCCAAATGGTATTGATAGGTTGTAAAATGATGCACTATTTTATTACACAGGCATCACAGTGTAGTTTATATTTTCTTGTCCTTTGGGATCATTGAGGCCTAATTGGCCGAAACTAGTTGGTCTGGCCCAGAAAACATGTACACTTTATATTTTCCAGTTCTGTAGTGTATTCCTTGCTCCCAAAGGATAACCCTTTTATAGAACATATATTACATGAATGGTTGAAATAACGTTGATGAGTAGTAAGAACTTCATATGACCAAATGCTGTTGAATGGGTAAAAAACGTATTTAGCATTATGCTGACATTATAAGCTTTTACAGTTAGACTTTGAAACGATTTTACCTTTCAACATATTATTATCCATTATCTGTAGATTTGCAATGTGTACTTAACTAAAATCCACATTATAGATAGAGCTATTTATGTTAAAGCAGGAAAAGCAAGTGCAAGTTTACATAAATCTAAAAGGTATCTACATAACGTCAATCATATGAGTGCATGTTTCTGTTATGTCAATTATGTGGGCAGTTTGGCCATTCTTCAGGTCATAGTATCATGCAGGGATTTTTTTCACTTCTGAAGAGCGTAAATTTATACTTTATGGCCATGTCAGAAAGTGTGTGAAGCTCTCACCTTTCTACTTGACACTGTTTACATTAGATTTGGTACTAAGTTATTTAGACAAGTTGTGGGTATTCCGATGGGCACTAATTGCGCACCACGTGTGGCTGATCTGTTCTTGTTGAGTTATGAGAGAGACTCCATGATGTCCCTTTCTGCTGAAAACCAGTCTGAAATTATTGAAGCTTTTAGCTCCACTTCTAGATATTTGGATGATTTATTAAATATTGATAATACCTATTTCGATGGTTTGATCAGTCAGATTTACCCCCCAGAACTTCAGTTAAATAAAGCAAATTTTTCTGATACCGAGGCCCCGTTTTTGAATTTACATCTATCTATTGTAGATGGGTTTGTTTCGTGCAATGATAAACGCGATGATTTTGATTTTGAGATCGTAAATTTTCCTTTTTTGGATGGTGATGTTCCTCGTGCGCCATCCTATGCCGTTTATATTTCGCAAATAATTGGATTTGCCAGAGTGTGTAGTCATGTAACTGACTTCAACACTCGTAATAATTGTTAACGGCTTAACTACTTAATCAGGGTTATCGGTACCATAAACTACCCAAAGCTTTTAAAACTTTTATAGACAATCATTCTGATTTAATTTCAAAATTCAATATTGGACTTAAATCTCTTCTGCAGCAAGGTCTATCGGAACTCGAATTTTATGGTGACTTAGTATATAAATTCAGAAAAATATATAACCGCAATGACGTCAGCACCCAATTTCGGAAAATCGTTCTTCGATATAAAAAGATTTGGTACAACATAAATGTTATACGACAGACTGCATGCATGGTAGTTATCCCAATCACGGTTGACAACTTTGCTTTTCTCTTTAACTGCACGCCGGTGGGTCAGGCCTCAGATTCTATGACGGTTCCAACGTAAAGGCTTATTGAGAATTAGAGAGATCTAATTCAAGGTAATGTTGGTTGGTGCTTGATGCTCTGTCCCTGGTCTGGCCCATCGGAGTCTAACTGTTGGTTTTCGTTTCCTCAGTGATTTCTTGCTGTCGAGTCCTCCCCATTGTTTCATCTCTGCGGTTGTTTGATTATTTGGGTTCACGGAGATGTTGCACTGATGAGTTAGGAGGCCTTCATGCGGACTGCAAATTATTTGTCTAAATCGCGACGGAAGTAAGGGCGGGGATTGTGGCGACGTAAAATCGATTTAAGCCCCCCCCCCCCCCAGTTGAATTCGTTTCACTGACCGTTTCAAGGCGGTTCCTCTGTCGCGGTATATCTTTGTTATGGTTTGTCTGAAGTTTGGAGGCCTTCATGCGGACTAAACAAAGTATTTGTCTAAATCGCGACGGATGTTAGGGCGAGGATTGTGGCCACGTAAAATCGATTTAAGCCCCCCAGTGGAATTCGTTTCCGCTGACCGTTCCAAGGCGGTTCTTCTGTCGCAGTTTATTTTTGTTATGGTTTGTCTTTGGGTGTTTATGTCGCTTGAGTTATTTTATTTTGGATAGCCTATTGGCCATTTTGTGGGAAAGTAACTGTCCTTTTGGCTTTCCGCTGTTGGTATTTCCATTAGGGTCTGTTGTTTCATGTTTGTGTGTCTTTCCCATTGGTGTCTCTGATGGGAGCTTTTGGTTGATTGTATCGATTCCTGATCATTGCCTCCACTTCTATTTTGGGAACAGGCGATCAGAAGATGTTGAATTACTTTTAACATTTTAGTGAATAATAGACATTGGGTATAAACAGAAACTGTGTTAACATGAGGACAAACGCCTGTGGAATGCTCTGAAACATATAAAGGGTCCAGTTTGATCATGTCAAACCAGTCAGGTTTTAAGCATGTATTAAATTTTGTTTGTTTGTTTTGGAGTTTAACGGCTCAGTCAACACTGTTTTATGTCATTTTTGAGCCGGTCTGTTTACCTATCCACACTTCTCCTGGGCAGGCTTATACGTAAGCGGTTAACCAGTACAGTGCACATTCTTTCGCCAGAAACTGACAACCGCCCTTCTTGAACCAGCAGGCGAGATAGAATGACCGTAGAAAAGATTTCATAATCAATCTCCACGAAAGAATGTTGCAGACCCCGGCTGGAATTAAACCCGTGTCCTCCTGCTCACCAGTGAGACGCGCATCCGATTGAGCTACCCAGGCAGGCCGCTTTAATCATGTAGTTGTCGGGTTCTTGCTAGTGTCCAGTGCGTACAGAGTGGGCTAGGTCTAGCCCTGAGGTAAGCCTGTATCAACGTTTTCGATTTTAGTCAAGCTTCCATTTGACTAAACTACTTTCGATGTTTTAACATGCAACATTTACCGGCCCCGATAGCTCAGTTGGTTGAGTATCCGCTCCGGGGAACGGGAGGTCACGGGTTCGATCCCGGGCCACGACATACCAAAGTCGTTAAGAATGGTACTAGCTGCTCCTCGCTTGGCACTCAGATTTACGTGGTAGAGCTAGGACTGGTCGACCCAGTGTCAGGATAATGTGACTGGGTGTGGTATCATGTAATGTGTCTGGGACATGATACTTCAGTGAGGCAGCACTATAAAAGTGAGCATTGAGCTCCCTGTCGCAACAAGACACCGTCGTGATATGACTGAAAAATTGTTGAAAGCGACGTTAAACCCGAATTCACACACAAAACATGCAACATTAATTTTAAAAATACGATTTTAAATGGTAATGAAACAATACAGAACAACTTAAAAATGTTCATAGTTAATTTCATTTGCGAAGTACTAACTTTAAGAAAATGTGAAACTATACGATATTTACGGCGTGGGTTACGTCATATGCGTCTTCAGATAGTATTTTAAATGAGCGTGTATACTGAAATGTGTAAGTTGTTATATGTGACCAGCGAATACTCAGGTCAGCCTATGGATTCTAATGCATCAGCAAAGCAAGTTACAGTGCATGGGCTAGCAGGCAGAATTCTTTACCGGTCGCAGATGTCGGTGCCAGTGTAAAGACGGATTTAATTCATCACGAACACACGCCTATATAATTTTGACCCCCTTGAACCCCAGTTTTATACAGTAAAACTGGGGTTATCAAGGGTAACCCTTATTTTCTTATTTCTTCTCTAAAATATCTATATTTTGAGCAGAAATAAGAAAAAAATCACAATTTTTCATCTTAAAATGATCATTTTTGGCGATAAAGGTTACAATGTATTTGTACAGGCGTGTTTTCATAATATCTAGCTCTTTTCTGTCTTGTTATAGCCGCAGCTATGTGCCTAAGTGTCTGTGCTATGATGACGATGACGGGTACAAACGCTTTCTATATTGTCACTGGCTTAGCATTTATCTTTGGTAAGTTATGTCGTTCATCGTTATGTCTTTGATAATGTATTACTGACTTGAGATGTTGGAGTGGTACTTTCTGTAAATGGTTATTACCACATTTCATTGAACATTAGCTGACGGCTTGCTTTACAATTGGAGCCTAGTAGTTGTAGTGTAGAATTTTTGTAGACGGCAATGATCGTGAACCAATATTATTAACTCAGACAACAAAGGGAAAGAAACACAACCATAACGCTGTAACAGCTCTCCGAAGCCATCTGTGTACACGTACATGTAGGCTTAATGAGTCCATGCCGTTAAAGAACTACATTTGCATTTGAAGTTATTTTTTGGCGTCTTAAATATTAAATTCGGGTAGAATCTGACTGGCAACTATTTTTATAGAACAACACATCTCTACGTTAGACCTGTAGCTTGCACGCTTGCGATAAATTAACACCAATGTTTACGAGTGTGATGTGCTGGCACCACGACAACACGCCTAAATAATTTTGACCCCCTTAAACCTCGCTTTTATATAGTAGCAATAGGGTTTACAGGGGTATACATTATTTTCGTATTTCGAAGCGGTCCTATCGACTACACACAATCCATGTTTTGAGGAAAAATATGAAAAAGATTGGTTATAAAATTTGGTGATAAAATGTTCAATATATTTGAATAGGCGAAATAAAACGCCTGCAATCACAAACCTAAAAAAACCTGCATACAAAACTCTTGAATCCACAAAAAATACGCAACACAGTGCTTCTACAGTCGAACTTAAATAAGTCAAATACCCATGGGACCATGAAAAATGTGTTCGAGATTGGTCATGGGGCATAATTGGGATCAGTTAACCCTTTTTGTACCAAATGAAATCTTCCTCCTTGTATATAGAAGGAGTCCATTTCAACAGTAAGGTGTGTCAGGTTGTGTTTTCATCGCAATTTATTTGGAAAATGACTGAACT
Source organism: Lucinisca nassula (assembly GCA_963580285.1). Taxonomy (NCBI): domain Eukaryota; kingdom Metazoa; phylum Mollusca; class Bivalvia; order Lucinida; family Lucinidae; genus Lucinisca; species Lucinisca nassula. The sequence continues at coordinate 100,303,416 of OY757011.1, forward strand.
TTTAGCAAACAGTGGAGGCCCTGATCAGACGCCGCGTTCTGTGGCGTCTGATCTGGGCCAGCACTGTTTGGCAGGATACCCATTTTGGGGTTTCTGGTACTAAATAGGTTAAAAATACCTTTACTATCTTTTTGCTTGGAGAATTAGATTTGGCTGCATGGTGCTTCCACGCAAGCCTGGAACTGACAACACATGAATACTGGTAAACCGCTTAGAAGGACTAAATAGAAGTTATGGCAGTGATTAGGAAAAGCCTGCCCAGGCAAAGTGAGACCGTCCAATGCATATAAGCCTTTTGGTTACATTCGGCGGCAGGGTTTGAGATGTCATTTCAATGTCCTCCCACAAAATTGGAAGCAACGTCTCCAAAATGACCTGAATAGTGTTGACGGTTATGTTAAGCCTCAATCAATCTATTGAGTACACACAGCCTGCCTTTTAGTTGTTTTTACTCATTAGAAGCGCCGCACTGAAGCGTTTCTAATGCGTACACACAATTACCTTTTAAAGATAAAATCGGGATATTCAGAAATATGGATTTATCTTATGACGTCGCGTCAACGCCATGTAACAAATTGAATAACCCACAAGTGGATTAAATATGCAAATTATTTAGAAATGTTCCGTAACGTTTTACGCACGACATCCTTAACGACGTGGCGTTTAAAATGGTGGAATATTGACATTTTGAACACAAATCGTGGATTAGATTCGTTTCAAATGTCGTATGATAAATAGAATCTTGCATTCGTGTTCATGTACTATTGAATTTATTAAACGCGTTGAGGAATAGGAATAAAATGCGAGGCTTCCGAGGAATAGGGATAAAATGCTCCACGAAGCCTCGCATTTTATCCTTTTTTCTCAACTCGTTTAACAAATTCAATAATACATGAACACTAACATAAGATTCTCCTTGTAAGGGATACTCTAGGGAATCAAGAGTGAGTTCTAATTATCCCAGTTAAATGAGTCATCTGTGTTCGAATTATTGAATTTTCAATGTACTTACATCAGTTTCTGTGGAAGCGCCATAGTCCATTTTTAGCTCGTCTGTTTTTTGAAAAAAAAACTTTCGAGCTATTGTCATCACTCCGGCGTCTTCGTTGTCGTCTGGCGTCGTCCTTAACCGAAAACCTTAACCTTGACCATATTTCCAAAAGTATTTGGCCTACCTTCATGAAACTTCATACACATACTCACCATCACAAGAGCTACATTCCCTACAAGTTTTATAACTCAATCTTGCAATTTGATTGCTCTTGTTTGACTTAGAACTTTGGTTTTCTAAAATAAACTGCAGACGAGCGTTGGCACCCGCATGCGGTGCTCTTGTTTAATTTCTTGCATCGCTTAAACACGCCTACATAATTTTGCCCCCCCCCCCACCACTGCCCTTGAACCCCATTTTTATAAAGGGGTAAACCTTATTTTTCTTATTTCTGCCCTAAAATATGGATTGTATGTACTCGTTAGAACCGCCTCATCATTTTTCTTATTTTTGCTCTAAAATATAGATTGTGAGTACTTGTTAGAACCGCCTCGATGCGGCGGTTCTAACGAGGACCCACAATCCATATTTTGAGCAGAAATAAGAAAAATATTACAACTTTTCATCTTGAAAGTGTCATAATTTTCGGGCGGTGAACTTTACAATATATCTGTATAGGCGTGTTTTCGTAATGGTACAAGTACTCATTTAAGTCTTCTTGTTCCATATATTAGAGGCCTCCGTGGTGTGGTGGTTACGCTACTCACCTTGTAAACCAGAGGTCGCAGGATTGATCCCGGGCTTCTCCAGACTTTCGGATGAGTCTTTAAACCGAGTTCCCATCTCCGTATGACCATAGCTGTTGGTGGGACGTAAAATTCAAACACTCACTCACTCACTCTTGTTCTATATCAATTTCAGGTATGGGTTTCGGGTCATTTCAGTCTGTAGATTTCGCCCTAGTAATGGACGTTTTACCTCATGATAGAGACAAGGGCAAAGACATAGCTGTCTGGCAACAAGCATTACTTTTACCTAACGCCTTAGCAACGCCCATAGGCGGGATGATATTGGACTACTTTCAAAGCGTAGACTGTGAACTTGGACTCGGTTATATAATTTTGTTTGTTATAACTGCAGTATACTTTTGTGCAAGTGGAGTATTTGTATTCAAAATTCAGAGAGCACAATAATTTAAGGAAAACCTCACAGGAAAAGTCCATGTAATAAACGGTCCTAAAACGTCCATTTTATATGGAGTATATAGAGAAAAGTGGATTTCAAGGGTGTACATTATTTCCTTACCTTTGCAAAATGTAGCACTAGAGCGCGCAGTTGATGGCACGCCAGCTCAAAACCCCATGCTTCGGGCGGAGCCAAATTTAAGTCTGCTCTCGCGCGCCCTAATCATGTAAGGAAGCCATGTACCAAAATTGGTTGGATTCCTGCCAGTGGTTAAGGAGTAGATAGCGTCGCGGACGGCCGGCGGGACGTACAGACGAACGAACAAACGGAGACGTTCAAAATATCCCCAAATGCTAAAGCATAGGCATAGCTATGGGTATTAATGAGACCTTTCTAATGAGCACTTAGAATACACATATTTTGAAGTATTAATAAGGAAAAAACTGTTTTTGAGAAAGGAAAAATGTCAATTTTAATGAAAGCGTTATATTGTAAATGGTACGAGTACACATGTGTTTACCACCAATCACTGTATTTGGGACACATTTTGGTCCGGATGATTTTACCGGATGTGGATGTGCTGAAAATGTTGGCAGAATGGAAAAAGGTTGATAACCCTGGTCAGAATTGCAACTCAATTGTTTGAATAATTATGCTTAACTGTCCGACTGTTTACCACAATCAAAGATGTACACACATTTGTGACAAGGCCATTTGTATCAAATTGTATGAGAACCATGTTGTGCTTCATACACTCAACTGTCGAAGCTATCCAAAGGTTTCAGAATGTAAAGGGTCTTCGAAACAAATGTCAGTGAAAAGAATACTTGACCGATATATTATAAAAGCTCTTATACGATTCTTATATGTGATTCGGTCGTCCTCCATAGCTCAGTCGATGCGGTCGGCAAAATTCTTTCGGGGAGTGAGTGAGTGTTTGAGTTTTACATCCCACCAACAACTAAGGTCATACGGAGACGGGACCTCGGTTTAAAGACTCAACCGAAAGTCTGGAGAAGCCCGGGATCGACCCTGCGACCCCTGGTTTACAAGGCGAGTAGCGTAACCACTACACCACGGAGGCTTTTTTAAAAAATATTTCGATGATGTTGATCATGAAATCTTTCCTACAGTCAATTTATCCCTTCTGCTGGTTCAAGAACGGCAGTTGCAGTTTCTGGCGAAAGAATGTGCACTGCACAGGTTAAACCATTGCAAGCGGGAAACCCCTAAAGGGGTACCTTTGCAAACGGTACAGGCCCAGGGCCAGCACTATTTGCAAACAGAATTGTCTGCCAAAAATAGAATAAAAACGAAAAAAGAATATTGCTGATACCCCTTATATGACAAAAGGATTTTTCCAATATATAGCAATGTAAAAGTCCACCAGTATACAACGGGTTAATCGCCTCTAGGAATAGTCTGGTTTGATAAACTGACTAGCTAGACATTAACTACATTGGGTTGTCCGGGATCATTACGCAAACACGCCTATACAAATACATTGCCACCTTTATCGCCGAAAAAATGAAAATTTCATGATGAAAAATTGTGATATTTTTCTCATTTCTGCTCAAAATATAGATTGTGGGCACTCGTTAGAACCGCCTCGATAAATATAGATTGTGGGCACTCGTTAGAATCGCCTCATCGAGGCGGTTCTAACGAGTGCCCACAATATAACCCCAGTTTTACTATATAAAAGTGGGGTTCAAGGTGTTCAAAATTATATAGGCGTGTTTTCGTGATGTGTTGAGCTCCAAAGCAAACAAAAATATAGTTTATTCGTATTTTGCATTGTTGAAAGCATGTAACCTTTCATTTGTTACACAGATCTCAACGTTTGAGAACCATCGCGGTAAAAATACCCCTACTCTTACAAAGCTTGACTGCTCAATCTCCTCCACAAGGTTGGTCTAACAACCACCTTAACAAAATATTAGTAAAGGCTATGATCAGGAATTGATACAAGTACCTCGCATCCAAGATACCAAGGGACAGAAACATCAACATTAAACAACTTCACCATAATTACAACTTCACAAGCGGAAAGCTAAATGGACAGTTTCTTTCCCGCAAAATGCCCAAACGGCTATCCAAAATAAAAAGATATTGGCAAGACATATGTGCAAATACAAACAATAACAATAATAAACAACAACTGAAGTACCGCTTTAGAAAGTACAGTAAAAAGAACTACTAGGGGGAGGGGAGCTCAAATCGATTTTACGTTGCAACAATCCTTGCCTTCTGATTCTATCGTGGTTTAGACAAATAATTTGTTCAGTTCGCATTACTAAGAGCGAAAGAAAACCAACTGTAAGACTGAGGGAGGCCCGCCCAGCCGTTCTCACAAGCATCCAAAGTATGTGTTTGGGGTAGAAAAAAAAAGAAAATTATATTTAATTGCGGTTGCTTTAGCAAGCAGGAGCGACATAGGGATATCTCTTCTTGTCGTCGTTGTTGGCGTTCACAATGTTAAGTCTTTGCGTTTAGCTACATTCCTGGAACATGGAAGCCTCTACTAAGGCTATTAAAACTTTATAACACAAGTGACGTGTCGCCCCTATCCAGTGCTATTAATCCTTATAGATCGCAACATAATTTTTACGCTTGGCTGCACAATGTTCCGCCTAAGCGTTTAGCTCCGTTTACTAGAATTTGTTTCATAGAAACAGATTAGATTGCTTCTGAAGAAGCCATTCTGGAGAAGCCATCTGTCCAGAAGCTACACGTGCACTTTGTCATTCAGTTAGCGAATTGAAATGTATATATATATATATTTAGTAATTTGATTGGTTGAGAGTCAAGAAAGGGTCTGGCAAAATTTATTGATTCAACAGGAAGAGGATTAAGTCAGCAGATTCTGCAGACTCTGGCACATCCAGAGAACGAAATATATAGACACGTATATGACTGCAAGGGTGTTCGGGCTGATTTGAATCGTCACTGATTGCACGTGCCAGGTTCTACCTTTTCCTGTACACTGTCACAAATTAGAATGATTCTGCTATTCACAGTGACATGATAGAAAACATTATATTGCATTCATCACGAAAACACGCCTTTATAAGTTTGACCCCCTTGAACCTCACTTTTATATAGTAAAACTGGGCCTTTTGTTTGTTTAATTTGAGGTTTAACGTCCCCATCAACACTGTAAAGGTCATTTTGGAGAAGTTGCTTCCAATTTTGTGGGACTTTTACCCGACATTGACATGAAATGACATCTCAAGCCCTGCCACCCAATGAAACCAATAGGATTTATTAACATGGACGGTCCACCTTGCACCGCGGTTCCTGGACAGGCTTAGATCCTCTAAGCGGTTTACCGGTACTAGTGTGCGGGTCGGATTCAGCTCAGCGTGGAAGCATCATGCAGCCTTTATATTTCTTCAAGCCCCGATGGGGGGGGGGGGGGGGGGGGGGGGGGGGCGAAAACTGGGGTCTACAGGGGTCAATCTTATTTCTGCTCTAAAATATAAATTGTGGGTACTCGTTAGCGAGGCGGTTCTAACAAGTACACACCACAATCTATATTTTGAACAGAAATAAGAAAAATAGAAAAAATATCACTATTTTCACCATAAAATTTTCGTTTTTAGCGGTAAAATTTACAATGCACTTGTATAGTTGTATTTTCGTAATGTGTAGAACGCATCCATGTGAGAGTATGCTTTCTACTTCTTGAATTGGTCTTTTTTCTGATCGAATCGGTATAGTTCTTTTATATCAAGACATTTTTGTTGGTACTCAGCAAGGTGGTTCTAATGAGTACCAACAGTCTAATGTTTTAGATATTCTATGCTTTCTCCATTTCTCCTAAACTAACCTTTTTTTCTGATGAAAATCTGTGTGATAGTATTTTTTTTATTTCAGCTTGAAACATAGATTGCGAGTACTCTTTAGAACCGCCTCATCGAGGCGGTTCTAATGAGTACTCACAGTCTATGCTTTGGGTGTTCTATGCTCTTCTCTCTCCATTTCTCTTAAAATGACATTTTTGATGAAAATCTATGATGTAGTTCTTTTTATTTCAGCTTGAAACATAGATTGCTCTAATAGATTGCTCTATTAGAATTGCCTCAATGAGGCAGTTCTAACGAGTAGCTACAGTCTATGTTTTTGAGCAAATATAAGAAAAGTTCTGTAATGATACATGTAAATGGTGCTCAATACGCAAATGCATAGGTATATTATACCGATACAGTTGGTGCTGAATGTCATTTGTGTAATTGTGATGTTCTGTTAATTCCGTGAAATTTGTATTATTTGTTCTGAATGAAATTTTGATTTTGTTGTACTTTATCCATTGGAAATTAAATAGTTTATTTCTAGATAAATGATATCCTCGATAACTCTGTTCCTATTTGTCATCACGAAAACCCGCCTATAAAATTTCGACCCCATGGAACCTCACTTTTATATAGTAAAACTGGGGTTTACAGGGGTAAACCTTATTTTTCTTATTTCTGCTCTAAATATAGGTTGTGGGTACTCGTTAGAACCGCCTTGATGAGGCAGTTCTAACGTGCATCCACAAATTATATTTTGAGCAGAAATAAGAAAATATCACAATGTTTATCTTAAATTTTTCGGGGTTTTTTTTTCGAAATTTTACAATGTATTTGTATAGGCGTGTTTTCGTAATGGTCCATAGTTTATCAATCGACCTAAAGTTACTAACTACAAAAGTTTACCGCCTGCTATTGCAAGTGACTATCGTTGACCACGTACAAAATCCAGATACTGGTTATTTATAGTCAACAATGAAAGAGCCATTCTTCCCGAGCGCTAATCTGGTCTGGAATCAGCTGCCTGGCGGTCTAGTAACAGCACCAAGCTTGGAGGACTTCAAGACTCCTGTTTTGCTGGTTTTACAGTGGTTTTAAGTTTTTGGACCAGATTTGGACCCCGCCTCACCCTTGTAGATAGTCATACTTGGTGCGGGAATACTTGCAGACATGCGACGTAAGTACGGGCGACGATTGCGGCCGCGTAGTCGATTTAAGCCCCCCCCCCCCAACACACACACGAGTGAAATTATTTTCACTGACCATTCCAAAGCATGATTTAGACCGTTAGTCATTAATGGGATTCTGCACCTCATATATAAGGCCTATATCAGCCCTTTTCATGCTGAATATTCATATATGCCACACCCACTACCGATTATCAACCAATTAGATTACTTGATGCAAATTATTACAACAAATTCATAATCTGAATTGCAAACAATTTAGATCCTGATCAGATGGCTTCTTCAGAAGTCATCTGATCTGGATCTACATTGTTTCAAAGAAAAGGCATATCCGGGTTCAGCAGGACAAGGGTTAGAATATGGTAATGTAATAAGGGATAACTGCACAAAAGCTCCATCTGACCTTTTGGAACCTGTTGCTTTGGATGCTGCTCGAATTGTAACTGGCCAAAGAAGAAAAAATAGCAAACTCATTCAACTATACAATGAATCTCCATCCTATCTCAATGACATTCTTGATAAATACAATCAGCATGACCCTGGATACACTCTAAAACAGTGAAATTGCGACATCCAACACCACGGAAAACATCATTTAAAAATCCATTTTTGTTTCAACTATAGACTTGTGGAATGGACTTGCTTCCAAAGGATAACCCGTTTATAGAACATTTTTAACTTCACTACAGCTGGTGTGTGGGAATGTGTGGTGGCGGTAAAACGTCTCCCTGCCCTACATCATAGTGTAGCTTATATTTTCCATTGTGGAATTTTGAAAATATGTGAGGGTCACTGATGAAACCTAATTGGCTGAGACTAGCTAGTCTGGCCCAGAAAACATGTACACTCCATATTTTTCACTTCTGTGGTGTATTCCTTGCTTCCAAAGGATAACCCTTTTATAGGACATTGATAATGAAATTAATATAGTTGTACATCACTCTACTACGGAACTCTGAAAGGGAAATGCATTTTCTTTGAATATGTTGTGCGAACAAGATAATATCTTGTGCGCACAAGATGTTATCTTGTTTGCACAACTTAATATCTTGTGTGCACAAGATATTATCTTGTTTGCAAAACATAAATCTTGTTCACACAACATAATATAGTGTGCACACAATATATTATCTTGTGCGCACAAGTTATTATCTTGTTCGCACAACACATTATCTTGTTCACATAACATATCTTGCTTGCACGGCATACATGTTGAACGAACAATATATTGCAAACAAGATAATATCTTGTGTACACAAGATATTATCTTGTTCGCAACACTAAATATCTTGTTTGGATAACATGCATGTAATATCTTGTGTGCACAACTTAATATGTTGTTCACACACTATATAAAATAAGAAAATGCATGTCCCTTCCCGAGTTCCTTACTCTACTCTTTCAAAAAAGCTCTTACTAAACAAATTTAGCCCCCAATACCTTATTGTTTGCATGGCACAAGAAAATATAATTTAATACTACGCCAGCATAGGAACAAAAAAGTTCTCTAAATGCTGACGATGATCACCTAAGTGAAATGGCTCTTTGTCTTGACTGTGGTGTTGAAGAAACTGTAGAACATTATCTGTTGCAGTGCAACAAATATACCGAATGCCGCACACAGATGATAAATACATTACAGTGCAAGAACAACATATACATGAATATAAAAATCTATGCTGAAGATATTTTATCCGGCAATTGCAACCTTTCCTATCAGGAAAACTGTCAATTACTTGACGTAGTAATTGACTTCTTGAGAAAAAACTGAAAGGTTTGATTAGTCGGACATGATGAGAGTCTTCACTAGTCACTGGACGTGTCACCAGGAACAATTTTGTCTCGCATAAGACCCTGATCTGTGCATTGTTTCTCTATTTTTCTTTCTCTAACAGAACACATTGATAAGCAGAACATTCAAGGGTACAGACCCAAACTGGCTATGTCAATACTTAGCAGTCAAGGCCCCTGCTCTGACTTGCATTTCCTTTCGGTAAGTCAGAGGAGTGGGATTCTTAGCTTCTGAACCTGGTGACACAAGCTCTAGTGTACCATCTATCTCGGTCACGTTGACCACTACATCTGACCACTACAATAACTTATGCATATGCTTTTCCTGTAATAACAAAGCCTACAACAATAAAATAATCAAAATTGCATCGAAAATGTACAATACTCACGGCATTAGGTAAAATGGACAAACGTATGGTAAAATGTTTCTGCTTCTTCGCAACGTGTCAACTTGTGCTAGAGTAAGCGACCCTGCTAGATGTATTAGTATGGCTTCCATGTCAACACCTCCTGATCTTGTCCCCTCCAGATCTTGTCCTTAAACCATGACCCACCTCATACTCAATAATTGTTTAACTTAATATAGGTGTCGTTCGAATACTTTTATATTTAATTATGGTGATCTTTTTTTTAAAATTTAAACATCAACATTCTAAACAACTCATGTTTACTGGCGTTTGCTGTGAAGCTACCACATGTATCACGTCAAACCCATCACGGTGAATACTGGAATTCGTCGGAGTAACATGCTTCTTCCTCTCTTCTCTTTCTCCTCTTTCTTCTTTTTCTTCTTCTTCTTCTTCTTCTTCTTCTTCTTCTTCTTCTTCTTCTTCTTCTTATATAGTACATAATTTGACAACTGTGAAAAATAGTAAATGTACATAGGCAACATATACCTTTATGCTTACAACATCCTAAGGAGAGGATAAATATAGGCTGAGCCTACATCCAGTCCTTTGACAATTGTATGTATATTTGTTGTTCAGATGTGTGTTTTCATGTCATGAAATTTTGAATAAATAAATAAATGAATAAATAAAATCCCAAGGTGGTTCTTCTGTCGCGGTTTATTCTTGTTATGGTTTGTCTTTGAGTGTGTGTGTGTCTTATATATTTTTGTTTTGGATAGCCAGTTGGCCATTTTGTAGGAAAGTAATTGTCGTTTATGCTCTTCGCTATTGATGTTTCCATTGGGGTCTAGTTATTTCATATTTGTGTATCTTTCCCTTTGTTGTCTTTGATGGGAGATGCGGGTTAATTTTATCGATTACTGATCACCGCCTTCACTTCTAGTACGCATTTATGCAAGACACTAGAAGAAAAGAAATCTGAATTTCAAAGAAAGATAGAACACAAAACCCGTCAAGGCTGAAATGGTAAATGTTTCTCTGAAGTATCGGCCTCATAAAGCATACGGTTTGTGAGAAGATAATTTTCAAAGTACTTTTTATGCATATAGGTTTCTGTAGCAACCAATAAAAATGAGCAGTGTGCATAAAATAATATCTGATTGAAGATAACTTAAGAAATATTTCTTTAACAGTTTTAACAAAAATGTTCGTATTCAATTGCTTGGCAGTAATTTTTTTTTTTCAATTCTCCCCATTATAAGTCTATGGAAACTCTAAGAGCCGATTTTCATTTTTTTTTTCAAATTAAAGACACATCGGATAATGCTGGATATTTCAAGAAAAAATATACATTCAATCTGCTTGGTTTAGACTTTATACCATTAGTATTTATCTTATCAACATATATGGCCCCGCGAAAACTACTCACTTATATACTGGGAAATTACGTAACTCCGTACTATTATGCGCCTAAAAAATCTGCACCACTTTTGTTTTTTTGCATCCACGTTTATTATACTTCCGTAAAATAATGCCATCACGTGGTATTGATGATTGTTTCTACCTGATGAGTTAAAAAGGTGCAATCCATCTTCCGGCCATTGGACTATGTCAGATCAAAAACTAGGCCAGTTAGATATATTTCTTTAAATCCATGTTCACCCTACAGAGACAACAGTTTGGCTTCTATCTTCATAAAAATGTGTCTTGGACTTGATCGATTTTGAATTTGGGTCATATTGGAGCAAAACTTGATCAGTAGGTTAAATTTCTTTAAATTAGAAGTGAAGGCAATGATCAGGACTCGATACAATTAGCCCACAGCTCCCATCGGAGACACCAAAGGGAAAAACATGCAACAACAGGTCCTAATGGGAACATCAATAGCGGAAAGCCATAAGGACAGTTACTTTCCCACAAAATGACCAATTGGCTATCCCCGCCCCCCCCCCGCCCCCCAAATAATAATATAAGCGATACAAACACTCAAAGACAAACCATAGCAAAAAAAACGCGACAGGAGAACCGCCTTTGAACGGTCTGTGAAACGAATTCCACTGGGTGACTTAAATCGATTTTACGTGGCCACACTCCTCGCCCTTACTTCCGTCGAGATTTAGACAAATAACCAGTGCTTCAGCTGAAGTGCACGACCCGCCGGATGCTTTTAGCTTTATGAGTGTTACCATATATGGGTATGGCGGCCATTTTGGTCATGTGACCTGGACCTAAAACGGTTCCCCAAATAAATGCGCCTTATCATAAGGAGCAAAAATATATCTTATACTTTTATACTGTATTCTGAATCGTTTGCAGGATAAAATGCAGTCTCACTTTTCCAATACAAAAGCATATGTGTCAAAGTTTGACCTAGGCACAAAGAAGGTCAAGGTCAACCCAGGGTCACCATTTTAACAATTTATGATCGGCCTACGTCCCAAATGCTATTTATCAAGTTTCGTGGAAATCTGCCAAGTGGTTCTGGAGAAGACTATTTTTGAAGAGTTTTTACCATATATGGCTTGGCGGCCATTTTGGTCATGTGACCAGGACCCCATGAGCAAATTTTTCCCCCCATCCCATAGAGGCTCCATATGAAATTTGACTTCAATCGGCCCAACGGTTTCCGAGGAGAAGCAGTTCTAAATTTTTCACATTTTTCGCCTCGGCGAGGCTATACTAAATGGAATGTAATATTTCGCAAGTTCATTGGTTAGATCTCATTAATATCTATCAGTAAGCCAAAAATTGTTTAAATATTCCAAGCGGTTAAGTCACTATCACCAATTTTCACAAACGGGTTACGGACGACAGACAGACATACCATATATGGCTTGGCGGCCATTTTGGTCATGTGACCAGGACCCCATGAGCAAATTTTTTCCCCCATCCCATAGAGGCTCCATATGAAATTTGACTTCAATCGGCCCAACGGTTTCCGAGGAGAAGCAATTCAAAATGTTTCACATTTTTCGCTTCGGCGAGGCTATACTAAATGGAATGTAATATTTCGCAAGTTCATTGGTTAGATCTCATTGATATCTATCAGTATGCCAAAAATTGTTTAAATATTCCAAGCGGTTAAGTCACTATCACCAATTTTCACAAACGGGTTACGGACGGACAGACTGACAGACTGACGGAATGACCGAATGACAGAATGACACGGTGATTTTAGGGCACTCTTAGAAATCAACCGACTTTAGTCGGTTGCTTTTTCTGCGGGTCGTGCAATTTGTTCAGTGCGCATGAAGGCCTCCTAACTCACCAGTGCAACATCGTGAACATAAAAAAATCAAACAACCACAGAGATGAAACAACGGTGAGGACTCAATAGCAAGATACTGAAATGTGGAGCAAAAGAAAACCAACAGTTAAGACTCCGATGTGCTTGGCCAGAGACATTGTTCTTGCTCTACAGGCTACAGTTTTTCTTCAATATTCATAAACTCTACCTGATAGTTTGTCCTAAAATATCTTGGTCAGCTTCAAATATTGGTTGTCAGGTTGCAACAATGTAAGATTTCAAATACCCTTTTCTCGCTTTAGAGAGGTTACAGTTTTCCAATTAATCTTTACAAAACTTTACCACGCTGTTTTTCAAGTTAGACAATGGGCCGTGCCATATAAAATCTGTGTCACCAGGTCAAAATTCTTAAAAACCTTGTATTCTGTCTAGATGTCAAAGCTTTCCTGCATCCTTCTTCGAACTTAACCAGTTGTCTTGATAATATACCTAGAATATGGTTACGTTGGAATATGGGTCAAATCGGATCAAAAACGAAATTATCGGGTCTATTTTCTTTAATTCTATTTGCGCACAAACTCTAGAGGCTACAATGACTCAAATGAGCGACTCGTACATGTACAGGTGAGCTACAAATGAGCTATTTAGGGCCATCATGGCCCCCTTGTTAAAATTATATATTTGACACCTGGTGTACGCTTATTAGAACACTATAGTTTAAGTTATTTTGATTCTTGATTAGGAACATGGGATCATAATCTCCGCAAGAGAGTGATATTTTCCCGAGGCGTAAGGGGAAAATAACGCTGTCAGGCGGGGAATTTAAGATTCGAGCAAATAGCACTGTCAGGCGGGGAATTTAAGACTCGGGCAAATATCGCTCTCAGACGAGGAATATGATCCCATGTTCCCCGTCAAGAATAATAATAATGAATTTGTTATACTGGAAAGCTAACATGTGAGGTCATCGCAATTTAGCGAAGGTAATATATTTCTGCTCACGGGGTATATAGAGGATCTTACATGAGTGTTCATGTATTGTTGAATTTTAAACGAGTTGAGGAAAAGGGATAAAATTCGAGAATTTGCTTATCGAGGCGGTTCGAACGGGTACTCACAACCTATATTTTAGAGCAGAAATTAGAAAAATAAGGTTTACCGCTGTAAACCCCAGTTTTACTATACAAAGGGGTCAAAATTAGTTTATACTAATTTATTTTAGATCGATTGCAATGAAAGCTTCAAGCTTCTTGAATCGCTCTCGAACACTCATTCCGGCGGGTGCATTTACGCGCGCGCGCGAGAGAGAGAGAGGCAGTGGCTTTTACACTTTTGCTACCCATTTACACCTGGGTGGAGTGGGGCAGTGTCATTACGCGTCTTGCACAAGAACACACCTAAAATTAAATAGGCGTGTTTCCGTGATGCGTCTCAAAAATGATTCTATTAGAAGAAAAACGACACATAATACGCAAATCGTTTTAATAACAACCTACAGCAAAGTAGCACCTTTCATGGTTGTCTCCAGATCTAAACATCACACTGGACACTCCGCGTCTACTTGGATCTGGAAACATCCAATAGACGTGATACAATGCGGTAGTTTAACCCATATATGACAATGGAATCTTCCATCTTATAAATTTGGAATTGTCCATTTTCAATTATAGGGGTGTCAGATTTGTTTTGTTTAATGTAAGTTGTACAAAAATGTATGTTCTTTGAGCAAACTGTGTAGACCCAGATCAGACGCCGCGTTATGCGGCGTCTGATCTGGGTCTACATTGTTTGCCAACGTCCCAAAAAAGGGCCACTAGGCATATATGGGTTAAGATACTGTAGTATATAGTGTCAATATTTTCCTCTAAATTATAAATATCCTCGACCGGCAGCAGGAATGAATTAGCCAGCAGACATAAATTGGTTAATAACTAGCAGAAAGCTGAATAAACATTTGGCATTTACAATAAAAATGGCAATGTCCGATAATATGTTACAGAATACGAAATTATTGAATATGAAAGTATTCCAAGGTCTCGGCGGAGATAGATTTAAATAGCCAGTTTAAGCCAAAGAGAATCAAAGTGCTTTCAGATCATGAGGTTTCAATGATGGAAAACTGCACACGTTTTCAGTCTTTAGGATTATTTCCGCAGAACTCTTAATAATTGATGTAAATGCTAAGGAAAGAAATGTTGTAACTAGACATCATATAAAATAAACATGCATATGTAATGAACATCAGGTGAACAAGTCCGTGAAATGAACACCCCCTAAACCCCATTTTACGGAGAACACTGGGGTTTAAGGGGGTATACATTATTTTTCTTATTTCTGCTCGCTCCAACACATAGGTTGTGGGTACTCGTTAGAACCGGCTCATTGAGGCGGTTCTAACGAGCACCCACAACCAATGTTTGTAGCATTAATAAGAAAAATATCACATATTTTTATCAGGGAAAGTAGCCATTTTGGAGATGAGAAAAATGCACTATGTCACACGGGTGTGTTATCATACTGAAATATAGCATTAAAGAGAAAAGTAGCGTTAACATTGGGGGCGGTTCTTACGCGTTGAAACAGAACTGAATAAAAATACGAATACACTTCTATAATTACATGTATATAAAGTGGGGTGAAATAAGAGCGTTGATGACACAGACTTATCATAAGGAAATGGCGAAGATCCAAACCTAAGAAATATTTGTATGTCGTGGAATGTATAAAGATTGGAGTTGCCATATTAATTCAACAACAACCGCAGAAAACAAAATACAATAAAAATCAGACGGTCTGTTTAGAATAAAAAAATGTTTCAGTTATAAAGTAGTGTATAAAATCTATAGCAATTTTTGTCAGTGCATGTCAAGTGCCAGGAAGTAAAACGAGGAAGGAATTGGATACACCTGAGATAGATCTATTTCATGCCATTTTTGCAAGGCCGATAACATTTGCTTTCCGACAGCTGATCCCATTTGAAACAGGGGTTCACTCATAAAGGAAAGAATCTGCTCCTCAAGAGCGATTTTTTTTTTCTTTTAAGAGTAGAACCCTATTGAACCCTAATGTTTCCATTCCAATCCAATTTAATGTGTCATTGTATGTAAATACCATATGCATATGAAGTGAATGATCAGAAATAAATATGTTTAAACCAGCCCTATTGGTAGGGGAGATAAAGTAGAAGTTGCCTCCCCTAGAAGGTGTATCCACTACTGTTAAAACAGACTGATTGACATGATGTATACACCAGTGGTCGTGTATCTTAACACATCCAATGAAACTCAACGTTTTCCGGAAGTCAACGTAGAAGCATACTCGATTAAATCCCTTGAAATCTTAAGAACAGCACTCGCTTGTTCCGGTTTAATTCTGAACGCTTTGACAATCGTTCTGTTGAACAGGATTAGGCATGGCCTACGACCACATATGCGTCTTATCTTGTGTTTGAACATTACTGATTTTCTCCTATCAGTGGAGGTTATTATATTCATCGCAATAGAGAATGGACCATCAGAATTTGAACATTGTGTTAAATTCATTTTGAAATCTATTGAAACTGTCAGTGTTCTGGTAATACTATTTATATTATTATTAATCGCCGTGGACCAGTGTATAGCAACAGTCCGGCCAATTCGGTATCACCAAATCGTGACGGTGAGACGGACAAATTTTGCCCTTGTATCAGTATGGATTGTCGCAAGTTTAGTTGTTGTGGTTGGAACAATTCTGTCGACACACCACAAAGACAAAATACATGAAACAAACATGTATAGTTGTTTCCAGGTCAAACGGCAATTTACAATTTTAATTAACGCAGTGATTTGTATAACAGCATTTCCTGTCTTCGTAGGGATTTACTTTATCATTTACAAAAACATTCGGAAGTTGCGCGGAAGAGACTCACTGAGAGGCAGACAGATGTCTACAAAGAAAGCGACTGTAACAACTCTGATTCTTGTTTCTCCGTTTATCATTGTGTACTTTCCAGTTTCTACTTATATACTTGCGGTGATTATTTTCGAGTTCACAACAGACTGGCCATTTTGGGATATATTCATGGTTTTAGTGGCCCTACATACCAACAGTGATCCCGTTGTTTGTGCCATTCGTTTCAGGGATATAAAGGAAGGTTATAAGGCAATGTGTTGCCACCGAAGACTAACTCACCAGGCACATGACGTCGAATTAACATCGTTGCATCGACGTAGAATATAAGTTTTATGCCTCCTAGGAATGAGTCTTTGTCACATTTGGAATTCGACCGTGATTGCACGAATAATCAATTCAAAGGCTTGTGAAAGTCATATACGAGGGATTATCGAAATCTTTGGCAAATTACACGTTTTCTGCGAGATATTAATAAAAGCTGATCATTTCTTTGTCTAGTTACCTTCACAATACTCCCCTTTAACCAGAATACACCGTTTCAGACTTTATATTCATTTTTTACCACGTTACCAAGTCCCCTCTAAACCCCACTTTATATAAAGAAAACTGGGGATTACGGGGTATTCATTAATTTTCTTATTTCTGCTCCAAGACATAGGTTGTGACGGTTCTAATGAGCACCCGCAACCTATGTTTCGAGTATCAATAAGGAAAATACTAGAATTTGTTTTTCTACAAAAACACAGATGTCTCCCCCGTTTTTGACTGCTAAGTATAACCTTGACATTGGCGGTATTGAGCTGGGTCTTGTGTGCAACACATCATCTAATGACTGGCCCCGATAGCTCAGTTGGTAGAGTGTCCGCGCCGGGGAACGGGGGGTCTCGGGTTCGATCCCGGGCCGCGACATACCAAAGTCGTTAAAAATCGTACTAGCTGCTCCTTGCTTGGAACTCAGATTTACGGGGTAGAGCTAGGACTGGTCGATCCAGTGTCAGGATAATGTGACTGGGTGTGGTATCATGTAATGTGTCTGGGACATGATACTTCAGTGAGGCAGCACTATAAAAGTGAGCATTGAGCTCCCTGTCGCAACCAGACACCGGCGTGATATGACTGAAAAATTGTTGAAAGCGACGTTAAACCGGAATTCACACACACACATCATCTAATGAAGATGAACATTTCTGCATAGTAACTTTAAAAAATGTTCATAGAAAAATAAAAAAGTTATTGGCCGTAAACAAAAAAAGCACTTTTTTACCTTTGACCTCTAAGTATGGCCTTGACCTTTGAGGTACAACACATCGTCTCATCGTCTCAGCTAATTTTCCATGAGGAATCCATATATGAAATTTCAAAACCCTAGCATACACGGTTCTAAAGTTATGCTATGCATCACTTTTAGCATACATTACAATGGGCACAAATTACCAAAATGACAAAGGGCCATAACTCACAAAGTATTTTTCGGAATTTTGTCATAAGTTAATCAGTTCATCTACTCATCACAACCAATCTATTCACCAACTTTCAAGGCTCTAGCTCCAATAGTTTTTGAGATATCTTGCTGACAAGATTTTATTAAAAAAATTTCAAAGGGCAATAACTCTTGAAAGGGGCATAATCAAGACGAGAAAAAAAATACGCGTCAGCTAATTTTCCATGATGAATCCATATATGAAATTTCAAAACCCTAGCATACACGGTTCTAAAGTTATGCTATGCATCACTTTTAGCATACATTACAATGGGCACTCAGATTACCTAAATGACAAAGGGCCATAACTCACAAAGTATTTTTCGGAATTCTGTCAAAAGTTAATCAGTTCATATACTCATCACCACCATTATACTCAACAACTTTCAAGGCTCTAGCTCCAATAGTGTTTGAGATATTTTGCTGACAAGATTTCATAAAAAAAAATTCAAAGGGCAATAACTCTTGAAAGGGGCATAATCCGGACGAGAAAAAAATACGCGTCAGCTAATTTTCCATGAGGAATCCATATATGAAATTTCAAAACCCTAGCATACACGGTTCTAAAGTTATGCTATGCATCACTTTTAGCGTACATCACAATGGGCACAAATTACCAAAATGACAAAGGGCCATAACTCACAAAGTATTTTTCAGAATTTTGTCATAAGTTAATCAGTTCATCTACTCATCACAACCAATCTATTCACCAACTGTCAAGGCTCTAGCTCCAATAGTTTTTGAGATATCTTGCTGACAAGATTTTATTAAAAAAAATTCAAAGGGCAATAACTCTTGAAAGGGGCATAATCGGGACGAGAAAAAAAATACTTGTCAGCTAATTTTCCATGCGGAATCCATATATGAATTTTCAAAACCCTAGCATACATGGTTCTTAAGTTATGCTATGCATCACTTTTAGCATACATCACAATGGGCACAAATTACCAAAATTACAAAGGGCCATAACTCACAAAGTACTTTTCGGAATTTTGTCAAAAGTTAATCTGTTCATCTACTCATCAACACCAATATATTCACCAACTTTCAAGGCTCTAGCTCCAATAGTTTTTGAGATATCTTGCTGACAAGATTTTATTAAAAAAATTCAAAGGGCAATAACTCTTGAAGGGGGCATAATCCGGACGAAAAAAAATACGGGTCAGCTAATTTTCTATGAGGAATCAATATATGAAATTTCAAAAAACCTAGCATACACAGTTCTTTGGTTATGCTATGCATCAAAAGCGTAACGGACGGGCGATCGAACCAAAACTAATATGCCCCTCCAACTTTTTCAAAGTTGGGGGCATAATAAGAAAGTTATTGACAGAACACTAACAAAAAAAGGCTCTTTTTTTACCTTTAACCTCTATGTATGACCTTGACCTTTCAGGTACCAAACTGGGTCATGCGTGCAACACATCATCTCATGGTGGTTAACATTTCTGCCTAGCAATTTCAAAATCCATCTAAAAATAAGAAAGTTATTGACCAAACACGAAAAAATGCCCCTTTTTTACCTTTGACCTCTATGTATGACATTGACATTTTAGGTACCAAACTGAATCATGCATGCAACACATCGTCCCATGATAGTTAACATGTTTGCCAAGTAACTTCAAATTCTATTTAAAAATAAGCAAGTTATTGACAAAACCCGAAAAAAGGCCCCTTTTTTACCTTTGACCTCTAAGTGTGACCTTGACCTTTGAGGTACCAACCTGGGTCATGCACGCAACACATCGCCTTATATTGGTTAACATTTTTGCCAAGTGATTTCAAAATCCATCTCAAAATAAGAAAGTTATTGACCAAATACGAAAAAAAGGCCCCTTTTTGACCTTTGACCTATAAGTATGACCTTGACCTTTGAGGTACCGACCTGCCTCATACGCACCACACATTGTCTTATGGTTATTAATAATTATGACAAGTAATTTTAAAATCCATCTCAAAATAAGAAAGTTATTGACCAAATACGAAAAAAGGCCCCTTTTTTTTACCTTTGACCTCTAAGTATGACCTTGACCTTTGAGGTACAGACCTGCCTCATGCGCACCACACATTGTCTTATAGTTGTTAATATTTCTGCCAAGTAATTTTATAATCCATCAAAAAATAAGAAAGTTATTGACCGGACACGATTTGCCCATACATATATACATACCAACAAACTTCTAAGGGAGATAATTCAAAAAGTATAAATGCGAGAGTTATAGTTCTTGCGCACTGCACGTCGTCTAATGCTGATTAATATTTATACGAAGTTTCGTGAAGATAGCTCTAACGGTTTTCAAGTTACAGAGCGGACACGAATGTGTGACAGACGGACAGACGGACAGACAGACAGACGGACAGACAGACGCCCGGGGGAAAACAATATGTCTCTCCGAAAAAAAAATTTTCGGGGGAGACATAATTACAAAGTTTCGTCGGAAAAAAATATGTATTTTGAAGGTGTGAAAAAATGCAATATTCCACACGGACGTGTTATCGTAATGTGGTATTTTGTTTGTATTGTATTCAGAACCACATTCAAAAAGAAGCTACCAGGCACACCCCTCCCTTTTGGAACATCAATTTGCATGGTTGTACCAGAATGTCTGAAGAAAATGGCCCATAGAAAGAAATCAATCCTTTTGCTGTTAGTGTTCTTGTAGCAATAGTTGGCTTGTGGCATGTAACATCAACTTGTTGATTGGGCTCACAAAATAGATCCATGTCTCATCAACAGCTATGAGACTATCAATCACCTTTTTTCTGGTTCTGATATTTTGGGTGCTACTTTAGCAGTTGTTGTGCCATTTGCATCTTCGTTCATTTCTGCTAATCAGTGAGCAGCTGAGGGATCCATCTTCATTACCTTTATAATTTTCTTCACAATGAAGTGGACAGATGCTAAACCAAAGTTTGTCATTTGTTTCAGGTGCCTGGCACTGAAACGCGCATCTTACGAGTTCAATAATGGACTTGATCTTATAAATGTTAGATTTGTAACTGCAGATCTGGGTCTTTCCGAATAAGGGGCATTTTTAACCGATCCCTGACCGAAACTGAATTTTGAAAACCACCAGTAAATTGTGGTATTTGTGTATCCTCATAAATAACATATTTTATCTTGGTTACTTTTGTCTGTTTCACATTCATACAGAATATAAATTGTTAAATTACCGAAGTTTGTGAAATGTAAAATGTCAACCTTGTAGACTGTGGAAAGTTGGAAGAATAATCTTTCCACTGGCAGAATATTTTATTGCACTTTGTGATGAGATCCTAGTTTTGACCCCATTGAACCCCACTTTTACATAGTAAAAGTGGGATTTACAGGGCTAAACCTTGTTTTACTTATTTCTGCTGTAAAATATAGATTGTAGGTACTCGTTAGAACCGCCTCGATGATGCGGTTCTAACGTATACCCACAATCTATATTTTGAGCAAAAATATGAAAATTTCACAATATTTCACCTTAAATGTTTCATTTTTACGGTGTAATGCGAAAACACGCCTATACAAAAACATTGTAAATTTTACTGCCAAAAACATAATTTTAAGATGAAAAATTGTATTATTTTTCTTATTTCTGCTCAAAATATAGATTGCGGGTACACGTTAGAGCCGCCTCGTCTGGTGTGTTATCGTAACGGTACTGTAGTTCATTCGGTTCCCATCGAGTATCCGTAACCTTATATGTTTTCAAGTAGAAATATGTTAGAAACCTTTCACCTTTGGAAACCACCTTGTTCTTGGTATAAGATGGGATTTTCACGTTCTAGTAAATGTGTTAACGTGCCTTTTTGGCTTAGTGCCATATTCTGTAAAGTGGTCTTAAGACCAAGTTATTTGTTAATCGACACAAAATACAAAACACAGTAGCTTTACGCATTGATGTCCACGCGATTATCTTTGATTTCTACGAAATCCGGGTAACGGTTATTTATAGCCATGCTAATCTTATCGTTGTGAAATTTAGAGCGTTGTGTAAGGAGATATACCTGTAGAATCAATCTGGGCACACTTCATGTGTTGGATTTTGCAGTGTAGCCCCAGATCAGACGCCCAGAAAGGGTTAAACGAAATAGTCTAAGTCTCCGTTCAGGACCATTTTCTCAGCCTACGCATAGTTCACCAGTGCTGTCAGTGCTTATATTATATTTAAGAAGAAGAAGAAGAAGAAGAAGAAGAAGAAGAAGAAGAAGAAGAAGAAGAAGAAACAAAGCAGAAAAACTGGGAACAAACAATTGAAGCGCTACCTTTTAAGTGGAAATGACATATTTTCAGGGGTGATTACTTTGTTACAATATCTTGTTTCCCATACTTTAAAACAAAAGTATTTTTCTCCTGAGAAGTGTCCAAAAATGTGCCCATAAACTTCTAAAAAGACAATGACAGTACTGATGCATCGAATGTGTCTTGAATGTAGGCTGAGACAATGGTCCTGAACTACTTACACTGTTTTGTCTAACCAATTCAATACCTGAACTTACGACCCAATAAAATAAACCTGGCACCCCGAATGTTAATACAGGGCCTGTCTTATATGCTATTGGACAATAAATGATTATTGACCAAATTTGCGAGGGGGGTAACTTTTTGGCCAATGATTGTCATATCTAGTGAAATATAATAATTTGAACTGTCTGACTATACCACTACTTTAAGGCATTTTTGCAGAAACGCGCCTAATGATCATCAGAAAAAGTCTCTTGCATTATATATCATCACTAGAGCTGGCTAATCGGAGCTGAAAAGATAATCGATTATCAGTCCTGTCATTGCGATCGATAATCGATTAGTAATCCCTACGGTTTTTGTCATAATGTTACCTTTCTGTCTGGCTTTCTGTCTGAGCATGACTCTTACCATATGTTGCACTTCACCACATGTATATTTGAACAGACAGGCCTGAGCAAACATTGTAGACCCAGATGAGACGCCGCATAATGCATACAATGCGATTTAAGCGCGGACATTGTTCAAAATGCGACAAAAATAATTTCATGGATATGCCAAAAGCATATACATAACTTCAGGCCATGACAAAACACCTGCAAAGCTTCCAAAGCACCCTCCACTAGTGTAAGAGGAGTTGCCCATACAAGGTAAACGCACAATGCTATTTTAACTCGAAAAATGAATAATAGAAGTGGAGGTATTGATCAGAAGTCGATACAATTATTAACCCACAACTCTCATCAGAGACACCAAAGGGAAAGAAAAACAAACATGAAACAACAGACCCTAGTGGAAACATCAATAGTCTAAAGCCAAAAGGACAGTTACTTTCCCATAAAATGGCCAATTGGCTATCCAAAACTAAATAATATAAGCGACACAAACACCCAAAGACAAACCATAACAAAAATAAACCGGGACAGAAGAACCGCATTGGAACGGTCAGTGAAACGAATTCCACAGGGGGATTAAAAACGCGAGACAAGGGAGAAAACTATTTTATGACTATACATAAAGAAGGACCATCACGAAATAATAATTGCAAAGTTTCAAAACGATTGGTCCACAACTGTACGTGGAGTTGCGCACACAAGGTACATACTATAAAAAACAGAATAACTGAATTACTTGATCAAGGACAGCCAAAAAATAACCCCTCGCGAAAGGAAGGTGAATAAACACGAGCCAGAGACTGACAAACGCATATATAGGCAGTCGAAATAAGCAACTTCCTGCACTTGCAATGAAGGAAGTTATTTGAGTTTATATCTTTGATAGTGCTTCTATGAACGATATAACACTGGCCGTAAGTTTATTAAACGTTGTGTAACAATAGAATATATTTTATTTTCACACGTCATTAATACCACCACTGTTGCGGAGCTGTGCTTAACACGTATGTATAACGGAAACTTAATAAATTAAGTGTTCAACGAAGTAATCCTTTGAAGCAAGTACGGCAATACAGAACTGTAAATGTGGAGTGAACTAGTTTTTGTTCTGGGCCAGATCGGCTAATTAGGCCCCATCAGTGACCATCGAATATTAACGAAATTTAGCAATGGAATTAACGATGTCAAAGGACTATAAAATATAACCCTTACGACCGCAAAACAGTCCTTTAACACCAGCTGTGGTCAAGTTATATGATCTACAAAAAGGTAAGTCTTAGAAAGCAAGGTCTAATACCAAATAAATAAATCAAGTAATGGTAAAAAATAGAATATTTATTCTTCATCCAAATAAACGACTTTGACTTGGATCACTTGTGGACATATGTGTTCTGATCCAGTCTCCATACTTAGAAACATCTGTGTATATCCCTGGCCACCGTGGTTTGGCACACTCGTATCCCCAGCTAATAACACCTGCAAATATAAAACGAGCATAGCATTTCACGAATTTAGAAGTAAAAGTACATATTAGTAATAACAAAAATATTAATAATAACAATAATATATTCAGAAGAAGAAGCGGAAGGACGGGAAGGTCCTACTTTAATAACTTTTCCTGGGTATGCGGAACTGAGGAGAGAAAGAGGCTGATAATGGTCGGGGCCAAATGGTAAGTACAGATTTAGTCGGTCAAACGGGCTATAAGCTGATGTCAGAAGAACATAAGAGCATGCGCATTTCATTGTATTATTTCACAGTGTTCGGCAAAAAAGCCATCCGATTACTAGGAGACAATAATATTCAAAATTTTCATTTTTGGGGAGTTTAATCGGCGGCTTTTTAGGTCGGAAATTTCGTAAAACGGAAGTTTCGATCGTAAACCCGACGATTTACCTCCAAATCTGACAATTTTAATATATCCCATTCTAACGCACTCTTTTACTTGTTTTGTTTAAAAAATAATCTGAATGCCCAAAACGGCAGGAACCGTGAGCTGCGAAAACCCATATGCCAACCATTGAAAAGAAACTTTACATGATGACGTTGGATTTCCGACAGTATATCGTAGAATATACGGTCGCAAATGCAATTAGATGTTGTGTTACACTCGCAAGTGCATTAGAATATGTTTCATCTCTTCATTCGAGATGTATTAAATCAAAACAAAATCATATGTGCTGGCACAATTTACAATATTTCGTGCCTGTGACATATCGCATCACTTGAACGAAACAGAAATGAAGGCAATGTTCAGGAATCGATACACTTACCCTCCATCTCCCGTCAAGACACCGAAGGAAAAAACAAAAACAAATTAACATATTAGATAGTTTACATTTTTTAGACCCGCTCAATGAGGCAAGGTTCTAACAAGCGCACTATATCTATATTTGCAGCTGAAACGAAAAACATCACATTTTTTACACTTGAGATTGGTCATTTCAAGAGACCAAATAAATCAATTTTAATTCAACTTGCGGATGTAGCGCGACAGTTGAGTGGATAACGTAAAATCTTTGCGACAGTATGTTCCGCGATATACTGTCGGAAATCCGTTTTTAGGGGTAACATTTGGTTTTACACAGCTCACGGAGTGGAAGTTTTCTATCTTCTTATACTGAGTCGGTCATATTTGGCCATTACCTCAGTTGGGTGCGTAGCTAAATTTAGAATTTAGCTGAAAAAAAAAAAAAAAAGAGAAGTCACTGGATGAGTCCTTAAAACTATTTACAATCTGAATAACAGAGGTATACTAAAACGCATACCTCTGAGTCTCAATCTTACACTGTATGGGCTTTGAACTCCTCTGCAGTCTTAGCATTCACCACAGAAGAGGGAAGACTATTCCACTGGGGAATAGTCCTAGGGAAGAAGGAATTTTTCAGGGCATCACTGTAGGACTGGTACCTGTGATACTGTGAGTTGTTTACTTTTGATGCCCTTGTTCGAGTTGAAACTGTCACAGGGGTCAAGTATTTATCTTTATTAACGGCCACTGTACCTGAATGTATCTTATAGAAGAAGGTTAAAGTGGACTGCTCACGACGGGCCTCTAGGGAAGGCCATTCTAGCTCGTTAAGCATGTCACCGACGCTGCTTCTATTGCGCCATCGTCGACAGGTCCATCGAGCAGCCGTCATCTGCACCTTCTCCACCTGCTGAATCTGAGTTTTAACATAGGGATGCCAAATGGGTGATGCATATTCTAGCTGAGGGCGAACCAATGTTTTATATGCAACATCCTTTGTCTGCCTAGGTGCAAAAGCCAAGTTTCGTCTAAGAAATCCTAAAGTCCCAGTTGCTTTTGATGTAATTTCTGAAATGTGTTGACCCCAATCAAGATCATCAGTGATGGTGATACCAAGATATTTGGCGGATTGAACCTGCTCCAAGATTTGCTGGTGTAGTTTATAGTCAAACTTAATTTGTTTGTCAGGAGGGTGTCGCGACACCCTCATTGAATGACATTTGGCCACATTGAACTTCATCTGCCAATCGGCCTCCCACTGTGCTAGTTGATTCAGGTCATCTTGTAGAATAAGACAGTCAGAAGAAGAATATATATTCCTATAAAGGACACAATCATCAGCAAACAAACGGACAGATGATCTGATGTTATCAGGGAGATCATTAATGAATACCAAGAAAAGGACCGGTCCAAGGACCGAACCTTGGGGGACACCAGATAAAACAGGGACTGGGGCAGACGCTTGGCCATCAAGTACAACTTGTTGTGAGCGCCCTGAGAGCCATGAGCTAATCCACCTGTGTGTGGATCCTCTTATCCCATAGTAATCCAATTTATACAATAGCCTCCTGTGAGGTACCTTGTCAAAGGCCTTAGCGAAGTCCATGATAATCAAGTCAGTCTGTTTGTGTCCACGGTTTGTGGCCCCATCCAGATTGCTCACAATGTCATGGTAAAACTGAACTAATTGAGTTTCGCAAGACCTTTGACTTCGGAAACCATGTTGACAGTCAGCAAGAATGCTCTCTAAGTTTTGGGTCGGTGTTAAGCGCTGTCTAGCTTTCAGTGCATGGGCGTTTTATTGATTTGGCTTTAGAAGACAAGGGCCTGTTGGGCGTGTAGAAGGTAAGGGATGGGGGCCGATTTTAGTTGTTTTTATCTACTATATCCTATATTTCCTTTTTCTATTGCCCTATCTCTTTGGAGACGGCTTGAGATGGACGGTTGCTTGAGGACTCGGTCGTTGACCGACTGGCTGTTGTCAGGTTTTCTTTTCACAGGGGCGACCTAAATAAACACTGCAAACCGCTTGGAGGGTCAAATAAAATGAATAAATACTTCAGGAAATGTTCGAATCAGAGCAAAACCTATCCCAAACAGCAAAGGGATAAACGGACAAACACATCTTAACAACGACAAGCGGAGTTAGCATATATTTTCCGAACAGTTGGCAACTCATTTAATAATTTGGATACACAGAAGTGTTACAGTAAAAACCAACAACGAACAACATAAAACAAATGAAACCGTATCGAAAATACGGTCTTGGGGCCGCCAGTAATAATTACCGGTGTGTGTAAACCGGTTTTACCGGGGGATTAAGGCGGTTCTTTCTTCTGTCGTGGTTTATGTTTGCTGTGGCTTGTCTTTGAGTGTGTGTGTGTGTGTGTGTGTATCGCTTATATTATTTTGTTTTGGATAGCAAAATGGCCAATTTGTGGGAAAGTAGCTGTCTTTTTGACTTTCCGCTAGTGATGTTTCCAGGGGTCTAGTTGTTTCATGTTTGTGTTTCTTTTCCGCTGGTGTCTCTGATTGGAGCTGTGGGTTAATTGTATCGATTCCTGACCATTGTCTTCACTTCTATTTAACGGTGTCCAAACCTTCACTCTCATCATCCAACGCGGTTTACACAAGATGGCTGTTGGGCTCACATAGAGTTTGCCGAGCTCATCTATGTGTCATCACATCAACGAAAAGGATGGGGTATTTAAAACGCACGTCGAGACACTTGCAGATCCCTGGGGCATCAGTAAAATCTCAGGACACTGGAGCAAAACAGCACCAGTTGAACGCCGGTGGGCCAAGCAAAATATAAACCTCCTGTCCCAACCTACCAAATACAGTAAAATTCAGCTATTAAGACCACCTAAAATTAAGACTTATTCTGATATAAAAAGCTTATTTAGTAGGCTGCTGTTATTCTTTCTTTGTGTTTTTGCATACAGTTTCCTCTGGTAAGAGACCACCTTTGGGGCTGAGACCACCTTTGGGGCTGTTCAAAAGTGGTCTTAAAGACAATTTTTAAACAGTCCCAAAGGTGGTCTTATTATAGTAACTTTAATGTATTCAGCTTTTATTGGAGCTATCATAGAGTCTGAACCCCGAAGCACCGGTGTGCAATTAAAAAAGGATAGCTAAGTTTTTAACCGTGATTGGATTAACCATTAAGCATTCCTACTGTCGCATGATATATACATTAAAGTCCAAAAGTTTATAAAGTATAGCGGTTTTCTTAAATTGAGAAGAAAATCCTGTTTTCCCTACGATTTCCCGAAATTTATATACTAAGTAGAAGTAAAACAAAGATCAGGAATTGATACAATTAACTTACTCCACCCATAAAAGACACTAAAGGGAAAGAAATACAAACATTAAGCGACCAGACCATAATGGAAACCTAAACAAAGGAAGGCCATAAGGACAGTTACTTTCCCACAAAATGGCCATATGGCCATCCAAAATTAAAAGACACACAAGTGATACACACAGTAAGTAACAAACAACAACATAAATAAATCGCCACAGAAGAGCCGCCTTGGAACGGTCAGTGGAAGATTTCCACTTGGGGGCTTAAATCGATTTTACGTGGCCACAATCCTCGCCCTTACTTCCGTCGCGATTTAGACAAATAATTTGTTCAGTCCGCATGAAGGCCTCCTAACTCATCAGTGCAACATCTCCGTGAACACAAAAATCAAAGAACCACAGAGGTGAGACAACGGTGAGGACTCGACAGCAAGAAACCACTGAAATGCTGGAGCAAAAGAAAACCAACAGTTAGACTTCGATGAGCCAGACCAGAGGCAGAGCATCAGGCACCAAGTCGCCATAAAACTCAGATTCCGTCAAGCCGCGTTGCTAAAGAGACCTTAATTCGGTACTATATTTAGAAATCAATTCAGAGTCTGCGATAAAATTTAGAAAACAAGTCTTTCCGCAGAACATGATATCAATCCTGTCCAGGAAAGTGAAGGTAACTCACCGGCTCGACATGACCTTGGCTGTTGATTGGGCAGTAAAACCACAACACATAGTAAACACAGCTCAAAAAGTTTGCCGCGTTGGGCAAAAAGTATTATTTGCAAAACAACTGAAAAAGTGCATTGAAATGGGGCTAACTGTTTTGAAAAAATGTCGTCTGTTGAGGTAAATCGTCGTTTATCCGTCGCTAATTCCATTTTATAGCTCCGCGGGCGCGTTGCCTTAAAACGAAATTTCTGACCGTAAAATGACCAAATTACCTCAAATACAGTTATCCCCTAAAACATGTTCTCCTAAATCAGGTTTCGGAGAGGTAGTAGGATTCATTGAGTGAGTGAGAAAGGCTTCGCGTGTGCCTTGTTCGCTGCACATTCCAACTCTGTCGGCATACGCGGTTCACCAATTGTGTATAGCAGAAAAATACCTTGTTGGTACCAAGTGTCTCCGACTTTACAGACATATGGCCCTCCGCTGTCTCCCTGAAAATAACATTTGAATGAAAGGATAAAACAAATGACAAACTTGCAAACTTGTTTTTCGACGATTATTATATCGGAGTGGCTATTTGCAGTCAACTGCAAATAGCCAAAAAACGTTGAAATGGCTATTTGCAGTCAACTGCAAATAGCCAGAAAACGTTAAAATGGCTATTTGCAGTCATCTGCAGGTAGCCAAAAACCGTTAAAATGGCTATTTGCAGTCAACTGCAAATAGCCAGAAAACGTTAAAATGGCTATTTGCAGTCATTCTATTAGCGTTTGAAAGGCCACCTAGAGATGTTCAAAATATTTTAAAATGGAACGGGCCTCTGCGGCCTAGTAGTTAATTAGAGCTCTGATTCTTAATCATTAAGTCTCTCACAGTTATGGTTATGTTTGTTTGATTTGATGTTTTACGTGCTCTGCAACACTATTTAGGACATTTTAGAGACCTTACTTCCATTTGGTCTTAGTAGTCTTAGTTCTTCTAAACGTTTTACCAGTACCCATGTGCAGGCAGTTTCTGCTCTGGATGGAAGCATCGTGCAGCCAATCTATTTCTCCAAGCCGCGATGGCCGGGGACTAAAACTATATTTTGTGTGAATATATGACACCTGTAGTAAGCCCCGCCCATAGGGGCTTGAAGAAATATATGGGCTGCATGATGCTTCCACGCAGAGCTGATTCTGGCCCGCACACTAGTACTAGTAAACCGTTTAGAGGATTTAAGCCTGTCCAGGAACCGCGGTGCGAGGCGGACCGTCCATGCTAATAAACCCTATTGGTTTCATTGGGCGACAGGGCTTGAGATGTCATTTCATCTCAATGTCGGGTAAAAGTCCCACAAAATTGGAAGCAACGTCTCCAAAATGACCTTTACAGTGTTGTCGGGGACGTTAAACCTCAAATCAAACAAAAACAAACAAATGACACCTGTAGTTTTAAATCACATATTGTTTCCATTTTTGTTTCACTGTTTAGCAATGTCCTATGCTTATTTAAATGAAATATCTAATTTGTAAAGCCCATAAGAGGTTGGTGGGGAGTGGGGGCAGGGGGGGGGGGGTGAGGCAAAGGTGACGTGTGTCTTGCGTCACTTGGGCTTCCATCTGATATTGGCTTACAGTTGGTTAAGATAATGGTAGAGAGGGGATGATGTTATTTCTTCTTATGATGTTATTTCTTCTATTTCTACACTTCCATTCGTTTTCCTCTTACTCCTCCATCTCTCATTTTCATCTCTGCTATCTCTTCTATTTCTTTCCTCCCTTTCTTAGGCACAGGACACAAAATTACTCACTGAATGAGACCGTCCAATGCATATAAGCCTTTTGGTTTCATTTCATCCAAATGTCGCCGGGTAAAAGTCCCACAAAGTTGGAAGCAAGGCCTCCAAAATGACCTAAATGGTGTTGACGGGGACGTTAAACCTCAATTCAAACAAACAAATGATCCGCCCCCGCCCATTGGGGCCAGGAGAAATAGAATGCGCTGCATGGTGTACACCAGCCACTCAATGTGCCGGTAACGCCCAAGGTTACGTCGTTGCTACGTAGTGACAAACACTCATTATAAAATGAACGGGCGCGGTGTGGTATTTAACCATTATCATGCTGGACAAGTCAACTCTACGTTTGCAAACAATATATATTCAGATCAGGAAGCCATCTGATCAGGATCTACAGTGTTTGTCATGAAGAAGTGAACTGAATAAATACAGTAAATGGAGTAATGGTATTTTTTGATATTCTGCAATGGGCCTGGCTAAAATAATTGTAATTGTTGTGGTATTTAACACGTATAATGCTTTTTAAAACAAACGCTTCCTTTGCAAACAATGTCGATTCAGATCAGGAAGTCATCTGATCAGGATCCGCAGTGTTTATTATGAATTTGTGAATAGAATGCAGAAATTCATTTGTTTTTTTTTAAATAATGTATGGGCTGCATATACTGAGTAATATCAATTTTCACGGAAAATTTAAAGCCTTTGTTTTAATTTGTAGGGGCAATATTCACTCGTTGTGTCATTATTATATTTTCCTCCACTATTTTAACCCCTTAAGATGCCAATCACAACAATTGTCACCTGAGTTGTTGTGTGCTGATGACATTAAAAAGTCATTGTTGAAAACAGTGTGGATCCAGATCAAACTACTGGGAACAATCTGATCGGAGTCCACACTGTTGGCATGTATGCCTTAATATTTTTTTAGACTGCAAAAATGTGAAATAGATGAGATACGCAGACGACATTTTCAGATGAAGTTTTTCTTAGCACCCCAAGGGTTGAATTAATAAATGTCATCAATAGGATTATAATATATGTCAATATGATTACAATAGATATGCGGTCAACATTACAGCCCCCGGGGGGTCTCCACACGCCTTTATACAAACACGATTGTATAATGAACCACGCCATGAGAAAAACTGTCTTTGCGAAGATCTGCTCAGATGCCGTGTACTGATTATGCATAAAGAGTTCCCTATTTTCCTATGTGACCCATATTAAAGAACCACCGAAAGAATTTGAATTTTGACATGCACGTTTATATCACACATATTGTGAAACTTTTACCACCAAAAAGTGGAAGTTTTCAGATACTAAATTTTGATATCTTTCGTACTCCTGCTCAAAACATAAAATTGTAGGAACTCGTTAGAACCGCCTCGGCGAGGCGGCTCTAATAAGGACCCACAATATATGTTTTGACTAGAAGTAAGAAAAATAATATATCAATACAAACTGGAAGAAAAAGAAACAAATTACACTGAAAGAAAATATATTTTGCTACTGTAGGGGCTTATACGATAACGAAATGATACAGTGTTGCCAGTGCCCCTTGGGTCAAAATTGGCTACGCCCATGGGCCTAGTAACTATCATAGACTTAAAATGAAAAAAAAAAAATGAAAAAAAAAAAATAAATAAAAAATCTTCTTCCCTGAAACCATAATGCCCAGAGCTTAGGTATTTAGCATGTAGAAACGTCGACTAGTCGCCTACATGAATCCTGCCAATCATGCCCCTGGGATCCAAATTGGCAAAATCCTGTGGCCCCTTAACTCCAATAAACTTAAAATGGAAAAAGCTTAACATCTTCTTCTCTGAAACCATGAAGTACAGACCTTAGATATTTAGTATATAGCAACATAAAATGGTCGCCTACATAAATCCTGCCAAACATGCCCTTTGGGACAAAATTGGCCACGCCCCAGGGCTCATTAACTCCTATTGACTTATACTGGAAATAAGTTCAAACATCATCTTCGCGGAAACCTTATGACCGAGAGCTTAGATTTTTAGCTCACCTGATCGAAGGTCATGGTGAGCTTTTGTGACTGTGAGATGTCCCGGCGTCATCCGTCGTCTGTAAACGTATAGGCCACAGGTTTAGTCCAGTCATGATCAGAATGATTATCATGACAATATCTCGGTAGGATTTCAATATGGGTCATGTCGGGTCAAAAAGTAGGTCAAAACGTCAAATAATAGAAAAACCCTATTTACAGTCTAGAGGCCACAATTTGAGTCCAATCCTCATCAAACGTGCTCAGAATGATCATCTCGACAAAACCTACGTCAAGTTCGAGAATGGGTTATGTCAGGCCAAAAGTAGGTTAACACTCTAGAGGCCACAATTTTGGTCCAATCATCATCAGTCTTGCTAAGAATGATCATCTTGACAATATATAGGTCAATTTCGAATATGGGTCATGTGGGGTCAAAAAGTAGGTCAGTAGGTAAAATAATTGAAAAACCTTGTTAGCACTCTAGAGGCCACAGATTTTGGTCCAATCATCATCAAACTTGCTCAGAATTGTAAAACCTTGGTCAGGAGGGGTATTTTATGAATAGAGTGGTACCGTTTACAATGGGCCACCCCTTGTCAACATTGTTAGTTAGACGGAGTCTGTTCATCTCCGTCTGGTGCACTAGGACCTGACCCTCAATGTCCACAAGGTGCCCTGATAGTGACATACAGGCCAGCTCTTTATCGTCAAAGGGTTCCACACCCCAAACCCCACTCACCCCCCCCCACACACACACACACACACACACCATGCGTCATTGTTAGTAAGACTGAGCCCGTTCATCTCTGTCTGGTGAAGTAGGACCTGACCCTCAATGTCACAAGGTGCCCAGATAGTGACATACAACTCTGTATTGTCAAAGGGATCGCCCCCCCCCCCCGCCTACACAGACACCATGGGTCATTGTTAGTTAGACTGAGCCCGCTCATCTCCGTCTGGTGCACTAGGACCTGACCCTCAATGTCTACAAGTCAGCTCTGTACTGCCAAAATGATCCACCCCCACCACTCCCACCCCCCACACACCAAGAGTCATTGTTTGTTAGACTGAGGCTGTTACTAGGACCTGACCCTCAATGTGTCCACAAGATATCCAGATAGTGACCTACAAAGTCAGCACTGTATCGTCAAAGGGATCCACCCCCAACCCCCTTTACCCTTCACCATGACGCCTTTGTAGTTAGACTGAGCCTGTTCATCTCCGTCTGGTGCACTAGGACCTGTGTAACGTAGCCTGTTAGAGCTGTGATCGTATAGTTTTATGCGTTGTGTTCCACAGACAGACAGACAAACGACTATCACAAGTTACTATTTTATTGAGCAAGTTACTTCATGCAGAAAACTATGTTTCTACTGCATGAGAACTGTACAGCAGCAAGACTGCACAGAACAAAAGCAAGAGTCGTAATGATCCAAAATTCAAAAACATAATACACACTACACTGAGAGACTGAGATAGGGGGTTTATATATGTTTCAGGACATTCCAGCAGAATTCCATTCACAGGCTCTTTCCAGACAGTTAGTCTAGGGCTACACCTGGTCGGTCTGAAAAGACACCTGTGTTTACGATTTTCATACCAAAACTGCATCATGCTATGGTTTCTTGTCCATCATACCCATTTAGCTATAAATTAAATGAAAAATATTTAATAATAATGTGGCACTTTTCTGTCAAAATCAGTTATACATTTCAAACCATGTTTTATAACAAATTCCTACATGTAGCGATCACATGAGGTTTGTACTTATTATTTACATAGTTTATACTGACTTGCTTTTGTGCCAATACAACATCCCACTTATACATGCATTTTATACTGCATATTATAGACCAGTTTCAACTGTTAAAATTTTACCAATATTCTCCGTCATTATTAAAGAAGCTTATAACGGTTTTCTGTTCATATAAAATTACTGCCCTATAAACATATTAAGACCATAGCATGATCATAATGCAGTGTAGACCCCGCTGGTCATGTCCCCACTTGACAAGTGTGGACCCTGATCAGACTGCACAATATCTGCACTTCACAATTGTAGACCCAGATCAGAGTGTGCGAACAGCCACTATGTTATACACCTCCCCATCTTTAGAGAATCAATCAATGTCAATTGATTTATTCTCTCAGACCTCTCGTTAATAACATATATGCAAATTTTATGTACAACATATTTCATGCACAATTAAATAATGTAGATTATTCATATAAGACAATTAAAGCAATATAGCTTGAGTCTTTGTTTTCTTCATAGTGACCCGGAAACTATAACATCCACCCAATGGTAATCAGGATTCCAACCAATGGTGACCAGGATATGTACAAACAATGGTGACCAGGATTATAATTACATAGACAATGGTGACCAGGATTATACAACATTTTCGTTTTAACTATAAAATCATTGAAGTTTGATAAGAGATCAACCCATTCAGTGATCAGTTTACCTGAACACTCAATCTGATGAATATCTTATCGAAGCTGAAACTAATCAATCATTGTTCAGTACATGGTCACATAGTCAATAAAGTTACAGTTCACTATTTTTATTTTCACTAAAGAATAAGGCAGTCAATATCTCCCTCCATTCGCTGTCGTTGGATCTGTCTAACAGTAGGCTGTCCTGGCAAAACCACTAACGGCGTCTGGTGCGACATCTTGGCTATCACTTCCCTGTCCCGGTAAACATTTTTATTGTGTTTGTTGACCACCAGCAACACAGGCTGTGGATCTTCTTCTTTATAGTACTCCCTCATGATGGAGCAGTCATCGAGTATCTGGAACACCAGAGGAATAAAACCACTGTGTGTGCATTCGTCACACAATATAATGTCAACCTTAAAAAGTTCATATAAAAATGTATAATCTTCACCTATGCACCACTTAAGGTGAAATACACAGGACTTTAATTAATTAATTCATTAATCAATAAAGTTCATAAAATAAATAAAATCTTCACCTCTGCACCACTTAAGGTGAAATGCAGTGGACTTTAATAATAACATTATTATTAAGCACATTTTCATTACACAGCATTATAAGGCTCCAGGAACGTTTTTACTTCATCTCTGTTCCAACCTTAGGCCATGCTAATACCGCATCTGTCTGTCCAAGGAATGTTTGATCCTTGTAAGTGGTAATGCCACCTCCACTATTATGTGGTACAGACTCTTCATCGACATCTTTAGTCGGTAACTTCAATACTGTTACTGCAGTTTCATGCTCGTCAATTGTTCTTTTCAAACAAAATGAATGGTATGATTTCAGCCTTAATTTAACTATGTACATGACAATAACCAAACCTTTAGCAGCAAACAAAATTATCAGGACAACATTAGTAAATGTCCAAAACGTTCTACGATCTATCTTGACTGTATCTAAATGACCAATCTCGTGAATAAAAGTCTGCATAGGAATTTCTTTCAATTGTAAAAGATGTGAAGGGATCTCTACTTTAGAAACATTTTCAAAAATATGTAAGGCATTAGAACCATTAATGAGCCATGAAACACCGACTATACAATATATCGATATATTCTGAAAGAATATAAAGTAACATTTAGTATACAACAGTTCAGTACACTAAATTCATCAACATGTATTTACACTTTATACACAGTGATATCTCTACCATGAGGTTAATCTAATTAATCAAAATATACCCCAATGAGACACACCGAAGTAATTCACCATTACTTCAAGTCATACATATAAGGAGGTTTGTCTACGACATATTTACCTCAACTTATACATATACAAGTAAAAGTTTAAACATTCCAGGGATTTACCTGAAGAATGCTACTCATATCAGAGTATCCCAAATCTATATGCCAAACCATTATTCATTCTCGAAAGTCGGTAAACAAAATCATGTTGATCTATTCTAAATAGGAACAGCCTTCATGAGTCCTGTTATAAGGAATACACCATTAAAACACAAAGTTCGGTATACCAAGGTCTACCTTTGCTCAAAGCTCAAATCCCTATTTAGAGATACCACAACATATAGTTTCGCAATATTGCTTACTCTTTAACACTAAAGAGTAGCCCAAACATATAATGCCAACTCGTAATCATAATCATAGTCGCTAAGCGAACAATATAACACTTCAAACACCATCCTTAGAAGTCTAACGTTATTTCACTGACCTGAGAAGCTGCCATACATTTTGACCCTTCTCCGTCCTGAACAGACTGACCTCAACAAGAATGCTCAAGTGTTACAAAAGTCATAAAATCCGACGTTGACCATTACCTGGTCAGAATAACTATAATGCTGTAATGTGTATCTGTTTAAATTAAATTATAATTAAACCTATAAAATCACCCAGCAAAATCACACTTAAAACAAAACAGGAGATACAATAACTAACACTTAAATTTCTTCCGTGGCCTATTTCGTAGGTATAAAATAGGCACATCATCATCATTTTTTATTTACTACTTAATGCACCATATCTTAAATAATTTTTCTTAACTAATTTCTTTATAAAAAATCTGTCATGAGATAAAATAAAATACCTAACAAAACCCTAATAAAAATAGTGCCTTATCCTGACATAATAACTTACATTTTCTTTTGATCTACCATTCATCTTGTCATTAAAGAAAATGTAACTTGCATGCAACAAAAGAGTAACAATAGAAGCCTACCTTCTCTGTTGTCTTCCTGTCCATTTTCAATCCAGTTCAAGAATATCCTGGTCACGGCACCAATTAACAAGCCTGTAACGTAGCCTGTTAGAGCTGTGATCGTATAGTTTTATGCGTTGTGTTCCACAGACAGACAGACAAACGACTATCACAAGTTACTATTTTATTGAGCAAGTTACTTCATGCAGAAAACTATGTTTCTACTGCATGAGAACTGTACAGCAGCAAGACTGCACAGAACAAAAGCAAGAGTCGTAATGATCCAAAATTCAAAAACATAATACACACTACACTGAGAGACTGAGATAGGGGGTTTATATATGTTTCAGGACATTCCAGCAGAATTCCATTCACAGGCTCTTTCCAGACAGTTAGTCTAGGGCTACACCTGGTCGGTCTGAAAAGACACCTGTGTTTACGATTTTCATACCAAAACTGCATCATGCTATGGTTTCTTGTCCATCATACCCATTTAGCTATAAATTAAATGAAAAATATTTAATAATAATGTGGCACTTTTCTGTCAAAATCAGTTATACATTTCAAACCATGTTTTATAACAAATTCCTACATGTAGCGATCACATGAGGTTTGTACTTATTATTTACATAGTTTATACTGACTTGCTTTTGTGCCAATACAACATCCCACTTATACATGCATTTTATACTGCATATTATAGACAAGTTTCAACTGTTAAAATTTTACCAATATTCTCCGTCATTATTAAAGAAGCTTATAACGGTTTTCTGTTCATATAAAATTACTGCCCTATAAACATATTAAGACCATAGCATGATCATAATGCAGTGTAGACCCCGCTGGTCATGTCCCCACTTGACAAGTGTGGACCCTGATCAGACTGCACAATATCTGCACTTCACAATTGTAGACCCAGATCAGAGTGTGCGAACAGCCACTATGTTATACCTGACCTTCAATGTCCACAAGGTGCCCAGATAGTGACATACAAGTCAGCTCTGTCTTGTCAAATGGATGGATACCGCCGCCTCCCCCTTGTCACCATGAGTTATTGTTAGTTAGTTAGTTAGAATGAGCCCGTTCATTTCCGTCCGGTGCACTAGGTCCTGACAGGCGCCCAGATAGTGACATACAAGTCAGCGCTGACTTCTTCCTCAAAAAAGAAAACAATTTTGAAGGAATGTTCCATGAGTGCCACTCTGACAATTTTCCAATCCAGAAAAAAAAT
This sequence comes from Lucinisca nassula, assembly GCA_963580285.1. NCBI lineage: Eukaryota > Metazoa > Mollusca > Bivalvia > Lucinida > Lucinidae > Lucinisca > Lucinisca nassula. Next base: position 100,342,072 of record OY757011.1, read on the forward strand.
ATATAACCCTTAAAATGACTTAAGTTCCTAAATAGCTAGATTGATTTTGAAATAATTTCACAGAAATGTTCCTTGGGCCACTGTCAGCCAAAAGTTGTTCAAACCGTCCACTCCACCTTATATTACCTGCCATAAGGATCAGCTGAGCGATCCAGGGCCATCATGGCCTTCTTTTGTTTGTTTGATTTGAGGTTTAACGTCCCCATCAGTACTGTAAAGGTCATTCTGGAGACGTTGCTTCCAATTTTGTGGGACTTTTACCCGACCTTGAGATGAAATGACATCTCAAGCCCTGTCGCCCAATGAAACCAATAGGGTTTATTAGCATGGACGGTCCGCCTCGCACCGCGGTTCCTGAACAGGCTTAGATCCTCTAAGCGGTTTACCAGTACTTGTGTGCGGGCCGGATTCAGCTCTGCGTGGAAGCATCATACAGCCCATATATTTCTTCAAGCCCCTATGGGCGGGGGCCGTCCATCATGGCCTTCTTATTTGAATGAAGATGATGTATAGTTTCCTTATTTCTAGTCTAAACATAGATTGAATGTGCTCGTTAGAACAGACTCAATGAGGCGGTTCTAACGTGTACCCACAATCTATGTGTTGGCACCAAAATAAGGAATGGTATTTTTTTTTTTTTTTTTTTTTTTTTTTTATTATGATTTGGGTTTTACGGCCCTTTCAAGATTATTTCACTCAATTCGAGCCGATCGTTAATCATAGGTGGGCGAAAACCGGAGTACCCGGAGAAAAACCACATGACCTTCCGTTGCAGAACTTGGCGTAAGGAATGGTAATTATTACCCCTTAAACCCCGCTTTTCTCTATATAAAGTGGGGTTTAGAGGAGCCATTATTTCATGGACTTGTTAACCTGATGCGAAGAGCACACAACGAAGACTATTATTAGACAGCGCGGATGCCCAGACTGATCTGAATTTCGATGGGCGCACGTGTAAATGGCAGGAATATAAAATGACTGCAAATAGCCATTTTAACGTTTTTTGGCTATTTGCAGTTGACTGCAAATAGCCATTTTAGCGTTTTTTGGCTATCTGCAGTTGACTGCAAATAGCCATTTTAACGTTTTCTGGCTATTTGCAGTTGACTGCAAATAGCCATTTTAACGTTTTTTGGCTATTTGCAGTTGACTGCAAATAGACTCTTCCTTATTATTTACAAAAAAAAAAGCTAAATCGATGTGGAGGGGATGTTCCGCCAACTTCTTAGAAAAGTTGCCAACTTATAAACTGCTTGATTATAGCTGTAATCAGATGGAAATGCCTGTAGTTTGCAATTTCTACAGATCCGGCTTTGACTGATTGTTTGATCGTTCAATGCTTAACTTAAAGATATTTTGTGACACATATTCTGTGTATTCAAAGGAAATTGCCATTTTGTGAATCAGAAATGAAAATCAATTATCCACATATAGACATCGTTTCAAACATGATGACCTTTTGTTTACTGCAATCGAAAAAGTAAAACATTGCTAAGAGAAAAGCGGACACATACCAATAAATTCCACTTGATGCAGGAAAGCATGCATAGAGGATATTTACTCTTTTGAGGTGAAAACCAAAATATCGAGTGTGTTGAAAACATCAGAATTTTCACGAGTGCGAAGCACGAGTTAAACTTCTGATGTTTTCTACACACGAGATGAAATAGTTATGGTATTTAAGGCCACAATATCATTACACAATTTCATGGCAAGTTACGTCACTCCAGCTACAATATTCTTAGAGTTATGGCCCGTAGAAAATTCAGCTTGTTTCGACTTTATTTCAAAACCGCTACAGATATTCAAATGAAACTTCCTGTAGTTATTGACAGTTGTCCTATAGTAATACCCTGTTTGGTCGTCCGTCTGTCGGTATGTCTGTTTGTCTGCCCATCTGTCCGTCTGTCCGTCTGTCCATCAATGTTTTTCAGGTTTTCTTAATAACTTACAAACCTTCAAACGCACCAACTTCAATCTTTAAACGTAAGGTCACAACAACATTACATAATTCCATGGCAAATTAAAGACTGTAGCTTTAATACTCTGAGAGTTATGGCCCTTTAAAAAACTAAAAAATTCAGCTTTTTCGCCTCTCGCGAGAATCATTTGCGCCCCGCCAAGCGAATTTGTGTCTTCGAGCATTCCGTCATGACAGATTTTAACTGCGCATGCCCAGCCATTCACGGGGGCCAGGGATATGGCTTCCTCTCTGAAGGTTCCATTTGATTCACTGCTTGTATGAGCGAGCAGCGGAGGTTCTGGCGAGACTGCGCGGATGCGCAGGCTCGCCCGAAACTTCGCTGCTCGCATAGGTGATAAGTACCAAAATCGCTTGACGGGGCCCATGTGCAGCTGCGCGCATCATAAAAAAGAAAAACATGCTAGAAGAAAAATTGTTAGATTTTAGAAGGGTTTAACAGTAAAAACAGTATGGGTTAGTAGAGAAGTGGTTAAAATCTGGTAAAAACAATATTTCATGGTTTATGTTATTGAATGTTAGAGGTGCATATGGCTGATCTGAAGGATTTGAGATCAGAGCACACAACAGCTTGAGACGGTAGATAATTCCACTGTACAACAGCCAAGGGAAAGAAACTATATTTGTAGTAACTGGCAGTAGTAGGAATTTATACAAAGTGGATAGGATGCAAGTTTTAGTGCTTCGGTCTGAGTGGCGGTTATATGGAGGCAGTGGTATCTCAATGAGGCCATAAACTATCTTGTAGAACATTATGAGTAGTGCGTGAGCACGTCTTTGTTCCATTGATCTCCAACCAAGAACATGTAACATCTAGCTTACACTAATGTATGAAGGGTAGTCATTTTTACCCATCTAGCTGCTCTTCTTTGGGTCCTTTCAGTTTTGGTAAAGTTGGACTGGGTGAATGGGCTCCACACTGGGGAGATATACTCGACTTGGGTCTGACCAAATTATTATATGCTGCGTCTCGTATGCCTTGGTGTTTGGTGCGATTATATGTACATATGAAGCCCAGGGTCGTTTTTGTCTTTATGGTCACGTTTTGGATATGAGATTTCCATGTTAAATGGCTGATTTCAAGTTCCAGGTATTTGGCATGGTCAAACTCATGGACTTGATCGTGAAGAATGTAGGGGTGTTTGATGGCTGTCTGGAACAAAAAAATGCGCAGGACCTGACATTTACCCGGGTCGAAATCAATTTCGTGCCTTAGTTTCAAGTTTATGGAGGTCCGTCTGCAACGTTTTTCAGTCATTTTCGCTTTTGACAGCCAAATAAATTGCTTTATTGTCTGCGAAAAGCTTGACTTGCGAGTGGATCTGCCAGGGTAGGTCATTTATATATAGGAAAACCAGGATCGGTCCCAAGACATGGTCACGTTATTTTACAATGCGAAGATATATATATCTTCATAATGTGAAAATATCATTTTTAAGTGTTTCAGATATGCATTGGTTTCACTGCTAAGTATAAAATAAAAGTTTCTCTAGCGCTTATCAGAAAAGATGGCGTGACGTCATAAGCCTTTCATCCGGGTTATACTCACGGGTACGATTCAACGGCATTTGAATTGATCAGACCATAGAATAGATGTTTGATTTCATTATTTCTATGGATATTGTAGATAATTTCAATGATATATAGAAATCAAAGCACTGAGAGTGCTGATGGGGCTATAGCTTGTGATCAATGGATACTATCCGATAGGGTTAGGCAATTTAGCGTCTGGTTGGTATTTTAAATCAAGAATATAGGTTATCGTTTTAACAACGTTTTGAACTAGCCACCATGCCCTTTTAGTTTCACGATCGCATCTGAAGAGGTGATATGGAGTTGTGGGGCATTTTCGTCACAATTTGCCGTAGAAAATGCAAGAATGACAACCATGTATGTTTATCTCATTGCAATAACATTTGTCTGGTCTCTCGAAGATATTCAGAAAGCTTCTTTGGAATCCTGCAAATGCTATTCATGAAAAAGTATGGCTGATCCCTTTATTTGTTCAAATGGGGCTTGAATATATTAGAAGGTGGCTTAAAATATAAGGCCTACTTTGGCGAAACTAGCTAATCTGGTCTAGAAAATTTGAAAACTCGATGTTTTAATTCCTTTTGGGAATGCCATTTTTCCAGAGCATAAACCTTTACAGAAGACATATACATGTACTACCCCTAATATAAAGAGACTGTTTGTTCACCGATTGTTTTTTATGCTCCCGGTAGAGATAGCGGGGACATATTGCTTTTGCACTGTCGGTTTGTTTGTTCGTTTCTTTGTTTGTACGTGGACAACTTTAACGTTGACCGTTTGAGATAGAACATTCATATTTGGCATGTAGGTTCCTTGTAGCAAGAGCTTCCCATTCATGCAAACAATTTTGACCTGTGGCCTTGACCTTGATGTGTGACCAACTTTGAAAAAAGTCCTTGTCCGGGAACATGTTCGTGTTTCACAAACGCATCTTTCTTGTTTTCACTGCTGTTCTAGTTCTATTTTTAATTTTCGGAAAAAAATGTTTATATGTCTTAATCGTTCCTAGCAAGTATCCAAGCCGAATAAATTTATATAGGTGTGTAACGACCAAGTCAACACTTTTTAGGTCATTTGTGAGCTGGTCAGTTTACCTAGCCAAACTTCTCCTACGGACACGGTAAACCAGTACAGTGCACATTCTTTCACCAGAAACTTCCAGCCGGCCTCGATAGCTCAGTCGGATGCGCGTCTGACTGGTGATCAGGAAGACGCGGGTCCGATACCTGCCGGGGTCGGCAACTTTTTTTCGTGGAGATTGATCAAGAAATATTTTCTACGGTCATTCTTTCCCTTCCGCTGATTTTAAGAAGGACAGTTGTCAGTCTCTGTCGAAAGAATATTCACTGTACTGGTTAACCGCATTCCTATAAGCCTGTTTAGGAAAAGTCTTGATAGGTAAACTGAGCGGCTCAAAAATGACCGAAATAGTGTTGACTAGGCCTTTAACTCCAATACAAACAACTAAACAAGAAACTGCAAACTGCCCTTCGTGAATCAGCAAAAGGCAGATCATCACTGTGGAAAAGATTTCATGATCAATCTCCAAGAAACGTGTTGCAGACCCCGGCTGGTATCGAATCCGCATCCTCCTGATCATTTGTCAGTCGCATATCCGACTGAGCTACCGAGCCAGGTGGCTCATGATTACTTAACCAGTAGGTCTCTGAAACCTCGTTATTGATATAAACACCTCATTAAAGACACATTTTTTTTCTATATAAAAGGGGTGGCCTGTTTAATCATCTTCAATAAACAAGTACTTCGGACCATAGTGCACGTCAAAGGCTTATCGTATCTAAGTGATTAAGAGGTGATTATGAGCAGAGACTCTCTGAGAGAGATTTTTAAAAGGGTGCTCTATTAGGGGAACTTATGTGATGGTATATATTTCACTGAGATTGTTTCCACAAAATAGTGTTTTAAATGACTTATTTCCAAAAAAAAAATTAAAGTAAAAACCTGACATATCTGTTGTTTCATTAACTCAAAAGTGAAAAGAATTAAACAAACTCTGTAATTAACTGATTACTTCAAGATTTAAGCAATCAATTAACATTTATTTATTTTGTGAAAGAATGTGACAAAGATCATATAATGTCTAAAACATTAGAATTTTACAGTTTCAGTCAAGATGGAACTATAAACTGTTTCTTGTTTTAGACACAATCATATCAGAAAATAGAACCCCTTAAACTCCGTATTAGTGTACATTAAACTAAGGTATAGAGGGGTAGTCATTACTTTTCTTATTTCAACTCAAAAACACATATTGTGGGTCCTCGTTAGAACCGCGGTTCTAAAGAGTACTCACAATGTAAAAACATATTGTACAGTAAAAGTAGGGTTTAGAGGGTATACATTCTTTTTATTATTTGTACTGAAAACATAATATAGTGTGGGTCCTTGTTAGAACCCCCTCATCGAGTAGTTCTAACGAGTACCCACAATATATGTTTTGAGCAGAAATATTAAATATATCCGGATTTTTATCTGAAAAATTTCATTTTCTGTGATAAAATTTAACCAATGTATTTGAATAGGCAATTTTTGTAATGATATAATGGGGACCAAAAATAAAAACAGAATAAAAGTGTGGATGTTTCTTCCATTATATCAAAACCAGTACGTAGTTATCAAACAAGTAAAAGAATAGATGTGACTTGTCCAACCTATATCCCTAGGTAATTGATTACCCTGCCTTGGTCCCCTACCTGTATGACAGCCAGAATACCCTTAGTGTATCTTATTTCAAAACTCCATTCTTTAATAAACGATCATTAGGGTGTTATGCAATCAAAAAATGTGTCTTTAACCAATGTATACCTAGCAGCCCTTTGTGGGGATATTTGCAAACATTGCAGACCAAGATCAGACGTCGCAACACCTGACGTCTCGTCTGTGTCTAAACTATTTGGTGAAGTACATACAATTTTTTGCAAAATTTACTACTAACAATACAAATCTGGCTCCCCCACAATTGGACATGGATCACTCCAAACTTCTTAACGGGGATATATCAATTAATGAAAAGAACCAGTGCTTCAGCTGAAGTGCACGACCCGCCGGATGCTTTTAGCTTTATGAGTGTTACCATATATGGGTATGGCGGCCATTTTGGTCATGTGACCTGGACCTAAAACGGTTCCCCCAATAAATGCGCCTTATCGTAAGGAGCAAAAATATATCTTATACTTTAGTACTGTATTCTGAATCGTTTGCAGGATAAAATGCATTCTCACTTTTCCATTACAAAAGCATTTGTGTCAAAGTTTGACCTAGGCACAAAGATGGTCAAGGTCAACCCAGGGTCACCATTTTAGCAATTTATGGTGGGCCTACGTCCCAGATGCTATTTATCAAGTTTCGTGGAAATCTGCCCAGTGGTTCTGGAGAAGACTATTTTTGAAGGGTTTTTACCATATATGGCTTGTCGGCCATTTTGGTCATGTGACCTGGACCCCATTGCCAAAATTTTGGTTTCCCCCATCCCATAGAGGCTCCATATGAAATTTGACTTCAATCGGCCCAACGGTTTCCGAGGAGAAGCAGTTCGAAAATTTCACATTTTTCGCCTCGGCGAGGCTATACTAAATGGAATGTAATATTTCGCAAGTTCATTGGTTAGATCTCATTGATATCTATCAGTATGCCAAAAATTGTTTAAATATTTCAAGCGGTTAAGTCACTATCACAAATTTTCACAAACGGGTTACGGACGGACAGACAGACCATATATAGCTTGGCGGCCATTTTGGTCATGTGACCTGGACCCCATGAGCAAATTTTGGTTTCCCCCATCCCATAGGGGCTCCATATGAAATTTGACTTCAATATGGCGTTTATATTTCGCAATTAATTCGATTTGCTAGAGTGTGTAGTCATGTAACTGACTTCAACACTTGTAATAAATTATTAACGGCTAAACTCCTTAATCAGGGTTATCGGTACCATAAACTACGCAAAGCCTTTTCAAGATTTTATAGACGCCATTCTGATTTAATTTCAAAATTCAATATTGGACTTAAATCTCTTTTGCAACAAGGTCTATCGGAACCCGAATTTTATGGTGACTTAGTATATAAATTCAGAAAAAATATATAACCGCAATGACTTCAGCATCCAATTTCGTAAAATCATTCTTCGATATAAAAAGATTGGGTACAACATGGATATTTTACGACAGACTGCATGCATGGTAGTTAACCCAATCACGGTTGGCAACTTTGCTTCCCTCTTTAATTGCACGCCGGTGGGTCAGGCCTCAGATTCTATGACGGCTCCAACGTAAAGGCTTATTGAGAATTAGAGAGATAATGTCGGTTGGTGCCTGATGCTCTGTCTCTGGTCGGGCTCATCGGAGTCTAACTGTTGGTTTTCTTTTGCTCCAGCATTTCAGTGGTTTCTTGCTGTCGAGTCCTCACCGTTGTCTCACCTCTGTGGTTCTTTGATTTTTGTGTTCACGGAGATGTTGCACTGATGAGTTAGGAGGCCTTCATGCGGACTGAACAAATTATTTGTCTAAATCGCGACGGAAGTAAGGGCGAGGATTGTGGCCACGTAAAATCGATTTAAGCCCCCCAGTGGAAATCTTCCACTGACCGTTCCAAGGCGGCTCTTCTGTGGCGATTTACTTATGTTGTTGTTTGTTACTTACTGTGTGTATCACTTGTGTCTTTTAATTCTGGATGGCCATATGGCCAATTTGTGGGAAAGTAACTGTCCTTATGGCCTTCCTTTGTTTAGGTTTCCATTTTGGTCTGGTCGCTTAATGTTTGTATTTCTTTCCCTTTGGTGTCTTTTATGGGTGGAGTAAGTTAATTGTATCAATTCCTGATCTTTGTTTTACTTCTACTTTTCAATCGGCCCAACGGTTTCCGAGGAGAGGAAGTTCGAAAATTTTCACATTTTTCGCCTCGGCGAGGCTATACTAAATGGAATGTAATATTTCGCAAGTTCATTGGTTAGATCTCATTGATATCTATCAGTATGCCAAAAATTGTTTAAATATTCCAAGCTGTTAAGTCACTATCACAAATTTTCACAAACGGGTTATGGACGGACAGACTGACAGAATGACAGAATGACACGGTGATTTTAGGGCACTCTTATAAATCAACCGACTTAAGTCGGTCGCTTTTTCTGCGGGTCGTGCAATTACATCATCAACCCACACTACATACTTTTAACCCATTTTGTACTGAATGGAATCATCAACCTTATATCAGTATGACACGAGTCCATTCCAAAATTTAGGGATGTCTGGTTGTGGCTTCTTTAAAATTTATCTGCAAAATGCTGAACCTTCGCAAACATGCAGTGTATGCCCTAATGAGACTCCGCGTTCTGCGGTATCTAATCTGGGCCTGTGTTGTTTGCCAGTTGCCAGTTTTGGGATTTCCGGTACAAAATGAGTTGTAAATTGGGCTATTTGAACTGATCTATAAAAAGACGCTGAATGGCGTATTAGTCTACATTGTTTTCATTCACGTTTGTTTTATACGGAGAATCCCTCAGTGAATCCATGTCACGGTAAACTTTATGGATAAATTCATAAAACATTCAAGTTATAATATTTATTTCCATAGACTGTTTCATTTTTCAAGAGACCGTTTCGAATATTGCGCTATATTTTTCACGGTGTCTCTTGGAGGGTTATTAGGTCGTATGCATTAATGCAAAAAGTAGTGCCAAAATCACTCTTCATTACTCTTGGGCTATAGCTAACTATAGCCCCAAAAAGCAAAACTGTTAAATTTATTCATGTTTTTATAGTTATAAAAAAAAAAGTAAAAACTTTGTATTTATCCGTGTTTATGTCGGATTTTTTGTTCTTTTTTGCGTGAAAATATTTTAAGTTACTATTCAGGAGATGACTATTTAAACCTATGCGGATTATTCCTTATGTTACGTTTTGCTTGTAGGTGCGTTATGTTTCTACTTCATATGAATGAATACATGTGTAAATTGTAATTTTAATTAAGCTTTATTTTTGTTTATACAAATACATTTAATATTTTCCTACTTCATTTAATTAAAGTTTCGAAAAGTAAAGATTTGTCTGAATGAAAAGTATAATGACTTATAAGATTTTGCTTTGGATGATAGCTAATTGGCCATTTTGTGGGAAAGTAACTGTCGTTTTGGCTTTCCGCTAGTGATGTTTCCATTAGGGTGTAGTTGTTTCATGTTTGTGTTTCTTTCCCTTGGTGTCTCTGATGGGAGCTGTGGGTTAGTTGCACCGATTCCTGATCATTGCCTGCACTTCTATTTTTCAATGAATAAGTGGGACAGTGCGATAATTAAAGTAATAAACGAATAAATATTTACAAAATTTACTTTCTTGTGACGGATTGGCCCTCGGAAGTAAGGTTCAGTGAAAATTAATCTTAGTTAACTACTGGGTTGAAAATAAATAAATAAATAAATAAATAAATAAATAAATAAATAAAGAAAGAAAGAAAGAAAGAAATATGATAATAACTTATTGAAACTGATAAAATGATAAAAAGGTATGTTCCATTATAAATTAGAAGTATTTAATTTAGTGACATCCTGTTAAATGCGATAAAACTGTAAACTAATTATTTTTATTTTCGAAAATATATTTCTATGGCCATAGATTGGACACTGTAGAAAATAACTTCCTGACAGGAAAAAACAATGTTTTTTATCTTCTTTTGCCCCGTAAAACTATTGTTTCTATGTATTTGCTATGTGAGTAAACATAATCTGTACCCGTGAGCATCGATGACGTCATATGTAGCCATCTTTTCTGATAAGCGCTATCATTTGGAGGCGTTATGCATAAATGAACTTTGGCTGCCGTTGCAACCATCCATCCGTCTGTCACTAGGATGAGCACCATTGCACAAACACGCCTATACAAATACATTGTAAATTTTACCGCCGAAAAGACAAAAAATTAAGATGAAAAATTGTGATATAAATAAAAATAAATAGGTTTACCCCTGTAAACCTCAGTTTTACCATATAAAAGTGGGGTTCAAGGGTGTCCAAATTATATAGGCGTGTTTTCCTGATGCAAAAATCTGTGTAATGATAACATTTTCAGAAAAGAAAGGGAAGTCTCAGTGCCATGACAAATAGCATTTCAATGTATTTGATTCATAAACGGATTTGTCTGAGCATATCGTGAACAGAAAACGGTACGGTTGGTGTACCTTATTCCTATTAGAACATGCACTATTGGGGGAGTAACAAGACCAACTTCATCTTCAATTGTCTTCTCTTTATGTCGACAGCTACATCTGTTTTTTTTTTTTTTTTTTGTTTTTGTTTTTTTTGTGTGTGTGTGTTTTTTCGAAGATATGTATGCATAAAGGCAAACAATTTGGACCATGGTCAGACTGTTCCTAGGTCCGATCTGAGTCCACACTGTATGCATTAATTACTTTAAAAGTATCCAGCAGACAACATAGCATACGGCAAATGTTGTGATTGACATCGTAAGGGTTAAGATATTTACAGCTGTATAAACAGTATGAAAAGACAAATCTTATTAACTCATTTTGTACCAGAAATCCGAAAACGGGTACCCTGGCAAACAGTGCAAGCCCAGATCAGACGCCGCAGAACGCGGCGTCTGATCAGGGCCTACACTGTTTGCAAACGTTTTAGCCAATTTCCAAATAGTTTTTGAAGAAAACACAACCTGACACCTCTAAATTTTGAATTGGTCTCCTGCTATATATACAAGGAGGAAGATTCCATTTGGTACAAAAAGGGTTAAGTTATGGACAAGTATGCCATAACCTCCGTTTTGTTGAAGGGCTAAAAAAAACGAATCACACGATCGTACGATGTGACCAAGTGTGGTGATCGTACGACGTATTTCATGATGGTCTGTTTTCTTATCTAGGACAAAGTAGAAGTAAAACAAAGATCAGGAATTGATACAATTAACTTACTCCACCCATAAAAGACACCAAAGGGAAAGAAATACAAACATTAAGCGACCAGACCATAATGGAAACCTAAACAAAGGAAGGCCATAAGGACAGTTACTTTCCCACAAAATGGCCATATGGCCATCCAAAAGACACAAGTGATACACACAGTAAGTAACAAACAACAACATAAATAAATCGCCACAGAAGAGCCGCCTTGGAACGGTCAGTGGAAGATTTCCACTGGGGGGCTTAAATCGATTTTACGTGGCCACAATCCTCGCCCTTACTTCCGTCGCGATTTAGACAAATAATTTGTTCAGTCCGCATGAAGGCCTCCTAACTCATCAGTGCAACATCTCCGTGGACACAAAAATCAAAGAACCACAGAGGTGAGACAACGGTGAGGACTCGACAGCAAGAAACCACTGAAATGCTGGAGCAAAAGAAAACCAACAGTTAGACTCCGATGACCATTTTAAGACCAATATCTTTTTGTTCAGCTGCTCACCAAACCTGCATTTCAGCCACCTCATTAGAAAGGGTGCTTATTGAATTTAACCCTTTTTGTACCAAATGGAATCTTCCTCCTTATATATAACAGGAGTCCATTCCAAAATTAAGAGGTGTCAGGTTGTGTTTTCTCCAAAATTTATTTGGAAAATGGCTTAAGTTTTCGCAAAGTGGGGAGGCCCTGATCAGACGCCGCGTTGTGCGGCGTCTGATCTGGGTCTGCACTGTTTGCCAGGGTACCCGTTTTGGGGTTTCTGGTACAAAATGGGTTAATTGGCGAAGAGGCAAAGGCTTACACAAGCCTGTATATACGAGCAGTCTACCAGTGCCTTTGCTGATCACAAACACATAGTGGAGACCTTCAGGTAAGATGACACTCCTAAAACTTCTCAGTCTCACCTTAAAAAATTCTACGTATATGACATACAACATTATACACCAATATGTTCTATAAAAGGGCTATGCCTTGGAAGCAAAGAATACATCATAGAACTGAAAAGTATGGAGAGCATAAGTTTTCATTCTGGGCCAGACTAGCTAGTTTCGGTAAATTAGGCCTCATCATTGACCCTTAAATATTTTCAAAACTCCATAATAGAATCAATGATCCCAACGGACAAGAAAAAAATAAACTACACTACGATGAAGAGTATGGAGACTATTTACGGCCGCCACACATTCTCATAACACAAGCTGCAGTAACGTTAAATATGTAATATATAAGGGCTATTCTTCGGAACCAAAGAATGCACCAAGGAACTGATTTATCTGGTGCGTTGATATATTCGTCTCGAGGAAGCAGCTCATTCAAACGTATTTTATATCACAATTCAATAGGCATCCGTTGTTTAAGGTAAGATCTTGTTGAGAAGCAAAATTGTTTCCTTTAAGAGAATTTTCGAAGTGACTCAAATTACATGAAAACTACCAGGACATCTTCAAATGCGCCTCTGTTGTAACACAAAACCTTGGAAACACAGGATCTTACATGAGTGTTCATATATTATTAAATTTATTGAACGAGTTGAGGAAAATGGATAAAATGCGAGGCTTCGCAGGGCATTTTAAGCCTTGTCCTTAACGTGTTTAATAAAGTTTATAATACATAAGCAAGGTGCAAGATTCTATTTATCATAACAGTTTTTTTTATTTCCGGCTTTAATAAAGGCAACTTCGTACGTGTAACGATATGGGGCGTATCTAACTAATTTTCATATTTAATGCACCAGTGGAATAATCGAATTTTATACATGGCGTTATTACATTCTCAGACGCGACGTCATATGGTAAAATGGATTAACTCCTATTCCCGCTTGTCGCTTCTTTTGTTGCCTGTTGATAACCTTTGCAAATAGTTTGAACCCATATCAGGTCCGACAAAACGTCGGGTCCGATCTTGACACTCTGATGGTATTCCTGAAAGAATTGCTTGAGAAAGTTAATTTAAAAAAAAATCCATAGACGACCAAAAGCTTACAACATTACCCAGAAAGCATGGAGTTACGACTATCGCCTCCAAAGGTTTGTATATTTTCGCCTCCAAAGTTTTGTACAGTCATGTATTGCAAAACTTACCGTACAGACATCATACTGACCGCCATAATAACCAGCACAGAATGTAAGACCGTGTATAAATGCACTACCATACCAGTCTGCTCTGGAACACCAGTATTGGCTGATAATAGGCAGTGGGACTTGGTTCAGTACATAACGACTTCCGGTACCTGTTTGACACGAATGTTTCGATTATGTACATAAACATGTTTAATATTCCCCGCCCCTTTTAAGATTTTACTTCCAGAAAAAAAGTAAAAACAACAATCCATAAATAAATTGTGTTCAATAAAATGCAGTAGTTATGAATGTAGAATAATAGAAGTGAAGGCAATGATCAGGATTCGATACAATTAACCAAAACCTCCCATCAGAGACACCGAAGTTTGGTATACATTTGCTCTTCTTTATATTGGCATTACATGGGAGGAAATTAACATACCAGACATGTTTTGCGATTCTTGAAGAGAGGGACATCTTGTCTTCTTAATGACTTTCTGTCAACTGAAAAGGCCTTGAAAAGAGGACCTACTAACAAAGTCAAAAGAACACTCCTAGTGACTATAGTATTAAATATATCAAATAGTTTCCTTTAAGAGTAACCCACCCATCCACCCCGCTTTCAAAACGGGTGATCTTTTACTACATTGTTCTTCTTGTGCGTAATAATGTTTTTCTTCTGGCTTGACCCAATTTCAAAACGTTTCAGTAGAAAAGCAACCTAGATGCCCCTTAGGTTAACTCATGTTTAGGCGTATCCTTCCATTTTAATTCTTACCCATTGTGTCTCCCCAACCAAGACTGTAACAAGTATCACCCACTGTCACAACTCTTCGTCTTGTAGGAGGTATACATACAGGTTTCACATAGTCCGTAAACTGTATAGGTTCGATAAGTCGAAGTAGAGCAATATCGTTCTTTACCGTCTGATTGTTGTAACTCTCGTGCATAATTATCGCCTGCACATGATGCATCGATTGTGTTGGATCCACCTTTGCTACGTGATGCTTTCCAACATAGACCCGCCATCTGGTGGGATCATTACTTCCACTGAAAGAAAATTTTAATGAAAGTAAAAACAGTTGAAATGTGTAAAAAAATTACTTTGGCGATTTATTAGTCTGAGGAATAACCACGGAATTAAATAGAGGTTAGACTATAACAGGATTGACCTATTTGAACGATTTTTGTTTTCAAAACGTACATATCCATTTGCAATTTTACCATCGCAGTATTAAAGAAAATGTTTGACGGTGTCATACAATTAAAAAGCTTTCTTGTTCGTTTTTCTATTAGCCCTATCCCACTGAAAAAGGGGTCTACTCTTAAAGGAAAGAATTTGCTCCTCAGGTCCATTTTGTTATCAAGAATCTCGAAAAAGAAAACTCATTGCGCATTGTTCGGTGACACCTTGATGCAAGGAGATATAGAAAATTATTCCGAAGTTGGTTGTGGAATTTGTCGGTCGCATAGCATGGGAATTTTAACCATAAAGACGCCGAGAAAAAACCCATCTGAAATATCGTCTGCTTATGTCGTCTGCTGAATGTTTATGAAAACTTCTTAAAATATTTTTACATGCAGACAAACACTGTGGGCCCAGATCAGACTGCTCCTACAGGAGCAGTCTGATCTGGGTCCACACTGTTTGCAAACCAAAAATACTTTTAAGGTAACCGGCAGACGGCAAAGCAGACGACAATAGTCGTAATTGGCATTTTATGGGTTAAGAAAACATTAAAGAAGGATGCAAGATACTTAACTTTTCAAAGCAATGCGCCGCTGTAAGAATGTAGTAGTCGTTCATTATGCTACCGCCACATACTTGTTGACCATTTTCTACAAGCATTGCCTGTCGAAAAGAACGAAACAGAATAATGACAGGATTCTAAGTAAACGTCATTTGGGAATTGCATAAATGTTTAGTAACTGTGTAACTGCTGAACTTTGTACCACGAAAAGAAGCAATGCTTCACATTACTTTGATTGGAAATCATTAGCTGTAGACCGGAAGCAGATATAATACTATGCTTTAATAATAATAATAATAATAATAATAGTTCGTCTGCCATTACTGACAATTAGAAGCCTCCGTGGTGTAGTGGTTATGTTACTCGCCTTGTAAACCAGGTGTCGCAGGATCGATCCCGGGCTTCTCCAGACTTTCGGATGAGTCTTTAAACCGAGGTCCCGTCTCCGTATGACCTTAGCTGTTGGTGAGACGTAAAACTCAAACACTCACTCACTCATTACTGACAATGACCAATCTTAATCATATTTGAGAAATGATACTGTTTGTGTGATGGCTTATGAGACCGATTCTAGCTCTGTACTGTCTGTTGCAAAGAGTAACAGAGGCTAGAGGAAGACAGCTCTGTTGGTGATGCCTTAGCTCTGGCTTTGTGCTGTACGCGTTTCTGCTGAGCTTCACTGATTCTTTTGCCTCACAGTCATTGGCACTCCTTTTGATGAGACCTCGCCAATTTGCTCCGCCCTGTGCAATTTGTTCCCACGACTCTGTTGGAATGTTGACGTCCCTGAGGGAGGCTTTGAGGGTGTCCTTGTAGCGCATCTTCTGACCGCCTTGGGAGTGTTTGCCCATTTCTAGTTCTCCATAGAGATTTGTCTTTGGCAAACGTTCCTCAGGCATTCTGGTAACATGGCCTGTCCATCTTAACTGTGCAAATTTCAGAAGAGTATGTACACTTTGCATCCCTGCCCTGTTCAGAACTTCCGTGTCTGGAATCCTATCTTGCCACTTAATCTTTAAGAGTTTTCTTCCATACTAGACAGCTAGTATGGAAGTGATTCAGTCTTTTGGCGTGCCGTTGGTAAACTGTCAATGTTTCACGTGCATATAATAGTGCTGGCAGCACCACAGCTCTGTAGACTTTCAGTTTTGTGTCAAGCCTGATTCCACTTCGGTCCCAGAAACTACGACGTAGTCGGCCAAATGCTGCACTAGCTTTGGCAATCCTGGCATTGACTTCCCAAGGTAGGTGAACTTGACTATCACTTGCAATCTTTTATATTTGACTGTGAGGTGGGGTCTTTGTAAGGCTTACCAGCTTACCAGGTGCTGGCTGATTGACCAATTCAGTCTTTTTTATGCTGATTGTGAGATCAGAGCTATAACAGGAGTCGGATACTTGATCTATATCTTTTTGCATCTTCTCTTCTGTATGAGCACCTTTTGCCATGTCATCAGCAAAGAGGAACTCATCTGGCACCGCTGTCTGCACCTTGGATTTGGCTTGCAACCTTCTGAGATCAAAAAGCGTCCCATCAAAGCGAAACCTAATGGGTATGCCATTGTCACCATCCTGGAAAGGACGGTGATTGTCACAGATCTGAGGGTTCCCTTTCCGTTTGAATAGGTGGGTAATTGACGCATCCTTGAATTCTTGAGGGATGGTTTCTTTTCTCCATATAATGTGAAATAACTGTTTGCAACTGGATGGAGTACCTCCTGCTTTGTAAATCTCAGCAAGTATTGCATCTGGTCCTGGAGCCTTGCCAGATGCCAGAAGTTTTATTGCTTTCACTGTTTCAGTAACGGTTTGGAACTTGTCAAGCAGCAGATTACATTCAACCTGTGGTAGTCTGTTGATAGCATCATCATTGATAGAGGATGGCCGATTAAGAACACTATCAAAGTGCCCGGTCAATCTTTTCAAGATAGCCGCTTTGTCAGCCAGAAGACTAGTTCCATCTGCACTGAGGAGAAGAGTGGTTCCTGAGCTCTGGGGACCATACACTGTCTTTAGTGCATCAAACAACACCATATCCTTTCTGTCTGCAAAGGACTGGATTTCATCAGCCTTGTTGCTTAGCCAGGAGTCTTGAATGTCTCTGAGTCTTGTTTGGACTGTCTTGCATGTATCTGAATAGGCCGCCTTATTAGATACTGAGCTGGGATCACTGAGGCATGCCCTGTGTTTTGGTGCTTCTCTTCAAGGAGTCCCTGGATTTAACCAGTCTTGGTGTTTGCGAAATACTGGACCTAGGGAATCCATTGCTGAAGAGTGAACAGTGTCTCTGAAGACTTTTCAGTTCTATTCAGGATCATCTGCACTGAATTCCGTTGCATCTAGTCTGCTGCAGATGTCATGGGCGAAGGCTTGCCTCTTGCTGTCTTGTTTCAGCTTAGAGACATCCAGTCCCTTTGGCACTTTCTTGCCTTGTGATCATCGTGCAGGCTGGATACGCAGGTTGAGTTTGCTGACAACAAGCCTGCGATCTGTCCAGCTGCTCGCGCCGACCGGGGCTTGAAGAAATTGATGGGCTGCATGATGCTTCCACGCAGAGCTGAAACCGACTGGAACAGAGTACTGGTAAACTGTTTAGAGGATCTCAGCCTACCCAGGCAAAGCGGTTCGAGTCGGACCGTGCATGTTTATAAACCCTATTGGTTTCACTGGGCGACAGGGCTTGAGATGTCATGCATTCCCATAGTCGGGTAAAAGTCCCCCAAATTGGAGATAACGTCTCCAGTGAAACTAGGATTTATGTGCATGGGAGGACAGTCGCGCACCACTTTGCCTGGGCAGGCTTAAACCATCTAAGTGGGCCCAGTCTGATCAGGGCCAACACTGTTTTCAAAAAGTTCTGCCATTTTCCAAATAAATTTTAAAGAAAAACACAACATGTCACCCCTGAATTTTAAAATGGACTCCTGCTATATATATAAGGAGGAAGATTCCAATTGGTACAAAAGGGTTAATGTTCATCACATAAATGACCATTTTGGAGACATGAAAGAATGCATTCTGCCATACGACTGTGTTTTCCTGTTACGAGGTGGAATAGGAAACTTCTCTGGTGCTTATGCACATCTAAATTATTTTAGTAGGTATATGGCAAGGAGGTGCGAGTGAAATAGTTTAGGTGAAATACGGTAGGCAAAGTGTGCTGCTCCATGCACAAGTCATGCGCATACCATACGATGTATGCATGAGTGGTTTGTGGAGATTTTTTGTTTTACCATACATGTGGCCGCTATAAGGCTGATTTCTATAAAATTTGCCTAAAAATCGCCAACCGCCAAATTGTGCCATATATAATTGATGTTGTGTGTGTTCATTTTGACGGGAGTTATACCATTTATTTATAGGGAAGTTTCATCATTTTTTCCCTAGGGGAAAAACTATTTTAACGCAAATCAATTATCTACTCGATTTTTGCTATATGGCTATGATTGTGGACGGTATCTTCACTTTGTCACGATTTTAGCGAGCTAACACGAGTATGCATGATTTTCCGGTAGTATTCATAGGTATAAATACCCTGAAAAACGAACATTATTCAGCAGCAGGTCAAGTGCGAATAAATGAACGCAGCATCGTGGCGGGACAGAGAATGAATATAGAACGGTATGTTAAATCTATGTTTAGTATTATTTTCTGTATGAACATGCTTATAGGTTTTGGAGGGGTTTACTTCTAGTATACCGCAACTTTCTGAAGCCTTTTCTGAATTCACTTTTGAAGCCTATGTGGTGTAGTGATTAGGCTACTAGCTTTAACAGCTAGAGGTCGCAGGATCGATCCTAGGCTTCTCCAGAAGTAGAACGAGTCTTTTAAGCGAGGTCTTGCCTCGTTCTGACCCTAGATGTTGGTGAGACGTAAAGTTTGGACACCCGCTCAGTCTAGATTCATTTAGGCTTTTAGACCCCTTTTGTAGAATAAAATTAATAAACGTCGGGTCACTTGTTTGATCCATAAATTTTGACTAGCAGTGGTTAGAAAACCGTGGTCCCGTCTCTGTATGATATTAGGTGTAGAGGGGACGTAAAATTAAGACGGGTTTAACCATATCTTAATCATCAAGGCAAACTCTTACAAGAGCCTGTCGGGTTATCCGTGATGATGAACCGCGATGAATTTGATTTTACAAGCTTGTTCATGTTGAGTAGAAATAATTTTGTTCAAGAAGAATTAAGAGTTCATTGTGTAATGATGCCGTTCTTGCTTGAGAACTCGGTTTGTACATGTATGTACATAAAAAGAATGTGATAATGATCAGTGAGAGTGTTTGGTCGCCACACGTTATAGCGGCCTGAGCGGCGTGGATGACGTCAGCTGCGTCATCAGCGTCACGAGGACGGTTGCGACGTGGTGCCTACCAAATACAGAAAGAACTTACGACAAACAGTGTTCGTCCTTATGAGACACTAACAAATGTTGTGTAGAATAGATGAAAATCTTCCTGTTAGTAGTTTCTAGCTGTTGTTAATGTAATGAATTTGTGAATAGCTATATTTGTGAGCCGTGTCGCGGAGAAGGATATGAAATAGAGTTTGATATGTTTCCTGTAATTGGCGGCTGACCAGGTAGCGCAAAGGCGTGGTCTGTTCAACTGCCTCTTACCTGTGATAATGTAGTGAGCACGAATTTGATGGGTATTATGCTCAGTAGTAGTGAGCATTAATTGATTTCTGTAGTGCTCAGTAAGGAAACATAAACTTCGAGTATTCGTGTGTGAAGCGCTGGGTGCTGATAATTTGATGCACAGTCAAGTTGAGTTATGCTGTGCAGTTATTTGTCGCATGCACTGATCAGCCTGTGTGTCTGGTCGGCGCATGCGCAATAACGGTATATGCATGAACATATTCTTACTTCTCCGGGAGGGGAATCATGATATAGCATGTACGTTTTGTGAACAATATCTTAGTCGATTAACGTAATTTGCAGGCACAACGATGTGTGGTGACCTGCTGCTCCCTGCCAGATAGGAGCAGGTGCTGGTGCGACGCTGTTGCTTTAGTGTCCAACAAGGGCGGACAGACCCAATAACAGACCGTCGAGACCATATAAGACAGGTCGTGGAAAACAACCTAGAGTCGATTCAAACGAAGAATTTACCGGGACTTCAAGTTCGTATTTAATCGATAAATAATTTGTTTTGTTTGATTTGAGGTTTAACGTCCCCGTCAACACTGTAAAGGTCATAATATAAATCAACTTGTGGTCGACAATCTAGTTGACAGCAGCGCGCGAGAGGGGGTTCACCCTAAGTGAACTTGTAATCTGGCCAGTCGCGTTTTTGTGTTGTTTCTTTTTCTTATTTTCTTATTGTGTTTGTTATTTGCTTCTGTAGACACTCACGTCACCCCGGTCCGAGCACAGAACATTGTTTTGCCTTCGGGACGGACGTCGTGAGTGGGCTATAGAAGCCGAAGTTCTGCAGCCGACTGGCAGCTAATTTTGTCAACCGATCAACATGAGTTGAAGGAATCGGACAGAGAGTGAACGACAGAATAAACATGCTAACCTTCATGTAACTCTATGAGCAGATTCTCAGATAAAGAGTTTTGGTGTTTTCATTGAAGCCAAAGGAAAAAAAGGCTCCCCCTGGCGGCCAATTTTTCAACCCATCAACAGGAGATGAAGGAATCCAATAGAGAGTCCGTCAGAATCACCCCTCTATAAAAATATCCATTCAATTCCCTTGAACAAATTTTAAGGTGATATTTTTGTAAGTTTCTTTTTGTTGCGATGTATCTATGAGAAGGTGTTGAGAGGATGTTTTTTTTTTTTTTTTTTTTTTCAAAATTAGCTCAATGGTGGCCATAGCGAAGACGTTTATGTACATTATGAATGAATAACGCAGACCGCGCGACGGGTGACGGACACCAGACGATCAAAATACGTAGGTCCCTATGAGCACGAACTAAAAGCGTCGTCAGGTGGACATGAAATGTTATACAATTATATTTTTACCGCATATCTAAGCATTCGCTATACCCGAAAGCTCTAGACTACGCGTGCGACATAGTGCAGCTTTTCACATCTCCAAACTGGCAACTTTTCTGATGAAAATACGTGATATTTTTCTTATTTATACTGCAAACATACATTGTTGTGCTCGTTAGAACCGCCTCATTGAAGCGGTTCTAACGAGTACCAACAACCTATGTCTTGGAGCAGAAATAGGAAAAATACCGTATTCCCCCGTAAACCCAAGTTTTCTCTATATAAATTGGGGTTTAGGGGGTGTTCATTTCACGGACTTGTTCACGTGATGGCATTTTACTTACCATCCAGGGCCAGGATCCAGGTCGAGCTTCATGGCCTCCTACTATTCTTGTGGTAACTGGTTGTACTGTTGGTTTCCCACACTGTGTTGAATCTGAAAGTTACATGTAAATGTATCGGTTTTTTTTTGTTTGTTTGAATTGTGTTTAAACGTCCTCATCAACTCTATTTAGGTCATTTTGGAGACGTTGCTTCCGATTTTGTGGAAGTTTTACCCGACATTGAGATGAAATGACACCTCAATCCCTGCCACCCAATGAAACCAAAAGACATATATGCACTGGACTCACACCACTTTGCCTGGACAGGTTTAGTTCTTCTAAGCGGTTTACCAGTACTCATATGTGGTCTGTTTCAGCTCTGCGTGAAAGCACTATACAGCCCATCTATTTCTCCAAGCCCCCATGGGCGGGGCGCTAAACTGTATCGTAACTTTTCGTATCGAAAATAGCATTTCATCACGTTACCCCACTTTACATAGAGAAAGCTGTGCGTAAACCAACTTTTTAAAAATATAGGAAACGGGGGTTTACGGCGGTATAGATTATTTCTCTTATTTCTGCTCCAATACATAGGCTGTGGGTACTCGTTGGAACCGCCTTGACGAATGATATCACAAATTTTCAATTTTTGACCGCCATGGAGATGTAATGTTAGTTTATCGTTCTGGGTTGGTTGAGTGTTCTTTATAAGGGCGTGTTAGAGGGCGATGTTTATATGTACTGGAGTTTTATGGCACACTCAACATTATCTAGGTCATATCGAGCCTGTCAGATTACATAACCATACATCTTTGACAGGCTTAGACATAAAGGGGTAAACCAGTAGAGTGAACATTTTTTTGCCAGAAATTGACAATTGTCCCGCTTGACTCTGCGGAAGGGAGAAAGATGTCATGATCAATCTTAACGAAAGAATGTTGCCGTCCCCAGCAGGTACCGAACCCGCGAACCCCCCCCCCCCCCCCAAACCGATCACCTTTCAAACGCGCATCTGACCGAGTTACAGAGGCCGGCTTAGTTGATGAGGTACACGTTGAATCCTTGTTGAATTAGACGGGAGCCAGTCTATGACAGGAAAAGCTGATATCTGCTCCAAAACAAAGAGAATAGTCGCCTCAAAGAAGCAGTTCAGACTAGATTTGGTGAAAGTGTTAGAATAATTTGATATTCATCATATGAAAAAATCTTAGCACAGTTCTTCAGCCAAAAGACAGTGTAAAACCACATAGGTGTTTCTCGTAATTTGACGACCTTCAGTCTTGGTGAGAGTGTTCATGGCGTACACAGCTTGCTTCTAGGTTCCTAAAATTACCTGTTGAAATCATCTGATGATAGAAACAGATTAAAACTATTATGAAAAGTTTTGTAAAATCCATTGTAGCTCTTATCACAATACTTTATCAGGCTTGAAAAGAAGGTCCTTTCAATGAAATTTTTAGCAGAGTGGAATTCCAAATTGAAACATGGCGACATGGATGACCTTTCACATGTACGTCGTAGATAAGAAAGTCAGACTGTGTCTATACTAGCCAGCAATTGATTTGTCTTGAAATGTTTATCATTGACTTTTAAGCGCTAGGTGTGTATAGGTTAATACAGTTTTTGCGGGTCGGACCCATAGCTACGAAGCAAACATGTAGACCGTTCCAGTATTGGAGAAGATACCTTCCAAACAAGGCTTTGCACACTATGTCACCAGTCAATATACATCAAGTGTGAAGGTTAATAGATACTTATACAGGACAGACGGTTGAATGTAAGGATCGAGAGGACATCTGTCTCCGTCATAAAGGACAGAAGGTCAATTCCTCCAAGAGGAAGAATAAGGTAGGGCAATAGCAAGGCGTTCAGAATAAGAATTGTTACTGGTGACACGCCAAATGACATTCATACACCAGGACCTGTGGTATGATAAGTGAGTCCTAGCTCTCACCAAAGAGGTAAACTTAGCTACACAATACTCAGTAACTTCAACTGTCGAAATGATCCAAGCGGGCGGGGCATTGCAATCTCTAATGGGTCGAGGGAAGAACGATTCAATAAATGTCACTTCTTGCAGTAGAGGTCTGAAACGCCAAAGAATGGTGATTTCTAAAGTGCATAGCTGGGGGAACAATGTATTCTGTTGGATTGCTGGAAGCATTCTTTAGACCTTTGTTTAAAAGTATGAGCCTACTGCCTTTTCACCTTTTCTTGGTAGACTCCCATCTTAATTTTCTTCTCCATTTCTTGAGAGACTCCCATCTTAATCTTCCTAGTATTTCGTTTCAAAAGCAGTAATTGCTTGTTACAAATCTAGCAGCTCTCTTGAACTTCTTCAATTTCTCCATTAAGGACCACTATACTCACGGTGGGGCATCTAAAAACGGAGCCAGCGGCTCCGCACCTTAAATCTTTTGCGGAACGTCCGGATCACATGCGGCTCCGAAGTTGTAGCTCGAAAACAACCGATTATTAAAAGAAGCCACAGGTAGGTGCTTCGTATTTCCATTTCTTTCTCTCCTTTGAATGGTATTATCAATAAAAACGGAATGCCATTCATGATATCAAGTGGGTCTGGGTGATAAATAAACACCAACAATGTCCCACGGCATGTCTATGAATGATCTCACAGAAAGTGAGCTCAAAACATGTCTGGCCCCGTTTATGAAGTGTGGGTATAGACACATCCAAAGATCCATAATGCCATCTGATCTGGATCTACACTGTTTGCAAAGATAGGGGTTGTCGTGAACAGCAAGATAAGGGTTAAGACACAATTTGTCAGCCTCGATAGCGCAGTGGTTAACGCGTTCGACTTATGATCGAGAGGTTGTGCGTTCGAACCGGCCACCGGTACCGATGTGTGTCCTTGGGCAAGACACGTAATGACACTGCTCCACTTCACCCAGGTGTAAATGGGTATCAGTGGTGTAAACGCCACTGCCTCTCTCTCGCGCGCGTGAAAACACCCGGAATGAGTGTTCGAGAGCGATTCAATAAGCTTGCAGCTTTCATCGCAATCGAACTAAATATAAATAAGTATAAACACTAATACACAATTTGCATCATTTGTTCTAAACCAACCTCGGAATGTTCTAAACCAACCTCGGAATCCCCCCCCCCCCCCGCCGACACACACACACACACACACACACACACACACACACACACACAAATAAACAAGACCATTCCATAGGGAATTTATGTACCCCGCCTTATTTTTATCTGTGCTGTGAAAAATGAGTAAGTTAACCAGTCGGCCATTGGTATCGCGTATCTCTCAAACCTGCAAACAGAGGTCCATGATGGACCATAATTCAAACACCTCTTAAGTTTCAGAAGGATTGGTATTAAACTCTATGAGGCATTGCGCTCACAAGGTACATACAACATACACGCTTTCATAGTATTGATGCATGAAAAAGGTTTAAGTTAAAAATGTGAAAAAGTAGAAACAAAAAAATATTTCAAGGTTCTGTAAGAAGCACACGCATATCATCAGACCATGAATAAAACACTGAAACCATACAAAACAGTCTCACACGCATATCATCAGACCATGAATAAAACACTGAAACCATACAAAACAGTCTAAGTTAAAAAAGTGAAAAAGAAGTGACAAAATTAATGTGAGGATTCTGAGAAAAGCATATGCACATCTTCAGATCATGATAAAGACACCTGTAAAAATTCAAAATGATCGGTTTAAAACCGTAGGTGTAGTTGCGCTCAAAATGTACCTACGATAAATTCGGACCCATGCAAAAACGTCTTAAGTTAAAAATGTGAATACATGAAAAAATAATAATTCATGGATCCTGACAAAAGCACATGCACATTTTCAGACTATAATAAAAACACATGTAAAATTTTAAAAGGATCGGTTTAAAACTGTAGGAGGAGTTGCGCTCACAAGATACCTACTACGAATTCGAAACCCTGCAAAAAAGTCTAAGTTGAAAATGTGAAAAATAAGTGTAAAAACTTAATTTACGGATCCTGAAAAAGCACATGCACATCTTCAGACCATGATAAAAACACCTGTAAAATTTCAAAAGGAACGGTTAAAAACTGTAGGAGGATTTGCGCTCACAAGGTACCTACTACAAACTCGGAACGATGCAAAAAAGTCTAAGTTAAAAATGTGAAAAAAGTGAAAAACAAAATAATTTGAGGATTCTAAAAAAAAACACATGCACATCTTCAGACCATGATAAAAGCACTTGTAAAATTTCAAAAGGATCGGTTTTAAACTGTAGGAGGAGTTGCGATCCCAAGGTACCTACTACAAACTCGGAACCTGCACCACAGACCACGCACCACGCGCCACGAAGGAAAGCCGAATTTTATGTCCCATCGCTTTTCTTCGAAAAGGCGGGGGACAAAAAAAAATTAAATAAAGGAATTTAGAACACTCGCATAAAAGTATATAATCATTCATATATTGAAAAGAAATGTTGCATGCTGCATGTTCTTAGTGAATTTATTTTTGGTCGGTGGATTGCTTCAAAACTATTAAGGTATACGGTTTTAGCAAAAGGTCGACATTTTGTCTTAAAATCAACCTCAACACAACATTCTTTCATGACATTTTGCTCCGTAAAGTATAAATATATACCGAGACTTTGCTTGTGATTTCCTTCAAAAAGCAGACGAAAAATAAGATAACAATTTTGGTATATAAAATAGAAGTAGAGACAATGATTAGGAATCGATACAATTAACCCACAGCTCCCATCAGAGGCACCAAAGGGGAAGAAACACAAACATGAAGCAACAGACCCCTACGGAAACACCAACAGCGGAAAGCCAAAAGAACAGTTACTTTCCCACAAAATGGCCAAAAGGCCATCCAAAATAAAATAATATAAGCGATACAAACACCCAAAGACAAACCATAACAAAAATAAATCGCGGAAGAAGAACCGCCTTGGAACGGTCAGCGGAAACGAATTCCACTGGGGGGGCTTAAATCGATTTTACGTGGCCACAATCCTCGCCCTTACTTCCGTCGCGATTTAGACATATAATTTGTTCAGTCCGCATGAAGGCCTCCTAACTCATCAGTGCAACATCTCCGTGAACACAAATAATAAAAAAACACAGAGATGAAACAACGGTGAGGACTCGACAGCAAGAAACCACTGGAATGCTGGAGCAAAAGAAAACCATCAGTTAGACTCCGTTAGGCCCGACCAGAGACAGAGCATCAGGCACCAACCAACATTACCTTGAATCTCTCTAATTCTCAATAAGCCTTTACGTTGGAACCGTCATAGAATCTGAGGCATGACCCACCGGCGTGCAAGTAAAGAGGGAAGAAAAGTTGTCAACCGTGATTGGGTTAACTACCATGCATGCAGTCTGTCGTATAACATTTATGTTGTAGTCAGTCTTTTTATATCGAAGAATGATTTTACGAAATTGGGTGCTGAAGTCATTGCGGTTATAATTTTTTCTAAATTTATATATACTAAGTCACCATAAAATTCGGGTTCCGATAGACCTTGTTGCAGAAGAGATTTAAGTCCAGTACTGAATTTTGAAATTAAATCAGAATTACGTCGATAAAATTTTGAAAAGGCTTTGCGTAGTTTATGGTACCGATAACAATGATTAAGAAGTTTAGCCGTTAACAATTTATTACGAGTGTTGAAGTCAGTTACATGACTACACACTCTGGTAAATCGAATTAATTGTGAAATATAAACGCCATAGGATGGCGCACGTGGAACATCACCTTCCAAAAAAGGAAAGTTAACAATCTATATATATATAAGTAAACAAATTATAACACTATTTATCTATCTATCTTCATATACTGAGTCGGTCACATTTAGCCATTACCTTAGTTAGGTGGTTCGTTAAATTTAAAATTTAGCATAAAAATTCGCTGGATTAGTTCTTAAATCTACTTACAATCTGTTAACAGGGGTATACTAAAACGCATAACTCTGAGCCCCAGTCTACACCATACGGACTTTGAACTCCCCTACAGTTTTGGCATCTTCCTACAGACCTGGTACCTACGATTTTTTTTAATTCTGATGCCCTCGTTTGGGTTGAACTAATCATAGGGGTCAAGTATCTATCTTTATTAAGAGACACTGTATCAGAGTGTATCTTATAACAGAAGGTTAAAAAGGACTGACCATGACAGCCATTCCAGCTCATCAAGCATATTACTCACACAATTTTTGTGCCGCCATCGCCGACAGGTTCATCGAGCAGCTGTCGTCTGGACCAGTCTGAGTTTTAGCATGGGGGTGTCAAATAGGTGATGCATACTCAAGCTGAGGTCGAACCAATGTTTTGTGTGCAACATCATTTGTGTGCCTAGGAGCAAAAGCCAAATTACGTCTAAGAAATCATAGTGTCCTAATTGCTTTGGATGTAATCTCAGAAACGAGCTGACCCCAATCGAGATCTTACTGAGTCGGTCATACTTGGCCATTACCTTCAGTGATGGTGATGCCAAACTATTTAGCGGATTAAACCTGCCCCAATGTACGCTGATGTAATGAGTATTTGAAATTTAATCTGCTTGTCTGGTGGCCATACTTAATATTGCAAAGACATCAAAAGATACCAAAAATCATCAAAAGACACCAAAAGTCTCCAAAAGACATCTAAGACGCCAAAAGTCATCAAAAAACACCAAACGACATCAAAAGACATCAAAAGGTAGTAGCCAAGGTTATCCCAAGGTGTATCAAAACCTAATCCAAGGTATGGAGATAAATGTCGATAAATAGTTTGTTTGTTTGATTTGAGGTTTAACGTCCCCGTCAACACTGTGAAGGTAATTTTGGAGACGTTGCTTCCAATTTTGTGGGACTTTTACCCGACATTGATATGAAATGACATCTCAAGCCCTGCCGTCCAATGAAACCAATAGGGGTTATAAGCATGGGCGGGCCGACTCGCGCCGCATTGCCTGGGCAGGCTTAAATCCTCTGAGCGGTTTACCCGTACTCGTGTGCGGGTCGGTTTCAGCTCTGCGTGGAAGCATCATGCAGTCCATTTATTTCTTCAAGCCCCGATGGTCGGGGGCTGGTCGATAAATAGAAAGATATATACAAAAATACCCAAGCGTATTCAGGATCAAAGATTATTTTGTTAAAATGAAAATAATGAAATTAAACTCAATTAACTTTAGAGATCTGACATGAACTAATTCAGTAATAACAGTACAAATATAGCATTCTTTTCGCCTTTTCGCGACCCTTTCAGGGGTACTTCACTTATATCGAGTATCAGTCGGGTGACGAGGGGCGGGAAAACTGGAGTACCCGAAGAAAACCACATTATACCCACAACCAGCGTCCTTCTTTTGCACTTCAGCCGGTATTGGGGGGGGGGGGGTAGGCGGATCTTCTCAGCGGCTGGTGCCTAGCGATATCCAGCCTGAGTGTTTCCACTCGATCAGCCACCCACCCAAAACCTCTCTGAGTCCATTTTGGGAAAACTCTGTCAAGTACCTCCCTGATTCCTGTTTATGGCGTAGCACAGTGCCAGTGAACTCTTCAGTTTCATCTGGTCTCTCTTTTTGTATCTTGACCTTTTTTTTTGAGTGGGGGGGGGGGTGGGTTTTACGGCCCTTTCAAGATTATTTCACTCATATCGAGCCGATCGTTAATCAGAGGTGGGCGAAAACCGGAGTACCCGGAGAAAAACCACCTGACCTTCCGTTGCAGAACTTGGCGTCTCACACGTGGCCCGAGCGAGGCTCGAACCTACGGCGGTGAGAGACTGTATCTTGACCTTGAGAGCAAGTTGGAACTTGATACCATTGAGAGCCAAGATCTCTTCTGTGAGCTTTTTGTGTATCTGTGGGCGCACTTTTTGCATAATGGCCCTTACACCAGCGCCTGAGAGATGGTATGCAGAGATATTCATCTGCCAGCCCCTCAAGAACCTACAAATAACTCATGGGGTCTGCCGGACGGCCAGATCGTCTGACTTCTCTGCAAACAAGTGTAGGATCTCATCTTGGTAATCCTTTGCAGATCTCGTGGATGTTTGACGGGGAATAGGATCGAAGTCTTCCTCAATAGCCTTCCATTTCCTCTCTTCCGCCTTACGTGGTGGGGGGGGGGGAAGATGGTCGATGTTTCCCAGGATGTAAGGGCTTTAACAAGCGCCTCTTGACAAAATCAGGGGGGGGGGGCGTCTTCTGTATTCCCTTGTCAATTCACGCAACGCTTTAACGGTTGCCATCGTCAGGGGTTTGGGTGTGTCAGTTGACTAGAAATGGTATATTAATCACAAATATATTTTTGACGACTAAGGCGTGTAACTAGAAATTAAGTATACCAGATGCAAATGGTTGTATAACTGGGTATATCAGCCGTAAACGAGTGTCTAATTGGAAAGTGTTGCCGAACGTATATGTTGCAAGCGATTGCCGTTGACGACTGGGTATAATGACTAAGGCGTGTAACTGGAAATTAAGTATACCAGATGTAAATGATTGTCTAATTGGGTATATCAGCCGTAAACGGTTGTCTAACTGGAAAGTGTTGCCGAACGTATATGCCGTTGACGACTGGGTATATTAACAGTAAATATATATTTGACGACGAATAAGGTCTGATTTACCGTTAGACGTCCTAACCCTACACTGGAATTTCAGTGGCGGCTAACCGCCTGGATTCCTTTTCAAACGCTCCAAATTCTTGAATGCACCATCTTATATCAACGCGGACAGCAAAGACGCAATCTGTTTGTAACCCCCACTCCACACTCCCGGCAGGGCTCCGTGCGAGAACCCTTCCTTAGCAACGCCAAATGAATTTTGCAATACTCCCCGAGACATCTCTTACCACATTGCTAAGTAGAACTAAGCGCTAGCCACTGACAGGGGTGTTGACCTTTAGGCCTTTTTGGGGGTATGCCGCATGTAACATAATCCATTAATAGGTAAGCTAATATACACCCGAGGTATGCTCCCGCCTGGGCCGATGGCAACTGGAGGACGTTACATCAAATAGGTTGCCGTCTTCTATTGTCATGCTGCCAACACTGAATCAGTTCAGTGTGGCAGTCAGGTCTCTTCACCACCAGCTACCCCAATAACACCACAGACCTGTTTTTTAACCTGATTTTAATTTCATCTTTTTTAACACTATCATCGGATACACCATCTCACTATCGCACTATTCTCACTATTCATCTTTCTTCATTTCTCACGACGCGCAATCACCTTTCTTTCTTTCTACTTATACTGCGATCGGTCGAATTTAACCATTATTCGCAGGTGTACATTACATACACTCCAGGTTGCAGGGTTGAAAGCCTACACAGTAACTATGTAATTACGGTAGGGGTCTTATCCATCTTCATATCTATCTTCATCTACTGCGATACGCCCGCGAGGACATTCTAGGCAGATGCGCTGTCGAACACTATTAATGGATAAGAAAAGTTAAAAGCAGATAGTGAAGGGGACAAAAGATGATAGATTAAAATAGTGAAGTTGAGCTAAAATCAGGTTAAAAACAACAACTTATGGATCTGGGGCCTGGGGTGCTGCATCTTACTAACTGCGACCTTGAATGATCCCAGGTCTGGTGAGCATGCAGCGGCTTCAGGTAGGGCATTCCACTGGACAATAGCCAATGGAAAGAATGAGTACTTATAATAATCTCTAGTTGTGTGAAGTTGACGGAAGGCCAAAGAGTGGCAGTGCCGTAAAATTCCCTTAGCAACAGGTTGTATGTATTTGGGGAGGGGCACTGCTACATAACCGTGAACGATTTTATAAAAGAGGCAAAGGCGTGCATCTGTCCGTCTCTGCTCTAAGGTTCTCCAACCAAGATGGTCGACCATGGCAGTTACGCTTGATCGGTAATCATAATTACTTGTGGTCCAGCGTGCTGCCCTACGTTGGACTTTTTCCAGCTGAAGTATTTCCTCCTTAGTATGGGTATCCCAGATGGGGGCGGCGTACTCCAGCTGAGGGCGGACCAACGTGTTGTAGGCAGTCTCTCGTACCTTAGGTTTATTTCTTGTTTTTGTTTCTTTTAATGAATCCAAAGGTCCGGTTAGCATTTGCAGTTTTACGGTCTATGTGACAGTTCCATGATAGACCACTGGAGATATCCACCCCTAAGTACCTAGCACTGGTGACAACCTCCAGGATTTGACCGTGTAAAGTGTAAATTGAATGTATTGCATTCCTGGCTGTTGTCATCCGTACGACCTGGCACTTGGATGGCTTTTCCAGCAGGTTTCAGGTTTTGTAAGAGCTTCAGTATACCGCTGACAGAGATACAAAAATCCTCCATTCCTGGGGTGGAGTTGAGCACTCCAGGTGGAACTGTATCAGGATCCATTGTGCCGCCGCCAGCCACATCCTGAAGCTTCCTTGTACATAACCGTGATAATGAGAGAGCTTCCTTAGCAGTGAATACCGAATGAAACTGCTGATTGTGTACATCAGCCTTCTCACGTGTATCGGTAAATAGCTTGATTCCCTGTTGAAGAGAAGGTGTGCCAAGCTGGTCTTGCTTGCAGCTCTTCAGAAAGGAAAATAACTATACCTTTTTGTTGTCACAGACAGAGTTTTCATCATTCGTCTTTAACCTGCACAGGAGATGAATCTGTTTGGGTTAAGGTTTTTGCAAACAAAACTTCCCACTTTATTGCAAGTTGGTATCGACCACCTAACGACACTGTCGAAAACGTCCACTTATTTAAAGATCAGCTTGATCGCATTAAGTCTCAGAATAAGGGTAAAAAACTTCCTGCAGTACATGTCTTAGGCGACTTCAACTTCAGAGAGATTGTTTGGCCAGATAGGCTCAGCAAACAAGGCACGATGCTGAGTCCGTCAGAGGGACAGGTGTTGGTCGACATCATGAATGATCATGGCTTGGAACAGGTTGTTGACTTCCCTACTCGAGATAGAAACACTTTGGATTTGATTCTTACAACTTTGCCAGGACAGTTTGGGGATATTCAATCCCCGGACAAACTAAGTGATCATGATATTGTCTCTGGATTTTTGAAAATCTTCATACCACCTATAAAGAAACCTCGTAGAAAGGTGTACTTATATCAAAAGGGTGACTATGAAACTATGAGGAATGATGCCCTAAAATTTGCAAGAGAGAAATACTTTAATGGTCATTCAGACGCTCGGTCTGTCCAGGAGAACTTTGATTTGATAAAGTAGAAGTAAAACAAAGATCAGGAATTGATACAATTAACTTACTCCATCCATAAAAGACACCAAAGGGAAAGAAATACAAACATTAAGCGACCAGACCATAATGGAAACCTAAACAAAGGAAGGCCATATGGACAGTTACTTTCCCACAAAATGGCCATATGGCCATCCAAAATTAAAAGACACAAGTGATACACACAGTAAGTAACAAACAACAACATAAATAAATCGCCACAGAAGAGCCGCCTTGGAACGGTCAGTGGAAGATTTCCACTGGGGGGCTTAAATCGATTTTACGTGGCCACAATCCTCGCCCTTACTTCCGTCGCGATTTAGACAAATAATTTGTTCAGTCCGCATGAAGTCTTTCATTCAAGCTTCGTCCGAAAATCATATCCCCTCCAAAACTAGCAGGTCTGTATCTTCAATTCCTTGACTCTACAGGATGGGAATATCTACAGAACTTTGGCGTTCAAGAATCGGGTGCTTCATCATGCCTAGAAAATGTAAATGCCATTTGCGCACTTTGAAACCTGTATCCATGAGTCTCGCTATTCGCATGCTCTTGTTTTACTTGCTAATTGCAGAGGGGATAGAAGTAAACCCTGGACCTGGGTCCGGATCCGGGTCTGTGAGCCGAGGTGCTCATCCTCAAAGAGGCCGTGGTCGCGGGGAGCGCGGCGGTCGTCGTGGTCGTGGTGGCAAAGGGGTTGACATTTTTGCCGAACCTGGGAGTGCTTTACCATCAAGTCAGAATATCATGCACAATACGTCTTACACGTTGCGAAGCGCGTCCAGATCACAGAATCAACCCTCTGTCAGTGATTGGCTTCTGACGTCTCAATCTGGCGATGTCGGTGCTGATGGTAATACGAGCGATATGGAGTTAACTAGCGAAGCATCAGCTCAACGGTCGGAAATCAATGAGGATAATCGGGGTGCTGATAGTGCTGATACTACTTCGATACTGCTCGAAATACGTCGAGACGTGAAAAATATGAACAAAAAATTTGATCACTTGGAAAAATCCGTTCGAACGCTGAAGCAAGACAGTAAATTTCTTAAGGAACAGAATGTGCAGCTAAAAACACAGGTTACTGAATTGCAAGCCACAGTGTCTCATCTAGAATCCCGTACCCGAGAGACTGAAACAAAAAACGAGCGTCTCGAGGCCCAGTCACGACGAGACAACCTGAGATTTCACGGTTTTGAAGACAAAAGGGGTGAAACTTGGGAAGAGTCGGAAACTAAGGTTCGGGGCTATATACATGATAAGCTCGGTGTCGACGAAACCGCTATACAAATCGAAAGAGCCCATCGAATCCGCAGTAAGAACACTCCTAGAACAATAATTGTTAAGTTCTCCCACTATAAAGACAGAGAGAAAATTTTGAAAGCGTATCGTGAAAAGCGCAAAATACAGAACCAGCAGAACGCTGAATCCACAAGGGCGACAACAGATGCCGATGAAAGTGATCAAGCTGATACAAGCAAGATCATTCGAGTCAGTGAGGATTTCCCGGAGCGTGTTATTAAAGTTCGCTCCAAACTATACTCATTCTTAAAATCCAGCCTTGAAAAGGGCCATGATGCATTTCTGAAGTATGACCGTTTAATAGTTGACGGAGAAGAATACGAATATGATTACGGATGTGAACGCCCAGTGCCAGTCATGAAATAGGGTATAGGTCAAGGCTCTTATGATGCTGTTAATTGTCAAATATCTTATTCATTCGAGGATTCTAACATGTTGGAAACCCTTGCGCACTATGAAACTGTCGGACCTTTTGAAAAAAATAAAATCTCCGAAACACCTGTAATACTTGAACCTTGTGGAACATCAGAAAAATATCAGACCCTGGAAACAAGTGAAACACAGGAAACCCATAAAGCCCATGATTTATATGGAAGTTTATCTGGAAGTCAAAACCATGGAGTGCCTGAAATAAACGACAGTTTCTTAACACATGTAAACCCTGAAACAACCATAATAGATCCTGAAATCGTAGCTGTAAATGACGTTGATATAGGCCATCAAGATATTGATTTGGCTATATGTTCAATGAATGTACAAGGCCTGAAAAAGTTTGAAGATGATAATCAATTCTTAAATTTTTGCAAAACACACGACATTATCGGAATGTATGAAACTTGGCAGCGAAATGAAACCGAGTTTTGTTCATTCTTGGAAGGATATACTAACTTTGATTGTATGCGACAATCTAGGCGATCAGCCCGGCGGGGATCAGGAGGCGTAACTGTCTTGGTTAGGGATTTTCTTGTAAATAACAATATAATTAAGCGCATTCATGAAAATTTGTCCGAATGTGTCAGTCTTTTAATAGGTAAAGAGTTTTATGATGGAATCCATGATATAATAATTGTGTTTGCATATGTAGCACCTGAAAGGTCTCCAATTTACACTCCTGAAAACGACGACGGTATTGTTATACTAAATGAGAAACTCTCTAACATAAAAGTTACGTATCCTGATTCTGAAATAATACTTGCTGGAGATCTGAATGCTAGAACAAAGGACTTCCTCGATTATATTCCTTATGATGATCTGGACTTTATATTTGGCGATACAGACTATCCAGGAGATGCATTCAGTTTAGATAGAAATTCTAAGGATGTCAATATTTGCAACAAGTTTGGTTTGTCGTTGATTGACCTGTGTTGTGAACATGATATCCACATGCTAAATGGTCGCCTGTTTGATGATATTGGGGGAAATTATACATGTATGTCCAATGAAGGGAGAAGTTTAGTTGATTACATTATTGCTTCCACTAGTTTATTTAGTAGATTTTCCTACTTTTGCATAGACGATCATGATTTTTCTGACCACTTCCCAGTTATTTGTAAGTTGAAATTACGTGCTGATATTAAAGGAACAGTAAACAGATACAATGATACTGATTCTAATACATGGAACAAATATAAATGGAAAGAAACATTGAAACAAGATTTTCTTGGTAAATTTAGGAACTACTTTACTGAATTTAGAAATAAAATACGAAACAATCAAAATATTACCCAATATTTACAAAGTTTTATTACAGTTTTTCAGCAAGCTGCAGATATAATGAAAATTAAAGTTGGAACAAATGGAACATATAAAGTAAAAGGTACTCAACCAGAATGGTGGGATAAAACGTGTGCGTTCAGAAAATCAAAAAAATTCCAAGCATTGAAAAAATTCCGCTTAAGTAACTTAGAATCTGATTTTATAAGTTATAAAATAGAACGCAATTGTTTTAAAAGCGTGTGTAGAATTAAAAAGAAAGATTTTCAGAAGAAACAAAGAGACTCGCTGATACAATCCAAAGATAATCCAAAGGAATTTTGGAAGGTTATCAAAAATAGCCATAAAGAATCTGCTAAGCAAAATGAGATCAGTAATAATGATTGGATGAATTATTTTCGAACGTTATTTTCAGCTCAGGATAATGAAGATGAAATTGGCCCGAATCATCCCTTGAATAATATTGTACAGAACAATGACGCTGAATCATTAGATTTACCCATTACAGAGCAAGAAATACGACAGTCGATTTGTAAACTTAAATCAAATCGCTCTAGTGGTCCCGATGGACTTTGCATTGAGATGTTTAAGGCCGTTATAAATGATATAATGGAATTCCTACATCTTCTTTTCAATGATATCTATAACAATGGCGTGTTCCCTGAAGATTGGTGCAAAAGTATCATTTCTCCGATACATAAAAGTGGTCCTATCAATACACCTGAGAACTATAGGGCAATTGCATTAATAAACTGCTTGTGTAAAATATTTATGTCTATACTTACTTCACGCTTAACAGAATGGTCAGAAACACAAAATGTTATAGATGAATCACAAGCCGGCTTCCGGAAAGGCTATAATACTATAGACAATATTTTTTCTCTTCAATCATTAGTGCAAAAATATCTTGGTAGAGAAAGGGGACGATTTTATTGTATATTCATTGATTTTAAACGTGCATTCGGTAGTATACAGCATGATAAACTCTGGTACTCGCTAGAAAGAAAAGGCATCAACCCGAATGGTAAATTCTTATCGATATTCAAATCAATGTATTCAAAACTCAAATCTTGTGTCAAAGTTAAAAACGGGTTAACACATTTTTTTGAGTGTCATATTGGTACCCGTCAAGGGTGTGTAAGCTCCCCAATTATATTTTCTCTGTTTATAAATGATTTAGTTTCATATTTGAAAAATGAATGTGGTGGGGGAATTTTTGTTACTGAACAAATAGAAGATATTATTGCACTCATGTTTGCAGATGATGTTGCTAGTTTCAGTGATACAGTTATCAGACTACAGCATCAGATCAACTGTATAGAAAGCTTTTGTGAGTCTGTTGGTATGACTTTAAATTTGCAAAAAACTAAAATAATTGTCTTCAGAAATGGTGGTATTCTAAAACAAATAGAGAAATGGTATTATAAAGGACAAACTATCGATATCGTACCATTCTATAAATACTTGGGAGTATATTTTACTCCCAAACTCGTATGGTCTAAGACCAAAGAGGTATTAGCGCATCAAGCGAGCAAAGCAGTAAGCAGAATTTTTCAATACCAGCGGCATTTTGGGTATTTTCAACCAAACGATATATTCAAATTATTTGATTCTATTGTTCGCCCAATACTTTGTTACGGTTCAGAAATATGGGGCTTTGACTACAGTAGATCTATTGAGAAAATACATTATCAGTTTTGTAAAAAGTATGTTGGCTTACACCAAAATACTGCAGACTTCTTTGCTCTGAGTGAGTGCGGTAGATACCCTATTGCCATTACATATATGACACAGTGTGTAAAATATTGGGTGCGGCTGATACAAATGCCAAACCACAGGTACCCAAAACAGTGCTATAATATGCTCCGAGCTTTCTCTGATGCTGGAAAAGTCAACTGGGCATCTAATGTTCGTTCACTTTTATACAAGTATGGTTTTGGGTACGCGTGGGAAGCTAATACGATAGGAGACGGTAGATTATTCGTCAATACCTTTCGACAACGTCTAAAGGATTGTTTGGGTCAGGACCTGCACGCGCAGATAGATGACTCTCCCAAAGCAAACCATTATAAAGAATTTAAGTTAACTTTTGGAATAGAAAATTATTTAACAATTGAACTTCCCTTTCTGCTAAGAAAGCACCTAGCCAATTTTCGATGCTCTAGTCATTGTCTAATGATAGAAAAGGGTAGACACCAAAATGTTGATCGTCCGCTAAGATTCTGTCAGATTTGTTTAAAACGAAATGTTTACGTAGTCGAAGATGAATTTCACTTCTTTTTCGTTTGTCCTGCTTATACAGAAATAAGAGCTATATATTGTAACCCCAAATGGGTTAATGATGTAATTACACTTCGTAAATTCTACTCAGTTATGGCAAGTGCCGACAGATCCTCGATTCTATCAATTTCCAGGTTCCTGATAAGTGCATTTAATTACAGAAATGAACTTATGAGAGATCTTGATAATCAGTGAACATCTTGTTTCCTGGAACAAATTTTAATAAGCAAGATCTTGTTTACTTTCTATTATTATCGAAAATAATATACACATGTTCATATGTCAC
The DNA here is from genome assembly GCA_963580285.1 of Lucinisca nassula. Lineage (NCBI taxonomy): Eukaryota > Metazoa > Mollusca > Bivalvia > Lucinida > Lucinidae > Lucinisca > Lucinisca nassula. The sequence continues at coordinate 100,380,350 of OY757011.1, forward strand.
TCATTGTTTGTATTGTAATTGATATGTTCTTTGGGCCGGTGGCCTTCTTTACGAAATAAAATGTATTGTATTGTATTGTATTGTATTGTATTGATCACACCAGAAATAAGAAGAAAAATTCGGAGGGGAAATAAGATTCATGCTAAGGCAAAAAAGTCGGGAAGTGGTAAACTCAGAGCAAAATTTGAAAACTTGAGACGAGAAATCAAAAATGACATCAAAAATCAGCATGATCAGTATGTAAATAACTTGGTAGGTGATGTAAAGGCGAATCCCAGAGACTTCTACAGATATATCAATAGCCAGAAGAAAGATAGGCAAGGTATCCCACCCCTTAATAAAAGAGGAGGGAACGGGGTCGCTGAATCGGACTCTGAAAGGGCAGAGGAATTGGTTGGTCAATTCAATGATGCATTTAATAAAACTGAGTTCAACGAGGTTCCATTGACTGGAAGATCGGCCCCTTTCATGGAAAATATTGTTGTATCCTCTGCGGGAGTGATCAAATTACTTAAAGGCTTGAACCCTTCTAAAGCTTTAGGGCCTGATGAGCTTCATCCTAGAGTCCTGAAGGAACTAGCAAACGAGTTAGGTCCAGTTTTTGCTCATCTTTTCCAACAATCTCTCGATACGGGTGAAATTCCCAAAGAATGGCTCCTAGCGAACATCTGTCCACTTTTCAAAAAAGGGGACAGGGCTCTTGCTCGTAATTATCGCCCGGTGTCACTGACCTGTGTTCTATGTAAATTGCTTGAACACATAGTCTGCTCAAACATCATGGCCCACTTGGATGAACATAAACTTTGGTCAGACAGACAACATGCATTTAGGAAAAGGCATAGTTGCGAAACTCAGTTGAGCACGGTTATTAATGATTGGGCAAAAAATCCTGGACAAAGGGGGGCAGGTGGACACATTTATTCTGGACTTTGAGAAGGCTTTTGACACCCCTCCTCATGAACTACTTAAATCCAAATTATTTGGTTATGGAATTGGTGGGAAGACTCTTAAATGGATAGATTCCTTCCTTTGCTACAGAAAACAGCGTGTTGTTGTTAATGGTGAATCTTCAGTATGGGCGCCAGTTTTGTCTGGAGTCCCACAAGGGACCGTTCTTGGTCCTCTATTGTTCTCCCTGTACATCAATGATATTTCCACTGATATTGTCTCAGAAATAAGACTGTTCGCAGATGACTGTGTTTGTTACCGGGAAATTAGAGATACAGATGACTCACTGAAACTTCAGGCTGACATAGATAGATTAGGATGTTGGGCCAGAAAATGGGGCATGAGATTTCAACCAGTTAAATGCAATATTATGCAGATAACAAGGAAGAGATCTAATAAAGTTGAGGCTTCTTACACCTTAGAGGGAACGGTCCTCGAAAATGTGAATTCCATTAAATACCTTGGTGTGACAATCACTCACGATTTGAGATGGAATACACACATTAGCAATATGTGTACAAAGGCGAATAGAACACTTGGTTTCCTGAGGCGAAATCTTCATCAGTGTCCTCAGGATGTGAAAGAAACAGCATACAGGGGACTTGTTCGCCCAATCTTGGAATATGGTAGTTGCATCTGGGACCCAACCGGAGTGGTCCTAAATGAAGAAATTGAAAAAGTTCAGAATAGAGCTGCTAGGTTTGTAACTGGAAATTATCGCTTTGAAACTGGGAGCATGACTGGAATTCTAGGAAAATTAAGATGGGAGTCTCTAAAGAAAAGGAGAAGAGACAGTAGGCTCATACTCTTATACAAAGGTCTAAAGGGTGCTGTCAGCATTCCAACAAATGACCTTGTTCCCCCAGCTAGGCATTGTAGAAAACACCATTCAACGACGTTTCAGACCCTTACTGCAAGAACGGATATTTATAAAGAATCGTTTTTCCCCCGAACCATTAGAGATTGGAATGCCCTTCCCGATTCTATTATTTTGACGGCTGAAGGTGCTGAGGATTGTGTAGCTAAGTTTACATCTTTGGTTAGAGCTAGGGACTAACTTCCCATATCACAGGTCCTGGTGTATGAATGTCATTGGACGTGTCACCAGTAACAATTCTGATTCTGATTCTGATTCTGAGGGGGCTCCAGTTAACGTCGCGATCCGAAGGACGGTGCACTTTTTGGCATTCATCCCTGCAAATGCTGCCAATGCAGCGTGTTTGGGCACCGAAATAACCATCGCCTCCGGGGATCGAACCGAGGACCTCTAGCATCAGAGCCAAGTGCACGAACCACTGAGCTATCACGCTCCTCGCGTAATCATCGCTAGACAGATACCCCATGCTGATACCGGGACAAATATTTCTGGACACCGGGACTTTAAGCGTATATAGCTGCCCAAATATATGTTTAACCCTTTACCACTCAGGGATTTGTGAATTTTGCTGATTTTCACAGTGTTGCACCTGACAGCAACTTCAACTAGCCATTGTTTCATAATGGATGGTCTGTTTTACACCAAACTCGGTATGAATGTTCATTGGGCAGTAGCCTTTCAAATGCAACCTTTCATGACTTGATCATTGTTGTCATGGTAAAGAGGGGGCATCTCAAAGTTGGCAAAAAGTGTGTTTTCACATGAATTTTTGACCACATTTTAATCTTCACACAGCTGTCAAGGCAACGATTAAGGTGTTTGGCACTGGCCATTTTCACTGTTTGCAGCATGTTTTATCACCATCGATTTTCAGGCATTTTTGACCCCAGACACCCTCAGATATAAATTTTAGCGGCCGGTTGAGCCATACACCCAAAATTTTTCGGAATGTGAGGGGGGCGTTGCCCCCCTTCAACATCCCCCCCCAGAATATTTTTAGTGGGGAGGCGCGCGAAAAAACAGGTCACTTTTTTGCCCAACAAATCCTTAAGCAAACATAACTATCCAGGGGTAGAAATGCAGATTTTAGGTGCTTCTGGGGCTTAAAATGGGGGGGGGGGGGTGCAGACACGTAAAAACACGTATCTGAATCAGAATGTGAGTGGTAAAGGGTTAAAATAAAAAAATAATAACATTCAAAACATAGAACTAGTATTGACTCTAAAATGAGACCATAATCATCATACCCCTTACGATATCGGAACATGGATAGCGAATACCGTAAATTATCATGAGCCCAGTATCCGCCAGATGGCAGAGTCAACTTCCGGAAAAATAATAAATGGCAGGAAGAAATCTTGTTATTAAAGTTGTTAAATACAGCCCAGACAGCCAGTTGAAGGGCTTTAAGTAAGTGTCATCTATGTGCTTATTTATTTTGGAAGCCAATAATTATTTTTGAATAATTCAGAATGTTCGAAAATTAAAGCAGAAGATATTTTCGGAATTTGATGAAGAGCACCTAAGTTCGACGTCTTACTGTATTCGTGTATGTATCTGTAGGTCAAATTCAGTTTTGACATGACTTGTGACTTTTCCAAAAAGTACAGTGCATTCATTTGAAAAAGAAGCATTTTTAAAGACGCAGTGATTTTTTTAGGCGTGCGTCCTGTACGATGCAGTCCGGTAACATTGCGCACATAAGGTTTTGATACCTTCGTGTGACTTTGTTAAAGCCACCTGTCAAACAATCACAATCAGAACGATTGCAACACTTCCTTATCTACTTGCTGCAATAGAAATTGGCATCTGAATTTTTAAATGGCGGGAGATATAATTCTATGAAAAGAGATACCCCTAGAAATTTGATTACCAATTTTGTCGCCCAACATTGCGCACAATAAGTGTTTTGTGCTGATTGAAGACGAACATTGACTGAAACAAGTTGTTCATTAGATATTCTTTAATGTTGTTATAAGCAGTAAATTTAGATACAAAACATTTTGTTATTTTGCCTATTTTTAAACTCAGTCTTGGGTTTGGAAATTTTCGATCTTTTCGTATTTTGGCAAATTTGAAAAATTCCGCGAAAGTGTCACATCTGCACGTGCAACCCCATGTTTTCAAGGTAAAACTTAATGCAGATGCACAGGTAGCCGTGGTAGAAATTGTGAGGGTTAAAGTTATTGAAAATGTGAATGCGGGTTGCGCAAAGTAAACGGCCGCGCAATGTTACCGGACTCGACTGTACGCATAATTTCGCCAGAGGACGCATAAAAATATCGTCGGCGGGTCCTGGGACGCATAAAAATTCTCGGATGAATGTATGCTTGCTTTTTGAACTCTTACTTTCGTTTCCGGAATGCAAAAACGGTGTTAAGTACACTATTTGATAAAACCCAGACGTCTGAAATGGATTAAAACTGTTTGATAATTTATAACGGTTCAATTATGACAATATTGTTAATCCCTGTCATATAATTGCCACCCTGCGGTGCGTGTCGATAAGGTGTGAAAATATGGTCAAGTTATGTCTCTAGTTTGCATTTATTCCCCAATCATAAAATTTAATCCACAATCAATGTGAAAATTATTTAATTGCTCCTAAGACGAGTTGCTACGACTATTCTACTATCTCGTGAATGGTTATGTTTTGGCGCCAAATAGCAGACGCTTGGCAAGAAAAGTTGAACGCTTTAATTTATGTTAACACATCTATATATTGTTGTTGGTTATTGACACGGAGCTTACAGAAGGCGCTGTTTTCCACAACCGTTTTGCTATCGAGAATTTTTTACCGTTTCGAAACAATTTTTATGAAAGAGATATGTCCCATTAAGATAAAACAATAGACACGCGTGGGGTTGCTGGGGTCCGATGATGTCATTTACCGATCGTGTGCAGGAAAAAACTAGCGATGGTTGGTGGGCCGCAGTTTGGATGCCGGAATTCGATGTTCACATTGAACTTGCTTGTTTATTTCGTTTAAAACCAGAGTTTTAGGAATAATACTCACAAAAATTGGGCTTGCTTAGTAATGGAGATTGTTATATTACTCATGTGTAAGTAAAATTGAGTGAACAATTATTCAATTAAACGTTATTTATGTCGGGAATTGTAAAAGGATAGAGCATAACATGAGACGCATCGTATTTTCAGCTGACAAAAGAATAAATAAAATGGTCCAAAAATAATAAGGGCGGGTTACCCACAGCCTGAACTTGGGCCTGTAATTTGACGGAAAAAAACTGCGGGTAATACACGCCTGAATATGGTATATACACAAGTTTAAATAAAACTGAAAACGGGCAATGATCAGGAATTGCTACAATCCAGAATTCATGCATTCCAGACTGCAAGACTTACTCAAGGGTGCAAAAAAAGGTTTCATAATGGGTTCCGGGTTGAATGCATGGTTTGGGTCTGGGATGCATTAATTCTGGACCCAGTGGGTCCCAGGACTCATAATGGCAAATTTGTAAAAAAATCACTGAAAGAGTACTGATAATATCAATTATGACAATCACACACAACTTGAACTTGAGATGGAACTGCTGACACGACTAATTGTATAATCGATCAGAGCCCTATATAAGCGTGCGTAATGGGTTTTCACGCATATTTTTTAGGCAAAAAACGCATTAGAAATGAAATCCGAACGTAAGAAAACGTACCGAAATACGGCTGGTATGCAATCCCGGATTTTATCAAACGTAGCAAGAATTGCAGTATTTGCTAATTGATCAGGCTATAATCCGTTCCATTCAAACGCTTATCGACTCTTTTGTTCGAATTGTAAGCGCTTGGACCACAGTGCAAACAATCAAACAACATGGATTCTCATCGTCAATTAAACATCCCTGCTGGACGTTTCAAGAAGAATTACGCTGAAAATGCGGTGTCATTGTTAAGCTACTTCACTAGGGATGAGCAGGCAGAAGATTGTAAGAAAACTTATTGACAGTGTGATCACAAAAGATAGATAGATAATTGACCGTTCGGAAAAGGGCCAAAAAGCATTCTGGCACAACTGTTTCATTCATTAATTCTTTACTCATTGACTTTTCAATTTTCCGCATTGGAATTTGAAACTTGGAGTAAAATACTCATTAGCTGAAAACCTTATCTAGAGCTCTGATCGATTAATCGATTGATAAATTCAACAAAAATGATTATCATTTCTCAGGGATCATTTTCAGGAGCGATTTCGCGATATTTTCGCATTTTTTTTTTTGCAAGAAATTGCATCATAATTCCAGGTGTGAGAAAAAAAATCGCGCAGTGAATTTTTCACATTTTGTGCCCTTTGGTTCCTTTTTCCCTCATGTGGTCCATTTCGAGACTTTCGGACCGTTCTTGTCGTTTGGTTTCTGAACTCCGGTTGCCCGACCGACCCAACAATTTAACACCGGCCCCAATCTTTTTTTTCAAGTTTCCGGGCCGCCAGAATCATTTTTGGAACTTCTGGTTCATTTGGCAATTTCGGATAAATTCGCAGTGTGGCTGGTCGTAAGGAGCGTCAGTCTACATTTGTCAGCTGACACTTTCCTAGTCGCTCCCAACCTCGGGCTAGCCAACGGCTACCACTGCATGACCACTCTGTGATCAAATTAGTTTCCTTTGAAGTCTATTGTGACAACAAGAATTATCCGAAAAGTGTTTTCACACCTGTTGCAGTAATAAGATATGTGTATGCTGTTGTTTGTCCACGCTTCAACAATCATAAATAACGCGGGCGACTGCACAGACTAATTTGTCTACTGGTCGCACAATTTTTCCAGAGGTTTTACCGAGCACCGAATTTCCCGCATTTTATCACAGTACATCATTTTTAGCATGTGCGTCCGTTGTGGTCGGTAGAAAATTTCCCGCGGTTTTAGCGTGTGCAACTTATCTGTGCGGCAGATGAAGACACAGATCAGCCTGCACAGTCTGATCAGTCTTCGCACTTAACCATACACTTTCTGTGGCCCCCATCATTTAAAAAGACTAACAAGCGAAGAATTGAGCCACATTGGCTAGATTCACAGGCTGCTCTGCTCCTTCCTTGGAAGAAAACATTTTAAACTTTTTTTTTTTTTCTTGCTGTGTGCCGGCTCATTTGCATGTACAGGTATAAGAATGTTTAAACTTCTTGTATATACAGCCATTTCTGTGTCCGACATTACTGTTTCCAATACCCTGTAAGCCAACAAGTGCTGGGGTCAGACTGTTCAACGTCTTTCATTAGAAAATGCCTGCCGAGTATTGCACTGAATGCAGAGTCTGGTCAGTGTTTACTGTTCACAAGATTCATACTATAAAGAGCGAAGACACTGATCAGGCTGCCGACATGGGCAGCGTTATCATGATTAAGAAAGGCAAAAAATAAAAAGAAAAGAAATTAGATTCTCAAGCACCAAGTCTGCCCATGATGTAAAAAAATCTCCGTATGAATGAAAAAAAAAAAAAAAACATCAGTGGTAAACTGCATAAACTGCATAATATACTGACACTTTTGATCTTTGCAAGCTCATGTTTATCATGCGCGTCAAAGGCTTTAATTGTTAATTGGATTAGCTGGATAAAGTTAACACCTGCTAACAACCATATTATTGCAGTTGAAAGTCAGACAGAAATAACATACTAATTATACTTGATAGGTACATCTGTCTTTGATTATAATTGTGAAAATATTGGTAGGGGAAAATATGGTGTGACATTTCACTAGCATTTTTATACCCAGACCAAATAGGTTCGGAGGATACATGTATAGCAATCAGCCTGGCGTCTGTCTGGCAGTCACAAAATTGTGACATGCCTCACCATAACTCCAATAACCTTTGGTGCATGTACTTGATATAGTTGTACATGAGGTCTAGAAGGCGTGTCAGGAGCAAGAACCACAACTCTTGGTGCACAAGTATTTTGGTTATCACCCCTGGAAATATAACCGTCTGATTGCCATAACTCCAAAACCCCTTGAGATATTGATTTAACTTGGTACAGTTGTACCCAAGATTAAGAATGTCTGTTATGATAAAAAACACAACTCTAAATGCCATGTTGTTTTAGTTATCTCCCCTGTCAATATAACATTAACTGCATTTACCGAACAAAAAATCTCACTCATTTTGTCCAAGTGAGAGAAAAAAAATCTCATTGAATTTGAAAGTCTCTCACTGAATTCGTCCAATTGGGATTTTTTCTCTCACTAAAATATAGGGCCAGAATAAACCCTGATTTCTGATTTGCTTTTTAATCGATTACTTGATAGGTACAATTTACTACCCAAAGTTATGCCTAAAATAGCTGGATGAGTGGCAAACAGTGCAGACCCTGATGAGACGCTGCATTCTGTGGCATCTCATCTGGGTCTACAATGTTTGCTCAGGCCTGTCTGTTCAAATATACATATGGTAAAGTGCAACATATGGTAAGAGTCATGCTCAGAAAAAAGCCAGATGGGTAAAATTATGACAAAAACCTTAGCGATTACTAATCGATTATCGATCGCAATGACAGGACTGATAATCGATTATCTTTTCAGCTCTGATTAGCCAGCCCTAGATGGAATACTCATATTCATCTATTATCTTCCAATAATGTGCTGGGTTCCTCTGGAACATTCTCACGCATATTAGCAACATTTGTACTAAGGCAAATAGAATGCTTGGTTTCCTGAGGCGAAATCTTCATCAGTGCCCTTCGGATGTAAAAGAGGCAGAATGTAAAGGTCTTGTTTGCCCAATCTTGGAATATGGTAGTTGTATCTGGGACCCCAGTGGAGTGGTCCTTAACGAAGAAATTGAGAAAGTTCAGAATAGAGCTGCTAGATTTGTAACAGGCAATTACTGCTTTGAAACTGGGAGCATGACTGGAATACTTGGGGATTAAAGTCTCTCAAGAAAAGGAGAAAAGACAGTAGGCTCATCCTTTTATACAAAGGTCTAAAGACAGTAAAGAGTGCTGCCAGCATTCCAGCAGATGACCTTGTTCCCCTAGCTAGACACTGTAGAAATCACCATTCGTTGGCGCTTCAGACCCTTACTGAAAGAACTGACATTTATAAAGATACGTTCTTCCCCAGAACCATTAGAGATTGGAATGCCCTTCCCCATTCGATTATTTCGACAGCTGAAAGTGCTGATGATTGAGTAGCTAAATTTACCTCTTTGGTTAGAGCCAGGGACTAACTTCCCATATCATGGGTCCTGGTGTATGAATGTCGTTTGACGTGTCACCAGTAACAATTCTGATTCAGAAGAGTACGGTCTTTGGCCGTTTATCGCCATTGTAAATGTGATGTTATTTTCTCTTAACTTGTATTTTGTTTGGAATAACGACAAAATTGACATTTAAACTTATATAATAGAAATGTCTTAGCTAGTAATTATTGATTTCTAGAAGATTTGAGGAGGATGTTTTGATCAGGTCAAGGAGCGTGATAGCTCAGTGGTTAGTGCACTTGTCTCTGATGCTAGAGGTCTCGGGTTTGATCCCCAGCAGTGACAATAAAATTTCGAAGTCCGAACATGCTCCATTGGCATCATTTGCAGGGATGAATGTCATTAAGTGCACCGTCCTTCGGATTGGGGCGTTGACTGCAGGCCCCCTGTGCAGGGAGAACCATCCCCAGGGATACAGACTAACAGGCGCCCAGTCGCCCAAGGCACCTAAATTTTTGCCTGGGTGCCTAAGTTTTGAATAAAAGTGCCTATTAACTTAATGTAAAATTTGGATTTATGTCAGTCTGGGCGCCTAAAGCAAAAGTTTAGTCTGGATCCTAGTGTTTCCCGCAGACTAAAATAAGGCCAGAAAAAAAAATACCTGTGTTTCAGGTGACTCTTGAAAAAATAATAGGGTCGGTAGGTAGGAAAAAAGTTTCTTTTTGTTTTTTTCTTTCTAAAATGAATTATTTAATGCAACAATTTAAAAGAACTCCAGCTATGTTCTTCTTTGTTATAAATATAGATATATCAACTGTTTCAACATCAGAGACTGTCAGGTAAAGGTCCCACAAAATTGGAAACAACATCTCTAAAATGACCTAAATAGTGTTGACGGGGACGTTAAATCTCTAATCAAACAAACAAATCAGAGACTGTCTTCAAAACTAAAGCAAAAATCCATAGGTGTGGGATACCATAATCAGAGGCCTCAAAGAATTTATCATTCTATGCTGTGATTGCTTTGTAAGCTTTTGTGCTCCCTCAGACCACAGTCCTACTCCTTTCTCTACCTCACATCTACCACAAAAATGTGGACAGGAGTGAATAGATAACAAAATTAAATTAACAGAATTTAGGACTATGAGAAACAATGACAAATGAAAAGAGCAAATGATGGACCTGCAGGCGATGGTGGAACAAAAGTAGTGTGGGTGATATGCTTGAGGAGCTGGAATGGCCATCGCTGGGGGCCCGTCGCGATCAGTCCTCTTTAACCTTCTCTTATAAGATACACTCCGGTATAGTGTCTCTTAATAAGGATAAATACTTGACCCCAATGATTAGTAACTCAAAGGAGGGCATCAAAATTAAACAACAGTCAATATCGCGGGTACCAGACCTATAGTGATGCCCGAAAGAACTCCTTCCCCAGAAGTATTCCTCAGTGGAATACCCTCCTTTGTGGTAGATGCCAAAACTGCAGAGAAGTTCAAAGGCTGTGTGGTGTAGATTGGGTGACTTAGAAGTATGCATTTTAGTATACGTCTGCAAGCAGATTGTAAATAGTTGGTAAGGGTAAGGATAGGGTAGGGTAAGCGTATGGTAAGGTAGGGTAGGGCAGACAGGCAGTCAGGCGGCAGGCAGGCAAACAGATGCAGGGTTTTCATTATGAAATGGAGCAACAGATAAAAGTTTGAAAACAACAGATTAGGCGAGGGGTCAAGGGGGACCGCCTAGGCCCCCTTGTGGGCCCACCTGGCCAAAAACGAAAAGCTTTTTTAAGCCCTTTTGGAGAGCCCTCAATGAGGGCTTTTTTTACCTTTTTATGCCCCCGCCATAGGCATATAGCGTTGCCCTTGTCCGTTCGTCCGAAACTTAAACGTGGTCAGTAACTTCCTTATTTCTTGATGGATTTTCAAATTACTTGGCAGAAATGTTAACCATCATGAGACGATGTGTCACATGCAAATTCCAGGTCCATACCTCCAAGGTCAAGGTCATACTTAGAGGTCAAAGGTCAAAAAAAGAGTCCAAAACTTAAACACAGTCAATAACTTTCTTATTTCTTGATGGATTTTGAAATTAATTTGTAGAAATATTAGCCGTCATGAGACGATTTGTCACATGCAAAACCCAGGTCCGTACCTCCAAGGTCAAGGTCATACTTTGGGTCAAAGGTAAAAAAAAAAAGAGTCTGAAACTTAAACGCAGTCAATATCTTACTTATTTCTGGATGGATTTTGAAATTACTTTGAAAAGTTTGAAGAAATGATAACCATAATGAGACGATGTGTCACGTGCAAACCCAGATCCATACCTCCAAGGTCAAGGTCATACTTAGAGGTCAAAGGTAAAAAAGGGTCCGAAACTTAAACTTTCTATGGTTGAATACGAACATCGACATATTTTTAGGCGGGAGCATCTGTGTCCTATGGACGCATTTCTAGTTTGACTAATTTTTCACTCATAAATTATTGAATATTTACTGGCAAGTAATTATTTTCCATTACAAAATTAAAAATTGCTACCCATTCTTGTTGTTGTCCATAAAAATTGAAAACAATTTGTGGATGTAAATGTGATGTACAAACAAATCAATGGAGAAAAAACATACGCCATCAATATACCCGCCCCCGCCCATCGGGGCTTGAAGAAATAGATTGGGCTGCATGATGCTTCCATGCAGAGCTGAAACCGAACGCCAAGAAGTACTGGTTATCCACTTAAATGTTCTAAATAGAAGTGAAGGCAGTGATCAGGAATCGATACAATTAACGCACAGCTCCCATCAGAGACACCAAAGGGAAAGAAACACAAACATGAAACAACAGACCCTAATGGAAACATCAACAGCGGAAAGCCAACAGGACTTTTACTTTCCCACAAAATGGCCAATTGGCTCTCCAAAACAAAATAGTATAAGCGATACAGCATGCCAAGGAAAAGTTGTGTTAGTCCGTCCATGCACATAAACCCTATTGGTTTCATTGGGCTGCAGGGCTTGAAATGTCATTTTATCTCAATGTTGGGTAAAAGTCCCACAAACTTGGAAACAACGTCTCCAAAATAACCAATACAATGTTGACGGGGTTGTTAAAACTCAAATCAACCAACCATCAATATAATATGTACCTAACTATGTGTGTACCTTCACTGATAGAAGTTGCCGACTGTTGCACTTGGCACGAGCGGCATGAGCTAACAGTTTAGATATAGGTCTTACTTAACAATAAACCATTTGCTTTATTCAGCGCAATTAACTGCGATTTATGATACTAGTTGATAATCGGCACCAGATTTTCGCTTAACCGTCACCATGCACAAGGGCCCAAAGCAGACATATTGAGCCCGACAGGGGACTTTTTCTTATGAGTCGTCCTCTGGATTGGACCCTGAGCACGTGTTAGAAGCTGCAGAAAACACGGATTATTTAAAGAGGCTGACAAAACAGACCAGCCAATGAAATGAAACATTTTTTCTCCCTGGAAATATGCCGTTTTTCCCCCTCGCTAACAAGAGAGGAATTTCTCCCAGAATGCAGGGTGGGGCACAGTGTTTGCGTTAGTGCAAAACAGTGCGTCTGGGACGCGATCTCGCCAGCACCAGATGTGAAAAAATACCGTCTTCCGGACCCAAAGAATCTTTATGACATGCTGTCAGTCACCCTGCTTAATGTTCAATGACGCCGACGAGACATTTGTAGGGTGTTATTTGTATCGGCTACTTGAGATAAATAAAGATAAATAAGCATGCACTGCATGCTGGCCACCTGTGATTCACAATTAGATACATGAGCAATAACCGAAGTATTACAGGCTAATCCTGCTAATTGGGACTCAATAAATATAATTTTGTTTAAATGTTTTCGGGACACGGCGGACAAAGAAATCTGAGCAGCAGACGTGTACTGACGACAATTTTGCGAGGCAAAAATGCGTCGGGATGAACACTGTTTTATTTATTTGTTTTGTTTATCTTCATAAAAAGTTTAAACAAATTTTAACTGTTTTCAATTATAACATCAAACTATGAATAAAAACTGAGATGTGTGATCTTGATCGTAGCATGTCACGACAAACTTTATCGCTAGTCAATTTACCGGTTATTTTCCAGTGCGCCAGAAATATTTTTCGGTTAATATATACGTACTTGAATTATGTCAAAAGTAAACATCCATCATGATGCAATAATCAAAGGCGCCGACATACCCGTGTCGTAAAACGTTTTAAGCCTCCAGTTAATAGCTCAATGACTTGTAATAAGGAGTCAACGCAAATTTTCTCGCCTCTGCTGACGCAAAGTAGAAATAGCTAGCGCTAGCGCTCGGGCCGATTCGGGTGACTTCATCGCCCAAAGTTCACGAACTTCGCCTTCCCAGACTAGAAAAGGGCAGTTGACTTGGTCCTGTTTATTTTTTTTCTCTTTTTCCAGGATCGGCTTTTCAAAGCGTTGATTACAAAAACACCAATTGATAATCTGGTAATTAATAATCCAATTGAATGTGTTAATTGCTTATGTCAGAAACTGACCACCTGTCATGTGTACCGGTATCAATAAAAGTTGTCAGTTCAGTTAATTATGTAAAACGGGGAATCCGATTAGTCCACATCGGCATCTTTGATCTTATCGCAGGGCCACTTGCACCGTTTGTCAAAATTGAGTAATCAGACTTGTGCGCACAGCATCAGTCAATCAGTCTTTTTGATATTGATATGCAGCGGCATTATTTTGAAAGGATAGTTTGCACAGTAAAAAAGAAGAAGAAAAAAACAGTTCGAATCTCCGGCAAAAACAACCGATCAAAACGCGTTTGCAACCGATAATTTCGATCGGTAATCGGCTGTTATTGAAAACCCTGCAGATGGCTGTTGCTATTAATGTTTTGAAGAGATAACTTGCTTGATATATCAGTTTAAAGCATGGTCAGGGAAGAAAGTTTGCTTGTCTGTCAACAATTGACTTTGATTTGAGCATTTTTTAGACTGTTTCTAACCTATGTTTGGCAAATAAATGGTCTGTTTGAAAAAAACAAAAGCTAATACCACATACTGATGACATTTACAAAATCGGCATCTTGGCCACTTGAAAAGCAAACAGTTTCCCTCAAAAACTTGTCATAGCACTCTTGACTTTCGTTTTGTAGCATTTCTAAACCATTTCACAACTTTTTATCAAAAGATATGTACCTTTATTGGTTAAATACTTTTCCTACTTTCATTTTAAATTCGCTCAATGTAGCTGAAATGAAACAAAATGACGGGAAATAAAGCAAATGGCGGGAAATTGGCAAAAATCGTAAAAGAAAGATCCAGGGTCGGCAGCTTCTGGGGAGCGTCGGTCGGGTCACCTGAAACACAGGTATTTTTCTTTCTGGCCTTAGGACAGGGTGCTACTCCAAAAAGGGCATTTTCGCAACGCGGCACTACATGTCAAAAGGGCACACCTTGAACAGACTCCTACCAAAGAGAGCAAAAGGGGGGGTCTTTTCACCCCTTTAGGGATGGGGACGGGGCCTTTAAGATTTGGAAAATCATTGACATTTTGACTGAAATTGGGAAAAAATGTAACACAACACCGTGGTTTTCTTTAATGGCATTTCGATGGCTCAGCGCAAAACTAGGCTAACTCCATTTTTTCTCAAATCAGTTTTTTCATGAATTCTAAATACCTGTCAAATCCTCTAAAATCTGTCAAAATATTGTGAATATATTCCAAGTAGTTGTTAAGATATTTAATTTTTAATAAAATATGCTAAGTCAAAATGTTTTTATTGTTAGTGCAAAACTATATCTAAGTGGAGTTAGGTACGGTTTTGCACTAACAGTTCCATAAAATTCAAAAGATCTGTTAACGCAAAACCATTACTAACTTGACTTAGATAGGGTTTTGCACTGAGCAATAATAACAAAGATTATAATAGATTATGTATTTTTCTTATATTCTGCCATAATATATGATGTAAAAATGTGTCTTTTTGAAAAGAAATGCCGCAGAAGTATAATATCAAAAAAAAAAAAAAAATCAAGAAATATATCCAAACTCAGTACCCGTCCGTAACTTCAGAATGACGGGCCTCCGTGGCCTAATGGATAAGAGCGCTGACTCTTAGTCATTAGGTCTCTCACCGCCGTGGGTTCGAGCCTCGCTCGGGTCACGTGTGAGACGCCAAGTTCTGCAACGGAAGGTCAGGTGGTTTTTCTCCGGTTTTCGCCCACCTATGATTAACGATCGGCTCGATATGAGTGAAATAATCTTGAAAGGGCCGTAAAACCCAAACCAAAAAAAAAAAACAAAAAAAACTTCAGAATGACATTCTGATGTATACTTCCCACCAATATTTGAATTTTACATAAGAAAATAACAGATTAAATAGTATGATCAGGATTTCTTTTTACTATCTTGGTTGAGTACCTATCCTAAAGATGCAACTACCTATGTTGAGGCAAAATCATGTTAATTCAATGAAAAATGGGTGGGTGGGGTAATCCACAGCATATGATAAAGATGCAGCTCTCTTAATTTTACACAGTCCTCGTGGCCTAATGGAAACAGGTCATTGGCAATTTTAAGGGTGCAGACACTGATCATTGTCCCAGAATGTGGTGTCTGATCAGGGCCTTCACTGTTTGCAAATAAAAAAGGTTGAGACAAGGGTTCCTAAAAAAATAATGTATCACTATAGCTGTTGATTGACTTAAAATTGAGAGCCAAACACACACTACAAAAATATATCTCAGTCCAGATCTCTGTATAACAAATGCATCAGTTTTAGCTAAAGGGGCTGGGTGGGGTTGCTAAAAAGTATCCCTAACTATGTACTGACACATAGGAGGAAACCTACGAAGGACCAGTGAGATTTATGCAACACTTTCAAAATACAGATTTAGACAAAATCAAGAAGAAAAAAACAAGATATTATGTTATATAAAAGACTGATCTTTTAGAATGAGGAATACACCACAGAACTGAAAATTTTGAAGTGTACACATTTTTCTGTGCCAGATTAGCTAGGTTTGGCCACCCAGGTCTTATCAGTGAAATAGTAGTGAATGCAATGATCAGGAATCGATACAATTAACTCACAGCTCACATCAGAGACACCAAAGTGACACTGAATCATTTTTTTAAAATTCCACAATGGAATCAAAGAGCCCAGATGACAAGAAAGTACAAACTACATTGCGTCCCCCTCCCATCGGGGCTTGAAGGAATAGATGGACTGCATGACGCTTCCATGTAGAGCTGAAACCGATCGCGCACGAGTACTGGTAAACAGCTTAGAGGATCTAAGCCTGCCCAGGCAAAATGGTACGAGTCGGGCTGTCCATGTATATAAACCCTATTGGTTTCATTGGGCGGCAGGGCTTGAGATGTCATTTCATCTCATTGTCAGGTAAAAGTCCAACTAAATTGGAAGCAACGCCTCCAAAATGGCTATCAGTGTTGACAGGGACGTAAAACATTAAATCAAACAAACAAACAAACTAAATTATGAGGACTCATATTAAGAACTGTTATTGCCAGGGAAAACGAAGAAACTGACAAAAAAAACAAAAAAAAAAAAAAACAAGAAAGTAAAGATGGTTCTTTTGGCGGCATGTTTTAACCTTGAGGAGCAGCAAATGACTCCTATTAGGCCATTGAATTTTGACCAAACAAACTTTGCTGTTCATGAAGATGAAAGGTCATTTAAAAAAGAATCCAGCAGTCCAAATATAGTAGCCATCAGGCATGACTACTGGTGCAATGGCCTAGTGCAATACTTAGATCTAGCTTGGCAATAAAGAAGGGTCCATGCTGTTTTGAGTGGAAGATATTGTGCTCAATGGACTCTATAAAGAGTATACATTGATATCAGTTGAGAAGTCAAGAGCAAGTCTGGTGTGTTCTAACTTTTATTCTGTTCTTCCGCATCAGATTCCTAACTATTTCATAGCTGTTTAGACTTTTTCCTGTTGAATGAATTAATTAAGCCACAACCATTGCTGACTAATTAATTGATAGGCTATACTCATTCAATTCACAAACTGCAGATCCATCTGATCTGGATCTATACTGCGGATCCATCTGATCTGGATCTATACTGTTTGCAAAGGTAGGTGTTGTCATCTTCTGCAGGAACAAATTGTCTGATCCTTAATTTTTGACTGAGACCCAATGCTATCGCCACCTGTTTCAGACCCAAGCTTTATGAAAGGTGTGCGGCATAAAAATTAGTATGTAAACTATCTAGGATATACAAAGGTACACAGTCCTAGCCTCCTTTTTAACTCTGTTCATCACATCATAAGTTTGGATATAACTGGGTTTAAAGATAGCTCCCAAAATGTATATATTATAAAGAAAAACCAGTGCTTCAGCTGAAGTGCACGACCCGCCGGATGCTTTTAGCTTTATGAGTGTTACCATATATGGGTATGGTGGCAATTTTGGTCATGTGACATGGACATAAAACGGTTCCCCCCAATAAATGCGCCTTATCGTAAGGAGCAAAAATATATCTTATACTTTAGTACTGTATTCTGAATCGTTTGCAGGATAAAATCCAACACAAAAGCATATGTGTCAAAGTTTGACCTAGGCACAAAGAAGGTCAAGGTCAACCCAGGGTCACCATTTTAGCAATTTATGATGGGCCTACGTTCCAGATGCTATTTATCAAGTTTCGTGGAAATCTGCACAGTGGTTCTGGAGAAGACTATTTTTGAAGGGTTTTTACCAAATATTGCTTGGCGGCCATTTTGGTCATGTGACCTGGACCCCATGAGGAAATTTTTGGTTTCCCCCATCCCGTAGAGGCTCCATATGAAATTTGACTTCAATCGGCCCAACGATTTCCGAGGAGAAGCAGTTCGAAAATTTTCACATTTTTCGCCTCGGCGAGGCTGTACTAAATGGAATGTAATATTTCGCAAGTTCATTGATAAGATCTCATTGATATTTATCAGTATGCCAAAAATTGTTTAAATATTCCAAGCGGTTAAGTCACTATCACCAATTTTCACAAACGGGTTACGGACGGACAGATAGACAGACCATATATGGCTTGGCGGCCATTTTGGTCATGTGTCCTGGACCCCATGAGCAATTTTTGGTTTCCCCCATCCCATAGAGGCTCCATATGAAATTTGATTTCAATCGGCCCAACGGTTTCCGAGGGGCAGTTCGAAAAGTTTCACATTTTTCGCCTCGGCGAAGCTATACTAAATGGAATGTAATATTTCGCAAGTTCATTGGTTAGATCTCATTGATATCTATCAGTATGCCAAAAATTGTTTAAATATTCCAAGCGGTTAAGTCACTATCACCAATTTTCACAAACGGGTTATGGACGGACAGACAGACAAACCATATATGGCTTGGCGGCCATTTTGGTCATGTGACCTTGACCCCATGAGCAAATTTTGGTTTCCCCCATCCCATAGAGGCTCCATATGAAATTTGACTTCAATCGGCCCAACGGTTTCCGAGGAGAAGCAGTTCAAAAATGTTCAAAAAATATCACATTTTTCGCCTCGGCGAGGCTATACTAAATGGAATGTAATATTTCGTAAGTTCATTGGTTAGATCTCATTGATATCTATCAGTATGCCAAAAATTGTTTAAATATTCCAAGCGGTTAAGTCACTATCACCAATTTTCACAAACGGGTTACGGACGGACCCAAAGAAGGTCAAGGTCAACCCAGGGTCACCATTTTAGCAATTTATGATAGGCCTACATCCCAGATGCTATTTATCAAGTTTCGTGGAAATTTGCCCAGTGGTTCTGGAGAAGACTATTTTTGAAGGGTTTTTACCATATATGGCTTGGCGGCCATTTTGGTCATGTGACCTGGACCCCATGAGCAAATTTTGGTTTCCCTATCCCATAGAGGCTCCAAATGAAATTTGACTTCAATCGGCCCAACGGTTTCCGAGGAGAAGCAGTTTGAAAATTTTCACATTTTTCGCCTCGGCGAGGCTATACTAAATGGAATGTAATATTTCGCAAGTTCATTGGTTAGATCTTATTGATATCTATCAGTATGCCAAAAATTGTTTAAATATTCCAAGCGGTTAAGTCACTATCACCAATTTTCACAAACGGGTTACGGACGGACAGACAGACAAACCATATATGGCTTGGCGGCCATTTTGGTCATGTGACCTTGACCCCATGAGCAAATTTTGGTTTCCCCCATCCCATAGAGGCTCCATATGAAATTTGACTTCAATCGGCCCAACGGTTTCCGAGGAGAAGCAGTTCAAAAATGTTCGAAAATTTTCACATTTTTCGCCTCGGCGAGGCTATACTAAATGGAATGTAATATTTCGTAAGTTCATTGGTTAGATCTCATTGATATCTATCAGTATGCCAAAAATTGTTTAAATATTCCAAGCGGTTAAGTCACTATCACCAATTTTCACAAACGGGTTACGGACGGACAGACAGAATGACAGACTGACAGACTGACAGAATGACAGAATGACACGGTGATTTTAGGGCACTCTTAGAAAAAACCGACTTCAGTCGGTTGCTTTTTCTGCGGGTCGTGCAATAACCATTTATGTGTCGTATTTCTGTATTATCTATACACTTTTCTCTGGTTTAACTAACACAGTTTCTTCTTTGAGTCCCAATAATGCCATTAGTGTTGAATGAGGTTGTGGTGTATCATAAGTGAGGTACATGTATTTACCCTAAATATTCAGACACTAAAGAGTCAAGAAAATAAATGAGACAGCTCCCAAAGGAGCAGTCTGATCATGTGTACACTAGTACCTAGTACAGTGATAAGCTCACAACTTTAGTAAGCCTTCATTATCTTAAACTTCAATAACTCAAGCTGCTTAAGTTAAACTAAACGCTGGGCAATGTTGCTCAGTTCTGCTATATATACCGCATTCAAACTATTTACCACACTGTGTGCTTAGTTTTGTTTTTCAAAATTGTTTCAAAAACTATGGTCAAAAATCTACCCACCATATTCCTCCCATTTAGTGCCCCTGCTCCTAAAAGTGTCCCCTCGCTGTTTTTCCAAGAACAAAATAATAAGCGCCCCTTCTGCTATCAGAGAAAAAAAAATCGGCTTACGTAAAGTAAAGATTTCAGCCTTTCAGTCATCGCCATATCTACTGTAAATCATATGCAATTTATTTCTACCCCCCAGCTGTCACAGTGTCTGTATTGACCACATGGTACTTAACATGTCATGATTCCACCATATTCTAATGGAAAACTACTGCTAGTAATGGGTTTTAAACTCTCCAATCGGGTAAGGTTATTTGTCTCTAATAAACGCCCCCTCTTTTTCCAATTTTTAAGCGTGTGGGTGCTAAATGGGAGGAATATGGTAATAAGGACACACTCGATACGAAACAAATAGTTTCCAAGATGAAGCTTTGCCTTCACTGTTTAAAAACATAATGTTAAGTTTTTATAGATTTCTCCAAGAGCTTTGAGGGGTGGTTATTGTAAAGTGTGCGCTTGTGCATTTTCTTTCAAAAAAAGCTTTGGTGTGCGCTTAATAGGGGCATGTGCGGTAAATAGGTCGAATATGGTATTTCTAGTTCTTTTGCTCGAATCCACTATTATTCCACATTGAATCTTCAGATCCGTCTGACAGAATATATGATAGAGGTCTAACATGACCTTAACATTTTCACTTTAGATCTTACATAAAACTGCAAGGGATCACAGGATCGATCCCGGGCTTCTCCAGACTTTCAGATGGGTCTTTAAACCGAGGTCCCGTCTCCGTAGACATAAGCTGTAGGTGAGACGTAAGACTCAAACACTCACTCACATAAAACTGCATCATGTTAGACTTGTTAACATACAAGACAGCGTGACCAAGCCTGTGCACAAGCCTGTACTCAAAATAGAAATGAAGGCAATGATCAGGAATCAATACAATTTGTATACACACATCCTATTGCAACTATTACATATATATGTGTGCAATGGGATTGGGTCACAAGTTCTCTCAACATTAGTTACAATCGATACAATTAACCCACAGCTCCCCTCAGAGACACCAAAGGGAAAGAAACACAAACATGAAACCACAGACTAATGGAAACATCAATAGCGGAAAGCCAAAAGGACAGTTACTTTCCCACAAAATGGCCAATTGGCTATCCAAAACAAAATAATGTAAGCCATATAAACACCCAAAGACAAACCATAACAAAAATAAAGCCTGCATTTGATGTCATTTGAAACATTTATTAAGTCGACGTCCATGTACAAACGATCCTTTGGAAAACTTTGCTATAATGATACAGTTTTTCTTTATCAATAGTGTTCTCTAGTTAAAATAAAAATTTTCTACTGTGATGAACGCATTTCACTTTTAGATAGATGCAAATATTTATTCACCCGGCTTCATCAGCATGAATTAATATTTGGAACCCACTCCAATCAGGATAAAAGCAGTATAGAAAAATATTTCTTGAATAGAAAATTTAAGTGTTTACTGATTAATAAAATGTGTATTTGTGACCACTAACTAGCCCATTGTATACTGAATCATGAAATCTTCCAAACTATATACATTTTGTATAAGAGGAGCCCATTTTGAAGGTTGAGTTGTTTTTAGAAGATGATCAAAAAGTGGTTGGACTTTCTGCTATTAAATGAAGGCCCAGATCTGGGCTTGTACTCTTTGCCAAAGATCCAGTTTAAATGGGTTAAATCAATCATTTTATGATAAACTGTAGCTAATAAACTAAAATTTAAAATGTTACTCAGTGCTGAGAATCCAGTTTGAATCAGAACACCTGAATTTCGCTGTTGTTTTGGGAGTTTGATCTCTTAAATCTTCTAATTGATTGATAAGACTGACCTTTATGTATTGCAAAGCTTATTTAGGCATTTTGTTTTATCAATTCAGTCACAAAATAGTTTGAAATTTAATTTTTGAAATTTATCCAGCTTCACTTAGAACTATTTTCAATCCCATTCTTTCCGAATTTCATTATTTTTGAGTGCAAAACTATACCTAACTTGACTTAGTCATAGTGTTGTGCCAAGATGCTTTTCACTGGCCAGTCGATTTTCAGCGCAAAACTATGACTAACTCAAGTTTATAATTTTAAGCTATTTAGACATAGTTTAACTTGAAAATGTTTATGATCATAACAAATAGAATGTATACCAGCATACATTGCCAAAGGAAATGTTACAAAACAAAAACTAGGAAAAAAGATAGACAGTTTTTTCACTCTCCTGTAAAATTTCACAAAACTGACTTAGCCTAGTTTTGCGCTAAACCATCGATTTGTATTTAAGGAAGAAAGTTTCTATGCAAGGCAGCCGACCGTGGTATAAACAACATGGATATACAATGTTAAATAAAGTTTCTTTATCTTTAGGGATAAACCTTTACCTGCCCAGGGGCCAAGTGGACCTCCAAACTCTCAAATGTTTAGGATCCAGATCAAAATATAAGGGCCCCTAAATGGTTGGGTAAGATAATTGTACTTGATAGACACTCCCCGACAGTGACTGTAGTAGGAATTTTATCCAAAAGCAAAGCTGTTAACATTCCTATTGCATTGGGGTGATTCTACTATGAAAACAAAACAGGTGGTAACTATGAATATCATTCTTCAAGTACATTTATTCAGGTTCATACAAGACAAAACAAAAAACATACATTGTAGAACGAAAATGATTATTGCACAGAATGACAGTAGTTTAAAATTTTTTGGTCAACGCTGCCTTAATTCAAACGTTATAAAATTTTGGTAACTGCTACCTTAATAAAAACGTAATGACGGACCTGAAGGAGGACACTCATTTCAGTGCGTCTGAAATCTTTGTTCTGCAGCCAAATTTTAATTTTTTTTTCGTCAGATTGTCCAAAAAATATCATTTATTTTATTTGTAACAGAACTTCTTGCTAAAATAAAACTACAGCCAGCATTTTGGAGCCCTCAAAATCCGTGATGTAGTGGGTGGGGTACATACGTAAAAGCTACATCTTAGACAAGATTAATTTAGCAATACTAAAACTGCAAGAAGAACTGCAACATTTCTTGGACAAAGTGTGCTTGGCCAGATTGGAAATGTGTCTTCCGAAAATTGGATACTTTTAAGCATTTGGAATGGGGCCGAATTTCGGCCCTACATTTGGGTAATTTCTTTTCAACAAATGCAGTCATTTAGTCAAAACCTAACCCATCATTATGTGAGAATTTCTCTAATACATTCCTGGTTATTGGTCTCCGTATGACCTTAGCTGTTGGTGGGACGTAAAACTTAAACTCACTCACTCACTCCTGGTTATTGCTTTTGTAGACACGAATAAAACGGGAACCATACTTTACACTCGACTAAACACAACACAGGCATTTTACACTGTGTGTATTTATTGCAACTGTCGCGTGTCGGTAATTACGCAATACTGTCTCGTGACTATTGGATTAATGGTGAGAAGATTGCCTTTATAAAAAGATGTTAATCACAGGGTGCATTTAATTGGCGTAAAGGGCAATGCATGACACAAAGAGGGGCAAAAAATTCAAATTTTAGGGCACCAGGGTGCCGCGTCCCGCCGTTCCGCTTAAGGGCAATCACTAGATCCCTGATCCCCTGTGCAGGTTAAAGATCCCTACCGTAATTACATGATTACTGTGTAGGCTTTCATCCTGCAAATCTGGAGTGTATGTAATGCGGTAATGGTCAATTGTGACCCACGCAGTATCAGTAGAAAGAATGAAGAAAGAAAGGTCCAGAACAACCTAAATTTCTCAAAGAATACAGAATATGCCTATGGTCTATGCCGCTGTGGTTGAAGAAGTAACAGTAGTCCTGGGCAAAAGGACTGCTGCATGCATACATGCATGTACACACGCACTCATGCATGCATACATGCATGCACATGTGCATCACTCATGCATGTATGTAAGTTCACACACATGCACGCACACATGCAAACACAGACTCATGCATGCACATGTGCATCACACATGACCACACACACACACACACACACATGCATGCAAGCACACACACATGAATGCATGCATGCAATCACACATACATGCATGCACCCACGAATGCACGCATGCATGCTTGTATACATGTACATATGCATGCATGCAAGAACACACACATGAATGCACACCTTGGTGACCCACATGATGCATGCATTCATACATACATGCATGAACCCACAATTGCACACATGCATGCATGCTTGAATGCACACACATGCATGTACACACACAATTTCTCACAGGCATACATGCACATACCCAAGCATGCATACACACATCCATGCATGCACACACTCAGGCATGCATGTGCACATGCATTCACACATGCATGCATGCACACACACATGTTGCATGCACGAACACGTGCATGCATGCATTTACACACACATACACTCAGGCTTGCAAACACACAAACACACTTGGCAGTTGCATGCACGCACACATACGCTCATGCATACTCAAGTATGCACATGTGCATACATATATACTCATGCATGCATGTTTGCACACATGCATGCATTTACTAGTCACACGCTCATTCAAGCATGCATGCACACATTCAGGCATGCATACATGTACACTCGCACTCATGCATGCATGTACTCACACATAACTTGTTCAACTTAGGCTCCTATAGACAAGCTAGGTTGCCTTCTGGCAACTCTTAATGAAGAGTTTCACTGTACTTACCCTACCAATAAGCAGGGTTAAAGAATACTTAACCAGTTCCCAGCTCATTGTTGTTTTGCGATAAAAATATGGCACCAGTACATATTGCTATTTATGCCCCCGCCATTCGAAGAATGGTGGAAAGGGCATATAGCGTTGTCCCTGTCCGTTTGTGCGTCCGAAACTTAAACGCTGTCAATAACTTCCTTATTTCTTGATGGATTTTAAAATTACTCGGCAGAAATCAGAGTTCTCACTAGGATTTTTGAAATAGGAGTTTAAGAATCCATCCATAGAAAAAGTTGGATTCAAATCTGAAAAGTTGGAGTCAAATTTAAAAAAGTTGGAGTTTGACCTACCCCCCCCCCCCCCCCCCAAAAAAAAAAAACAGTGCAGGCCCAGATCAGATGCCACAGGTCTCCAATATTAGTAGGCAGTTCAACACTAAAGCAAGAATTTATTTCAAAAGTTAGGGCCTCAGTTTGTGTTATCTTAAAAATTTTCCTGGAAAATGGCTGAACTTTTTGCCCCCAGTGAAGCCTGGTCAGGTTATCATTTTGTGGCATCTGGTCTGGGCATGCACTGTTTAGGAGAATAAGGTTTTGGTATTTCCCATACAAAATGGGTAAAATCACTAAGATACTGCTACTGAGTGGCCCCCGCCCATCGGGGCTGGGAGAAATAGATTGGGCTTCCACGCAGAGCTGAAACCGAAGGCACATGAATACATATAAACCGCTTAGAAGATGTAAGCCTGCCCAGACTCAGAGATGTGAGTCGGACCGTCCAATGCATATAAACCCTATTGTTTTCATTGGACAGCAGGGATTGAGATGTCATTTCTATCTATCTAACATATGCAGCTTTGAACTTTAGAAAAAAGAAAAGCATATGATAGAAGTAAAGGTGTTAGATTTTAGAAGGATTTAAAAGTAAACACTATGTATTTCATCACAGTATCGGGTAAAAGTCCCACAAAATTGGAAACAACATCTCCAAAATGACCCAAATAGTGTTGACGGGGATTTCAACCTGAAATCAAACAAACAAAACTGCTACTGAGATTTATAATTAACTATAATTATCAAACAGATGAAACAGGAACATCAGAAATGTTCTCATATTGGAGCAATCTGATCTTGATCTGCACTGTTTGCTCAAGCACTAGTGTACTTATTTTGTACAACCTGTATTTTCACTTATTTGTACATGATGGCCTCGGTAGCTCAGTTGGATGCGCGTCTGATTGGTGATCAGGAGGACCCGGGTTCGATAAACGATACCTGCCGGGGTCGGCAACATTCTTTCTTCGAGATCGATCATGAAATCTTTTTGACAGTTATTCTGATTCAAGAAGAGCAGTTGTCAGTTACTGGCAAAAGAATGTGCACTGTACTGGTTAACAGCTTTCGTGTAAGCCTACTATGGAAAAGTGTGGATAGGTAAACTGACTGGCTCAAATATGACCTAAACAGTGTTGACTTGGCCGTTAAACTCCAATTCAAACAAACAAACTTACATGTACATGCAAGTTTTACCTATTTTATGTCTTATCTTTTCTTGTGCTGCCATGCGTTGCCTTATACCTACTGATATTCTGATATCATTCCACAGAGAAGACTTGATTTCCTTTTGATATTATTTTCTCTAAAAAAACATAGATTGTTGTTACTTAAAATCCCATTGTTATGATTACATGTATATCAAGTATCTGTAACATGATTTTTTGGAGAAATATGTTACATACTGTAATGATCCTAAGTATTGGGACAGACAGGTCTAAGCAACAGTGCTGACCCACATCAGATTGCTCTGTTCAGGGTCTACACTGAATGCCATTCTGTCTGCAACCTTTGGACTTCTTGCTAGACGGTGAAACAAATTTGTTAAAATTTTAGGAAAATTTCAGCAAGTCCTCAAAATGTCCGAAATTTTAGGATTTTTACGGTGCATGTAACTAAAGTATCTGTAACATATGATTTTATAGAGAAATGTTACAATTAGAACCTAGCTCAAGATTATAAGAGAAGACATAGGAGGATAATACATGAATAATTTCCTATATTCTTTGAAATGTGTTGTGGAAAGTGAAGTTTCAGTATAATGCTACCCTTATCCTGCCCTACTGTTGGAAACAGTGTAGATCAAGATCAGATGGCTTCTGGAGAAGCCATCTGATCAGGATCTACACTGTTTGACATTCAGTTTATGAATTTGTAGGAATAAATTACACCAAGTACTCTGATTGGTTCACAGTCAGAAATGGGTGTTGCTAAATTGAATATTCAGCAAGATAAGGGTTAAAACAGTTTTGGATACCTCACCTCCAAATTGTTCAATTTTTCCGTAATGATCATAAGTATTGGGACAGATAGGCCTAACCAGTGCAGACCCAGATCAGAATGAGCAGTCATATCAGGGTCTACACTGGTTGCCATTTGCACTCTTTGCTATAATGTGAAACAAATTTGTTAAAATTTTAGGAGAATTACAGCAAGTCCTCCAATAATTTTTGTCAGATCTCCATAAAAATCTTATCTCAGTGAGCAGATTCTAATAATAATAATAGTAGTAGTACCCACAACATATGTTTTTATAGAGCAATAAAGAAAATTATCCTTCAGTGATCGCCAAATACCCACTTTATCTGTTGCCATGCTGTTGATAATTTTTTGTCAGTTCTCAATAAAAACCTATGTTGTGGGAATTCATTATAATTGCCTTACTGTGGGTATTCATAAAAACCACCTCACTCATTCATTAGAACCACCTTACTGAGGTGGTTCTAATGAAAAGTGAGGTGGTTTCTAATGAAAACCCACAACATGGGTTTTTATGGAGAAATAATGAATATCATCAAATACCCACTTTACCTAGTGCCATGCTGCAGTAAAATGCTGATAGTTTTTGTCAATACTGCATAAAAACCATTGTTTTGGGTATTCATTAGAACCACCTCACTGAGGTGGTTCTAATGAGTACCCACAACATAGATTTTTATGGATAAATAAAGAATCATCTTCCAATAAAACCCAAATACCCACTTTATGCATTATCGCATTGTATGCAGGAAACCCCTAAAGGGATACCTTGGCAAACAGTGCAGGCCCAGATCAGACGTCGCAGAACGTGGCGTCTGATCTGGGCCTGCACTATTTGCTAACACTTTTTTCTGTCAAAAATAGAACAAATACAAAAAATAGGCCTCAGACACCCCTTATATGACAATTGGACTTGTCCAATACATAGCAATGGATGAGTCCATTAGTATACAATGGGTTAAAATGTTGTTGATGTGCTTTCCAGGTAAGGTTAACAAGATGAACAGGTGTAAGCAGGGGTTTGTTTATTGAAGAACTCCCTTGGGATCAGCTGTGAGATTTAGACTGAAGTACATGTACAAGGAATAGAAACTTTTCTACAGAAGGGAAAATTTATATGTTGTAAGTACACCTTTTCTTCTTCATCTGAGCGGCCTCCGTAGCTTAGTTGGATGCGTGTGACTGGTGATCAGGAGGTTGCGGTTTTGATACCTGCTGGGGTTGGCAACATTCTTTTGTGGAGATTGATCATGAAATCTTTTCTACGGTCATCCGATCTCTCCCTTCCGCTGATTCAAGAAGGGCTTTTATGATTTGTCAGTTTCTGGCAAAAGAATGTGCACTGTACTGGTGAACCGCTTATGTGGAAAGTGTGGATAGGTGAACTGACCAACTCAATATGACCTAAATAGTGTTGACTGGGCTGTTAAACTCAAAAACAAACAAACAAAAACAAACAAACCTCTTCATCAGCTTTGTTGTCTGCTGGATACATTAAAGGTCATTGGCAAACAGTATGGACCCTGATCAGACTGTTTGCCTGTTTGCTTTGTTTTTATTGGAGGTTACGGCGCAGTCAACACTATTTAGGTCATTTTTGAATGGGTCAGTTTATGTACCCATATTTCCTTGGCAGGGTTAACCAGTACAGTGCTTACTCTTTTGCCAGAAACTGACAACTGCCCTTCTTGAATCAGTGGAAGGGAGAGAATGACAGTAGAAAAGATGCCATGATCAATCTCCACGAAAGAATGTTGCCGACCCCAGCAGGTATCGAACTCACGTCCTCCTGATCACCAATCATTCTCTCCATTCCCCTGATTCAAGGAAGGCAGTTGTCAGTTTGCACTGTACTGGATACTGCTCTTATGTATAAGCTTGCCTTGGCAAAGTGTGGTTACGTAGACTGGCTTGGGAAACCCGTAAAGGGGTAATTTGCAAACGGGGCGTCTGATCAGGGCCTATACTTCAAAAAGTTCAGCCATTTTTCTGAATACATTTTGAAGAAAACACAAGCTGACACCCTTAAATTTTGCAATGGATTGTGCCATGTATGAGGAAGATTCAATTTGGTACAATAAGGCTTAAAGGTTAAACACCAACCCAGTCCAAAACAATATATGTTTATCAAGAATTGCTTCCAAACAAATACTGTGTCAACTACAAATTGCACGACCCGCAGAAAAAGCGACCGACTGAAGTCGGTTGATTTTCTAAGTGCCCTAAAATCACCATGTCATTCTGTCATTCTGTCATTCTGTCATTCTGTCTGTCCGTCCGTAACCTGTTTGTGAAAATTGGTGATAGTGACTTAACCGCTTGGAATATTTAAACAATTTTTGGCATACTGATAGATATCAATGAGATCTAACCAATGAACTGGCGAAATATTACATTCCATTTAGTATAGCCTCGCCGAGGCGAAAAAAGTGAAAATTTTCGAACTGCTTTTCCTCAGAAACCGTTGGGCCGATTGAAGTCAAATTTCATATGGAGCCTCTATGGGATGGGGGAAACCAAAATTTGCTCATGGGGTCCAGGTCACATGACCAAAATGGCCGTCTGTCTGTCTGTCCGTCCGTAGTCCGTTTGTGAAAATTGGTGATAGTGACTTAACCGCTTGGAATATTTAAACAATTTTTTGCATACTGATAGATATCAATGAGATCTAACCAATGAACTTGCGAAATATTACATCCCATTTAGTATAGCCTCGCCGAGGCGAAAAATGTGAAAATTTTCGAACTGCTTCTCCTCGGAAACCGTTGGGCCGATTGAAGTCAAATTTCATATGGAGCCTCTATTGGATGGGGGAAATCAAAATTTGCTCATGGGGTCCAGGTCACATTACCAAAATGGCCGCCAAGCCATATATGGTAAAAACCCTTCAAAAATAGTCTTCTCCAGAACCACTGGGTTGATTTCCACGAAACTTGATAAATAGCATCTGGGACGTAGGCCAATCATAAATTGCTAAAATGGTGACCCTGGGTTGACCTTGACCTTCTTTGTGCCTAGGTCAAACTTTGACACATACGCTTTTGTATTGGAAAAGTGAGAATGCATTTTATCCTGCAAACGATTCAGAATACAGTACTAAAGTATAAGATATAATTTTGCTCCTTACGATAAGACGCATTTATTGGGGGAACCGTTTTAGGTCCAGGTCACATGACCAAAATGGTCGCCATACCCATATATGGTAACACTCATAAAGCTCAAAGCATCCGGCGGGTCGTGCACTTCAGCTGAAGCACTGGTTTAATTCTCTTAACATATTGTAACTAAAAGCCCTAATAGGTTGTACAAGTCAAGCATAATTAAGGCATTTTATCAGATTTTAATGTGCCTCAACCTAATTATTTGCAAGTCATCTCTCTGATCAGTGTCTTAAACTGTCTTTCACTCGGAACAGTGATTACAATGTTTTAACCCATTTTGTACTGCAGCATGAATTCATTTAAAATTTAACCCATTTTGTACCGGAAACCCCAAAACGGGTACTTGGCAAAAAGTGCAGGCCCAGATCAGACGCCGCATTCTGCGGCGTCTGATCAGGGCCTACACTGTTTGCAAAAAGTTCAGCAATTTTCCAAATAAATTTTGAAGAAAACACAACCTGACACCCCTAAATTTTGACATGAACTCCTGCTATATATAAGGTGGAAGATTCCATTTGATACAAAAATGGTTAAGGGTACCAGGCTGAGTTGGTTTTAGAAATTGGTCATTAAATGGTCAAAATTTTTCAAACAGTGAAGGCCCAGATCAGATGCTACGCAGTGCAGCATCTGCTCTGGGCCTGCACTGTTGGCCCTTGACCCATTTTGTGGTTTACCCATGTGAAATGTGATATATATAACCCATTTCTGTTTTGGAAGCCCCAACACCAAATATTGGCAAACAGTGCAGGCCGAGATCAGATGCCTCAGAGCATGTTTGTGTCTGATCAAAGCCGTCACTGGTTGCAAAAAGTCCAGACCTTCTTAAATAAATTTCTACACATCTAAAGAACTCAATCTGACACCCCTACATTTCGAAATGGACCCCACTATATATATTTAGGAAGATTCTGTTTACCTTAAAAATTGATCAGTAAACTGAAACAATCAGATCAGATATTCAAACTGAAAGGATAATAGGACCTTATTAAACTGGATGGATGGTCAATATTTGTTCTTTGTGTAATTACACCACAACCTCGTTATAAGACAGTTTGTTATAACACAGTTTGGATATAACACGGTTTCAAGATGGAACCCAAAAATGTATAGATTTAATAGAAAAATGACCATGAATGGTCTAAATAATCTACACATTTTTTGTTTGGGTTACGGTAACTCAGGGATTTTCCTACCCTTCATAATCAGGGTCCAGGGGCCGTTGGGTTCGGGAAAAACAGCTCACTAATATGTAAAGTTGGGAATTTATATCAGTTGTAACTTTGTCAATTTTGGTTCAATTTTCATGAAATTTTCATCAAAATGTAGCACAAAATCAGAAATTGGGAAATTTGTTGTAAAATTTGGCAATATCTGTCTCTAAATTGGGAAAAATAGGGGCCGATTACCAGCCCCAAATTTGCACTAGGAAAATCCCTGTAACTAACACGGTTTCTGTTTTGGACCCAAACAATAGTGTTATAAAGAGGTTGTGATGAATTATAGTAGACCTAAGCAAACAATGTAGATCCTGATCAGGAGCAGTCTGATCTAGGTCTGTAATGTTTGGTCTGGATCTTTAATATTTTTTCATTATGTCAGTACATGTTGATAGATTGCAGGGTTTTCATAGCTTTGAACAGCTTTTTCCAACTAAGGGCTTAAAACAGATGATGTTTAAAACTTTAGCATATTTAAGGTGTATTAACCCATTTAGTACCAGAAACCCCAAAACGGGTAGTTGGCAAACAGTGCAGGCCCAGATCAGACGCCGCATTCTGGAGGGCCTCCACTGTTGGCAAAAAGTTCAGACATTATCCAAACACATTTTGAAGAAAACACAATTATGAAATGGACTCCTGTTATATATAAGGAGGAAAATTCCATTTGGTACAAAAAGGGTTAAATCAAGCCTAGTTGACATATTCTGGACACAATTTGAAAAAATATTTTAGTTATGTTGTTTGGAGGTGGTAAGTATTTTAAAACATTTTCTCTAACTTCATGTATTTAAAGAGACATTGATAAACAACAATATCCCCAATACATGTACTTTAATAACTCACCTGTGGCCTGTTGTCTGTCGTTTTTCAGTCGTGAAGTTTTCTTGTCCCGGCAATAGCGACTTTATTTTTATCTGATCCTCATCAATCTTGTAGGTAATGAGGACAGTCCTAAAATCTTGGACAAGTTCGAATTTGGGGCAGATTAGATTATTCACATGAGTAATTTGCCCTTTTGTCTCCCAAAGACATATATTGGGGACCTTCACAGTGTTGACGGGGACGTTAAACCTCAAATCAAACAAACAAAAATATTGGGGAAAATGTTGGCCGGGCGATAGACACTTTATTTTTGAGTTGATCCCCAACAAACTTGTAGTAAATGAGGACAGCCATAAAATCCTGGACGAGTTTGAATTTGGGGCGAATCGGATCGTTCATGTCTGAGTTTCTTGCCCTTTTTTCGTCCATAGACGTATTATGGGGAAAATGTTGTCAGGGCAATAGAAGCTTTATTTTTTATTTGATCCTCAACAAACTTGTAGGTAATGAGAACAGCCATAAAATCTTGTGAGGCACATTGGAGTTACTTTCCCTTTTGTCCCTATAGACTTATAATGGGGAAAATGATGTCCAGGCTATGTTGTCGGGGCTGTAGCAACTTTATTTTTGATTGGATCCTCAACATGCTTGTAGGTAAAGAGGATAGCCATAAAATCTTGAACATGTTCGAATTTTGGGCAGATTGGATTGTTCATGTTAGAGTTATTTTGCCTTTTAGTCTCCCATAGACTTATAATGGGGAAAATGTTGTCCGTGCGATAGACGCTTTATTTTTGATTTGATCCTCAACAAACTTTTAGGTAATTATGAGGACAGCTATAAAATCTTGTAAGAGTTCCAATATGGGACAGATTGGATTGTTCTTGTCAGAGTTACTTGCCCTTTTATCCTCCATAGACTTAAAATGGGGAAAATGTTGTCAGGGCTATAGCAACTTTATTTTTGATTAAATCCTCAACAAACTTTCAGGTAATGTTGACAGCCATTAAATCTTGGGACACATTGAAATATGGTCAGATTGCCATGATTGGCCTTCATGGCACATCAGCCTAATCCACCTGGTGAGGGATCTCTGGCCCACTTGTGCCTCTAGTTGTTAACATGCAGCTCCGTGAATGAACACCCCTGTTTATCCCATTTTGTTTTGTATAGGAAAAAAAGGCTTTACAACTCTAGGTATACATTATTTTCTTTACTTTTGCCAAAATATGTAGATGGCTTCATCTGATCAGGATCTCCAGTTTGTCACGCAGTTTGTGAATTGAAAGAATTTTAAAATAATTTGATTGGTTGATACTCAGAAATGGGTGTGGCTAACTTAATTTTTTCAACAGGATAAGGGTTAATAGCGGAATTTAACTCTACTGTACATGTGTTATCACATTTACCCTAAGTTATATTGTGTAAAATTGAGACACCTGAACTTCATATGATACTTCAGGTGTGTCTTAACCCTTATCTTGCTGAATATTCATTTAAGCCACACCCATTTCTTTTTATCAACCAATCAAATTACTTGATGTAATTTATTGCTACAAATTCATAAACTGAATGCAAAACAGTGTAGACCCTGATCAGATGGCTTTTTCAGAATCCATCTGTTCTGGATCTACACTGTTTGCAAAGACAGGGGTTGTCGTGAACAGCAAGATAAGGGTTAAAATAGCTGCATGATTGGCCTGATGACATGCTGCATTCTGCAGCGTCTCATCAGCGTTTGCACTGTTTGCTCAGGCCTACAGTACAGTTGCCGCGAAGCCTCGATGGTTTTCGCATCATGCGTGGATAAATTTTATTTTCCGCGTTTCTGTTACGTAATTTTTGCGTGGATTTTGCGCGAATTTTGCGTGGAAGTCGTAAGCTTCACGCGCGAATTTTATCTCGAGTTGCGCGGAGTTTCCGCGGTTAAAACAAGGTGTCCACGCATGATGCGTGAAACATCCCGCGTAGTTAATCTTTAGTCCTGAAAGATCGATTTTTTTCTTCACGCGTGGATGCGAGAAAACAGTGGGTAAAATTTAAGACCGTGCGGCATCTACATGTACATGTAAATTAAACAGAAACGACATATGTTCTTATATAGCATATCCCGTTAAAATTACTATTAAAATATTGAAATTTATATCCATAAACATGGACGTAACTGAGCATTCAGACCAAGTCCTCAGATGAACTATAAAATTTAGACATTAGTCACACGTACTTGTATGTAACATCAACTACATGAACATGTGCTGTACAGTGTAGCTTTCGCCAGTAAATCATTCTTATTCGGAAAAAAAACTTGATTGTTGTAATCATCCAGCTGTAAAAACCACCGCAACCTTTCCCTTTCTCCACCATGCATATTGTATAGATTACGACATTTTGCTCCACGTCCAACACAATCCCAGGTACAGCAATACTTACACGGTTCATGCGTGCGCCTAGCATAGACCAAGAAGACCAAGAACAGTCCATGCATCTGCATCCCTAATTAGAGTCTATGTCGTACTCATCGAAAACTTTCGGAATTCTAAATACCAGTAGACCCATAACTAGGCTGCCCGAATGCGCAGGCCCATCCAAGCCTCCACGGGGAACCCATCTACCGGCATCGCGTCTCATATAAGCCTGAGCACAGCAACACGTGTGTGCGGCCTAGGAAAAAAACAAAAACAAAAAAAAACAGCACCTTGATTGACTCGGTAATAAACCCAACTTTTCTTTACATAAAGCGGGGTTTAGACGTGTGAACAGGTCTGAACCCCACTTTATATGAAGAAAAATTGGATTTATTGGCAGGTTCGCTACCCTCTTTTTCCGCAAAGACATAGAGTGTGTGTACTCGTCACAACCGCCACTCAGAGGCAGTTTTTCCAAGCATCCGAAATTTGAATGTCGGGCAAAATTTTCATTTTAACTACATGAAAATTTCTTTAGCCTATGTGTAATCATAATGTAGCCGCTGAGTCCCTCAAGCATACAAAATGTCGCTTAAAATTGGACCGACATTGGGGTAGACCATATTTAATTTTTTCAGTCTAAGATCGATTTTTATCATATGACGTCGTCGATAAGCAGTGGATAACGTCGTGTAATAAAAATCGTATGACCACACGTGTAATAACACTTTGGGGGGATTAAGTAACGTCATGACGACGTTCATGTCAACAATGCATTTTTTGTGGCAAAATTGTCAAATTGAAAGGCGATAAAATCCAATTTAAAGTGGTCATATGATAAACTGAATCTTACACTCGTGGTCATTTCATATGAAATTTATGAAACTCGCCAAAGGCTCGTTTCATAAATATCATATGAAATGACCACTCGTGTAAGATCCTCTATTTATTTCACAACATGAACATGAAATGTAGATCTATTTTCATTCAAAAAATGTCCACAGTTGCTATGTTGACCTGGTGCCACGTGCAGTATTTACATTGTATTAGTGCTAACAGTGACGTCACCAACAGCTGAATGGCGTGCAAATGTGCATGACCCAATTTCTGACACACATTAGTAACGTATTAGTAACGTTTGGCTTCCAACAGACAGACGGGGTTATTAGAAATAAATTGTGCTGCTTGATGCTTCTTCGCAGAGCTGAGAGTGAGTAGTGGTAAACAGCTAAGAAGGTCTAAGTCTGTCCAGGGAAAGTGATGGGAGTCGAACCATCCAGACAGGCATCTATAAAGATACATTGGTTGGCAGGGCTTGAGATGTCATTTTATCTCTTTGTCTGGTAAAAGTCCCACAAAATTGGAAGCAACGTCTCCTAAACAGCGTTGACGGGGACCTCAGTTCAAACAAACTAACAGACAGAGAATGTAGATGTCAATTTTCGATTTTATACCAGCAGTCTGTTTGTCAGTTTGTATTGGAGTTTAACGACCCAGTCAACACTATTTCAGGTCATTTTTGATCCGGTCAGTTTACCTATCCGCACTTTTACTGGGCAGGCTTATACATAGGCGGTTTACCAGTACAGTGCACCTTCTTTCACCAGAAACTGACAACTGCCCTTCTTGAATCAGCGGAAGGGAGATAAAAACCGTAGAAAAGATTTCATGATCAATCTCCACGAAAGGATGTTGCCGACCTCGGCAGGTATCGAACCCGCGTCATCCTGATTACCAGTCAATGCGCATCCGACTGAGGTTCCGATGCTGCCCATATACCAGCAGTGAAAATCACTGGTTGTGACAGTGATAATATCAATTTTGAATTCACTTAAAATTTCTATATGTATATCACTGAAAAGCATAGCATTGAACTAATTAAACACAAGAAAGCAGTCTGAAGGACAACCAAATCCCCCGCCGCATTTTGTATCAAGGCTCAACCTTGTGACTTTCACCTGTGACCTTGACCTTATGTTGGCATGGTTTATTTATGGTTCTGCAAATCATCTCACTGTGGGGTATATTTCACAAGCGTTTAATGAAAATCAATCCAGGGGTAAAGGAGATATGGAACGGACACAAAATTCAAAGTTTCAAACTCGTGACCTTCAACCGTGACCTTGACCTTAAGTCAGCATGGTTCATTTATGGGTTCTGCACACCAGCTCACTGAGACAAATTATTGACC
The DNA here is from genome assembly GCA_963580285.1 of Lucinisca nassula. Lineage (NCBI taxonomy): Eukaryota > Metazoa > Mollusca > Bivalvia > Lucinida > Lucinidae > Lucinisca > Lucinisca nassula. Next base: position 100,417,105 of record OY757011.1, read on the forward strand.
AAAGTTTAGTGAAAATCTATCAAAGGGTTCAGGAGATATGGAGCGAACAAGAAAGTGTTACGGACAGACAGATGCACGGACTTACAGACGGACGGATGGACATGGGGTTCTGCACATCAGCTCGCTGAGATGACTATTTGACCAAAGTTTAATGAAAACCCTTCCAAGGGTAAAGGAGATATGGAACGGACACAAAATTCCAAGTTTCAGACTCGTGACCTTCAACCGTGACCTTGACCTTAAGTCGGCATGGTTTATTTATGGGTTCTGCACACCAGCTCACTGAGGCGAATAATTGACCAAAGTATAATGAAAATCTATCAAAGGGTTCAGGAGATATGGAGCGAGCGAGAAAGTGTTACGGACGGACGGACGGACGGACATGGGTTCTGCACATCAGCTCACTGAGAAGAATATTTGAAGTTTAATGAAAATCCAGAGTAAAGGAGATATGGAACAGACAAAAAAGTCCAAGTTTCAAACTCGTGAACTTCAACTGTGACCTTGACCTTGAGTCGGCATGGCTCATGTATGGGTTCTGCACACCGGCTCACTGAGACGAATAATTGACCAAAGTTTAATGAAAATCTACCAAAGGCTTCAGGATATATGGAGCGGACAAGAAAGTGTTACGGACAGAGAGACGGACAGACGAAGTCCATTCCTATAATCTCCGCTCCGCTTCGCGGCGGGGGATGAAAAACAGGATTGTAAAAAAAACAAAAAAAACAAATAAACTTTGTGTTTTTTATTATTATTAACTTATCAAACATCACTGCTAACAAAGATCATACAATAGTTAAACTACGGAGTCCGTGACATTATTTTAATTAAGGGAAATGGATACACATGTCCGATTTTCCGCCATTTTTCTACGGGAGGCAACATTCGGGACTTTCTATTCGATTATTATAAACTATGTCCCACAGAATAAGAGACTCTCTTAAAGGAAAGAATTTGCTCCTAATGCACACATTCTTTCCTTTAAAGAATTTACTCCCGACCTGTAAGAGTCTACTCTTAAAGGAAAGAATTTGCTCCTAAGGAGCAAGTTCTTTCCTTTAGTGACAGGGGAAACATCTTTGAAGGATTTTCCACAACGGAGGGCATTGCGAAAGCACGCCTATTCAAATATATTAGAAAATTTTACCAAGAAAATCTTCAGATAAAAAGTTCTGATGTTTTCCTTATTTCGGCTCGAAACATAGATTGTGGGTACTCCTTAGAACCGCCTCGTCGAGTAGTACCCATAATATATATTTTTGAACAGAAATTATAAAAATTTACGCCTGAAACCCCGGTTTTACATATATAAAACTGGGGTTTACGGGGATTAAAATTGTATAGGCGTGTTTTCGAGATGGTGTATCCATTCCCCTTGAAAGATTTACAAAATAATCTATTTATTATTAGTATTTTTATTAAAGTAAAACTGGAGTTACGGGGATACGCATTGTTTTTCTTATTTCTGCTCAAAAACATAGATTGTGGGTACTCGTTAGAAACGCCTCGCCGAAGCGGTTCTAACGAGTGCCCACAACCTATGTTTTGAGCAGAAATTTCATTTATTTTGGTGAAAAGGAATCTTTATTTGAGTAAGCGTGTTCTCGAAAAGCAAGTATGACCTTACCTGTTGGTGGGACGAAAAAATGAAACACACACTGAGACCGCATTCTTATTTTCCATATGTGCTAGCGCACGACAAGAATTTTTCTACTACAGAAGTATCTGACCAGCCTGTACAACTAGATAGCATGACCAGTCATCGCTCTTCGAATAGCCCACATAGGAGATTCATACGAACAGCAAAGGCTGTGATCAGACTGCGCGGATGCGCAGGCTGATCTGAGTCTTCAATGGTTACATGTCTTATCGAATTACGTGTTCATCAATTTTGGCCAGTCTTCACTTGTTCTTGAAATAGCCCAGAGATCGGAATGCTCACAGGAACAGCAAATGCTCAGATCAGACTGCGTATATCAGTTACCAATCGAGCGATAGCTCATTTGTGTTTGTGACGAACTGCGGTATATCGTGGGAATCATGGGTTCGCAGCGCATGAGAAAAGGCTATTTGTCACATTAAAACACTGTTAGCCACCAAGAAGGGGAGGCTTAAGATAGACTTCCTAATACAGTATAACGGCCCCCGCCCATCGGGGCTTGAAGAAATTGATGGGCGACATGATGTTTTCACGCCCGCACACGAGTAGTTGTAAACCGCTTAAGAGGATCTAAGCTTGCCCTGGCAAAGTATCAACATCGGGGCTTGAAGAAATAGATGGGCTGCATGTTGATTCTACGCAGAGCTTAAACCGATCCGCACACGACTACTGGTAAACCGCTTATAGGATCTAAGCCTACCCAGGCAATGCGGTGCGAGTTGGTCCGTCCATGCTTATAAACCCTATTGATTTCATTGGGTGGCAGGGCTTGAGATGTGTCATTTCATCTCAATGTCGGGTAAAAGTCCCACAGATCGGGAAGCAACGTCTTCAAAATGATCAGTGTTGACGTGGAGTTAAATCTCAAATCAAACAAACAAAACAGAAGTATCAGATCAGCCTGTGCATCTAGATAACGTGACTAGTCTTCGCTTGTTGCTCTTGGAATAGCCCACATAGAAGGTTAATGCGAACAGCAAGGGCTCTGATCAGGCTGTGCGGATACGCAGGCTGATCTGAGTCTTCAATGGTCACTAGTCTTATTGAATTACGTGTTCATCCATTTTGACCAGTCTTCACTTGTTGCTCTTTGAATAGCCCAGAGATCGGAATGCTCACAGGAACAGCAAATGCTCTGACCAGACCGCGCAGTTCATCTCAATGTCGGGTAAAAGTCCCACAAAGTCTGAAGCAACGTCTCCAAAATGACCTATACAGTCTTGAGGGGGACGTTAAACCTCAAACAAATACCTTTACATGTAGTAAGTTACGGAGAAATAATTAATAATAGCCACATTTTCAAGAGGAGAAGACCCCGTGCTGTATTTGTTTCGTTACTCTCGCCTCATAAACCAGGGATCGTGGGGTCAAACCCCGGCTTCTCCAGACTTTCGGTTGATTTTGTTTGTTTGTTTGATTTGAGGTTTAACGTCCACGTCAACACTGTAAAGGTCATTTTGGAGACGTTGCTTCCAATTTTGTGGGACTTTTACCCGACATTGAGATGAAATGACATCTCAAGCCCTGTCGCCCAATGAAACCGATAGAGTTTATTAGCATGGACGGTCCGCCTCGCACCCCGGTTCCTGGACAGGCTTAGATCCTCTAAGCGGTTTACCAGTACTAGTGTGCGGGCCGGATTCAGCTCTGCGTGGAAGCATCATGCAGCCCATATATTTCTTCAAGCCCCTATGGGCGGGGGCTTGACTTTCGGTTGAGTCTTTAAACCTAGGACCCGTCTCTGTATGACCTTACCTGTTGGTGGGACGAAACTAAAAGTAGAAGTAAAACAAAGATCAGGAATTGATACAATTAACTTACTCCATCCATAAAAGACACCAAAGGGAAAGAAATACAAACATTAAGCGACCAGACCATAATGGAAACCTAAACAAAGGAAGGCCATATGGACAGTTACTTTCCCACAAAATGGCCATATGGCCATCCAAAATTAAAAGACACAAGTGATACACACAGTAAGTAACAAACAACAACATAAATAAATCGCCACGGAAGAGCCGCCTTGGAACGGTCAGTTCTTATCCATTTTCCATGTATATGAGCCGGCGCACGACAAGTCTTCAAGACTCTGATCAGACTGCGCGGATGCGCATCAGAGTCTTCAATAGTTACACGTCTTATCAAATTACGTGATATCAATTTTGGACCAGTCTTCACTTGTTGCTCTTTGAATAGCCCAGAGAGATCGGAATGCTCACAGGAACAGCAAAGGCTCTGATCAGACTGCGCAGATCAGTTACCAAACGAGCGACAGCACATTTGCGTTCGTGATTCCTGTAAGTGCCTTTTCGCACGCAATAACGGCACGTGCTCACTTATGACGTAGTGTTTTAAAACAGCACGTGCTAACATGACAAATTGCGGTAAATCGTGGGAATCAGAGACAGCGCATGGAAAAAAGCTATCTGTCACATAAGAACATGCCGTTAGCTACCAAGAGCAGCTAGCTTAAGGTAGATAGGTGGGCCGGCCTCGGATGTTCAGTCTAATGCGCGTCTGACTGGTGATCAGCAGGACGCGGGTTCGATACCTGCTGGGGTCGGCAAAATTCTTTCGTGAAGTGCACCGTCCTTCGGATCGGGCCGTTAACTGGAGGCCCCCTGTGCAGGGAGAACCATCCCCTTTGCAGGTTAAAGATCCCTTCCGTAATTACATGATTACTGTGTAGGCTTTCATTCTGCAAAACCTGGAGTGTATGTTATATACACCTGCGGTAATGGTCAAGTGTGACCGACGCAGTATCAGTAGATAGATAGATAGATAGAAGATTGATCATGAAATCTTTTCTACCTTCCGCTGATTCAAGAAGGGCAGTTGTCAGATTCTGGCGAAAGAATGTGCACTTTACTGGTTAACCGCTTACGTATATGCCTGCCAAGGAAAATCTGACCGGCTCAAAAATAACCGAAAATAGTGTTCACTGGGCCGTTAAACTCCAATACAAACACTCTGTTAGTTGTTTGATTTGAGGTTTAACGTCCCCGTCAACACTGTAAAGGTAATTTTGGAGACATTGCTTCCAATTTTGTGGGACTTTACCCGACATCGAGATGAAATGACATCTCAAACCCTGCCGCCCAATGAAACCAACAGGGTTTATAAGCATGGGCGATCAGACTCGCACCGCTTTGCTGGGCAGGCTTAGACCCTCTAAGCGGTTTACCAGTACTCGTTTGCGTAAAAGCATCATGCAGCCCAACTATTTCTTTAAGCCCCGGTGGGCGGGGGCCGCCGATACAAACAAACAAGACAATAAGGTGAGTGATGTTTAATGGTGAAATAAGGAAACCAGCATCACGACAAAGCAATGACAGCACTGGCAGGTCGATTGTCTCCGAGTGTAACCTGGATGGACGCTAAGACTGTTTCGTTTAACCTTTAAATGCCGGTACTTTAAACAATGTAGACCTTGAACAGAGGCCCTTTATATGGCGTCTGACCTGGATCTACACTGCCATTTCAAGTCCAGATCGAATCTACAGGTAATCCTCTTTACACACCACTCTGGTCTCAATCGGATAAGAACAGGGTGGCGATAATAAACCGTTACCTGGCTTTCGTACAAATCAGTGACAGTCATTTGGACATTAGCAGTGTAAAGCTTCTGCGCTCCGTAACTTTTGGTCGACAACCGACTCAAAACTTTTGTTGTGCTTTAAGGTTAATAGTCAGCCAGCATAAGGAGGTACGGAAGAAATGGACCAGCCTCGATAAAAATTGCCGCCTAGTGAGTGAGCACTATTGCTGATCCAAGACTATAACTGGCCCATATGTGTCACTGGGATTGCGCTTGAAAAGTTCACAGTCAGACCGTCTCTCGCCAATACCAGTGGCGTAGCCAGAACCAAAATATTACACACAGCAAGGAAACTCTATGTAACAACATCTTTCTCCGAGATGGGATGCTACTACTCTTAAAGGAAAGAATTTGCTCCCGAAGGGCAAATATTTTTAACATGTGCATTACGCACATGTGTAAGACGTCTGATGGCGTTACGCCTATCATTCTCTGGAAGTCGCTGCACCCCTTCCATGGACGTTTTTTTTTTTTTTAGGTTACAAGCCAGCGCCGGATGAAAACACATCCAAGTGCCTGATCGAGTGTCTTTGATGATCACTCGAGCCTTACATTGTAAAGGGATAATGCAAAAGATAATCGAAAACTCGGCTGTGCATATTGATCTGAATCTATGCAGGTCGCTGAGCAAGCGAAGGCGCAGCTCAGAGTGCGCATCCATGCAGTCTGATCAGTATTCAGCCATGTAGCAAACTGAGATGAGCGAAAACACTTACCTTTGACAGTGCATCTGGGTCTTTGTGTGTAGCATAGGTTTCATGGTTAACTTTGTCTTGCGCTAGCTAATGTACGATCAGTGTTTTGTTTTAAAATAAGAGCTATCTGCAACGTAATTCCTCCATGCTGAACATGGCGACGGAGTTTTGCATTACAAATAGACCAAAAAGAGTCAGTTCTTTTTTCTTTTACCCCGCAAGTGAGGGTGGGGATACCGCATTATTTTATAAAGTTAAAGGGGTGTATAGGATTCATTGGGTGTGTCCACTGGCTAGAATATGGATGTGCGGTTGAGTTTATCTCTGTTATTATACCCGCTTTTGTTTTGCATAAAAAAGGGTATATTATTTTCTTCACAGCTGTCCGTCCTTCTTTCCGTCAGTTACAATCAGAATGCAACTTCTTTTTTTTATTTCGTGGCCTATGGTGACCAAACTTTGTATACATATTGCTTCGGACGGCGTATTCAAAGTTTTATCTGACCCACTGGAGTCATGAGGGTAGTCATAGGTCGAATTTCAAGACACTGCTTGTGAATGCAACTACTTTATTATTCCTTGACCTATGGTGACCAAACTTGATACACATATTGCATAGGGACTGCAGATGTATCCAAATTTTGATCTCTCCCACCCCACCCCCGGTCATGGGTTGCGATCAAAGGTCAAATAATTTTTTAAGGGTTTTGTCATTATATAGAAGCGGGTATTTTGCGATGGTGCAACAAAACTTGCACGGCCAGCTGTCTATCCAGTGTAGATCAGCCGGCCTGTCTGGTCTGCGCAGTCTGAGAAGCTTTTCCATTTTGTAGGCATCTGACCAGTAGCTGCACGGTTTAAAAAAAACGGGTACTGTGCACGCATGCGTCATGCTACAAATTACGTTAAATGTATAATTGTGATGGACATTATTATAAATAATGGCGGGCGGTGCACTTCATTTGGTCAAATGTAGATTTCGTTCGAATACAACATTTGGTTGAAAAAAAAAAAACAACTTTAAATTGGACTATTGGTCGAAATTTTGGTTTAGAAATGCGACACTTGGTCGATTTTATTTAACCATGATCTGCTTATCCCGACCGGTTGTTATTGACTCACTTGATTATTTTTAAAACCTTTTACGGCCCTTTCAAGATTATTTCACTCATATCGAGCCGATCGTTAATCAGAGGTGGGCGAAAACCGGAGTACCCGGAGAAAAACTACCTGACCTTCCGTTACAGAACTTGGCGTCTTACATGTGACCCGAGCAGGGCTCGAACCACAGCGGTGAGAGACCTAATGATCAAGAGTCAGCGCTCTTAACCACTAGGCCATGGAGTCCTGTTTTTAAAACAATAGGTCGGTCATAATATAATGACCTGAGCGTTATGTTTTCCAGCAGTTCTGATTTATTGGGTTCTTAAATGTATTTATTTATTTGAAATACATTAAGGAGAAGACAATTAGTGGTCAATTAATAAGAACAAATACATTTGCATAGAAGGGGAACAAGCATAGAACCCTGGGTGACGCCAACATAGACTTTGTGTCCAGGTTGTTCCGTAACACCTCAATGGACTTATGATTTAAACAAAATTATGCGCAATAGGGTGATTTGGGGTAAATTACTTTCGTTTCAGCTTCTTTCAGTTTTGACGGCAAAATGTTAATTTGACGCTTTTTTTTATTTTTTTTTGTGACGAAAATCGACCAAATATTGGTTCAACTGAAGGTACCATTCCAACGAAAAATACATTCGACCAAGTGGTTTTCAATGAAATGTCATAGAAGCAAATAATTGAATCGCCCCGTTAAACAAGAAGCAAACTCATAAGTTTCAGCCAGCGCCAGCCAAATACAATAAGTTTGGCACGACCGGCAAAGACACTCAGATCGGAGCCTGACCAGTGTTGATCAGCCTGCACAGCCGCGCATCTGATCAGCGTATTAATGTTGTCAGATTAGGATCTGAACTGTTTACGTTACAGGTATGCTATAAGTTATCGCTACGATGAGAAAACACTACAAAAAATGGTATCGCCTCGCTAACTGTAGTTTGAGCCAGCACATGGTAATAAGACCTACACGAGCAGTAAAGACCTCAAGCCTGTGTACCCGCTCGATCTGATCTGAACCAGCCTGTGCATTCGCACAGTAAAACCTTCAGCATCTGGCGAATCAAAAGAGGGAAATGAAAGCTCAGGCCATTTCAGGTGGATGTAATCATGGGTCATAGCAATGTTAATGACATTTTGCAGGTCTGGTCATGCACTGCCTCTTTGGAAATTTTACGTCGACAATTTTGCTGTAAGATTCACAGGGAACGCCCCTATATGGCTAAATAATCCTTGATGGCGACGTGAAAACTACTCAATTTAAATTCAAGGAATAAAAATGGTGTATGTTCAGTGCACATATAGGATTCTCCGACCTAAACGTTGCAATAAATAACGTGATAAGAGCGGTTTCAAATCTATTCAATAAAAACATGTAGAACCACACACGAATACAAAACTTTGAAAGATAAATGTGAGGTTATTGATTGTTTGTGGATGATTTTGTGTCATCTCCCTGAGAAAGGGAGAAAACAGATGGAAGAGATAGCAGTGGAGATGCAGGTGAAAGACAGAGGAGGAAAATGAACGAAAGTGTAAAAAAAAGAAGAAAAAAGCTGAGATGAAAGAAAACAATTTCATTTAGAAATCAATGCCCGAATTCATATTTAACAAAGAATCTATATTGATGCACAATAGATCTTCTTAATTGGCAGTTCTCAGTAAATAATTGGCCAGGCTTTTATAGAACATTGTTAAACATAAACAGATATGTGATTATTTATAATTGCAATTTAATCCAATTGTACATCAATTTTCAACAGACATAATTAGTCTGATGAGGACAAAAAAAAAAGAAACAGCCATCAAAATAATGGTGTTTGTTGCACTCTATCAACTAGTGAAAATCTTGCATCGGCTTAATAATAAAGATCGATTAATTTGCTACACAAGTAGCTGTTTTCCCGTGTCATGCGGGGATTTTCCGTGGAATTTTCACGTGAAGTTTTAATCGTCCACGCGTGATATTGGGGAAGGCTATCGGTTCACGCGTGAAGTAAGACATGCAAGCGCGGATTTTGCGCGAATTTTGCGGGGATTTTGCGTGGTTCATGCATGGAAGTTAATCCTTTCCACGCATTTCCACGCATCATGCGTGTGCGCGAACCATCGAGGCTTCGCGGCAACTGTACTGTATCTGTCCGAATGCATACAATAACTACGGTATTTAATATAAAACCTAGAATACAAATTCCTTTTGCAGTGAAACATCAATTATGCAAAAGCAACAGCTTGACATGGGAATTCCACTTTTTACTGTTCAAAAGAAAATCATTAGTTGATCTTTTATTCTTCATTTTATTGGCTTGCATAGCTTATAGCTTGAAATGGAATTAATTGGAATGTACACGAGACACTTTTCTCAATATCAAGGGCTGCTCGTAGGAAAGATGATTTAGTCTTTAGCCCGTTATCTGGGCCTGCTGAACATGACGACCCCTACCTTTGCAAACAATTTAGATTCAGATCAGATGGCTTCTATAGAAGCCATCTGATCTGGATCTACACTGTTTGCCATACAATTTGTGTTTGCACACATACATGTACATTATTGTCATTATATCAGGTAACTTGATTGGCCAATACTCAAAAATTGGTGTGGCAAATTAATGTATTCTGCAGGATAAGGGTTAAAGTGAAGATATTCCCTTTAGTGAAGAATTCACTCCCCCACTGTTCTTGTTGCTCCAAGGCTGTTATTAAAGGGGAAAAAAATAACGCTCAAGGGGAATGGATACACCTTCAGGGGAGGCAACTGCTGCAAAAGTATTTTTGTCTCCCATGTCAATAAGGGTCAACTCTTAAAGGAAAAAAATAGCTTCTTTGGAGCAAATTCTTTCCGTTAAGATTAGACACCTTTTTCTTATAGAAAAATGAACAGGAAATCCCGAAAGTTGTCTCAATTTCAAAAATGGTGGGAAAATCTGCCAGGTGTTCCCATTCCCCTTGAAAGGAAGATTATGATCAAATTGGGACCCATTGCGGCCATCCATATAGTAAATACATGGTTAGTGTCTTTAATAATAAAATTTAATCGGTGAGCCTTAGACAATTTTATAGGGGCGAGCTTTAGCGAGCCCCTATAAAATTGTCGGGGCAAACCGACTATATTTTATTATTAAAGACACTAATCATGTACATGTATTTAGTTTATACCGCAATTCAAAACAATCAATGGGTTTTGCAGTAATATAGCAAGTTTAAGCAAAAGGGACAGCAGACAGAGTGGCATGTTTAGACGACATTAATTGCGATGGCGTGCACACGTAGTCTAACGTGACTTCAACGAGTGCAAAGTTTCTGACATCACCGCGCCACAAAGACAGAGGAAATAACATGGACGCTCGAATAAAAGTTTCTCAGTGCTTTACTTTCTGTATGAAAATCTGCCAATAAATAGTTTATTTAAGCTTAAAAATATTTTTGAGGTTGAGACACAACTGCCCGAGCAGTGCGCAGTTATTCCAACGGGCCATTCAAACCAGGAAAGGCCGAGAAGGTAAGAATTTAGCAAAAATTTCTGAAAACCTGTTTAAATAAATATTGTAAAGATTTTAACTTGCAGTTTCGTTGTTTTCCCAGTATAAAAGGTTGCATGTTATTGTTTACACTTGTAAATTAGTGACCTGAAAAGTAGGTCCGGTCTATAAACGGTCACTAGACGTATTATAGGTAAGTAGAAGGTATTATAGGTCACTACCGATTATAGCGTGCAGTTATTCGACCCCCTTTATTAGGTCACTAGAACGCATGGTTGCGGTATAAAACATTATCTTCCAGTTTATGTATAGCATTTTGAAATCAAGAGGTGTTAGCAGCTGGGTGTTAGAATGACTTATTTTTAGAAAATTAGTTAGAAAATGATTTAACCTTGTGTGAGCAGTGATAAACATGCTGCATCTGATCCTGGCCTGCACTGTTTCACTTTGCCAGTGTCATGTCATATGGCTGGGAAGATCAGTTGTCACCCGATATGAAACAAATGTATGTATCATGATACAGGCAATCATTTGATTGGTAGTCAGAAATGGTTGTGGCAAAAATAATTTATTCAGCAGCACAAGGGTTAATAAGAATATTTGTAAATCTCTAATGATTTTAGTAAAATACTTATTGGGTCCATTGTAATTCGATCCAAATTTACTAAGCACAAAACCTGTCCAGTGATCTGTGTAAAGCCTGTCTCACACAGAACACGCGGCTTATACGGTTGGCCACCCATGTAAACCGTACATACAACCGAACCAACCATGGCCTTATCCGAGTTACACTCGGGCCATTCGAGTGTATCCGTGAGAGCCGTGTATGATTTTTAAAACTTTAAAAAAAACTGGCACGGGTGCAATGTCCGTGTATGATCGTATTAGGGATCGTACAAGACCGTGAATGACCGTGTGAGGCCGTATATACAACCGCACATGAAACCTCCATGAGTGAGCTCAACCGTGTCAATATCATATATAAATCGTATTGAATGGTGTGAAACCGTTCCCAAGTCCAACACCCGGATTAACACTCGAATGTCACACGATCACCGTACGATTCACACGAGTGTACACACGGTTTTATATGATCCCCATACAGCCAATACGGTTTCATACGATCGCCATACGACCAATACGGTTCAAGCAGGAATTATACATGGTCAAGTACGACCAGACACAGTCTCTACGTCTGTACAAAGCTCATGTATGATCATACAGCACTCGAACACAACAGAAAACACAACTACCTGCTGCCACCTTGAAACAACAGAGTACTTGCTACATAATGCCTCCAAAGAAGAAGAAGGTCCCCAAAAGAACACATTGTGTCCTCTCTGTTTAGTTCATGTAACAGAGTATCATATTGACCAAACATGACCCTTCTTTTGAGCCATTCTCTTGTCCAAACTTGCCTCCCTCTTCTTCTCCTTCTATTGGCTTGTTCTTGTCTCCCCTCACACCTTCTGGCCAAAATAATCTCAATGTCTATCAGTCTTATCATGATTTCTAATTCCCTTATTCTGTCATCTGCCATTTTGATAACTTCTCTGTTGAAACTTCGAAAATGTATGAAGCCAAGCCATCAAAATGAGTCAATTAAGTAATCATGTTAGTTAATTTATTTACTTCAGACATTTAACCTTTAACCTGCTGAATATTCAATTGAGCCACACTCATTTCTGACTTTGAACCAATCAGATTACTTGATGCAGCTTATTTCTACATATTCATAAACTGAATGTCAAACTGTGTAGATCCTGATCAGATGGCTTCTTCAGAAGCCATCTGATCTGGATCTACACTGTTTGCAAAGATAGGGCTTGTCGCCTACAGCAGGGTAAAGGTTAAAACAGTTTTGTTTGTTTGATTTGAGGTTTAACATCCCTGTCAACACTGTATAGGTCATTTTGGAGACTCTGCTTCCAATTTCGTGGGACTTTTACCCGACATTGAGATGAAATGACATCCTCAAGCCCTGTCGCCCAATGAAACCAATAAGGTTTATAAGCATGAACGATCCGTCTCTCATCGCTTTGCCTGGGCAGGCTTAGATCCTCTCAGCGGTAACCAGCACTCGTGTGTGGGTCAGTTTGCAGCAGGAAGCATCATGCAGCCCATCTATTTCTTCAAGCCCCGATTGGTGGGGGCTGTATCTAACACTGTAAGTATGCTAATATTTTTACTGAAAAAAATATGAGCAGCCATTTTACTTTAGCATCACTGCATTAAATTATGATGGTGGCTTTCATAGGTCCAGAAGTAAAATATTAAGATGGAAATTTGTGATTTTTTTTTTCTATTTTTTGCACAGAACATAGATTGTGGATGCTCATTAAGAAACACCTCACTGAGGTGGTTCTAATGAGTACTCACAATCTATGTTTTTGAGCAATAATAAGGAAAATAATGTTCCCATGTAAACCCCATTTTTCTCTTTATAAAGTGAGGTATATAGGGATCTTCATTTCACGGACTTGTTAACGTGGTGTGATATTGTACTTACTGGAGCATGCTACAGATTAGAAATGATTGAAATCAACCTTCAGGCTGCAGAAATATAAATGCTGTCAGACATGAAAGGTCGGACCTTTCATCTCAATGTCGGGTAAAAGTCCCACAAAATTGGAAGCAACATCTCCAAAATGACCTAAATAGTATAAACCTCGAATCAAACAAACAAAATTGGTCAAATCATACTTGAGACTGCATTTTTGGTTCATGCTTCATGAAACTTGCCAAGAATGATTGCCTTTATAAAATCTTAAATATGGGTCATGTGGGATCAAAAACAAGGTGATGAATTGACTCAGGTGAGCGATACAGGACCATCATGGTCCTCTTGTTTCTAATTTTTGCACCCAACATAGATTGTGGATGCTCATTAAGAAACACCTCACTGAGGTGGTTCTAATGAGTACTCACAATCTATGTTTTTGAGCAGTAATAAGGAAAATAATGTTCCCATGTAAACCCCATTTTTCTCTTTATAAAGTGAGGTATATGGGGTCTTCATTTCACGAACTTGTTAACGTGATGAGATATTGCACTTACTGCAACATATAACATTTTACCAGTAACAAGCTCGTTAGGCAATATTTTGAACAACTGGGCTCAGTTGATCATATTTTTGCTGAAAAAAAAATGTGAGTAGCGCTGATACTTGCTTAACCCTTGTCCTGCTGAATATTTTAATCTACCACGCCCACTACCGATTATCAGCCAGTCAGATTACTTGATGCAAACTATTGCAACAAATCCACAGTCTGAATGACAAACAATGTAGATCCTGATCAGATGGCTTCTTCAGAAGCCATCATTCTGATCTGGATCTACATTGTTTGAAAGATAAGACATATCCGGGCTCAGCAGGACAAGGGTTTACATTTTGACAAATGAAGACATTGTAAAGCCAACTGATTGCTTTGAAAAACTTTGCCTGTACTGTATCTTTGGTGGCAGAAGTTGACTTCTCAGTATGGTGTGAGTGAGGCTTGAGCCACCTTAGGAAAACACGCCTGTACAAATACATTGTAAACTTTACCGCCGAAAAAAGAAAATTTTAAGATGAAGTAATGTGATATTTTTCTTATTTCTGCTCAAAATATAGATTGTAGGTACTCATTAGGCGGTTCTAATGAGTACCCACTTGTAGGTACTTGTTAGGTGACTCTAACGAGTACCCACAATGTACATTTTAGAGCAAAAATAAGAAAAATAAGGTTTACCCCTATAAACCCCAGTTTTACTGTATAAAAGTAGCATTCAGTGGGGTCAAAATTATATAGGCTTGTTTTCATAATGCAACAGCTAATGGCTAATTCAAACTCATTCTTCAGTCTCCGTGGAGTGTGTCCAGTAGCACCAGAATCTTATAACAAAATGTAAGGGTTTCCTTAGTGTTGTATTTCTATGTTTAACTTGAAAAGATGTTGTGTTCACTCATACCACATCATTGAGGCGATTCTAATGAGTACACACTACAATCCTTTTATTTTTAAGGAGAATGGGAGCACCTTCAAGGGAGGCAACTCCTGAACAAGTATTTTTGTCTCCCATACCAATAGGGGTCAACTCTTAAAGGAGCAAATTCTTTCCTTTAATAGTAGACCCCTTTTTCCATGGGACAGAGCTTACAGAAAGGTGAACAGGAAGTCCCGAAAGTTGTCTCCCTTTGAAAAATGGCAGAAAAATCTGCCAGGTGTTCTCATTCCCCTTAAGAAGACATCTGTAAAACATCACCATTATGCCTCTTAACTTGTGTTTAGCTTCACCCTCACTGGTTCAAACTTATCATTCTTGAACACCAGACAAGGAAATCCGTGATTTTACCCTGGGATAGAAATTTATGTTCTGACCCTGGTGTTCCGACCCAGGCAACTAACATAAATGCGCTTCAATTCTATTCAACTGCCGGAACTACTTTCGCACTACTTTTATTTTGTAAACAATATACATGTGCGAGCTGTCAAAACTAACCGGATGTGTTGTGCAAGAAAAAGAATCCAATATGGGATTCTGTTGTAGATGGGTGTTTCCAACCCTCGGGATGACCGTGCTGAGTGGAACCTCGGCATAGCCTCGGTTCCGCTCAGCACGGTCATCCCGAGGGTTGGAAACACCCATCTACAACAGAACCCCATATCAGATTCTTATATTATAACCCCTGACTAGAAAAAATTTCCATAGTCCGACAGGTGTTTGAGCCGTTGAAGTTTGACTGTATAATGGTACTCAAATGTTTGAATTTCAGAGTGACCCCTGATGAGACACAGATGAACAAAGATGGGAGGCTGTTACTCTAAGACAGGCCATGAAGTAGACTCAGCATTCAAAGAAAACAGAAAGCCTCTGGACAAGCATAAATCAAAGAACTCTTTTAAGAACGGAAGTGTTAAGACTAAGTATGGGCTAGAATTTCCTAACAATCCTGGAGTTGTTCAGAATGATCTCAGTGATACTGTGTATACAGAGGATAGTCATACTTGCCATGCAGTGGAAGACTGCATAAACAAAAGTCAACAGACTAGTCTTGATCTTCTTGTGAAGGATGCTAATAAGAATATTGAGTCATTGACTAATATCAGAAAGAATAGTAGTACTTTGTGTAATTCAGATAATTTTGAGGCCAGTACTACTAAGAGTAGTAAAAGTACATTGTATAATTCAGAAAATTTGGATGTCTGTGATGGGAAAGTTGTGACTTCAGACAGTGGGATAGTTGTTGAAAATACAGATCATTTTGAAAATGCCTTACGAACTGAAAAATGTGAAGGAAATGAGTTAACTGATCTGCAGAGTGAAACTGTTCCAAACCGACCAAACTCCTTACCTCTTCCTCTCAATTTGGAACCTATTCATTCATGTACTTGTTCAAGTTCAGAATTACATAGTACAACTTCAAACAGATCTCAAACAGAACATTCCACTGGTAGTCTTGGTTACAATGGTGAGTGTCTAGGTCATTTATTATCAGCAGGGTTACATATGAACAGAAGCTCAGAAACTTTGATTTTAAAGTCCAGTTTAAAGAAAGATAAGGGTAATTTTAAGAAGAAAAATAGCCGGTTGTCATGGAAATCTGCTGATAGTTTAGATCTTCCGGATGCCATGGCAACCAGTATGGATAGAACCAAGAGTTTAGCATCAAGTATATTTGGTTTTGCAGATGAAATGAATTTAAATGCTCCACTTGCTACCTTTGATTCTGTTGATTTTGCAGTAGGGAACAGCTATGATTTTTCTAAGCTAAACCGCTCAAGCAATTGTGTTGAATATTGTTCCGATACCTTTCATTTTAAATTTGATTTTTCTGGAATAGAAGGTGATAAAAGAAGATCTGTGACATCAGTGGACAGGTCAATAGGAGAGTCATCTACAGATCTGGATAAGATCAAATTAGCGATTCGGCAGTCTTCAGTGTCAACACCTATTGAAGAAAGGTAAGATCTCGGCATGGTAAGAAAACAATGTATATCAGAATTCATGATAAGTATAAGGGGGTGATCATTTCATGGACATGTTCACATGATGGCATTTTGAGGCTGTTAAGTGAATATTAACATGTATATATGTAGGTAACATTGAATAAAAAAGGAAGTGGCTGTTGACAGCAGGTTGTTGATAGCGAATTTTCGCTATCGAAGCCATCTGTCAGTAGCGATCGCCATAAAAAAATAAAATACCATATTGTAATATGGTCATGCTACTACTTTATATGCAGACAAAAATATGCTTATTTCAAACACAACTGGTAGACCCTTTGGACCTCTGATTATTTTGAGTTCTGATGTGCCTAAGTTTATATTTCCCTATTTTCTCACTGTCTACCTTCACAAGGCTTAGGTGGCTAGCAGTTCATCATGTGCACTTGCAAAATTACAACTAACCAGTTTCGTGCCTTACTTCAGTACACTGACAGAACAGACTTTCATAACTATACAACTGTATACTGTACATACAGTATACCAAAACTGCAAGATCACATTAACCCTTTTTGTACCAAATGGAATCTTCCTCATATTTAGCAGGAGTCCATTTCAAAATTTAGGGGTGTCAGGTTGTGTTTTCATCAAAATTTATTTGGAAAAATACTGAACTTTTAGCAAACAGCGGAGACCCTGATCAGACGCCGCATTCTGCAGCGTCTGATCTGGGCCTGCACTGTTTGCCAGGATACCAGTTTTGGGGTTTCCGGTACAAAATGGGTTGAAGTGGTGGGATACAAGCTACATTCCTTCACATGTGTGAGGTGATGTTTTGGCTTGTATGATACAGTTATGTGACAAATGTGAATATTTCATTGCTTCAAAGCGAGTATATATTTCTGGTAAAAATTTGTTATATTTTTCTTATTTCTGTAACCAGCATAGATTGTGGATGCTCATTAGAACCGCCTTTGTGAGGCGGTACTAATGAGTACATAGATCTTATGTTTTAGAGCAGAAATTTTTTAATTTTGATCAGCACATCTGGCGAGAAAGTTGTAGAGGAGGAGCTCCACCAACTTCTCAAAAACGTTCCATGCCTCTAAGTTGTATGAGCAGAGCTATAATCAGATGGAGATTTCTGCGATTTTGAGTTTGAACAAAATTTTCTGTTTCCACAAGTCCCGCCTTCGTGGTGTGGTTTGAAGATTTGTCGGTTGTTCAGTACTTGACTGAAGGATAATTATGTGGGCCATTCCAGTATTCCTGCATGTTTACAATGTACACGATTGAGGGTGAAACAAAGTCACAAGGACTGGTGTAGTATTTTAATATTTTTTCAGCCATTTTAATCAAAGGCGAATGATCCATATTGTCTTTTCTAATGGTTTGCCGACTAAAACCACATTGTCATGTTTTTGGCTGTCTACACTTTAATACTTGTACACTTTGTTGGCTGCACGGTATTTATCCTTTCAAATAGGTTAAGCATGTGTTTACATTTCGATAGTATGAGTGACAGAATTGGACAATCGAAAAAATTTTAAAAATTGTAAAAAAAACTTCTGACTGGCAAAACTATATACAATTCTGGAGGCTGACTCCTTTGTGAGAAATTGGCAGAGCTTCTCTTCAACTTTCTCACTGAATGTGTTGATCAAAAACAAAAATAAAGAAGTTATAATCGAAAAATGCGGCAAAAAAGATAAACAACTTTAGATAGCTGAGGTTAGGAGCTGCAGGCAGTAACATTTTTTCAGCAAAAATCCAATGTGCTGATATCGCAAGGCCAGACAAATCCAAGTTTAGAACCACAACTTGCCCAGCAGTCCACAGCATCTTGAAAATAGCTAGGAATCACAATATTCCTTGTATCATGTATATATTCTATACATTTTTCTGGGCTAGTGAAATAAAAATCACTTGCCCAGCCAAAATTTGGACTTGTCCCAGGCAGCTGGGCAATGGATTTGTCAGGCCCTGTATTTTACTTCCTACAACAGTAAATGAGTTACATGTACCGCTAATGTGTTTATTTGATTTAAACAATATTTTATTCAAACTTAAGAGATAAGCAACACAAATACATGTACATAGATACGGAATATATGAGGATCTGAAAGGAAACCTATGGCTCATAGTGTTCATTTCCTCGTAATACCATAAATTCACAACAATCAAATTTTCTGAGTGTGACAACATGAATAACTAGTTCATAGCATTTTATCGTATATCAGATGAGTTTATTTAGCTATCAAAACTTTGAACAACAGAGCCCAGAATTATTTATGCCATATACTGTATTTACCCTAAATATTCGGACACCTCAAAACCCTACCATACTTGTTCTAAAGTTTGAACAAGTATAATTTGTTACCCGATGTTGTGTCTAAAAATAGCTGTCTGGGAGGCGATCAGTGTAGACACTGATGAGATGCCGCCTTCTGGGGCAGCTCATCTGGATTTACACAGTTTTGTTCAGTCGTATCTGTTGGAATACATATGGTAATTCTGAGGTATGCATAAATACGGTACTATATTTGATTTATTTGAAGTTTAGTGTCCCCGTCAACACTGAATAGGTCATTTGGGATGCTTCTAATTTTTTGGGACGTTTACCCAACGTTGAGATGAAATGACATACCAAGCCCTATCACCCAATGAAACCAATAGGGTTTAGAAGCATGAACGGGCCGACTTGCACCGCTTTGCCTTGGCAGGCTTAGATCCTCTTTAGAAGCGGTTTACCAGTACTTGTGTGCGGTCGGTTTCAGCTCTGCGTGGAAGCATCATGCAGCCCATCTATTTCTTCAAGCCCCAACGGGCAGGGGCAACGGTACTATATGCATAGCTCAGTTTGTACATAGATTTTGTGCTTACATTTATGCAGATATCTGTTACTTTTAATTTGATAACATTTAAAAGAAAGATTGGTTTTCATTAAGAGTTTAAGTTAATACTGCCCAGCTTTTTGCTGTGTTGGTTTTTAATTATGTTTCTATTAAATTTTAGTTTGATTGAGTTAATTTCCTTTTAACCCTAATTCTGCTGTTCACCACAACTCCTACCTTTGCAAACTGTGTAGATCCAGATCAAATTAGGATCTACACTGTTTGTCATTTAGTCTGCAAATTTGAATGAATGAATTACATCAAGTAATTTGATTGGTTGAAAGTAAATTGGTGTGGCTAAATTAATTCATGCAGTGAGATAAGGGTTAACATAGCGTCATAGCATCAGGTAACGAGTGTTTGCGATATGTGAAGAACTGTCTGACAAAGTCAGGTAAAAAACTGTTTAGTCCGGTGAAAGTATCCAGAATTTTTTTTCAGTATTTTATCAATTTTATTTCAATAATCAGTTTTGGTCCTTCAACATGACTCTCTGAATCAGGAGGCATAACAAAGATAATTAATCCTTATCAACCCCTACTTTTGCAAACAGTGTAGATCCAGATCAGATAGCTTCTTCAGAAGCCATCTGATCTGGATCTACACTGTTGGTCATGCAGTTTGTGAAATGAACAAAATATATCAAGTAATCTGATTGGTTCAAAGTCAGAAATTGGTGTAGCTAAATTAATTTATCAGTGGGATAAGTGTTAAGAGTAAACTTCCTTTTTCCTTATTAGAAACACATGTTGTGGGTACTCGTTAGAATCACCTCATGAGGTGATTCTAACGAGTACCCACAACATATACTTTTATGGAAAACTAAGAAAAAATATCCGTATTCTTACTGGAGCTATGAACATGTAGATTACATTGTATGTCAGTGTATAAATCATATTTGACGTGTTAACATACAACTTAATTAAAGAATAATACTTTTTTGTGGGTTTTGTGTTAGCATTGATTATTAATTTTGGTTACTTTACTAAAGCATTTGGTATTTTATAAAGATTGACACTTAACATTTAGTTCATTTTTGAGAATTTGGTTTTATTTGCTTGGCTACATATAGTAATGCATGATGCATGCATTTTGCCTGCCATGTTTCAGTTACCATATCATTTTGTACATGAGTTATGCTGTTTTATGCTTCCTGCCTGCCCTTTATCTTTTGTGTTCAGTTGAGATGATTTTATTTATTTTTTTACATTATTGTTTCCACAAAGTTCAAGACTGATCAATTCAACATTGAGTTAGTGTAAGTCAACTGCTACATAAATTCCTTGAGCAGACAACAACCTGATTTTTTATACCCCCGGCATACGAAGTATGCAATGGGGGTATATAGTTTTTGTCTTTTCCGTCTGTCTGTCTGTCTGTCCGTAAACAATTATTTTGTGTCAAAGATATCTCAGGAACTGCTTCACATAGAAACTTGTATTTTGCACACATGATCAGTATGACTACTTGTATTGTGGGAAAGAAAATAAGGGCCAAGGGGTCAGGCCTTTTAGAGTTATTTCCCTTTGTAGTTCTTGCTGTTTAATAGTGTATATTTTTATTTTGTGTCAAAGATTTCTCAATAACTACTGTACATAGAAACTTGAAATTTTGCAAACATGATCAGTATGACTAGTTGTATTGTGGGAAAGAAAATAAGGGCCAAGGGGTCAGGCCTTTTAGAGTTATTTCCCTTTGTAGTTCTTGTTTCAGCTGAGGTGATGGCACTGGCGGGGGGTATACGTGCCCCACTGGGCACTTTTGTCTAGTTTAAAATATTTTTCTTAATAAATAAAGCTTGCCATTACATGTGAGCATTGAGCCTAAGGCTGCCATGATTAATTGTATAATCGATTAATCGATCCATAAATTCAACAAAAATGATTATCATTTCTGATTTGCTTTTAATCTATTACTTGATAGGTACAATTTAGTACCCAACGTTATGCCTAAAATAGCTGGATGAGTGGCAAACAGTGCAGACCCTGATGAGAAGCCGCATTATGCGGCGTCTCATCTGGGTCTACACTGTTTGCTCAGGCCTGTCTGTTCAAATATACATATGGTAAAGTGCAACATATGGTAAGAGTCATGCTCAGACAGAAAGCCAGACAGGTAGAATAATGACAAAAATCTTAGCCATTACTAATCGATTATCGATCGCAATGACAGGACTGATAATCGATTATCTTTTCAGCTCCGATTAGCCAGCCCTAATTGAGCCCTTAGCTAACCTTACAGTGCATAACAAAGACTCAGATCAAACTGCATGGATGCACATGGGCATACATGTACAATGTAAATTGTAGGAAATGCTTCGCCCCAGCTCATATGATAAACCCACTGAGGCACATATGAGATGATCATGTGTAAAATCCTCTGTTTTCATTATAACCATCACTGGTAGTTTTGTGATGCAAACTGTCATGTTTACCTTATTTTTGCTCTAAACATAAACTGTAGGTGCTCATTATCAGGTTTACAGAATTTTTTATTTCATGAACTTGTTTGGTGAAGGTCACGTCTATTCTATTCATTCATCATGTGAACAAGTCCTTGAAATGAACATCCCTCTAAACCCCACTTTATATAGAGGAACTTAGGGTTTATTGGGGTATATAAATTATTTTTCTTATTTCTGCTCCAAGACATAGGTTGTGGATGGGTACTCATTAGAACCGCCCCCACAACCTATGTCTGCAGTATAAATAAGAAAAATATCACAGACTTTCACCGCCGGCTTCGGTAGCTCAGTCAGATGCTCATCTGACTGACGATCAGGAGGACGCGGGTTCGATACCTGCCGGGGTCGGCAACACTATTCATGGAGATTGGTCATGAAATCTTTTCTACGGTCATTCTCTCCCTTCCACTGATTCAAGAAGGGCAGTTGTCAGTTTCTAGCGAAAGAATGTACGCTGTACTGGATAACCCCTTACGTATAAGCCTGCCCAGGAAAAGTGTGGATAGGTAAAGTTACTGGCTCAAAAATGACCTAAATAGTGTTGACTGGGCCACTGACCCATTTGGTACCAGAAACCCCTAAAGGGGTACTTGGCAAACAGTGCAGGCCCAGATCAGACACCTCAGAATGCGGCGTCTGATCAGGGCCTACACTGTTTGCAAAATGTGCAGCCATTTTCCTAATAAATTTTGAAAAATAAAAAAACAACCTGACACCCCTAAATTTTGAAATGGACTCCTGCTATATATAAAGAGGAAGATTCCATTTGGTACAAAAAGGGTTAAACACCAATACAAACAAACAAACAGACTTAAACACCAATACAAACAAACAAACAGGTTTGATCAGTCAGATTTACCCCCTAGAACTTCAGTTAAATAACGCAAATTCTTCTGATACCGAGGCCCCGTTTTTTTATTTAACAGGGTTAAACACCAATACAAACAAACAAACAGGTTTGATCAGTCAGATTTACCCCCTAGAACTTCAGTTAAATATAGCAAATTCTTCTGATACCGAGGCCCTGTTTTTGGATTTACATCTATCTATTGTAGATGGATTTGTTTCGTGCAAAATTTATGATAAACGCGATGACTTTGATTTTGAGATTGTAAATTTTCCTTTTTTGGATGGTGATGTTCCTCGTCCGCCATCCTATGGCGTTTATATTTCGCAATTAATTCGATTTGCTAGAGTGTGTAGTCATGTAACTGACTTCAACACTTGTAATAAATTATTAATGGCTAAACTCCTTAATCAGGGTTATCGGTACCATAAACTACGCAAAGCCTTTTCAAAATTTTATAGACGCCATTCTGATTTAATTTCAAATTTCAATATTGGACTTAAATCTCTTCTGCAACAAGGTCTATCGGAACCCGAATTTTATGGTGACTTAGTATATAAATTCAGAAAAATATATAACCGCAATGACTTCAGCACCCAATTTCGTAAAATCATTCTTCGATATAAAAAGATTGGGTACAACATGGATATTATACGACAGACTGCATGCATGGTAGTTAACCCAATCACGGTTGGCAACTTTGCTTCCCTCTTTAATTGCACGCCGGTGGGTCAGGCCTCAGATTCTATGACGGCTCCAACGTAAAGGCTTATTGAGAATTAGAGAGATCTAATTCAAGGTAATGTTGGTTGGTGCCTGATGCTCTGTCTCTGGTCGGGCCCATCGGAGTCTAACTGTTGGTTTTCTTTTGCTCCAGCATTTCAGTGGTTTCTTGCTGTCGAGTCCTCACTGTTGTCTCACCTCTGTGGTTCTTTGATTTTTGTATTCAAGGAGATGTTGCACTGATGAGTTAGGAGGCCTTCATGCGGACTGAACAAATTATTTGTCTAAATCGCTACGGAAGTAAGGGCGAGGATTGTGGCCACGTAAAATCGATTTAAGCCCCCCAGTGGAAATCTTCCACTGACCGTTCCAAGGCGGTTCTTCTGTGGCGATTTATTTATGTTGTTGTCTGTTACCTACTGTGTGTATCACTTGTGTCTTTTGATTTTGGATGGCCATATGGCCATTTTGGGGGAAAGTAACTGTCCTTATGGCCTTCCTTTGTTTAGGTTTCCATTATGGTCTGGTCGTTTAATGTTTTTATTTCTTTCCCTTTGGTGTCTTTTATGGGTGGAGTAAGTTAATTGTATCAACTCCTTATCTTTGTTTTACTTCTACTTTCATCAGAAAAGTAGTCTCTTCTGGAGATGTAAAAAATGCACTATGTCGCATGGGAGTGTTATCCTAATGAATACCTGTGCAAACCCCAAAATTGAAAGGAAAATATTTATAAAAAAAGATCATCTTAATCAGGCTAGGTCTAGAGATATAAAAGTTGCCATTATAGCACGTTGGCGCGTTATTGAAATGATGACCATCTTTTTGCCTAATGTAAGGAAAATTACATTTTTCCCATGCAGATGAGTCTGTGTCTGTTAGTCCAATCTTTGTCAACATTGATTGACTCACGATGGATCTACTTGCACTCTTAACTCATAACCTGCTGAACATTTGCAAACAGTGTAGATCCAGATCAGATGGCTTCTGAATGATCAGGATCTGCACTGTTTAAATCATCAAGCAGTTTGTCAATTGAACAAATACATAATATCAAGTAATTTGATTGGTGGATAGTCAGAAATGGTTGTGGCTAAATTTGTTTATTCAGCAGGATAAGGGTTTACCCTTAAACTGCCATTTGCAGGTGTCATTATATATATTTTGTTTTTTCATTGTTTCTTTTTTTTGAGAAAATAAGGCTTGACATTACAATAGTGTATATTATCTGTCCAGCAGCTGACTCGAAAATAAGGTTGACATTACAATAGTGTTAATTATCTGTCCAGCAGCTGACTCGAAAATAAGGCTTGACATTACAATAGTGTTAATTATCTGTCCAGCAGCTGACTCGAAAATAAGGCTCGACATTACATAAGTGTTAATTATCTGTCCAGCAGCTGACTCGAAAATAAGGCTTGACATTACAATAGTGTTAATTATCTGTCCAGCAGCTGACTCGAAAATAAGGCCTGACATTACAACAGTGTTAATTATCTGTCCAGCAGCTGACTCGAAAATAAGGCTTGACATTACAATAGTTTAATTATCTGTCCAGCAGCTGACTGGAAAATAAGGTTGACATTACAACAGTGTTAATTATCTGTCCAGCAGCTGACTTAATTGTCTGCCCAGCAGCTGACTCGAAAATAAGGCTTGACATTACAGTAGTGTTAATTTTCTGTCCAGCAGCTGACTCGAAAATAAGGCTTGACATTACAATAGTGTAAATTGTCTGCCCAGCAGCTGACTCGAAAATAAGGCTTGACATTACAATAGTGTTAATTATCTGTCCAGCAGCTGACTCGAAAATAAGGTTGACATTACAATAGTGTTAATTATCTGTCCAGCAGCTGACTCGAAAATAAGGCTTGACATTACAATAGTGTTAATTATCTGTCCAGCAGCTGACTCGAAAATAAGGCTCGACATTACATAAGTGTTAATTATCTGTCCAGCAGCTGACTCGAAAATAAGGCTTGACATTACAATAGTGTTAATTATCTGTCCAGCAGCTGACTCGAAAATAAGGCCTGACATTACAACAGTGTTAATTATCTGTCCAGCAGCTGACTCGAAAATAAGGCTTGACATTACAATAGTTTAATTATCTGTCCAGCAGCTGACTGGAAAATAAGGTTGACATTACAACAGTGTTAATTATCTGTCCAGCAGCTGACTTAATTGTCTGCCCAGCAGCTGACTCGAAAATAAGGCTTGACATTACAGTAGTGTTAATTTTCTGTCCAGCAGCTGACTCGAAAATAAGGCTTGACATTACAATAGTGTAAATTGTCTGCCCAGCAGCTGACTCGAAAATAAGGCTTGACATTACAATAGTGTTAATTATCTGTCCAGCACCTGACTCAAAAATAAGGCTTGACATTACAATAGTGTAAATTGTCTGCCCAGCAGCTGACTCGAAAATAAGGCTTGACATTACAAAAGTGTTAATTGTCTGTCCAGCACCTGACTCAAAAATAAGCCTTGACATTACAATAGTGTAAATTGTCTGCCCAGCAGCTGACTCAAAAATAAGGCTTGACATTACAATAGTGTTAATTATCTGCCCAGCACCTGACTCAAACATAAGGCTTGACATTACAATAGTGTAAATTGTCTGCCCAGCAGCTGACTCAAAAATAAAGCTTAACATTACAATAGTGTAAATTGTCTGCCCAGCAGCTGACTCGAAAATAAGGCTTGACATTACAATAGTGTTAATTATCTGTCCAGCACCTGACTCAAAAATAAGGCTTGACATTACAATAGTGTAAATTGTCTGCCCAGCAGCTTACTCGAAAATAAGGCTTGACATTACAATAGTGTTAATTATCTGTCCAGCAGCTGACTCGAAAATAAGGCTTGACATTACAACAGTGTTAATTATCTGTCCAGCAGCTGACTCGAAAATAAGGCTTGACATTACAACAGTGTTAATTATCTGTCCAGCAGCTGACTTAATTGTCTGCCCAACAGCTGACTCGAAAATAAGGCTTGACATTACAGTAGTGTTAATTTTCTGTCCAGCAGCTGACTCGAAAATAAGGCTTGACATTACAATAGTGTAAATTGTCTGCCCAGCAGCTGACTCGAAAATAAGGCTTGACATTACAATAGTGTTAATTATCTGTCCAGCACCTGACTCAAAAATAAGGCTTGACATTACAATAGTGTAAATTGTCTGCCCAGCAGCTGACTCAAAAATAAGGCTTGACATTACAATAGTGTTAATTATCTGCCCAGCACCTGACTCAAACATAAGGCTGGACATTACAATAGTGTAAATTGTCTGCCCAGCAGCTGACTCGAAAATAAAGCTTAACATTACAATAGTGTAAATTGTCTGCCCAGCAGCTGACTCGAAAATAAGGCTTGACATTACAATAGTGTTAATTATCTGTCCAGCACCTGACTCAAAAATAAGGCTTGACATTACAATAGTGTAAATTGTCTGCCCAGCAGCTTACTCGAAAATAAGGCTTGACATTACAATAGTGTTAATTATCTGTCCAGCAGCTGACTCGAAAATAAGGCTTGACATTACAACAGTGTTAATTATCTGTCCAGCAGCTGACTCGAAAATAAGGTTGACATTACAACAGTGTTAATTATCTGTCCAGCAGCTGACTTAATTGTCTGCCCAACAGCTGACTCGAAAATAAGGCTTGACATTACAGTAGTGTTAATTTTCTGTCCAGCAGCTGACTCGAAAATAAGGCTTGACATTACAATAGTGTAAATTGTCTGCCCAGCAGCTGACTCGAAAATAAGGCTTGACATTACAATAGTGTTAATTATCTGTCCAGCAGCTGACTCAAAAATAAGGCTTGACATTACAATAGTGTTAATTATCTGTCCAGCAGCTGACTCAAAAATAAGGCTTGACATTACAATAGTGTTAATTATCTGCCCAGCAACTGACTCGCATTTCACAGAAAATTTTAAAAATATAATTATTGTCTGCTCTTCAAATTTACACAGTGCTTTAAGTGTTATTATTGGTCAATTTTACAACAGTCTTGTATTAAATTTACTCTGTTATAAAAATCAGTTTATCTAAAATTACAATCAATCCAACTGTTACATGCATTATAATATTTAGGGGATAGTTTGTTTGTTTGATTTGAGGTTTAACGTCCCCGTCAACACTATTTGGGTAATTTTGGAGACTTTGCTTCCAATTTTGTGGGGCTTTTACCCGACATGGAGATGAAATGACATCTCGATCCCTGCTGCCCAATGAAACCAATAGGGTTTATATGCATGGACAGACCAATTCGCACCCTTTGCCTGGGCAGGCTTAGACCTTCTAAGCGGTTAATAAATACCAGAACTCGTGTGCAGTTGGTTTCAGCGCTGCGTGGAAGCATCATGCAGCCTAATTTATTGCTCCTAGCCCCATTGGGCGGGGGCAGATTTAGGGGATAGATAACTGTATTAAAAATTGTCATTTGTGGGGTGCATGTAAATAAATCATTATAAATCAGCGTATTTATGCCAGAAATTTTGTCATGAGAGCCGTAAAACGGAATTTGAGACCATAAAACTGACAATTTACCTCCCCAAATGACATTTTTCAGTACAGTTATCGCCATTCTAGTGCACTTATTCACTTGTTTTGTTTAAAAGTGTTCTTTATGCCCTAAACGGCAAGCGCAGTAAGCTGCGTAAAATCTGATACCAACCAATGAAAATTGTCTAATTGATAACATCGGTCTTCCATTGGTACTACATTGTAGAATATACTGACGCAAATTTTTGAAGTTATCCAATCAGACGCCGCGTTACATACACAAGTACATTAGAATTATTCATATATATGATTGAAATTGTAAAGTGCTCATAATCAGCCATATACATTGAGTAGAGGGCCCCTGTCTAGCGGGGCTTGAAGAAATAGATGGGCTGCATGATGTTCCACGCAGAGCTGAAATCGACTGCACAAGAGTACTGGTAAACCGCTTAGAGGATCTAAGCCTGCCTAAGCAAAGCGATGCGAGTCTGCCCGTACATACTTATGGACCGTATAGGTTTTATTGGGTGACAGGGCTTGGGATGTCATTCTATCTCAGTGTCCGGTAAAAGTTCCACAAAATTGGAAGCAACGTCTCCAAAATGACCTATGGACTTTCGAGGGTACTACATTGTAGAATATACTGTCGCAAATTTTTGAATTTATCCAATCAAACATCAGGTTTCATACACAAGTGCATTAGAACTGTTCATATATATGATGGATATTGTGAAATGCTCATAAGCAGCCATATTGGGTACATTGCCCTTTGTGAATATTTTTTATAGAACAATAAAAGCACAGAATGGAATTTAAAAGCAATAATATGACAGCAGCTGGTGCTAATAAAGAATATCATTATTGATTATATAAGACTGTCAGCTTGCTTTGTCATTTAACCCTTTCAGTACCAAATGGAATCTTCCACCTTATATAATGCGCCAGTCCATTTCAAAATTTTAGGGATGTCAGGTTGTGTTTTCTGCAAAATTTATTAGGAAAATGGCTGAACTTTTTACAAACAGTGTAGGCCCTGATCAGACTCCGCGTTCAGCGGCGTCTGATCTGGGCCTGCACTGTTTGCCAGGGTACCCGTTTTGGGGCTTCCAGTACGAAATGGGTTAAACATGGTCAGAAGTGAGATATGTCTCCAAAATGGTTAATTTTCTGATAAAAACTTGTGATATTAGTCATATTTATTCTTAAAACATAACAGCCCCCTCCCATCGAGGCTTGATGAAATAGATGGGCTGCATGATGCTTCTACGCAGAGCTGAAACCGACCCGCATACAAGTACTGGTAAACAGATCAGAGGATCTAAGCCTGCCCTGGCAATGCGGTGCGAGTCGGCACGTCCATATTGGGAATACAGGAATGGGGGTCTTTTGGGTAGTCAGGTTAACCCACAACAGCCTTTATCCTTGCAAACAGTGTAGATCCAGATCAAGCCATCTGATGGGATCTACACTGTTAGTCATTCAGTTTCCGATTTGAAATAAAAATAATATATATCAAGTAATTTGATTGGTGGGTGTGGCAAAAATTAGTTATTCAGCAGGATATGTGTTAAGAGTGCTAGAATGCTATTTCTTGAAAGTTAGGTCTTCACCAATGTACAGTCTAGTCTTGCTTGAATCACATGAAATGACAAGTTCCGAAATGGAAGGGTAGGTGTTTTATCTCCAGTGTCATAAAGCAGCGAGTTACCATCCTAGGTGGTGCCAAAGGACACGTTCTTGGAAAACCAATATCCGGGTATTCGCCTGTACATGCCAAACGCATAGCCAGACGTGCGGTGCACCATGCTCGCCAAGAAGCTGAGAAGGAGATCTACAAGAATATTGACCCTAAGTCCTCAGAAGTATACCGCCTTGCTAACCAGATGAGAAGAGAGAATGCCGATGTTGTAGGTGACAAACCAGTAAAGAATGATGCAGGGGAGATGTCGATGAGTGATGACTCAAAGCAGAGGGCCTGGTTAGAACACTACCAAAGGCTACTCAATGTTGAGTTCGACTGGGACCCAGACCACCTGTCTGATGAACCACCAGTGGAAGGGCCACCCATCCCAATCACTATTGATATGGTTAAGAAGGCTATCTCTCAGATGAAGACTGGCAAAGCACCTGGTCCCTCTGGCATAGTGGTGGAGATGATAAGAGCTGCAGGTGATGCGGGTGCCTCGATGATCCGTGACCTTGCAGCTGCAATCATCCGTGATGGGAAGGTACCTTCTGACTGGGAACAGAGTTTCATTGTCTGTCTCTACAAGGGCAAGGGCGATGCATTGGAACGGGGCAACTACCGTGGTCTCAAGCTGACAGAACAGGTCATGAAAGTCCTGGAAAGGATTGTGGATGGCCTCATTAGGCAGTTGGTGTCCATCGACGATTCCCAGTTTGGCTTCGTCCCAGGAAGAGGCACAACAGATGCAATTTTTGTTGTCCGACAGCTGCAAGAGAAGTATCTGGCGGCCAACAAGAGACTCTACATGGCTTTTGTAGACCTGGAGAAGGCATTTGATCGAGTGCCTAGGAAAGTCATCTGGTGGGCACTAAGAAAACTTGGAGTGGACGAGTGGATTGTGAAACTGGTCCAAGGGATGTACGCAAATGCTCGGAGCCGTGTCCGCGTTGGTGATGGTTACAGTGAAGAATTCGAGGTGAAGGTGGGTGTTCATCAAGGCTCTGTTCTCAGCCCACTGCTTTTCATCATTGTGCTTGAAGCCTTGTCATGCGAGTTCCGCTCTGGAGTCCCCTGGGAGGACCTGTATGCTGATGACCTTGTCATCATAGCTGAATCCCTTGAGGAATGTGTCAGGAGGCTCTTAACTTGGAAAGACGCAATGGAGGCGAAAGGGCTGAGAGTGAATGCAGGAAAGACAAAGATCATGATCTGTGGTACAGGTCTGGACCTCTTGCAGAGTACAGGCCAGTTCCCATGCGCTGTATGTCGCACTGGAGTGGGCAGCAACAGTATCTTTTGTAATGGCTGCAAGTTCTGGGTGCACAAGAAATGCAGTGGGCTCAAACGCTTGATAGAGGACCCTGAGTACAGGTGTACACGGTGCCAAGGAACTGCACGCCCCTTAGATGGCAGACCACAGAGGGAAGTCCAAGTCGGATCAGACAAGCTGGAGGTTGTAGCTTCCTTCTGCTACCTAGGTGATATGCTCTCTGCAGGGGGTGGTTGCGACCTTTCAACTACATCACGTGTGAAAACAGCCTGGAAGAAATTCAAGGAGTTGCTACCAGTTCTCTCTTCCCGCCACCTCTCGTTCAAGACACGTGGCCGTGTGTATAGCTCTCGTGTGCGGAGCGCAATGCTCCATGCCAGTGAGACATGGCCATTGACAAAGCCAAACCTCCAACGTCTACAGCGAAATGACAGGGCAATGATCAGACAGATCTGCAATGTCAAGCCACAGGACACTGTCACCATCAGGTCCAGTGAGTTACTTGAGCGTCTTGGCATTGAGGACCTGGACCTCATCCTGAAAGAGAGAAGACTTCGCTGGTATGGACATGTGGAACGCTCCAACGGTGCAATCAAGACTGCCTGTGACATACAGGTAAGTGGAAAGCGGGGGCCAGGCAGGCCCAAGATGACCTGGAAGCAACTAACAGAAAGAGATTGCAGAGAATGGAAGCTCTCTGCTATCGATCCTCATGATAGACAAGCCTGGAGATCTGGTGTAAGATCTGCCATGCGTGCAGCAAGCCAGCTACCTGGAAGGGGGCCCACTTATGTGGACGTTGCCCCTGTACCTGCACGTTAATCAAAAATCCGTTGATGATGATGATGATGACATGTAGTAAACAAACCTTGTCAAAAAAATAAAACATCAGTGCATCGAAATTGATGTGACGTTGCTCTAGTGATGTGTGCCTGCTGGGAAGTTGTCACAATGAGGTACCTGATACACGAAAAATTGTTACAGATGAAAACACCCATTGCACCTGCAGTATTTCTCGGAACTGTTTATCCTGACAAACTTGTTTCTGTTGTCAATAATACTAAATTCTACATTCTCTTTAAATGAGAAATAGGATAATCATGATAGTTATATATTCTTTTATGGGAGGAAATTGTGGGTGAAAACGATCAGCAGCATCTAATTTTCTGACTGCAAAAGCGGATAAAAATAGACTTACAAATCTCGAAGAACATCACGAAAACATGCCTTTATAATTTTGACCCCCTTGAATCCCACTTTTATATAGTAAAACTGGAGTTTACAGGGGTAGACCTTATTTTTCTTATTTCTGCTCAAAAATATAGATTGTGGGTACTTGTTAGAACCGCCTCTATATTTTTAGCAGAATTAACCCTTATCTTGCTGAATATTCATTAAGCCACACCCATTTCTGTCTATCAATCAATCAGTTGATGTAATTTATTGCTGCAAATTCATAAACTGAATGCCAAACAGTGTCAATCCTTATCAGATGGCTTCTTCAGAAGCCATCTGATCTGGATCTACATTGTTTCCAAAGATAGGGGTTGTCGTGAACAGCATGATAAGAGATAAGAAAAATATGACAATATTTCGTCTGAAAATTTTTTATTTTTCAGTGGTAAAGTATACAATGATTTTGTATAGGCGTTTTGTCGTAATGAGAACATCTTCCAATCAATTCCTTCTTTCGTCTGCTTACTTTGGCATGTCTTTTCTTCAATGACAAGTCGGGAGGTCTCCAAACTTTGAAATCATGTTTTTACTTCTTGGATGAACAGCTGGACCGCGTACTGCTGTAGCAGAAGATAACTGACTGCCATTCCTCCAGTTACCCAGTATACAGTCTACTCTAGTTATCTCAAACACTGATAAGTCAAACTAAATTTTGACCATTGAGGTTTTTATAATCATTAGATTTCAACTATTTTTATCTCAAACTATTGTTATCTCAAACTGAAATTTCCAGTCCCTTGAAGTTTGAGATAACGAGAGTTGACTGCATCTGAATAAGGATCAGCTTGATATTAGCGAAATAATCATAAAAGGGCCATAAAACCCAATTAAAAAAATGAAATAAAAATAAGAGCAATGCTTAAATGATACAAGCATGTAGTAATCAATATATCAAGGAAAATCTTTAAAAAACATGCAGGCTTATCATTTTACTGATATATTGATACAAGCAGCAACAGATCTCCTAACACACATTCAAAACCTATAAAAAAAAAAAAAAATATGACTGTACAATTCTGATAAACAACCACTTTATAACACTGTTCATTAAAACAAAAATCACGCTTTCAGATTATAAGAATCTTACATGGGTGTGAGGGGTAGATGGAAAATTCCATCCCGAGGGTCACTGTCGGGCATCACGAGGCTTGCCTCGTGATGCAGGACAGTGATAACCGAGGGATGCATTTTTTTTGTATCCACCCCTCACACCCATGTTATATTCGTTTTTAGCTCACCAGAGCCGAAGGCTCCGGGGGAGCTTATAGTATAGGCAGTGATCCGTCCTCCGCGTCCACGTCTGCGTCAACATTTTCAAATGACTTCTCCTCAGAAACTGCTGGGCCAATTGAAACCAAATAACATGTGGGTTCTCTATGGGTTGGGGGAAAGAAAGTTTGTTCATGGGATCTTGGTCACATGACCAAGATGGCCGCCATATCCATATAACCTTAAAACCTTAAAAAAATCTTCTTCTCAGGAACCAAACGGCGGCAGACCTTGAAACTTGGTATGCAGCATCGGGGACTCTGGCCCTACCAAGTTTGTTCAAATGATGACCTTTGGTTGACCTTGGTCTGTTTTACGTCAAGATCAAATTAGGTCACTTAGACATTCATATGGAAAAAGGGCAAAACAGTGTATTTTTCTGATTGCATAGTAACCTGTGGCATCAGAAATGATATTTGTAATCAGCTGAATGGAAGTTTATCAATTCCAAAGGTCACGGTCATCATTGACCTTTGTCCTGGAAGGCTCAGATTCAGTAATTTTATCTTTTTCTTAACTTAAACTGCTGGGTAGTTTGAAATCAAATTACATGTGGAGCCTCTATGGGAAGGGGGAACAAAAGTGTGTTCGTAAAGACTGGGTCACATGACCAAAATGGCCACCATGCCCATATATGGTAACAACCTTTAAAAATCTTCTTCTCAGGAACCAAATTGCCGATGACCTTAGAAACTGGTATGCGGCATCGGGGACTCTGGCTCTACCAAGTTTGTTCAAATGATGACCTTCGATTGACCATGACATGTTTTACGTCAAGGTCAAATTTGGTCACTTAGACATTTTTATGGAAAAATGGCAAAACAGTGGCTTTTCTGATTGTATATTAGCTAGTGGCATTAGAAATGGTATTTACAATCAGCTAAATGGAAGTTTATCAGTTCCAAAGGTCAAGGTCATTTACCGACCTTTGTCCAGGATGGCTCAGATTCAGTATTTTTATCTTATTCTTCACTTAAACTACTTGGCCAATTGAAACCAAATTACATGTGGAGTCTCTATGGAATGAGGGAACGAAAGTTTGTTCGTGAGGACTGGGTCACATGACCAATATGGCCACCATGCCCATATATGGCAAAAACCTTTAAAGATCTTCTCAAGAACCGAATGGCCGATGATCTTGAAACTTGGTATGCAGCATCAGGGACTCTGGCCCTACCAAGTTTGTTCGAATGATGACCTTGGTTTGACCTTGACCTGTTTTATGTCAAGGTTTAATTTGGTCACTTATACATTTGTATGGAAAATGGCCAAACATTGGATTTTTCTGATTGTATATTAGCTAGTGGCATCAGAAATGGTATTTGCAATCAGCTAAATGGAAGTTTATCAGTTCCAAAGGTCAAGGTCATTTACCGACCTTTGTCCAGGACGGCTCAGATTCAGTATTTTTATCTTCTTCTTCACTTAAACTACTTGGCCAATTGAAGCCAAATTACATGTGGAGTCTCTATGGAATGAGGGAACGAAAGTTTGTTCGTGAGGACTGGGTCACATGACCAATATGGCCACCATGCCCATTTATGACAAAAACCTTTAAAGATCTTCTCAAGAACCGAATGGCCGATGATCTTGAAACTTGGTATGCAGTATCAGGGACTCTGGCCCTACCAAGTTTGTTCGAATGATGACCTTAGGTTGACCTTGACCTGTTTTACCTCAAGGTCAAATTTGGTCACTAAGGCATTTGTATGGAAAAATGGCAAAACAGTGGATTTTTCTGATTGTATATTAGCTAGTGGCATCAGAAATGGAATTTACAATCAGCTGAATGGAAGTTTATCATTTCCAAAGGTCAAGGTCATTTACCGACCTTTGTTCAGGATGCCTCACATTCAGTATTTTTATTTTCTTCTTCACTTTAACTACTTGGCCAATTGAAACCAAATTATATGTGGAGCCTCTATGAAATGAGGGAACGAAAGTTTTTTCGTGGGGACTGGGTCACATGACCAATATGGCCCGCCATGCCCATATATTGTAAAAACCTTTAAAAATCTTCTTCTCAAGAACCGAATGGCCGATGATCTTGAAACTAGGTATGCAGCATCAGGGACTCTGGTCCTACCAAGTTTGTTCAAATGATGACCTTTGGTTGACCTTGACCTGTTTTATGTCAAGGTCAAATTTGGTCACTTGGATATTTGTATGGAAAAATGGCAAAGTAGTGGATATTTCGAATTGCCTGGCAGGCTGTGACATCAAAAATGATATTTGCAGTTAGCTGAATGGAAGTTTATTAATTCCAAAGGTCAAGGTCATTACTGACCAGTGTTTTGGATGGCTCAGATTCAGTATTTTTATCTTCTTCTCCAGTAAAAGAGCTATGCTGATTGAAACCAAATTACATGAAAATCCTCTATGGGGGTGAGGCAATTAAACATTATTTGTGGTATTGTTGTCATATTACCAAGATGGGCACCTTGCCTGTATATGGTATAAACCACATGACCTCTGGTGAGCGTAGTGGCCCATGGGCCTCTTGTCTTGCATACGTACCTTTCATTTGTGAGCATGGATTTTTAATACTGCAGTCCCTTTGGTTGCTGACGTCTGCCGTATTGTGATGTTTAGTTACATCAGGTAACGTGCTGTGACATCAACCTTAAGGACAGCACATATCAGGTTGTTTTCAACCAGTGCATTTATCAAACACGCGAGAATATTGGATTTTGGGTAAGAAATAAAAGCCCCTCTAAACCCCACTTTATATAGAGAAAATTGGGGTTTACAGGGGTATACATTATTTTGTTTATTTCTGCTCCAAGACATAGTTTGTGGGTACTCGTTAGAACCGCCTCAATGAGGCAGTTCTAATGAGCACCATCAACCTATGTTCGGAGTATAAATAAGAAAAATACCGTATTCGCCCTAAATACCGCACATGCTCCAATAAGCGCACACCAAATCTATTTTTGAAAAGGAAATGCATAAGCGCACACTTTACAGTAATCTCCCCTTGTAGCTCTCATAGTAAATATATAAAAAACTTACCATTATTTCTTCCAACAGTGAAGGCAATTCTTAAGTATCTTTTTCCGTCCCATTAAATATCAGTATGCATCATCTTAGAAGCTGTTGTTTTCGTATCAAGTGTGCGCTAATTAGGTAGATTTTTCACCATGATTTTATGACACGATTTTGAAAAAACTAAGCGCACGGTGCGGTAATTAGGGCGAATACGGTATCATAAACTTTTCATTTTGGAGAAATAAAAGAACGCACTTAGTTACACAGGTGTGTTATCGTAATGTGATGATATTTGCATTATATATTTCGACAGACACTAACAGGCCTCAGCAAACACTGGGCACAAACACTGGGTAAACCTAGATGAGATACCGCAGGATGCAGCATCTCATCACATTTTTAAACACAACATTGGGTAGTAATTTGTACTTGTTCAATTTTTAGAACAAGTATGGTAAGGAGTTGAGGTGACCAAATACAGTAAAATTCCTATATTACGACTACCTTTGGGACTGTTCAGAAGTGGTCTTAAAGACCACTTTTGAACAGTCCCAAAGGTGGTCTCTGACCAGAGTACACTGTATGCAGAAAATAAAAAGAAAGTATAACTAAAATTACTAAATCAGCCTTTTAAAGTAGAATTAGACTTAATTTCATAATTAAATTTTATGGTCTTAATAGCGAAATTTTACTGTGCTTAGGATAAATACGGTATTACGCAGTGTTTTAATGTCTGGTAATTATACAGTTTTATTACTTGTAATTAGTACACTGCTTACAAAGATAATTACATGATCTGTAGTTACCATATGTATTGGGACAGACAGGCCTGCATGAGCAAACAGTGTAGACTCACAGGGATAATTCTGGCTCAGAATATCATGGGAGAAAATATCTCATCCAGCTGAAACTGGTGAGAAATTACGAAATTTCAGTGAAAGAGTACAGTAATGTCCTTAGTCAAATAACGTTTTGCTATGAGATTTTACTCCCTTTTAGTCAATTTCAATGAGATTTTTGGCAAAAAAGTGAGCAAATCTCTCCAAATCTCACCCGAAAATGATCCCTGGATTCAGATGAGATGCTACAGAAAACGGCAACTAATCAGGGTCTATACTGTTTGCAATGCATCAAGTTATTTTTAGACACAACACGAGGGTAGTAAATTGTACATGTTTAAATTACCATATGTATTGGGACTGACAGGCCTGAGTAAACAGTGTAGAACCCTTCTGCCGCATGTCTGCGGCATCTCATCAAGTCGCAGAAGACGGCACCTCATTGGGGTCTACACTGATTGCACCTCATCCAGTTATTTTTAGTAAATTGTATGGTAAATATTTGACTCATTTAATACAGGAAACCCAAAACGGGACACAAGCAAACAGTATGCAGCATTTGATTTGGGTCTACACTGTTAGTAAAATATTCAGCTGTTTTCCAGACAAATTCCTAAAAATAACTCAGCCTGACACCTGTAAATTTCAAAATAGACTACGTATTGTATTTATCCAAAGTATTCGGACGCCTAAACTCCTTAACGTACTTGCTCTAACAGTTGAACAAGTGCAATTTGAGCCTAAATAAAGCTGGATGAATTGCAAACAGCGTAGACCTTCATTATGATAACACACCCGTGCGACAAAGTGCATTTTTTCATATCTC
Organism: Lucinisca nassula; assembly: GCA_963580285.1. Taxonomy (NCBI): domain Eukaryota; kingdom Metazoa; phylum Mollusca; class Bivalvia; order Lucinida; family Lucinidae; genus Lucinisca; species Lucinisca nassula. Next base: position 100,455,144 of record OY757011.1, read on the forward strand.
CAAAATGACTACTTTTTTGATGAAAATCTGTGATATTTTTCTTAGTTGTACTGCAAACAGGTGGTCGAGGCGGTTCTAACCAGTACCCATAACCTATGTCTTGGCGTGAAAATAAGACAAATAATGTATACCCCCGTAAACCCCAGTTTTTCCTATACAATGTGGGGTTTAGTGGGGTGTTCATTTCACTGACTTGTTCACATGATGTGAACAAGTACAATTGGGTACTCACTTAGATGTTGAGCCTAAAACAGCTGGATGAGTGGCAGACCGTGTAGACCCTGATGAAATGCCGAGTTCAGCGGCATTTCATCTGGGTCTACACTGTTTGCTCACCCTTGTCTGTCCGAATACATACAGACCAGCTACCGGTAATAACCCATATTTTATTTTTTTCCGCGGTAATCTCGGAGAACAAGCGAGAAATTTCTCCGAGAAGAAAAAAAATTTGCGTTTCAAAGCGGTTAATTTCTCCGCGAAATTTCTCCGTGAACATCGCTTTTTCTCGGAGAAAGCCGTTTAGTACAGGTGAAGTCGTTCACAGTGTTTCTCCGCGAAATCTGCCTATACCTACATGCATATTTGTTCATGTGCATGTATTTTTATGCCCCCGCCATTCGAAGAATGGTGGAAAGGGCATATAGCGTTGCCCCTGTCCGTCCGTCCGTCACACAAGTATACATCCGTAAAGACGTCCGTCCGTCCGTCCGTCCAAAACTTAAACGCAGTCAATAACTTCCTTATTTCTTGATGGATTTTAAAATTACTCGGCAGAAATGTTAACCATCATGAGACGACGTGTCACGTGCAAAACCCAGGTCCTTACTTCCAAGGTCAAGGTCATACTCAGAGGTCAAAGGTCAAAAAAAGGGTCCGAAACTTAAACACAGTCAATAACTTTCTTATTTCTGGATGGATTTTGAAATTACTTTGGAGAAATGTTAACCATCATCAGTCGATGTGTCACATGCAAAACCAGGTCCGTACCTCTTAGGTCAAGGTCATTCTTGGAGGTCCAAGGTCAAAAAAGGGTTCGAAACTTAAACGCAGTCAATAACTTTCCTATTTCTGGATGGACTTTGAAATTACTTTGTAGAAATGTTAACCATCATGAGTCAATGTGTTACATGCAAAATCCAGGTCCGTACCTCCAAGGTCAAGGCAAGGTCATACTTGGAGGTCAAAGGTCAAAAAAAGGGTCCGAAACTTAAACGCAGCCAATAACTTACTTATTTTTGGATGGATTTTGAAATTATTTTGAAGAAATGTTAACCATCATGAGACAATGTGTCACGTGCAAACCCAGATCTGTACCTCCAAGGTCATACTTAGAGGTCAAATGGCATAAAAAGGGTCCAAAACTTGAACACTGTCAATAAATTTCTATGGATGAATACGAACATAGACATATTTTCGGGCGGGGGCATCCGTGTCCTATGGACACATTTCTAGTTTCATGTATAAAAAATTGGAACACAAAGTTTGAAGCATATGACGAAATGCATGTTCTTAATTTGTACAAAGATGGACAACTCTAGTGATCGTAAAGTATGATTTTGATCCGGTTGGAATCATAATGATTTGCATCTTATGCACTTTACAACGCAGTATTAACATGGTGAATGTTTTCTGTGTTCCTTTTTAGCTCACCTGAGCCTTTAGGCTCATAGGTGAGCTTATAGTATAGCCATGGTCCGTCGTCCATCCACCATTTTCAAAGATCTTCTTCTCCTATACTGCAGGGCCAATCAAAGCCAAATTTCATATGGAGCCTCAGTGGGATGGGGGAACGAAAGTTTGTTCGCGGGGTCTGGATCACATGACCAAGATGGCCGCCATGCCCATATATGGTAAAAAGCCTTCAAAAATCTTCTTCTCCAGAACCATAAGGCCAGTGGCCTTGAAACTTTGCATATAGCATATGGTACTCGGGCCCATCATGGTTTGTACAAATGGTGACCCTGGGTTGACCTTGACCTATTTTACAGCAATGTCAAATTTGTCGACTTAGGCTTTTGCATGGGGCAAAGTGAAAATAATGGATTTATAGGAAACCATTGAAGACAGTGTCACCAAAATTTGTAGATCAGGTAAAGTAACTGAATACATGAATGTATATGGATCAGAAAGGTCAAGGTCATTCATTGGCCTTGTTCGCGGGTCTGGATCACATGACCAAGATGGCCCCCATGCCCATATATGGTAAAAAGCCTTCAAAAATCTTCTTCTCCAGAACCATAAGGCCAGTGGCTTTGAAACTTGGCATGTAGCATATGGTACTCGGGCCCATTATGGTTTGTACAAATGGTGACCCTGGGTTGACCTTGACCTATTTTACAGCAATGTCAAATTTTCCGACTTAGGTTTTTGCATGGGGCAAAGTGAAAATAATGGATTTATAGGAAACCATTGAAGACAGTGTCAACAAAATTTGTAGATCAAGTAAAGTAATTGAATACATGAAGATCTGTGGGTCAGAAAGGTCAAGGTCATTCATTGGCCTTAGACCAAGGTCATTCAGGATCAATATTTCAAACATTTTTTTCTCCAAAACTGCTGAGCCAATTTAAGTAAAATTTAATATGGAGCCTTTGTGAGTTGAACAAATGAAAAAATGCCAATACGGTCTAAATCACGTGACCAAAACGGCCGTCACGCCCATATATGGTAAAAAGCCTTAAAAATTCTTCTCCTCCAGAACTGCTCATAAGTTTTAAAATGCCAACAAATATTGAGATTGCATTTTAAAATTTATGAGCAGGGTAAATGACATTTTCTGCTGATCTAAGTAGGAAAATTGTCACCAGACAGGTAAGCGGTTCAGGACCACTGGTCCTCTGTTTTTTTACTGTTGTGTAAACGCTTCATTAAGGACATTCAACATGGCCGCCTGGACAAATGAGCAAAAATGACAGTGGCTCTGAATATGCAAGAAATTGAATGCAACCCTTTTGTTTTAGCCAACTAATATAATTGGAACATAAACTTGATTTCTTAAAAGTTATTTAAATACCTGTTAGAAAAGTAAAATATTGTTCAGAGTTTTTTCTTCACTCACCTGAAAAATGCCAAACTTTGTGTATCAAAACTGGAAAATTCCCACAAGTACCAATGACAAAAAGAATTCACTGAGTAGTTACATGTTTCCTTAAGGTGCACCAGGAATCTAAATTTTGATTAGCTGCACTAATTTCAAATAAAGTGTTTTCAACCAAGGCATGTGTTGTGTTCAGGAAAAAAATCTTGTCTTTTTATTTTACACATTTCTTGACACAATAAAAGAAGTCCTTTCTGTGTATGGAGAGATAAACTTGCATTCAATGGAATAAATATGCAGATAAGTTTATTTTTTGTGGCTGACTGAACACACCTGTGTAATGTTTACAGGTAGAAAAAAAGAAAGGGAACAAATTAAGACCAATCTTTAACACTAGCTACTGTGATTTTAAAGTTGTTATTAAATTTTCTTTCGCCAAAAATCTCCATTAACTTTATATAATTTTGTCAAACATATCATTTATATCTAAAAAATGCAATACAATCATGTTAATGCTATGTCACTATTTTTGTAAAACTAGGTGGTGGAGTATACTTCTCACACGTGTCTAATGTTTACATTTGTAACCAACGACTTGCACGAGGATTCTCATAAAATACTGACGGATCGATATGCAGTATATTGACCAGGCGGTGTAAAATTACTTACTTAATAAGTATAGGCGAAAGATACGAAAAATGGTTGTGGTTTAAAGAGAAATATTTATAAAAACAATTGGAACTCGTCGCTGCGACCATTATTTTCCTCCATGAAAAATTGACAGTTTGTGACATCAATCTGGTTACCGGTTTCATATCTGGTTCAAGATTCTTTGACTACGTCTTTGGGCGTTTACAACATCACTCTTCTCTAACGACCGGTCTGTGCCGTTTATAAGTGTGCGTGAGCAGGACTGAGCTGGTGTGGACATAAATTTAGCTTGAAAATGCTGCCAAAGTAAATGTAGGCTACACTGAACCACATTTCCTCGATACATTTATCTCGTTTTTAGCGATGACAAAATTCTTGTAAAAGCCAAACTTGTTCAAAAATTAAAGTACTCGGCTCCATCCGGAAACCAGCATTTCTATAACAGTGCTCTCCCTTCAGACAAATCGCGGATGAGAAGTAGTTTCAAAAGTATTTATTGAATAAATGTGTATAATCTTTCTTTGCCGGTGACATCCCCTGGAATCCTAAAAGAAGATTTCATAACGTACATAAATTCATTACAATAATGTAAATATGACGAAAAATAACTCGATCTTTCGCTGATAAAAAAAGTGCCTTGGCGTATTAATCTAATCTTTTAGCCAGGGTGTTGTTCGGCTCCTTGCCGAAAAACTTTACACAGAGTAACACAACAAATGTATTGTCGAAATGTTAGTATTTGATAATTCCTATGTGAAAATCGAATGGTGCGGTTTTAAAGGTGTATGTTTGGGGTTTCAGATTATATCAAGTACCTTGGCGATCCCGTCATGGTTACGTCAATACGAACGTGTGAACTTGCGTGTAAACACATCCCCAGATGTTCGGCCATAATGAATTTTGTTTCGAAATTTTCTACACACCACGTGAACGAAAATTAATTATTCGCTTTTGGAGCTGTTTTATGAAAAAATATGTCCTGGTGCACCTTCCCTGTGCAATTACTCATACACAAGTGGCAATATATTTTTTATTTATTCATAAACAATTTGGTTCTAAGTCTAAAACAAACAAGCATTTATTGCAATATTAATTTTACATTTCTCTCGTTATAGTAATTCAGATATTTAAGTGGTTTTGTCTTGAGTAAACTTTGCCTTGTTATTTTTTACACTAATAAGAAAAAAATTTCTGAGACCTTTGCTTAATGCTCAAATTCAGAATTTCTTTTTTCAAGTGCATATTGTGCTATTTCAGCCATGTTGGTCGCAGAATATCCTTAATTTGTATATAATAACGTGGATCCTGCTTGTACATGTATATGTGGGCGCTAATCTCACTCTACATTGTGTTGATCTTTTTTCTTACACTGCGAGTAATTAAACATCACTGATGCTTACAATTAAGCTCACATGGAGGCCCGCTTGTGTTTCTTGCCTTTACAATTCAATTTTGCTCAAACATGTACACTAACCCATTTCAGACTGGAAACCCCTAAACGGATACCGTGGCAAACAGTGCAGGCCCAGATCAGACGCCACAGAACGCGGCGTCTGATCAGGGCTTACACTGTTTGCAAAATGTTCGGCCATTTTCCTAATAAATTTTGAAGAAAACACAACCTGAAACCCCTAAATTTTGGAATGGACTCATGCTATATACATGTACATGTATAAGGAGGAAGATTCCATTTGGTACAAAAAGGGTTAATAAGGGGGAACTTGCGCGGCAAGCATTCCAAGGCTGCATATAAGTCTGATCTCTAACTTGGAGCAGAACTAAAAAATTCTCCAGATAATCAGTGAAGTTTGTTCAGACATGCAACCTGGGTATCTTGTTAAGTCTACTGTACACCCCAAAGGTAACTGGCCCCCGTGTCCTAATGGGTGAGAGCGCTGACGCTTAACCCATTCAGTACCAGTAACCCCTAAGAGTGTACCTTGGCAAACAGTGCAGGCCCAGATCAGACACCACAGAATGCGGCGCCAGATCAGGGCCTACACTGTTTGCAAAACGTTAAGCCATTTCCCGAACAAAATTTTTAAGAAAAAACAACCTGACACCGCTAAGTTTCAAAATGGACTCCTATATGTATAAGGAGGAAGATTCCATTTGGTACAAAAAGGGTTAATCATCGGGTCATTAGGTCTCTCCGCTGTGGTTTGCCCTCGCTCAGGCCACAAATGAGACGCCAAGATCTGCTACAGATCGTGATCTTGCTCCGGATTTAGCTCAACTCTGATTAGCTGTCCGCTCGAAATAAGGGAAATAATCTTGAAAGTGCCGTAAATCCACTAAACACCCCTAGGACAATGGGCATCCTTAAAGCGCTGACATTCATTAGGACTCTCACTGCTGTGGTTCGCACCTCGTTCGGTTCAAATTCTGCAACGTTGCGAGTTGAGCGCGTTCGGCTCGAAATAAATGAATTTGTCCTGACATGATTAAAACACACCTGGGGAGGCATAAATCCTGTAAGCGGTTTACCAGTACTCGCATGCGGGTCGGTTTCAGCTATGCTAGGAAGCATCATGCAGCCCATCTTTTTCATCAAGCTGAGCTTTTGGTAAATGTTACACATCATTATGGTGTTAATAACCTACATGTACGACTCATCATGAGAACTCGCCTATTCAAATATATTGTAAAATTTTACCACTAAAAACGGAACATTTTCGGATAAAAATTCTGGCAATTTTTTCATATTTCTGCTCAAGATTTTGGGTACACTTAAAAACGACTCGGCGAGGCAGTTCTAACAAGTACCCACAATCTATGTGAGCAGAAATTAGATAAATAATGTATACCCCTGTAAACCCCAGTTAAAAGTGGGGTTTAAGCGGGTAACAAATAAATAGGCGTATTTTCGTGATGTGAATAAAAGTTGTCAGGAGACTTTTAAAAAGGGATTATACAAAGGAGAAATAAATTACTAAAATGAAATTGTGTAACATGAAAGAATATTTGATTATGATTTAACAATGACTACCATTTGCCTTCGTTTACAAAAACAACGCCAAACAAACGAAGAAATAATAATGAGCCGAAAATTTCACGTAGGCCCAGTTGTATTTTTCTCCGCGAAACGTGGGTAATTTCATTTTCAATGAAAAATATCGGTCAAATTTTCGCCAAGAATCTCCGAGAATTTTCTCCGCAAAACCGGGAGAAATTTCAGCGGGAAATTTCTCGCTCATTTTATCTTTTCTCGCTGTTTTGCGGAGAAAATAGCCGATTTCGCGTTAGGCGGTTTCTCCGTGAAACAAAAAAAATGGGTTATTACCGGTAGCTGGTCTGTATGGCAAATACTGTAATATTATAATACGAGCTGGTAGGTTCTTTTCAGTGGCAAAAGGACTAATAGAATTATTTTTATTATCTAATACATGTATCCATATGCCTAACGGATTTAGTTTATTTACCAGATCCTTTGGTGCTGACCCATCGGACACTAGTTACGAAATAAGCAGTGCCGTCCATCAGCCCGAAGTGACCACTATGGTAATGAATGGTCGAGAGGTGGTCGTGATAGACTCCGAGTTGTTTTCACAAATACTGGACGAAATTCAGATGTTGAAGATGAAACTAAGTCAGCTAACAGACGTGATAGAGGTAACACTACAACCTCTTAACCCTTATCTTGCTGAATATTCATTTAAGCCACACCCATTTCTGTCTATCAACCAATCAAAGTACTTGATGTAATTTATTGCTACAAATTCATAAACTGAATGCCAAACAATGTAGATCCTGATCAGATGGCTTCTTCAGAAGCCATCTGATCTGGATCTACACTGTTTGCAAAGATAGGGGTTGTCGTGAACAGCAAGATAAGGGTTAATAACACTATTGTTGGGGGACAGAGCAGAAACCATGTTAGTACCCTGAAAGGGACATAGGCGAACACTGCAGACCCGGATCAGATGCTGCATCATAGGACATCTGATTGGAGTCTACACTCTTTGCTTACAGGATTTTCAAAAACAGAAGAAATACAAAACAAAATAGACTTTACACCCCTTAAATGACAAATGGCTTGCCGAACTTAAAGACGAGGAAGAATCCACCAGTATTGAAATGGGTTCTATTCAACCCTACTACAGTATAACTTCGATGGCACGAACATTGTTGGCTAGTTTGTTATGGCTGAGTTGAACCTGTTCTTAGGTCCATAGGGAATTTTTCTAAGTTGAGAAAATTAATAGTGACGAAAAATTTAGGATATTTTTCGTCTTTTAGCTTGCAAATGTATTCTGTGTGTACTCATTAGCATCGCTTCAATGAGGTGATTCTAATTAGTACGCACAGCATACATTTATGTCATAAAACATCGAAAAGAATTACCAAAATTATCCCCATTATGTCTCCTGGAAGTAGTTCTCAGTGGCTCGAACTACCCCAGTCTCAAACAGATTTTTGTGGTCCCAAAGGAGTTTGAGCCATTGAAGGTCGACTGTATATCCAAACTAAAGAACAGAAGAACAGATGTATGTAAACCAGTAATTACCCTCTCTTTTTTTTCAAAAGCGGGGATGTAATGATAGACCACAATCTCTTTGTATGACTGTTGTTGGGGTCCAAAGCAATAACCAACCATTTCACCTCAGCCACTTTTTAATACTGTTCATTATAACACAGGTTTGGATATAACACTGTTTCTGCTTTGGGCCCCAACAATAGATGACTCATCCTGAACTCTACTGGTTTCCAAAGGGCCATTTTCCATCCATACTTTCCATCATAAGTGGTACAAAAATCCACATCAGTTCCTTGTTTGGGTTTGAAGACAGAATGGATCCACCTAAATTTTACCCATATATGACTGGAAGTTTGGAGTGTTCCATTTCCAGTCATAGGAGGTGTCAGGTTTGTTTTGTTTGTGGAAATTTTACAAAAAAATGTACACATTTTAAACAAACAGTGTAGACTCAGTTCAGATGCCGCATTCTGTGGCATCTGATCTGGGTCTGCATTGTTTGCCATTTTCCCATAAATGGGACTCAAGGCATACATGGGTTAAGAGGAGCAGATTCCCCTACCTGGGATGCATTTTTTTTTCCACGAAAATATTTTTTCTCCTGTATAAGTAGGGGTCTCCTCTTAAAGGAAAGATTTTACTTCCATGGACACATTCTTTCCCTTCTTCAAGAAATTCTTAAGTTAAACTATTCTTTAAATGGTGTGGAACTCTGTCTGGTGTATTTGCTCTGCACCTTAATTGTTGATATTGTAAGAGTTACTGTTCTTGATTATGCCATAGTACTGGTTATGACTATTTTGCAGGATGACCTGTTGATATAGTAAGAGTTACTGTTCTTGATTATGCCATAGTACTGGTTGTGACTATTTTGCAGCATGACCTGTCTCAAGGAGAGGGCGCTACTGGTATTTCCCGAGAGAACACGTTTGAAGAGGAAACAGATTCAACAGTAGATGTGACATGATGATGCCCACAAGACAATTTCTTAATATATCTCATGGTATGGTGTTACATTGTAAATGGTTAAATTTAAAACTGCAAAAATGACATATAAGGGGAATGGATACACCTTCAGGGAAGGCAACTCCTGCAAAAGTATTTTTATCTCGCATGTCAATAGGGATCAACTCTTAAAGGAAAATAGAACTAGAGCTGCAGTCGATGGTATACCATCGCAAATACCCGCTTTTTCTATTAATAACACTAATGACTATGTATTAGCTAGCCAAAACTACATGTAAGTTAAAAAAAGTTGCAAAGAACATTCTAACTGATAAGCAAAGTTTCAGAAGTGTAACTCTTATAGTTTAGAAGATATGGCAAAGTCATACTTTTTGACCTTTGACCTTTGGGTTATGTTGAGGTCCACGTAAAGTATCCCAATTTATTCTATATTCCAACAGCCATCCAATAACCAAGTTTCAGAAGTGTAACTCCAATAGTTTAGAAGATATGGCAAAGTCATACTTTTTGACCTTTGACCTTGGGGTCGGGGTCACACCAAAAGTAGCCCAACATATATTATATATTCCAAGGACCATCCAATAAGCAAAGTTTTAGAAGTGTAACTCCAATAGTTAAGGAGATGGCAAATCATAATTTTTTACCTTTGACCTTGGGGTCATGTTGAGGTCAAGGTCACACCAAAAGTATCCAAATTTATTCTATATTCCAAGGGCCATCCAATGACCAAAGTTTCAGAAGTGAAACTCTAATAGTTTAGAAGATATGGCAAAATCATACGTTTGATCTTTGACATTGGGGTCAAGGTCACACCAAAAGTAACCTGACATATTTTATATCGGCGCCCACCCATAGGGGCTTGAAGAAATATATGGGCTGCATGATGCTTCCACGCAGAGCTGACTCCGGCCCGCACACTAGTACTGGTAAACAGCTTAGAGGATGTAAGCCTGTCCAGGAACCGCGGTGCGAGGCGGACCGTCCATGCTAATAAACCCTATTGGTTTCATTGGGCGACAGGGCTTGAGATGTCATTTCATCCCAATGTCGGGTAAAAGTCCCACAAAATTGGAAGCAACGTCTCCAAAATGACCTTTACAGTGTTGACGGGGACGTTAAACCTCAAATCAAACAAGACATATTTTATATTCCATTGACCATCCAATAAGCAAAGTTTCAGAAGTGTAACTCCAATAGTTTAGGAGATATGGCAAATCATAATTTTTTACCTTTGACCTTGGGGTCATGTTGAGGTCAAGGTCACAAAAAAGTTGCCCACTGCCATCTACATTCCGTGTACTTATCCACATGCAAAGTTTCAAAAGTGTAACTTCAGTGGTTGCAGAGGAGATCCAATCACAAGAAACGTGACGGACGGACAGATGGACGGACAGACAGACGGACTGACGCCGGAGTGAACTGTGGTACGAAAACAATATACCCGATTTTTCTTCGAAAAAGCGGGTATAATAAGAATGTAACAATAGGCCTGACACCCCTTATATGACAAATTGGCTTGTCCAACACATAGCAATGGAATAGTCCACTAGCATACATCAGGTCAACCACTTATGTTTAAGCCTACCCAGGGAAAGTATGGTTAAGTAAACTGACCGGCTTGATATGACCTAAAAAGTGTTGACTGAGCTGTTAAACTCCAAACTAACAAACCTTATTTCTGCCCCAAGATAAATGTTGTGGCCATTAGTTATGACGGCCTCAATGAGGCGGTACTAATGAGTATCCACAACCTTTGTTTGGAGTGTAAATAAGGAAAGTATCACAAATTTTGAAAAAATAACCATTTTGAAGAATTGACAGAAAGAGTACACTAAAATCCCGCAGATGTGTTATCGTAATTTATCATATGACGTCGTCGATAAGCAGTGAATAACATAATGTAATAAAAATCGTATGACCACACAGTCATGTAATAACACTTTGGCGGGATTAAGTAACGTCATGACAACGTCCATGTCAACAATGCATTTTTTGTGGCAAAATTGTCAAATTCAAAGGTGATAAAATCCAATTTAAAGTGGTCATATGATAAAGAGAATCTTACACTGGTGGTCATTTCGTATGATATTTATGAAACTTGCCGAAGGCTCATTTCATAAATATCATATGAAATGACCACTCGTGTAAGATCCTCTATTTATCATATGATGTCACGTCTTAGAATGTAATAACGTCATGTAATAAATTCGATAATCCAATAGTGGATTAAATGTCCAAATTATTTAGATACACCCCGTAAGGTTAATGTACAAGGTCCTTAACGACAAATTGACATTTTAGTGAAACATTCGCGAATAAAATGCATTTTAAATGTCATGTGACAAATATAATCTTGCATTCTTGCTTGTGTATTATTGAATTTATTAAACTTGTTGAATAAAAAGGGATAAAATGCTTGGCCTCGCATTTTATCCCTTTTCTCAGCTTGTTTTATAAATTCAATAACACATGAGCACTCATGTAAGATCCTCTATGAACAAGGGTGTGTTTTCCAAATGAAGTCGCCCCTCCACATCTGGGCTTGAAGATATAGATGGGCTGCATGATGCTTCCACGCAGAGCCTAAACCGACCGCACATGAGTAATGGTAAACCGCTTAGTGGATCTAAGCCTGCCCAGGCAAAGTTGTGTGACTTGGACATGCTTATAAACCCAATTGGTTTCATTGGGCGACATGGCTTGAGATGTCATTTCATCTCAATGTCTGGTAAAAGTGCCACAAAATTGGAAGCAACGTCTCCAAAATGATCTATACAGTGTTGACGGGGATATTAAACAAATTAATCAGTCAGTCAGTCCAAATGAAATATCTTTTTCACAAAGGAGATCTCCAGGAGGCATTTTGCCACTATATTCCAAGCAGTAAATAATTGTGGAGACAGAATTAGGTCTGTAGGATAAACAAAATCAGATCAGCTTGTCTCTGGGGACTAATACAACTTGAAACAAACCCAAATAAAGCCAAACACTTATCCAGAGAACTGGCTAAACAAGAACAGTGGTGCATTTTACATGTGGGAGCTGTAATCATGTATGACTACTTAAGGGGAATGGGAACACCTTGTAGATTTTTTCCGCCATTTTTTAAAGGGAGACAACTTTCGGGACTTCCTCTTCGCTTTTCTATAAGCCCTGTCCCACTGAAAAAGGGTCTACTCTTAAAGGAAAGAATTTGCTCCTCAGGAGCAAATTCTTTCCTTTAAGAGTTGACCCGTATTGACATGGGAGACAAAAATACTTTTACAGGAGTTGCTTCCCCTGAAAGTGTTCTGCATGATGCTTCCACATGGAGCTGAAAGTACTTGTAAACTGCTTAAAGGGTCTAAGCCTGCCCAGACAAAGTGGTGCGAGATGGACCGTATTGCATGTAAACCCTATTGGTTTCAGTAGCTGCAGGGATTGAGTTGTTATTTCATCTCCATGTTGGGTAAAAGTCGCACAAAATCGGAAGCAGCATTTCCAAAATGACCTAAATAGTGTTGACGGGTACGTTAAACCCCCAAAGCAAACAAACAAACACTTTAATTCTAAAGTATCCTTTACATAATGAACTAAAAAAATTAAACTATCAGTGTACACTTAATTTTAACCTATCGTTTACATACAATGATTTAATTTGGGTAACTGATCCAGTAATCACTGGGCTATTTTTGGTTATGTTTCAGCTTTTATTTTTAATTACAGGTTCATCTTTGTGAAATATACATAAACTGGTGTACAGCCGCAGATGATCCAAATACAGCATACATATGGCAGACTGAATCACGTGTGAAGAAGCTACAGCTTGAGGAGAATAGCTATACCAGAATAAAATCAGCCACCATTATTCCAGGGGAGACAACTTTTAGAGAGTAATTTTCTGGTTCACATTAGAAACACGTTCTGATGTCTCATTAGAAAAGCTTTATTGAGGCAATTTTAGCAAGTGTCCACAATTTGTGTTTTACTAGTGAAATAAGGAAAATTATGCTCATTACCTTAAAAATCCTAAAACTTAGGGTGCTCAGAGAACTTCCTGTATTTTGCCTTTAATGTTAAATTTGTTTCACAATCCAGCAAGGAGTCCCAAAAGTGGAGATGGAATGGCAAACAGTGTTGACCCTGATCAGACTGCTCCTTGAGGAGCAGTCTGATCAGGGTCTGCACTGTTTGCCTAGCCTGTCTGTCGTAGTACTTAGGATGATATGTGCAGTGCTTTTCCTTATTTGGAGATTTGAATTGCCCTAAACACCACAATTATCATACTAATCGGCTGTTGTTTTTGATCCACCAAATGAGCCAAAAATAAAAACTGAAGACAGGGTATTGGTGTAAGTGCTAATCTGAATTTTTTCTGGTCAGTCATGCCAACATGTATCTTTTTTCTGTCGACCAGCTTAACTCTTGTCCTGCTGAATAAATTCCGATAATCAACCAATCAAAATAGCTTTATATAATGTATTCATTCAAGTTTACAATTAAATGACAAACAGTGTAAATCCTGATCAGTTTGCAAAGATATGGGTGGTCATGTTCAACAGGGCAAGGGTTAAATACATAACATATGTGGATACCCCCTCTTATCTAGGGCTATGGTGTGTTAGCATTCTTGCAATAATAGATGGATATGCAGGCTAATTTGAGTCTCTGCTGTTTGCTTATGTTTTATTTTAGGTTTTATCATGTGCAGTCTTAAATCTGTTCCATTACTGTAAAAATTCTAAAAGGCTGGACATTTTGAGGACTTACTATAATTCTCCTAAAATTTGTTTCATGGTCCAGCAAGGATTCCAAAATGTGCAGATGGTATGGCAAACAATGTAGACCCTGATCAGACAGCTCCTTCAGGAGCGGTCTGATCTGGGTCTGCATTGTTTGCTAAGGCCTATCTGTCCCAATAAATTAGGACAGTTACAGTATATTCTTTATCTTTTAAAAAATAAAATATAAAGAAAGGTGTGCGTCATGGTATTTTCCCGATCTTGAGCAGTTGGTGTGTTGCTGGGCATCACTTTAAAAAGTCCATGAAATGAAAAACCCCATAAACCCCACTTTATGCAGAGAAAAATGGGGGTTACAGGGATATTCATTATTTTCCCTCAAAACATAGATTGTGAGCACTTGTTTTATACACCAAACATACAGTGTGGGTGCTCTTTAGAACTGCCTCAACATTATGATAACAAACCCGTGTGGCATAGTGCATTCTTTCAAATCTCCTAAATGGCTACTTTTCCGATGAAAATTTATGATAGTTTTCTTATTTATACTCCAACATAGGTTGTGGGTGCTCGTTAGAACCGCCTCAACGAGTACCCACAACCTATGTCTTGGAGCAGAAATAAGAAAATAATGTATACCCCTGTAAACCCCAGTTTTCTCTATATAAAGTAGGGTTAAGGCTGTGTTCCTTTCACGGACGTGTTCATGTGATGATGAGGCAGTTCTATGTTTAGTGTATAAATAAGAAAATGATAGCATCAGAGATATCAAAGAATGCACTATGTCACAATAATGTGTTAATGTAATGAAGTGAATAAAAATAACTGGTATGTTAACATTTTATGTATGTATGTAGGCAGTGGCATATGATTTAAGTTATTATCTGTGAGTTTTATTTATTGAATGTGTGATTGATAGAAGTGTGACTGGTCATTATATATAATGCTAAGACATTACGATAATACACCTGTGCGGAATAGTGCATTTTTTCATATCTCCAAAATGGCTGCTTTTCTGATGAAAATCGTATTTACACATTAAACCATTCAGTACCAGAAACCCCTAAAGGGATACCTTGGCAAACAGTTCAGGCCCAGATCATACGCCCCAGAATGCGGCGTCTGATCAGGGCCTACACTGTTTGCAAAAAGTTAAGCCATTTTCCCAATCAATTTTGATGAAAACACAACCTGACACCCCTGAATTTTGAAATGGACTCCTGCTATATATAAGGAGGAAAATTCCATCTGGCACAAAAAGGGTTAAACATAGATCGTGGGTGCTCGTTGGAACTGCCTCAATGAGGTGGTTCTAATGAGTACCAACAACCTATGTCTTTGAACAGAAATTAGAAAAATTTAAAATCGACCCCGTAAACCCCAGTTTTCTCTATATAAAGTGGGGTTTAGCGGGGTATTCATTTCACGGACATGTTCACATGATGATATACATGAAATTAACAAGCCTGTGTAATTGACATACTCCCACTTCATATAGGGAAAACTCATAGCCCCAGATAAGAGGGTTATCCACCTACTATATTTTCTTATTTCTACATGAAAACAAATGTTGTGGATACTCATTAGAAGCACCTCAGCAATGTGCTTTTAATGGGTACCCACAATCTATTTTTGTGCAAAAAAGGAAACTAATAAAAAGTCCCTTAAACCCCACCTTTCTTTATATCAAGGCGGGTTTAAAGAGTTGTTCTGGACATGGACTTGTTAACCTGAAGAATCTGGCAGATGCACAGGCTGATCATGTCAACCCATGTTGTAAAAGTTTTTGTTTTTGTTTGAGTTGAGGTTTAACGTCCCCGTCAACACTGTAAAGGTCATTTTGGAGACGTTGCTTCCAATTTTGTGGGACTTTTACCCGACATTGAGATGAAATGACATCTCAAGCCCTGTCGCCCAATGAAACCAATAGGGTTTATCAGCATGGGCGGTCCGCCTCGCACCGCGGTTCCTGGACAGGCTTAGATCCTCTAGGCGGTTTACCAGTACTAGTGTGCGGGCTGGATTCAGCTCTGCGTGGAAGCATCATGCAGCCCATATATTTCTTCAAGCCCCTATGGGCGGGGGCCTATGTTGTAAAAGGCATTTTTGTGACACAGTTCTTGTTTCAGAAAGATTCAGAAAAAGCAGTCCCAATATGATCATTATTACGATTACAACATCTGTAAAATAAACATCACTTTAAAGAAAACTGGGGTTTACAGTTGTATACATTGCTTTTCTTGTTTCTGCTTTCAGACTAAGGTTGTTGGTACTCATTAGAACCGAGGTTGTTGGAACTCATTAGAACCGCCTGATTGAGGCGTTTCTAATGAGCACCCACAATCTATGTTTTGAGTATAAATAAGAATAATATAACAAATTTTCAGACCAAAAATAAAGGCTTTGGAGAAATCAAACCGTTCACAATGTCACATAGATGTGTTATCACAATTTAAACCTAATATGATCCTTATTATATGGGTATAAATATTAAATTATTAAAATCTATGATATAATATGAGGACCAATGATTCTTATGTACACAATATTAACGTGCTTACTGGATAATGCAGCCCTACCTTTGTTCATATGGTCAAAAGTAATAAAGTTGGTTGACATATCATTAAAACTATGATCATTAAATATGGCAAATGCACTGATACTTTTGCTGAAAAAAAATGTGAGTAGTTTTTGCCTTTGCAAATGCTACTCACATTTTTTAGCACAAGTACAATAGTATTTGATATTGTGCTTGCTTGAACACTTTATGTTTTAACCACTAAAGAGCTCGTTAAGCTAACAATGCTTTGAACAAATGGGCTCTCGAGGCCTTCAGACAGAACCATTACCAGTACATGGCATTGTTTTTGAGGACATAAAGAATATACATAGAGAAATGATGTTGATAAAAGAATTTATCCACCTTGAATTTGAAGAATTTTAGAAATTCAAAATTATATTATTTTTAAGCTGCCAAAAAGGGTAAATGATGCAAAAAAAGTCATCTACAGTAAAATTCCGCTATTAGGACCATCAAAAATGAAGACAATTGCATCTACACACACTGTCTTCTCGTAAGAGACACCTCTGGGACTGTTCAAAAGTGGTCTTAGACCACTTTTGAACAGTCCCAAAGGTGGTCTTAATATAGGAAAAAAGGTTGTCTTAATATAGGAATTTTACTGTATATGATAAAAGGATTGTTGCACTCACTCTGTATTGGTGAATAGCAAAGGGCAAGAACTTGTGATCTGCCCTTGATAAAAGAAGTCAGGACAATATTCACCAGTATCTGGTCAGTTCATGGGATGATTGATGAATTGATAAATTCGACAAAAATGATTATCCTTAATGATTTGCTAATAATCAATTAAATGTATTTGATTTCTATACCTTTGCATTTCCACCTCAACTCTCCATCGGTCCCTGCCCATCGGGGCATGAAGAAATAGATAGGCTGCATGATGCTTTCACCCAGAGCTGAATCCAGTCGCATACGACTACTGGTAAACCGCTTAGAGGATCTAAGCCTGCCCTTGCAAAGCGCTGCAAGTCCATGCATATAAACCCTATTGGTTTCATTGGGCGACAGGGCTTGAGATGTCATTTCATCTCAACGTCGGGTAAAAGTCCCACAAAATTGGAAGCAACGTCTCCAAAATGACCTATACAGTGTTGACGGGGATGTTTAACCTCAAATCAAACAAACAAATCAACTCTACCATACTTTTTCTAAAATTTGAACAAGTATAATTTACTACCCAGTGTTGCATCCAAAAGTAGCTGGATGAGTGACAAAGAGTAAACCCTGATGAGATTCTGTGGCATCTCATCTGGGTCTACAGGACTGATAATCATGTATCTTTCCAGCTCTGATTAGTCAGCCCTAATATGACTGGCATTGACTGCAATAGCCCAGTATACATGCACCTGGGAACATCTTATTCAAGGAGCAAGAGATAAGAAGGGCGTTTGTTCACAACAGTTACCTATGTAAGCAGACAGACAGGCCTGAGTAAACTGAAAACCTCGATGAGATGCCACATTCTGTGGATTTGTTTGATTTGTGGTTTAATGTCCCCGTCAACACTGTATAGGTCATTTTGGAGACGTTGCTTCCAATTTTGTGGGATTTTTACCCGACATTGAGATGAAATGACATCTCAAGCCCTGTCGCCCGATGAAACCAATAGGGTTTATAAGCATGGACGGTCTGACTCGCACCCCTTTGCCTGGGCAGGCTAAGATCCTCTGAGCGGTTTACCAGTCCTCGTATGCGGTCAGTTTCAGCTCTGCGTGGATCGTGCAGCCCATCTATTTCTTCAAGGCCCGAAGGGCGGGGGCCATACACACATTCTGTGGTGTCTATTCTGTGGCGTCTCGATGGTCTACACAGTTTGCCACTCATCCAACTACTTTAAGATACAGCATGGGGTAGTAAATTATAGTTGTTCAAATTTTAGATCAAGAATGGGAAGGAGATGAGTTGTTCGAATACTTAAGGTGAATAAGGTAATGGAAAAGATTCTCACGGAAGTGCCTGAGCATGCATTTTGGAGAAAGCGAGCTTGGACATTGTGATATGTATAATATATTCCTACGCAATTGTTACGTTACTTATTTATGCAAGACAAGTGCTATTTTGCACAGATAAAGAGTGTTATTTTGCACAGATGAAAGTGTTATTTTGCACAGATAGAAGTGTTATTTTGCACAGAGATTATATTTTGCTAAGGTATTGCTCATATGTGAGACTGGTACCAGTAAATCCTACAAAATAAACGTAGCAGACCACAATCTGTTCATTACTTACACTGTTGATGGGGGCCAGACTAAAATATCCATTTTATTTGTATAGATTATTCATGAGCCACAACTGTCTTATATTAAAATGACCCTGGGATAACTTCATTCAATTGTCAGTGGTGCTCGTAAATCGGTGTTTTACAGTCGGAAATTTCATTTTACTGCAACGCGACAGCAGAGCTGTAAAACATAATTTGCGACCTTAAAATCCACAATGTACCTAAAATGACGATTTTAATACAGATATCCCCATTCTATATACCCATGTGCAAGGTTTAACCCTTAAGATGCTGAGAAAAACTACATCTGAAAATGTCGTCTGCTTATGTCGTCTGCTGAATTGTTTCACAAACTTTTCAAAAATTTTTGCATACAGGCAAACAGTGTAGACCCAGATCAGACTGCTCCTGCAGGAGCAGTCTGATCTGGGTCCACACTGCTTGCAAAAAAAAAAATACTTTTACGGTAACAGGCAGACGGCATTGTCATGATTGGCATTTTATGGGCTAATAATTGTAGATTTTTGTCAAAATTAGTAAGAGTTATCAGCGGCATAATACCAAATGTCAGCCAATAAAAAGCACGCTATACCAAATGATGTTGGGTCTCGAACAGTATATTACAGATTATACTAATTCAATTTATATTCAATGAGATATCGCATTAGATTGGCAAGTGAATAAGAATATCACTGTATGTATAATTTAATTTTTCTGTAAAATCTCTACATTTTTTGCTGGAAGGAAAATAAAATGGTTCAGAGTTCTAAAATTGTGCTGAATGAACAGTATTGTATTTTGACACAGAATACCAGACATAATACCTACCCCCCCCCCCCCACCATCACCACCACCACCACCACACACATACACACAAAAAGAGAAATTTGTAGAAATTGGTAGGTATTGCTGGTCCCTGTTTCAAATAGTTTTCTAGTTGTGCTTTCTAGTCATTATGAGTTGTGAATGATATTACATGACACCTGTGAGAGTTCAGGCAGAACGGATATTCAGTCAGTCTCAGTTGAACGTCAAACCTCTTATGAAGTAAGCACATGTCTTGGGCAAGCAATTTTGCCATAACAAATAGCTGCTTGCTTAAGACTGGTTGAACTGTACTTTCATTGGAGGCACCTCCTCCTTAAAAAAAAAAATCATGACAACAAGTCCGTGAAATGAGCACCCTTCTAAACCCAGTTCACATAGAGAAAACAGGGGTTTACGGGGTTATTTTTTATTTTTTTTTTTTTTTGGTTTGGGTTTTATGGCCCTTTCAAGATTATTTCACTAATATCGAGCCAAACGTTAATCAGAGGTGGGCGAAAACCGGAGTACCCGGAGAAAAACCACCTGACCTTCCGTTGCAGTTACGGGGTTTTACTTTTTTAGCTCGCCTTACGAAAGTAAGGGGGAGCTATTGCCATACCCCCGGGCGTCCGGCGTCAGCGTCGGCGTCCGCATTTGGTTAAAGTTTACCTGCAAGCTCTTATATGTGATGTTTTACAACTTTATTTTGAATATATAATTAATAATTTCTAAAAAAAACAATATTTAACATTATCATTGTACTTCATTTTACAGGTTTTTTGCCTTTAATTGGACTTTTTGAGTAGTTAATATTTTCCTCTGTATTACCTCCCTTACTTCTCTGTGTTAAAGTTTACCTGCAAGCTGCGTGAGTTCAAATCCCGGGGGAGGAACGTTTTTTTTTTTTTTTCTTTTCTTTTTTTTTTTCTTTTTAAAAACATAGCGGGGTCTGGGGCTCAAGGTCAAGGTCACAATGGCTATTTTTAGAAAAACATTGTCATTTCTCTAGCGCCTTCATTTATTGATGAATTTTAATATAACTTCACCCATGTTGGGTATAATGATATCTCGAGTGACTTTGACTTTCAGGATCTGGGGCTTAAGGTCAAGGTCACTTCTTTGAGGGTCAGGGGGTCAAGGTCACTGTGGCTTTTTTTAGAAAAAACATTGTCATTGTTCTTGCACCTTAATTTATTGATGGATATTAATAAATTATAACTTCACACAAATGTTGGGTATGATGATATCTCTAGCAAGTTTTACTTTCAGGTTCCGGGGCTGAAGGTCAAGGTCACTGTGGCTATTTTTAGAAAAAAACTTTGTGATAGCTCTAGTGCCTACATTTATGGATGGATTTTAATATAACTTCACAAAAATGTTGGCAATGATGATATCTTGAGTGAGTTCGACTTTCAGGGTCTGAGACTGAAGGTCAAGGTCACTGTTGCTATTTTTAGAAAAACTTTGTCATAGCTCTTGCGCCTTCATTTATTGATGGATTTTAATATACCTTGACACAAAAGTTTGGTATGATGATATCTTGAGTGACTTTGACTTTCTGGGTCAGGGGCTGAAGGTCAAGGTCACTGTGGCTATTTTTTGGAAAAACTTGATCATTGCTCTAGTATCCAGATTTATTGATGGATTTTAAGATAACTTAATACAAATGTTGGGTATGAAGTTCAACTTTCAGGGTCTGGGGCTCAAAGTCAAGGTCACTGTGGCTATTTTTAGAAAAACTTTGTCATCACTCTTAAGTACCTACATTTATTGATGGATATAATGTAATTTTACACAAATGTTAGGCTAGGCTTCTTTTTAATTTGTCTTGCTCGAGGGGATTTGTATTGTCTGTGATGCCTTGTTATTACTTAGTAGTTTGTAGAATTTTTTTTTTCTATCAAATATAGATTTCTTTTTCATTTTTCTTTTTTTTTTTGCAGTGGAAAGGCTTGAAAACAGGATGATTAGGGGTACATTTTGGTTCTCTTTCATTTGCTGCAGTCTATTGGGCTGTTTTACAGAAGAAAATTATTTTGATAACTTAGCCCCCCAAAGGCGAGCTATGTTGTCTTCTGACAACTCTTGTTTTTCTTATTTCTGCACCCAAGACCAAGATTATGGGTACTCATTAAAACTGCCTCAATGAGGCGGTTCTGACAAGCACCCACAACCTATGCTTGGAGTATTAATAAGAAAAATACCACAAATTTTGATTGGAAAAGATATTGGCCCCGTCAAGCGATTTTGGAACTCATCGCCTATGCGAGCAGCGAAGGTTCAGGCGAGCCTGTGCATCCGCGCAGTCTCGCCAGAACCTTCACTGCTCGCTCATACAAGCAGTGAATCAAGAGGAACCTTCAGACAGAAAGCCATATCCCTGGCCCCTCTGAATGGCTGGGCATGCGCAGTTAAAATTTGTCATGACGGAATGCTCGAAGACACAAATTCGCTTGGCGGGGCTCATATGAAAGAATGCACTATGTGGCACAGGTGTGTTATCATAATGAAAATGTATCCCTTCCTTCTTAACCACTACACCATGGAGGCTTGCACACTACAGTTCTTAATTTTAAAATGAACCATCCCTGCATATAAAAATTATGAATTTAATGTCCGTTATTTGCAGGGTAACAAGTCCGTGATAGAACACCCAGTATATAGAGAAAATATGAGGTTTACTGGAGTATACATTATTATTCTTATTTCTGTTTCAAGACATAGGTTGTAGGTACCCATTAGAACCACCTCAATGCGGCAGTTCTAAC
Organism: Lucinisca nassula; assembly: GCA_963580285.1. Lineage (NCBI taxonomy): Eukaryota > Metazoa > Mollusca > Bivalvia > Lucinida > Lucinidae > Lucinisca > Lucinisca nassula. The sequence continues at coordinate 100,477,376 of OY757011.1, forward strand.
CGGCACCCACAACCTATGTTTGCAGTAACAATAAGAAAAATATTACAGCTTTTCATCAGAAAAGTAGCAATTTTAGAGATATGAAAGAATGCACTATGTCCCCGGGCTGCGTTACCTAAATGAAATGTCTCCCTTCCGGGCTTGAAGAAATATATGGGCTGCATGATGCTTCCACGCAGAGCTGAATCCAGCCCGCACACTAGTACTGGTAAACCGCTTAGAGGATTTAAGCCTGTCCAGGAACTGCGGTGCGAGGGGGACCGTCCATGCTAATTAAACCTATTGGTTTCATTGGGCGACAGGGCTTGAGATGTCATTTCATCTCAATGTCGGGTAAAAGTCCCACAAAATTGGAAGCAACGTCTCCAAAATGACCTATACAGTGTTGACAGGAACGTTAAACCTCAAATCAAGCAAAAATCCTTCTTAAACACTACACCATGGAGACTTTCACTTTGCAGTTCTTAATTTTGGAGTGAACCATCCTTGCTTATAAAAATTATGAATTTAATGTCCATGTGTGGCTGGGTATCATGTAGTATCGCAGCGTCTGATTGTGGCCGACAATGTTTGCTTGTGTCATTTATTGGGGTTTCCCACATAAAAAGGATTAACCTTTATCCTGCTGCATGAATTAATTAAGCCACTCCAATAGCTGATTATCAACCAATCAAATTATATGATATAATATATTTGTTCACAAACTGCATGATAAACAGTGTAGATCCAGATCAGATGACTTGTAAAGCCATCTGATCTGGATCTACACTGTTTTCAAAGATAGGGGCTGTCGTGAACAGCAGGATAATTGTTTATGGACATACAGTGAGTTGTGATAATTTACAAGACATGGCTTTAACTATTAACATATCACTTATAGGACTTTTCATTTCAGTAATTGCTTATAGATACAAATTGATAGATAATTTTGAATGAGAAATGTCGCCTTGCAGATGGATAGAAACTGTTTGAAGTTGATTTTTATTTATTGTGTGTATATCTTTAGGTTGTGGCTTTTTTCAGTAACATAGTCAAAGTCTTATGTTAAACCCTCACCATGGTGAACATTTCAATATGCTACACTCCTCCCCGATTTTCAGCCACATTACGTAAACAAGCCTATACAAATACATTGCCACCTTTATCGCCAAAAAAATGAAAATTTTATGATGAAAAATTGTGACATTTTTAGCTCACCTGAGCCGTAGGCTCATTGGTGAGCTTATAGGGTGGTCATGCTGTCTGTATGTATGTCAACATTTTCAAACATCTTCTCCTCTGGAACCGCTGGGCGGACTGAAGCCAAATTTCATTTGGGGCCTCAGTGGGATGGGGGAACGAAAGTTTGTTCGCGGGGTCCAGGTCACATGACCAAGATGGCCTCCATGCCCATATATGGTAAAAACCCTTCAAAAATCTTCTTCTCCGGAACCGCTGGTCCGATTTTCACCAAACTTGGTATGTGGCCTTGGGTACTCGGGCCTATCATAGTTTCTTCAAATAATGGCCCTTGGATGACCTTGGCCTATTTTATGCCCAGGTCAAATTTGGTAATATAGGCTTTTGAATGGCAAAAAGTGAAAACGGTTGATTTTTCGAAAACTGTTGCAGCCTTTGGCCTGAAAGTTGGTAGATGACATCAGCTAAATGAGTTAATAAGTATATATGAGATTTATAGGTCAAGGTCATTCCATGACCTTGGGTCAAGTTTTTTAATATGTCAAACTTTAAACTTATTTTTCAGGGAAACTACTTGGTCAATTTTGACCAAATTTCATATGCAAGCTTTATGGGAGAAGGACATGTAAATTAAGTTGATGATGTTGGGTCACATAACCAAGATGACCGCCATGCCCATATATGGTTAAAACCCTTCAAAAATCTTCTTCTCTGAAACTACTGGACAGATTTTCATGAAACTTGGTATGTAGCATCTGGGACGGGCCTCAGTGGGATTGGGGAACGAAAGATTGTTCGCGGGGTCCAGGTCACATGACCAAGATGGCCTCCATGCCCATATATGGTAAAAACCCTTTAAAAATCTTCTTCTCCAGAACCGCTGGTCCGATTTTTACCAAACTTGGTACGTGGCCTTGGGTACTCGGGCCTATTATAGTTTGTTCAAATAATGGCCCTTGGATGACCTTGACCTATTTTATGCCAAGGTCAAATTTGGTAATATAGGCTTTTGAATGGCAAAAAGTGAAAACAGTGGATTTTTCGAAAACTGTTGCAGCCTTTGGCCTGAAAGTTGGTAGATGACATCAGCTAAATGAGTTTATAAGTATATATGAGATTTATAGGTCAAGGTCATTCCGTGACCTTGGGTCAAGTTTTTTAATATGTCAAACTTTAAACTTATTTTTCAGGGAAACTACTTGGTCAATTTTGACCAAATTTCATATGCAAGCTTTATGGGAGAAGGACATGTAAATTAAGTTGATGATGTTGGGTCACATAACCAAGATGGCCGCCATGCCCATATATGGTTAAAACCCTTCAAAAATCTTCTTCTCTGAAACTACTGGACGGATTTTCATGAAACTTGGTATGTAGCATCTGGGACGCGGGCCCATCATAAATTCTTAAAATGGTGACCCTCGGATGACCATAACCTATTTTATGCCAGGGTAAAATTTAGTCACATATGCATTTGTATGGGAAAAAGTGAAAATGCATTATATCTAACAAACCGTTCAATATTCCACCACTAAATCATATATATTCTTGTTCCTTAAGATAGGGCGCATTTATTGACATGGGGTCCACCAGGTCCCTTAAAAAAAAACCTTCAAAAATCTTCTTCTCCGGAACCGCTGGGCCGATTTCCACCAAACTTGGTATGTAGCCTCGTATATTCTTGTTCCTTGTGATTAAGCATGTTTAATGACATGGACCTTGGGAGTCTAGGGGGTCTCCCGGGGACATGCCCCACCCCCTTCATTTCAAAAAGTGCCCAATATCTTGGAAACTGTCCAGATCCCCACCCATAAACAATATATATTCTAAGGGGCTTTAAGTGACATGCATCTTGAGACCCTGGGGCATGCCCCACCCCTGCATTACATAAGATGCATCAAATCTCAGAAACTGTTCAGATCCCCTCCCATAAATCATATACTTCTTGTTTCTTGTGATAAGGGGCATTTAGTTACATGGATCTTTGAACACCATAGGTTAAATTGGGGGCCGACACCCCCTTTAGAAATGGTTAAGCTCTTCACCCATTAACCATATATTTTCTTGTTCTTGACCTTTTAGCTCATCTAAGGCTTTATCTTGGCTAAATATAACTGAAAATTCAAACTCAAAAAGTTTTCCAACTGATCTATAAGAGTCAGGAATGTGATTAAGGACCACTTGGTCATACAGCCAGATGCATTTAGTGACATGGACCTTAATTTAGGTCCCTGGGGGCATGCCCTACCCACATCATTTAATAAAATGCGTAATATTTCCCCACCCATTAACCATATATATTCTTTCTCTATATACTAATGTGGACATTTTCTCTTTTGATAATGGGTTTTCAGAAAAAACTCAATAAAAATTACATCAGGATAAAGAACAAGGTTTAAAACAACTAGCGTTGCAATAATTTAGAAAATCTGTTGACAAATAAGGATTTTATAACCAAAAAACACATTTGAATAGGGAAATTTCCATTGTTAAATTGCTAGCAAGGGAGGTAAATATTTCCCTGCAAACTTTCAATTTCTTCATACACTGTTACTAAATAACTGAAATAATCATAAATGATGCAAAACACATCATGAAGTTCAAAACATTTAAATCGAGGTCAAAAAGATTCCAGAATCAAAACTTTAAGATCATGGATTATCTCCCCTTTCAATGTAAAATCTCTATTCAAATCTTACTTTGGTCATAATTTTTTTAATAGTGAACCGATTTTCAAAATTTTTGTGGCACATGTTTCAAGAAATTTTTAAGCAACTTTTGCTGAAGAAATCATCAATCCTTGTCTTTGTTTACTATAACGAATCTCCGAAATATCATTATCAGAGGACAAAAACAGAACATTAAAACACGTTAAGTGACATGGATCTTAGATCCATAAGAGGTCTAGAGGGACCTTGGGTGCATGTCCCTTAGCCCTTTAGACCTAAGGCTGTCAGGTGAGCGTCTTAGGACCAATGGTCCTCTGGTTCTTATTTCTGCTCAAAATATAGATTGTGGGCACCCACACAACGAGTACCCACAATCAATATTTTAGAGCAGAAATAAGAAAAATAAGGTTTACCACTGTAAACCCCACTTTTACTATATAAAAGTGGGGTTCAAGAGGGTCAAAATTATATACGCGTGTTTCCGTGATGATTTGTGTAACATGATTTTAACCCTTATCTTGCTGTTCACGACAACCCCCATCTTTGCAAACAGTTTAGATCCAGATCAGATGGCTTCTGAAGAAGCCATCTGATCAGGATCTACACTGTTTGGCATTTAGTTTATGAATTTGTAGCAATAAGTTACAGCAAGTAATTTGATTGGTTGATAGACAGAAATGGGTGTGGCTTAAATGAATATTCAGCAAGAGAAGGGTTAACTTTTACCATGGATTCAGAAGCAGAATGGAAAACAGTATAGATCCTGATCAGCTGGAAACCAGTTGCTCTGGATCTACCATAGTGATACTAAGTATTGGGACACACAGGTCTTAGCAAACAGTGTAGACCCTGATCAGTCTGATCAGGATCTACACTGTTTGCCATTCTATCTGCACTTTTTGGACTCCTCGCTGGATCATGAAACTAATTTGTTAAAATTTTAGGAGAATAAAAGAAAGTCCTCAAGGTGTCCTAATTTTTAGGATTTTTATGGTACATGTATATTGTTTTCAAAAAAATGATGTATATTCAGGTTCAGCATGGGGAGGGTTAATGAAAATCCCAAATGAACTATATGTACTTAATTTTTTAAATGAATATGTTACATAAAATACATTGGAGCGTTGCTCTTAGAAAGACACATTAGTCCTTATCCTGCTGAATAATTTAATTGCCCACATCCATTTCTGACTGTCAGCCAATCAGATTACACGATTAAATGTTTTCATTCAAATTCACAAATTGAATGACAAACAGTGAAGATCCTGATCAGATGCAGAAGCCATCTGATCAGGAGCTACACTGTTTGCAAAGTAGGGCTTGTCATGAACAGCAGGATAAGGGTTTACCCTTAAACACCTAACATGTCCATAGCAGACAGTATTATAAAAACCTTACCTTGTATTTTATAGGAAACGAAAAATGGAATGTCATCTGCTTTAGAGTTTTTATTGGTGTTTTAAGAGTTAAGGAATTGATGCACATATCATTTTGTTGTGATTAATGGCAGATTTTTTTAAAGATTTCTTTTCAGAGTGTGCAGCCAGAGTGTGTTAATATTTGCACGCTACAACTTCTTAAAAATACTCATTACGAAAACATGCCTATTCAAATATATTGAAAATTTTATCACCAAAAAATGAAAATTTCCAGATAAAAAAAATCTGATAGTTTTCATATTTCTGCTCCAAACATAGATTGTAGGAACTCGTTAGAACTGCCTCGTTGAGGCAGTTCTAACCCCACAATATATACTTTTGAGCAGAAATACAAAAGATAATGTGTTCTTCTGTAAACCCCAGTTTTACTTTATAAAAGTGGGGTTTAAGGGTTCAAAATTATGTAGGCATGTTTTGGTGATGTATTGGTGGGATACAGACTTATCAAGTGTTCTATTGTATGTTTTGTAAAAAATGACAGAGCCTGGTTATTCAAAGCATCGTCAGCTTAACTTACTGTGAGAATCCTAAAAATTGGGACACCTTGAGGACTTGCTGTAAGTCTCCTAAAATTGTAACAGATTTGTTTCACGATCCAGCAAGGAGTCCAAAATATGCAGACAGAATTGCAAACAGTGTAGACCCTGATCAGTCTGATCTAGGTCTGCATTGTTTGCTTAGAATGTAGACCCTGATCAGACTGTTCCTTCAGGAGCAGTCTGATCTAGGTCTGCATTGTTTGCTTAGGCTTGCCTGTCCCAATACTAACCTTTACCCTGCTGTAGGTGACAAGCCCTATCTTTGCAAACAGTGTAGATCCAGATCAGATGGCTTCTGAAGAAGCCATCTGATCAGGACCTACACTGTTTGACATACAGTTTATGAATATGTAGAAATAAATTGCATCAAGTAATCTGATTGGTTCAAAGTCAGAAATGGGTGTTGCTTAATTGAATATTCAGCAGGTTAAAGGTTAAGCATCATTACTCTACTCATAAATGCAAAACAGTAACTGTTCTAGAAAGTGCCATATCCAACTCAGTGATATTTTTGCTGAAAAAAAAAATGTTTATTTTCAGCAAAAAAAAATATAAGTGTATTTGCTGTATTCAATATATTAATTAATGCTGTGGTTAATTTTGAACATCCGGACCCAGTTTATCAAAGCCTCGTTAACTTAACATGCTCATGAAAAGTCCAAATGTTAATTTTTAGTAAGAACAACATCTAACCTAGTGGTATTTTTTTCTGAAAACAAAAAATGTCAGTTGTTTTCTGGTCACATTTGTTGAGCAAAACAATGAGCATATTTGCCATTTTAACTGATCACAAAGTTTAGGCATTATGTTAAATGGGCCCCGTCAAGCGATTTTAGTACTTATCGCCTATGCGAGCAGCGAAGGTTCAGGCGAGCCTGCGCATCCGCGCAGTCTCACCAGAACCTTCGCTGCTCGCTCATACAAGCAGTGAATCAAGAGGAACCTTCAGACAGAAAGCCATATCCCTGGCCCCTCTGAATGGCTGGGCATGCGCAGTTAAAATTTGTCATGGCGGAATGCTAGAAGACACAAATTCGATTGGCGGGGCTCAAATAATGGCATCATTATTTTTGAACAACATATAAGTTTAGTTCTGGACAAAGTTGTTCAAAACTAACAACATCATTATTTTACAGTATAGCACTGTTAACCCTTGTCCTGCTGAATATTCATATATGCCACACCCACTACTGATTATCAACCAATCAAATTACTTGATGCAAATTATTGCAACAAATTCACAATCTGAATGGCAAACAATGTAGATCCTGATCAGATGGCTTCGTCAGAAGCCATCTTTCGTCAGAAGCCATCTGATCTGGATCTTCATTGTTTGGAAAATAAGGCATATCCGGACTCAGCAGGACAAGGGTTAAAAATTTTGACCATTGCGTTACAAAAATACACCAGGGCCCAGTTGATCAAAGCATCGTTAGCTTAACAAGCTCAGTGGTGGTCAAATTGTTAACTTTTCTAGCAAGTACAATGTATAAAATTTTGTTATTTTGCTGAAAAAATGTGTAAAAGCTACTCACATTTTTTTCTGCAAAAATATGAGTACCTATTAATTGATCAGTTTTAACGATTTGTTAACTAACAATGCCATTAGTTTTGAACAACTGGCCCCAATGAAACAAAATGAATTCTTTCAAAGTCCAAATGATACAAAATTCGATAATTTTTCTGATTGAGGCCATTCTAGCATAAACCAACAATCTATGATTTTTGAGCAAAAATGGAATATATTGTAAACCCCAAATTTTATGCACATTTGTTTACTAAAAATACCACTGCATTAGCTATTGTACCTCCAGAACAATTAAAAATTTGACCACTAAATAGTTTGTTAACCCTTATCTTGCTGTTCACGACAATCCCTATCTTTGCAAACAGTGTAGATCCAGATCAGATGGCTTCTGAAGAAGCCATCTGATCAGGATCTACACTGTTTGACATTCATTTTATGAATTTGTAGGAATAAATTACATCAAGTAATCTAATTGGTTCAAAGTCAGAAATGGGTGTGGCTAAACTGAATATTCAGCAAGAGAAGGGTTAAGCTAGCAAGGCTTTGAATAACTGCAGTTATTTCGTAAGATTTTGATATAAAATCAGGTGTCTTCTGAGAAATGTTTTAATTTTCATCGGCATTACACTTGCGCAATTTTTGAGAATTTGCCCAATTGCAATTCTGCAATTTTTCATGTTACAACTGCACATAATTTCGATTAGCCATTTTTCAGTAATGCATAGTCAATAGACCATGGCCTATACCGGTTTCCATACAGGCTCACAATAACTCAGAAACACTATTGGATACATGCATAATGTGTTAAGTCAGGCTATTAACTGAAGAGATAGCATTTTTTTAACCACAATTACTCCTTATTTTGCATGTATCTTAACAACACAAAAGCAAATATTAATGTGAATATTGTTTTTGTGCATAAAAGAATTGTTGAAAAATGTGCAATTGCAGTAATATTAAGTGTGTAGAGGTAAGGCCAAATTACGCAAATGTTTAAATGTCCATGTTGTTTGCTGGAAAAGAGACATAATAAACTTATTTGCTTAAAATGTTCTTTATATTTTATGTTGACCAAATGATGACCTTCCTAGCACAGTGCAAAGCGTTTACAAGTGCAGGCCTGTGAGAGATAAGGCTTTGTTATGCCCCCGCCTATTCGAAGAATAGCCAAAGGGCATTAAGTGTTATCCCTGTCCGTTCCACTTTGTGTCCGGGCCATAACTCCTAAACCAAATGTTATATATTTATGAAACTTTTACAGGTGCCTGCATGGCAATTAGACAATGTGTCATGAACAAGGAAGACAGCTCTTGCTTTTTTGGTTTTAGAATTATCTGCCCTTGACTTGGTCCCTTATAGTAAATTATCTGCCCTTGACTGGGTTCCTTATAGTAAACTGTTTCCAGGCCATAACTCCTAAACTGTATGGAATATATTTATGAAACTTTACAACTACATGCATGGCATTGAGACGATGTGTCATGAACAATAACATATAAACCCTTTTTGTCGCACCTGCTATTAGCATGGCGTGATATATGCACCCGGTTTTCCATCCGTTTGTTCGTTCGTTCGTTTGTCCATCCGTTTGTCAAAGCGTCAACATTTGCGACCACCCTAGCGTTCACCCTAATGGTCAAGTTTATTTCTCAAGAACTATAAGAGCTTCATTAATGATCCTTGGTACAAACTTGTGTCTGGGGATGACAAAACTTGTGTCTGGGGATGACAACTTACATGCAAGCATCCATATTTGACTTTGACCTACATTTCATGGTTCACTGACTTTGTAAAATATTGCGACCACCCTAGCGTACACCCTAATGGTCAAGTTTATTTCTCAAGAACTATAAGAGCTTCATTAATGTTACTTCATACAAACTTGTGTCTGGGGATGGCAACTTACATGCAAGCATCCATATTTCACCTTGACCTGCATTTCATGGTTAACTGACTTTGTAAAATATTGCGACCACCCTAGCGTTCACCCTAATGGTCAAGTTTATTTCTCAAGAACTATAAGAGCTTCATTAATGATATTTGGTACAAACTTGAATCTGTGGATGGCAACTTCAATGCAAGCATCCATATTTGACCTTGACCTAAATTTCATGGTTCACTGACTTTGTAAAATATTGTGACCACCCTAGCGTTCACCTTACTGGTCAAATTAATTTCTCTAGAACCATAAGAGCTTCATTAATGATACTTGGTACAAACTTATATCTCGGGATGGCAACTTAAATGCAAGCATCCATATTTGACCTTGACCTACATTTCATGGTTTACTGACTTTGTAAAATATTGCCACCACCCTAGCGTTCACCCTAATGGTAAAGTTCATTTCTCAAGAATTATTTGAACTTCATTAATGATACTTAGTACAAGCCTTTTATGCAAGCATCTATGTTTGATCTTTGGCCTAGATGTCATGGTTCGGTGACTTTGCGCCCCCACAGGCGCGACATAGCCTTCGGCGGAATTGTTTCTGAACGGCATTTTTGTGGGGGCATCCGTGACCTATGGACACTTTTTCTAGTCACATTTAAAATTAATGGATTTTATCATAAAAAAGGTAATATTTTCCTATTTCTGTTGCAAACATTGACTGTGAATGGTCATTAGAACCGCCTTAGTGTTGAGCGAAAATAAGGAAAATAATGTATACAATGTAGTTGTATTCCCTTGTAAACCCCATTTTTACGCCCCCGCCATTCGATGAATGGTGGAAAGGGCATAATGTGTTGCCCCTGTCCATCCGTCCGTTCGTTCATCCATCCATCCGTCCATGCGTCTGAAACTAAACGCAGTCAATAACTTTTTATTTCTGGATGCATTTTGAAATTATTTTGCAGAAATGTTAACCATCATGAGACGATGTGTTGCGCGCAAAACCCAGGTTCATACCTCCAAGGTAAAGGTCGTACTTAGAGGTCAAAGTTAAAAAAAATGGGCCCAAAACTTAAACACAGTCAATAATTTCCTTATTTTTGAATGGAATTTGAAATTATTTTGCACAAATGTTAACCATCATAAGACGATGTGTCGCACGCAAAACCCAGGTACATACCTACAAGATCAAGGTTGTACTTAGAGGTCAAAGTTGTACTTAGAGGTCAAAGGTCAATCAAAGGGTCTGAAACTTAAACACGGTCAATAACTTTCTTATTTCTGGATGGAGTTTGAAATTACTTTGCAAAAATGTTCATCATCATGAGACAATGTGTCACACAGGTCCATACCTCCAAGGTCAAGGTCATACATAGAGGTCAAGTGTCAAAAAAGGGTCCAAAACTTAAACATCGTCAATAACTTTCTATGGATTAATATTTTCAGGCGTGGCATTTCTAGTTTCTGTATGAAGTGTGGTTGTCAAGAGCTGTCATGATCCATGGGCCTCTGAGGTTCAGTCAGAGCCCATAAAGTAGCCTAAAATGACTCTCTGCGAGCTACGCTTACCATATGCATCAATAGGGAGTTTAGCCCACTTTCTCAGCCAATTTTATGGCATGGATGTAATGTAAGATGCCACGCATGATCAAATGAATAGATCTTTCTTCCCTTGGAGAGGTAAAAAAGAAAAATTGTCTTTTCTTATCATTATTCCTTCTCTTATAATGTGATGAGAATTACCCATCTTATTAACAATTCATGTTAATGAATACTCCTCAAAAGAGAAAACTGGAGTTTACAGGGGTATACATTATTTTTTCTTATTCCATTAAACGTAGGTTATGGTTACTTGTTAGAACCACCTCACTGAGGCATTTCTGTTATCCATAACCCATGCTTGGTTTAAACTTAATTTTATTATATAATACATACATCAGTTGCAAACATGTACATGTTGAAAACATAGCTACACTAGTGTCATACAAAGGGGATCCAGAAGATAGTCAAAAGACTTATTTGAATCTATATCCCTCGATTACATATAATACAATTACAGTGCTATGCTAATTTACTTGGTGTTAAAGTTTTTTAGCTCACCTGGGCCGAAAGCTCCAGGATAGCTTATAGGATGGAAGGCCCGCCGTCGTACATCCGTCCGTCCACACGTTTGACCAGCTATATTTCTGCAGCCTGCAGGCTGATCTCAATCATTTCTTATCTGTAGCATGCCTCTGGTGGGGCATTGATGACATTAGCTTTTTATCGAAATGGAATGAAAACTTTGGTTGCTATAGCAACCACAAGGTCCCATAGACTTACAATGGGAAAATGCCTGTCATCACCTTATACGTAGCACCTTTAGTTTTGATCAGATCTTTCTGAAACTTATATATAAGTAGACTGGGGATGAACTTATTATAGTTACATCCCCTTGATTGCTAAAAATGCCTATTTTTGACCTTGTCATCACCGTAGCCACTTCAGTTTTGATCGGATCTTCCTGAAACTTATACACAAGTAAGTCAGGGTTAAAAGCTAGGATGAGTTCGAAAACTAGCAATGTTGGTCAATTTGCCATGGAGTTATATCCCCTACTTTGCTGAAAATGCTTATTTTTGACCTTGTCATCACTGTAGCCACTTCAGTTTTGATTGGATCTTCTTGAAACTTACAAACAAGTAAGTCAGGGATAAAAACTGACGAGGTTGGCCTAACTTTTACATCCCCTTATTACTGAAAATGCCTATTTTTGACCTTGTCATCACTGTAGCCCCTTCAGTTTTCAGAAGAACTTTTTGGAACTGTCATGTACCCCGGTAAGTAAACAAGGGATAAAACCTTGGCTGAGTTAAAAACAAGAGGCCCAAGAGGGCCTGTCGCTCCACCGGCTAACTTCAGACAATTGTCATATTTATTACATTAACCAATGGTATACTAGTGGACTCTTCTATTGCTATATGTTGGACCAGTCCATTTGTCATATAAGGGGTGTCAGGCCTATTTTTTTTTCTATTTTTGATGGAAAATTCTGTTAGCAAATAGTGCAGGCCCTGATCAGACATGGTGTTCTGTGGGGTCTGATCTGGGCCAGCACTGTTTGCCAAGGTACCCATTTAGGGTTTTCCCGCATGCAATGGGTAAAAAAGAAACAAGTGATCCACCCAAGGAATGTCCATTCTATATTTTTTGGACCCCAGAGCCATGGTTGGCAGGATTTATGTGAGTGACCATTTGGCATTGCTCCGTTCTAAATATCTAAAGCTCTGGGCCTTATGGTTTCAGAGAAGAAGACTTTTTTTAAGTTTTTCCTATTATAAGTCTATGGGAACTAATATGCCTCTGGGCGTGACCAATTTCTTACCCCAGGGGCATTGTTGGCAGGATTTATTTGAGTGACCACTTGACGTTGCTGCATACTTAATATCTAAGCTCTGGGCACTGATGGTTTCAGAGAAGATTTTTGTCAGTTTTTCCCAGTATAAGTCTATGGGAGCTTATGGGCCTCAGGGTGTGGCCAATTTGGACCCCAGGGGCATAGTTGGCAGGATTTATGCAGATGAATACTTCAAGTTGCTACATACTAAGCTCTTGGCCTTATGGTTTCAGAGGAGAAAAGTTTCAAGATTTTGTCATTATTAGTCTATGGGAGCTACTAAGCACCGGGGCGTTGCCAATTTGGACTCAAGAGTCATAGTTCGCAGGACTTAGTAGGTGACCACATAACTTTGCTACATACTACAGTTCAACCTGTATTAAGCAAGTGCCTAAGGGATAGTCAAAATATGCTTGCTTAAGACAGGTTCTTGCTTAATACAGGTGAAATTTAACACATCTGCCTTTCTTGGGAACTGAATGCCTGCTTGCTTAAGACAGGTTGCTTGCTTAATAGAGGTGGCCACTAAGACAGGTTTTACTGTAAATGTCTTAGCTTTAGGCTTTATGGTTTCAGAGAAGAAGTTTTTCCGTTTATTGGTCTATGGAAGCTAATGAGCCAAAGGTGGTGGCCATGGCGGCCATGTTTTTTGTCTGATCAAAATTTCTTCAATGAATCTGACAATGGTAGACACAAGGAACATTCATGAAAATTAAGAACGAAATCCATTTAGCGGTTTTGGAGGAGAAGATTAAAAAAAAAAAAAAGATCCCTTTATGAGTCTATGGAAGCTAATTAGCCAATGGGCGTGTCCATGGCGGCCATGTTTTTTGTCTGATCAAAATTGCTTCAAGGAATCTGACAGAGGTCCACCCAAGGAACATTCATGCAAAGTAAGAATGAAATCCATTATGTTGAGCGGTTTTGGAGAAGGTTTTTAAAACTTTTCCCCATATAAGTCTTTGAAAGCTAATGAGCCAAGGGGCATGGCCATGGCAGTCATGTGGGGCATGGCCATTGTGGCCATGTTTTTTGCCTGATCCGAATTTCTTCAAGGAATCTGACAGAGGTCCACCCAAGGAACATTCATGCAAAATAAGAATAAAATCCATTGAGCGGTTTTGGAGGAGAAGATTTTTAAATATTTTTTTTTTGCTTTCGATGCCATTTTGTTCTGCATGTAACAAAATTCTTTGAAGGAATTCAGAAGAGGACTATGTGAGAAACATTCCTGTGAAGTTTGGTTACAATCGACCAAGTAGTTAAGGAGGAAATGTTTAAAGAAAAAAGTTAACGCACGGATGCACAACCGCACAGACGCACAACAGACACAGGGCCATAACATATAACATAAGACCCGCCGGTCTTTGGCCAGTGGAGCTAAAAAATGAACAGATTTATGTTTTTATTTCTTTATTTATTTATTTTTTCCTTTCCTCCGTCGGATTCGGTATGCCTCCCTTTTCAACTAAGCCATTTTAACCCTCAGGGATCTGGAGAACTGTTGACACTGTAGTATAATTAGGTCTAATAAATCAATCTCCCTCAGTATTTTGAATTTATTTTGAAACATCAAGTCGTATAAATAGAGTTTGTGTTGAAAACATCAGTTCTATCACCAGTGTGATGGGCATGTGAAATTTCTGATGTTTTGAATTTTAGAATGACAATTTGTAGGTGGACCTCTATAGATATGTGATAGTCAGCAAAATTGGAGGAGATTAATTCAGATACAGGAAGGTACTGTTAAATAAATAAATAAATAAATAAACAAGAACTTTTGAAGAAGAGAAGACTTTTTTAACATTACACTACATGTTATATAGTGAAAATAAACCCCGCCCACTGCAGCCATGTTTTATGTCGGATCAAAATTTCTTCAAGGAATCTGACAGAGGTCCACCCAAGGAACATGCATGCCAAATAACTATGAAATAAAACAAGAACTTTTGCAGAAAATATTTTCAGCATTACACTATATGTTATATAGTGAAAATAAGCCTCGCCCATGGCGGCCATGTTTTTTTGTAAGATCAAATTTTTTTCAAGGAATCTGACAACAGTCCACCCAAGGACAATTCATGCAAATTACAATGAAATCCCACAAGTACTTTTGCAGAAAATGATTTTTTAGCATTACGTTATATGTTAAATAGTGAAAATAAGCCCCGCCCATGGCGGCCATGTTTTTTGTTGGATCAAAATTTCTTCAAGGAATCTAAAAGAGGTCCACCCAAGGAACATTCATGCAAAATAAAAACAAGGCATCACATGCGATACAAATCCCCTCGCACTAGACAACTTCGTGTGTGGAAAACACTGAAATGGCAAAAGTCCAACTTGCTTGAGATATTATCATATGCAGCATTTGTGTAAAGTTTGTTTAAAAATCCTCCAATAAATGTACATTCTAGAGTGATGACTTTTCTCTAAAAATAGCCATAGTGACCTTGACTTGAGGCCATGACCACGAAAGTAGATCTTGCTCAAGATATTATCATAAGCATCTTTTGTGTGAAGTTATATTAAAATCTGTTAATAAATGTAGGCGGTAGAGCGATGACAAAGTTTTTCTAAAGATAGCCACAGTGACCTTGACTTTGAGGTCATGACCTTGAAAGTCGAAGTAAGTCGAGATATTATCATAAGAAACATTTGTGTGAAGTTCTATTACAATCCATCATTAAATGTAGGGGCTAGAGCGATGACAAAGTTTTTCTAAAAATAGCCACAGTGACCTTGACCTTGAAAGTCTAAATAGCTCGAGATATTGTCATAAGGAACATTTGTGTGAAGTTATATTGAAATTTGTGAAAAAATGTAGTCACTAGAGCAATGACAAAGTTTTTCAAAAAATAGCCACAGTGACCTTGACCTTGAAAGTCAAACTCGCTCGAGGTATTGTCATAAGGAACATTTGTGTGAAGTTATATTGAAATGGATGAAGAAATGTAAGCGCTAGAGCCATGACAAAGTTTTCTAAAAATAGCCACAGTGACCTTGACCTTGAAAGTGGAACTCACTAGAGATATTGTTATAAGGAACATTTGTGTGAAGTAATATTGAAATTTGTGAAAAAAATGTAAGCGCTAGAGCAATGACAAAGTTTTCTAAAAATAGCCACAGTGACCTTGACCTTGAAAGTCAAACTCGTTCGAGGTATTGTCATAAGCAACATTTGTGTGAAGTTATATTGAAATCAGTGAAGAAATGTAGGCGCTAGAGCGATAACAAAGTTTTCTAAAAATAGCCATAGTGACCTTGACTTTGAAAGTCGAAATGGTGAGATATTGTCATAAGGAACATTTGTGTGAAGTTATATTGAAATCGATGAAGAAATGTAAGCGCTAGAGGGATGACGAAGTTTTTCTAAAAATAGACACAGTGACCTTGACCTTGAAAGTGGAACTCGCTAGAGATATTGTCATAAGGAACATTTGTATGAAGTTATATTGAAATTGGTGAAGAAATGTAAATGCTAGAGCGATGACAAAGTTTTTCTAAAAACTAGCCACAGTGACCTTGACCTTGACCTTGAGGCCTTGACATTGATAGTCTAACCCGCTTAAGATATTGTCATAAGGAACATCTGTGTGAAGTTATATTGAAATCAGTGAAGAAATATAGGCGATAGAGCGATGACAAAGTTTTTTCTAAAAATAGCCACAGTGACCCTGACCTTGAGGCCATGAGTTGGAAAGTCGAACTCGCTGGAGATATTTTTATAAGGAACATTTGTGTGAAGTTATATTGAAATTGGTGAAGAAATGTAGGCGCTAGAGCGATGAAAATGTTTTTCTAAAAATAGCCACAGTGACCTTGACCTTGAGGTCATGACCTTGAAAGTCCAACTCGCTCAAGATATTGTCATAAGGAACATTTGTGTGAAGTTATATTGAAATCAGTGAAGAAATGTAGGAGCTAGAGCGATGACAAAGTTTTTCTAAAAATAGCCACTGTGACCTTGACCTTGAAGCCATGACCTTGAAAGTGGAACTCGCTCAAGATATTTTTAAAAGGATCATTTGTGTGAAGTTATATTGAAATTGGTGAAGAAATGTAAGCGCTAGAGCGATGACAATGTTTTTCTAAAAATAGCCACAGTGACCTTGACCTTGAGGTCATGACCTTGAAAGTCCAACTCGCTCGTGATATTTTTATAAGGATCATTTGTTTGAAGTTATATTGAAATTGGGGGAGAAATGTAGGCGCTAGAGCCATGACAAAGTTTTTCAAAAAATAGCCAGAGTGACCTTGACCTTGAGGTCATGACCTTGAAAGTCGATCTTGCTCCAGATATTGTCGTAAGGAACGTTTGTGTGAAGTTATATTAAAATCGGTCAAGAAATGTAGGCGCTAGAGCGATGACAAAAGTACGTACGTAAGTACGTGGCGCTAGAGCGATGACAAAAGTATTACGTACGTTGCGCTAGAGCGATGACAAAAGTACGTACTTATGTACGTACGGGACAAATGCTATATCCCCCCTCACAACTATGTTGTGCGAGGGGATAATGAAATCCAACAGGTGGGTTTGGAGGAGAAGATGTTTAAAGATTTTTAATTTTTTGTGTGGTTTTGTTGCCATGGCAACCAGAGTTCTGGGTGTAACAAAATTCTATGAAGGAATTTAGAAGAGGACTAAGTAAGTAACATTCCTGTGAAGTTTGGTTACAATGGGCCCAATAGTTTAGGAGGAGAAGATGTTTTAGCATTACACTATATGTTAAATAGGGAAAATAAGCCCCGCCCATGGCGGCCATGTTTTTTGTCGGATCAAAATTTCTTCAAGGAATCTGAAAGAGGTCAACCCAAGGAACAGTCATGCAAAATAAAAATGAAATCCAACAGGTGGTTTTGGAGGAGAAGATTTTTAAAGATTTTTATTTTTTTTTGGTTTTGTTGCCATGGCAACCAGAGTTCTGGGTGTAACAAAATTCTTTGAAGGAATTTAGAAGAGGACTATGTAAGGAACATTCCTGTGAAGTTTGGTTACAATTGGCCCAGTAGTTTAGGAGGAGAAGATGTTTAAAGAAAAAGTTAACGCACGGACGCACGACGGACACAGGGCCATGACAATAGCCCCGCTGGCCTTCGGCCAGTGGAGCTAAAAATTGATGAGGTCGGCCTATATTTCAGAGAGTTATGTCCCCCTTGTTTACAGAATATGCCTATCTTTGACCTTATCATTACCGTACGTATGTTTGACATCACACTATTGCCTACATTTCTTGACCGATTTCAATACAACTTCACATAAATGTCCTTTAGGACAATATCTCGAGCGAGTCCAACTTTTAAGAAAGTGGTCTGAAGGTCGTCACTGTGGCTATTTTTGGAAAAATATTGTCATCACTCTAGTGCCTACATTTCTTCACTGATTTCAATATAACTTCACACAAACGTTCCTTATGACAATATCTTGAGCGAATTTGACTTGAAAGGTCATGGACTCAAGGTCAAGGTCACTGTGGCTATTTTTAGAAAAACATTGTTATTGCTCTAGGGCCTCCATTTTTTTACCAATTTCAATATAACTTCACATAAATGTTCCTTATGACAATATCTCAAGCAAGTTAACTTTTTAAGGTTGTGGCCTCAAGGTCAATGTCACTGTGGCTATTTTTAGAAAAACTTTGTCATCGCTCTAGCGCCTACATTTCTTGACCCATTTCAATGTTCGACTTTCAAGGTCATGGCCTCAAGGTCAAGGTCACGGTGGCTATTTTTAGAAAAACTTTGTCATTGCTCTAGTGCCTACACTGCTTGACCCATTTCAATATAACTTCACACAAATGTTCCTTATAACAATATCTCGTGCGAGTTCGACTTTCAAGGTCATGACCTCAAGGTCAATTCACTGTGGCTATTTTTAGAAAAAACTTTGTGATCGCTCTAGCACTCACACTTCTTGACCGATTTCAATATAACTTCACACATATGTTCCTCATGACACTATCTCGATTGAGTTCGACTTTCATGGTATTGGTCTCAAGGTCAAGGTCAATGTGGCTATTTTGAGAAATACTTTGTTATTGCTCTATGGCCTACTGTTCTCGACCGATTTCAATATAACTTCACACAAATGTTCCTTATCACAATATCTGGAGCAAGTTCGACTGTCAAGGTCGTGGCCTCAAGGTCAAGGTCACTGTGACTATTTATAGAAAACTTTGTCATCGCTCTAGCGCCTACATTTCTTGACTGATTGTAATATAACTTCACACAAACGTTTCTTATGACTATATCTCGTGCGAGTTCGACTTTCAAGGTCTTGGCATCAAGGTCAAAGTCACTTTGGCTATTTTTAGAAAAACTTCGTCATCGCTCTAACGCCTACATTTCTTGGCTAATTTTAATATAACTTTTCACAAATGTTTCTTATGACAATATCTCGAGCTAGTTTGAACACAAATGTTCCTTATGCCAATATCTCGAGCGAGTTTGGCTTTCAAGGTGGTTGCCTCAAAGTCAAGGTCTCTGTGGCTATTTTTATAAAACTTTGTCAACGCTCTAGCACCTTCATTGCTTGACCCATTTCAATGTTACGGCACACAAATGTTCCTAATGACAATATGTCGAGTGCGTTATACTTCTAAGGTTATAGCCTCAAGGTCATGGTCACTGTGGCTATTTCTAGAGAATAAACTTTGTCATCCCTCTAGTGCCTACATTTCTTGACCGATTTCAATATAACTTCACACACATGTTCCTTATGACAATATCTGGAGCAAGCTCGATTTCAAGGTCGTGGCCTCAAGGTCAAGGTTACTGTGGCTATTTTTAGAAAAAACTCATCACTCTAGATCCTACATTTCTTCACTGATTTCAATATAACATCACACAAATGTTCCTTATTAGCAAGTTGGACTTTCAAGGTCATGATCTCAAGGCCAAGGTCACTGTGGCTATTTTTAGAAAAAAACTTTGTCATCGCTCTAGTTTTTTGTTATTTCTATATAAATTTCGCCAATGCAATGTCACTGAGAACTACAAATGTGTACAGGACAGAAACAAAGGGTATTTAGATAAAGAATAGAAATGTGGCGCCACGGGGTAAGGAATGTGAAGTACAGACATCCGTATATTCCGATATGTATTGATCGTGTCTTTACATAGTCTTAGTGAAGTTGTGGTTGTAGTCCGTCTCAAAATGAAGATGTGGCATTTACTTATACTTTACAAGTTGTGATATTGGTCTGTATGTATCTGAGTGACTTCAACAAAATCGTTCAGATATAAGAACGAAGCCCTGTACCGTCACAAAAACACATCTATGTGATTTTGACCCCCTCGAACCCCATTTTTATACTGAAAAACTGAGGTTTGCAGGGGTAAACATTATTTTCCTTATTTCTGCTCTAAATTATAGATTGAGGACACCCGTTAGAACCGCCTCATCGAGGCGGTTCTAACGAGCATACACAATCTATATTTTGAGCAGAAATAAGAAAAATATCACAATTTTTCATCTAAAAATTTCGTTTTTTTAGGTGGTAAATTTACAACGAATTTGTATAAGCGTGTTTTCGTAGTCACCGTCACTGTGCTGCTATAACTATTTGAATATTATCGTTCTCTGACAGATCGGCACTGCATGAAGGAGAGTGTTTAGAGAAGATTGGCAGATCATTGAGATATTGTCTATTAAGTCCTGTCCTAAATTTCTGTACTGTTCAAAGACAAGAAGGTAGTATTTTGTATCCTCAATAGCTCCATAGAATATTTTTTGAAAAAGATGATGACGTAGCCAGTTGCAATGAAGTTTGAGTCTGGCATCGTGTATTTGTCCTAGTCTTTTACCAGTGCAAAAATACGATGGAGGTTTCTTAGGTTAGAATTTATATTGCATTTGAAGGCTGCTACTGGGGTGAAGTTTTCTTATTATCTGACAAATTCAAACTTATAGTAACCGATGGAAGAAAGGATGAATAATAAAGTTGTGAGTTGGCTAGTACGGTCTGTAAATTAGAACTATTCCGCAACTGATAAGCTGTTATACTACCTTCCATAGGTGGTACCAATGACGAAAAATATTCGGGTGCAAGAAAATTCTTCATTTTGTAATAGAGCACAAGTTTATGTTTTTGACTTTGGGCTTCAAGGGATTCCCAGCCAAGATCAGAAAGGAGAGAATGTATAGATATTAGTTTTGTTGTTCCAGTGACGATTCTTGCGGCCTCATTTTGATTTTTTTTTCTTATTCATTTGCCTCATTTCGGGTACAATTGTCCCAGATATGTCAGCATATTCGATATTCTACTTGAAAATATTAGGAAGGATGCCTTAAAATTTGCAAAAGAGAAATACTTTAATGGTCATTTAGACGCTCGGTCTGTCTAGGAGAACTTTGATTTGATAAAGTCTTTCATTCAAGCTTCGTCCGAAAATCATATCCCCTCCAAAACTAGTAGGTCTGTATCTTCAATTCCTTGGATCACACCAGAAATCAAAATTTGAAAACTTGAGACGATAAATTAAAAATGACATAAAAATCAGTATGATCTGTATGTGAATAACTTGCTAAGTGACGTAAAGGCAAATCCCAAAGACTTCTACAGATATATCAATAGCCAGAAAACAGGCAAGGTATCCCACCACTTAACAGAGAGACAAATAACCCTATATCGCTCACCTGTGTACCAGAAAATCATTAGTAATGTTTAGAATGTCCAAAGGGGCTTGAAGAAATAGATTGGGCTACATGGTGCTTCCATGCAGAGCTGAAACCGAAAATCAAAAATCTGGGCCCTGTGGTTTTAGAGAACTTGTTCGCCCAATCTTGCATCTGGGATCCAAGTGGAGGGGTCCTTAATGAAGAAATTGAAAACGTTCAGAATAGAGCTGCTAGATTTGTAACAAGCAATTACTGCTTTGAAACTGGGGGCATGACTGTCATTCTGTAAGTCTCTCAAGAAAACGAGAAGAGACAGTAGGCTTATACAAAGGTCTAAAGGTTGCTGCCAGCATTCCAACAGATGAGCTTGTTCCCCCAGCTAGGCGCTGTAGAAAGTACCATTCAATGGCGTTTCAGACCCTTTCTGCAAGAATTGATTCTTCCCCCCGAGTCATTAGAGATATGAAATGCCCTTTCCGCTTCGATCATTTCGACAGCTGAAGGTGCTGAGGATTGTGTAGCTAAGTTTACCTCTTTGGTGAGAGCTAGGGACTACCCATATCACAGGTCCTGGTGTATGGATGTCATTTGCCGTCTCACCAGTAACAATTCTGATTCTTCTGGCAGTATCAGAAAATAAGGCTTGACATTACACGTGAATCGTCTGCAAGAGGGATGATTCACAGGTAATGTCAAGCCTTGTCTGTGCTGAAAATATTGACAGAATCGATTTCCGTCTGCTCTTGAATATTTTCAGCATCTGAAGGTAAACTTTATTAACCTTGAATATATTCCACGAATATGTGATCCCAATTGGCATAAATCGGTCCCAATGGGTATTAATGGACCCCAATGGGCATAAATTTGTCTCTGTGTGCTTATCATTGTTCAGCAGCCAGTTTGGGTGGAGGGACGGCTCGCCTTAGGTACCAGTCCACTATGCCTTCGGGAAGATGTTCGTTCATTATGCACAGAACCTGAAAGAAACAGAACCTGTTTTTAAGAAAAGGTATTACGTATAAGCTTAACCATTATAGCACCACAGAAATATTTAGAGCAGATGTCAATTTTATTTTTTATGTTTTCAGAGAAAGTAAACCCTGACATTGCACGTGAATAGGGCAGAGACGTTTCCCATATTTAAGTGTCAGGCCTTAGCAAAAAATTATATACATTACGCAAACACGCCTATACAAATACATCGCTACCTTTATCGCCGAAAAAATGAACATTTTATGATGAAAAATTGTGATATTTTTCTTATTTCTGCTCAAAATATAGATGGTGGGCACTCGGGAAGGGCATTTCAACGAGTGCCCACCATCTATATTTTAGAGCAGAAATAAGAAAAGTAAGGTTTACCCCTGTAAACCCCAGTTTTACTGTATAAAAGTGGGGTTTGAGGGGGTCAAAATTATTTTGGCGTGTTTTCATGATGATAAGTATTCAAATATTATTTGTAGCAGAATTATATAAAAGTGGCGTTGAAGGGGGTCAAAATTATATAGGCGTGTTTTCGCGATGTTTGGAAATGACGTCTGCAAATGTGGTAACACAGCAATGTGGCGCCTTCGAAGTTTCAGAACTTGAAAACAATGACAATTCTCCATATGATTTACACATTTTGTCAAATGGTAATGATTTACATGTTTGTTTGATTTGAGGTTTAATGTCCCCGTCAACACTGTATAGGTCATTTTGGAGACGTTGCTTCCAATTTTGTGGGACTTTTACCCGACAACGAGATGAAATGACATCTCAAGCCCTGCCACCGAATGAAACCATTAGGGTTTATAAGCATGGACGGGCAGACTCACATTGCATTGCCCGGGCAGGCTTAGATCCTCTAAGCAGTTTACCAGTACTCGTGAGTGGTCGGTTTCAGCTCTGCGTGGAAGCATCATGTAGCCCATCCATTTCTTCAAGCCCGGATGGGCGAGGGCTGAATGATTAACATGTACATGTATTTGAAAGCCAAAGTACATTACGAAAATACGCCTATCTAAAATAAGTTGAAAATTTTAACACCAAAAACTTAATATTTTCTGATTAAAATGCTGATCTTTGATATAATTCTGCTCAAAACATAGACTGTTGGTACCTGTTAGAACCACCTCGGCAAGGTGGATATAACGAGTACTCACAATCTATGCCTATGTGTCTGAGCAGAAATAAGAAAAATAAGGTATATCCCTTATACTGTATAAAAGTGGGGTTTAATGTAGCCAAAATTATATGGGCTAGTTTTTGTGATGTCTGTGAAATTTTGATCGACTCACAGAAATATCATTATTACTTTTAATATCCTCATAATTCTTCATGCCGTTTAACCATTAACCGCTTGACGCTTATGACCCACTTATTTAACGTCACTACAGCTGGTGTCTGGGAATGTGTGGTGGCCGTAAAAAGTCTCCCTGCCCTACATCAGTGTAGTTTATATTTTCTTGTCCTTTGGGATTATTGATTCCATTGTGGTAGTTTGAAAATATTTGAGGGTCACTGATGAGGCCTACTTGGCCGAAACTAGCTAGTCTGGTCCAGAAAACATGTACACTCCATATTTTCCAGTTCTGTGGTGTATTCCTTGCTTCCAAAGGACAACCCTTTCTAGAACTTATTTGACGCGTCGTTATACACGAAATCATCATCATCAACAAAATATCATTAATTAGGATAATGCACCCATTAAAGATAACGTTTGAAGAGAGCATCATTCTGACAGAAAACCACTGTCTGGGTTGACTGTCAATCAACTAAAAGTTACGTAGTGTAGTAGCTTGATGATGTTGTCCACATGACTTGTCCTTGCAGCACACAAGGGAAGAAGGAAAACATTACGAGGACACGCCTATATAAATACATTGTAAATTTTACCGCCAATAAAATGAAAACTTTGTGATGAAAATTTGTGTTATTGTTCTTATTTCTGCTCAAAATATAGATTGTGGGTACTCTTTAGGACCGCCTTATCGAGAAATAATAAAAAAAAAAATAAAACCAAGTAAATGTCTTCCAAAAACAAAAAAAAATGTTGAGTTCCTGGGATGTCTAGCAAGCGGTGACAAGCTATCCAGAACACAGGCCGACATGCAGGCTGTGGCATCATGACCTACCCCTACGTGTTCCAAAGATGTCGAACGATTCATGGGGCTCCCCAACCACCATCGAAACTTTGTGAAACATTTTTCAGCAGAACTGGCAGAACCATTGTACAGTGTAGCAGGAAAGCGCAATATCAGATGGAAAGAAGAACGGATGGCTGCTTTTGGTGCCTTGAAGAGGGCCCTTACCAACCCACCAGCCCATGTACTTCCATACCAACATGGCAGCTTCGTGAAGTATACTGATGTCTCTAATGAAGCGATTGGTGCAGAGCTAATCCAGGTTCAGGATGGACAAGAGAAAGTTATTGCATATGGTAGCTACGCTCTTACGAAGGAACAGAGGAGATATTGTACTACGCGGAAAGAGCTGCTGGTGATAGTGGGATTCTTTAGATAGTACTACTGGGCAAAATAGAAGTGAAGGCAAGCCATTCACGATACGTACCGACAATTTTAGTCTGAACTGGTTATTGCGTTTAAGAGAGCCACAGGGGCAGTTGGCTAGATGGATGGAGGACTTGTCACCATATAATATGGTCTTATAGCACAGAGCAGGTGTTAAACACCTGAACGCGGACGAACTGTCCAGGATTGCATACTGGAACCAGGTTGAGTTTTGTTTGTCTACGTAGACCGTTTAAGAAATAGAAGTGGAGGCAATGATCAGAAATCGATACAATTAACCCATAGCTCCCATCAGAGACACCAAAGGGAAAGAAACACAAACATGAAACAATATACCCTAATGGAAACATCAATAGCGGAAAGCCTAAAGGACAGTTACTTTCCCACAAAATGGCCAATTGTTTGTTTGATTTGAGGTTTAACGTCCCCGTCAACACTGTAAAGGTCATTTTGGAGACGTTGCTTCCAATTTTGTGGGACTTTTACCCGGCATTGAGATGAAATGATATCTCAAGCCCTGTCGCCCAATGAAACCAATAGGGTTTATTAGCATGGACGGTCCGCCTCGCACCGCGGCTCCTGGACAGGCTTAGATCCTCAAAGCGGTTGACCAGTACTAGTGTGCGGGACGGATTCAGCTCTGCGTGGAAGCATCATGCAGCCATTTATATTTCTTCAAGCCCCTATGGGCGGGGGCCGAAAAATGGCCAAAAGGCTATCCAAAATAAAATAATATAAGCGACACAAGCACCCAAAGACAAACCATAACAAAAATAAACCTCGACAGAAGAACCCCGAAGTTGTGTACTTCTTAGATAAGGCTGTCTTGAAGGGTAAGTGCAGGAAACTTTTTAGACCCTGAAAAGGCCCCGCTGTCATATTGAGGAAGATCTCATCCGTGTGCAGCTGCGTAAGTCAGTGTTTTTTGTTAACCATGACAGAATGAAGCATTGTAAGGATCGAACTCTACCCGATTGGATCACTAGGTGGCAGGAGACCCCAGACAGTACCCAGAGAGTGGCTGACAATAATAAGAAGGTATATTGCTATTGCAGGAAACCATGGCAGGGGAGGTTAATGATCCAGTGCGATTGATGTGACGAATTGTACCATGGTGCATGTGTGAATATTACCCCTTCAACAAGTGCCATTGCCGGGGATTGCCAGTCGCTTCCATAATCAACATCATCTGGGAACATTCTCACAGTATAACCCAGTTCTTCTGTATATTAACAGGCTTTGCAACATGGCAGCCTCAAAGGAACGGTTGACAGTGCTCCCTCCAGCCTCCAGGGCTCACCTTTGACTTCACTGAAATGACAACCCGAGGAGAGATCTAACACTGCCTCATCGATCATCAACGAGCTGATGCTTTGCGCAGGAGCCTCCTCCCAGATGCGTGTGGATGTGCCAAGCAGAGTTGGCCAAGAGAACAGGCAACAGGTCATGGCAGAGCCTTGCAGTTTCATTCAAGGGAGTGGATAGAGCTGCATTAAATATGTTCTATAAAAGGGTTATCCTTTGGAAGCAAAGAATAAACCACAGAATCAGAAAATATGAAGTGTAAAAGTTTTCTGAGCCAGACAAGCTAGTTTCGGCCAATCCTCCACAAACATCTATGAGCCAGGCCAGCCGAGAGAGGCTAGGAAGCATGTCCGATCGGAGACTGTAGCACTCCAACATCATTGCACACGACGAAGAAACCCGCCCTGAAAAGTGGACCCATGCCCAATTTCCAATTGCCAGGAGTTCATCTCGAGGGTCCATGCCGCCACGCAGCTGCCATACATTTTCGATTACCAGCTGGAACCAGATGGGAAATCAGTCTGCTTTTTAAGCAAAGACAATTTAAACATGGGGGACCGAACTATTGAAGAATTAAAAGACAAACTGTCTGAAATAATAGGTAAAGAGTCTCGGTTGAAAAAGGAGGAAAAAATAATATAACTGCTCAGAAATTCAATGAAAAAGAACAACTGATATGCTTCGTCCGTACAGTTGTAATACTTATCCCAGAGACAATCATTACGTTTTTAATTATTATTATTATTATTATTATTTTATGACCCTTTTAAGATTATTTCACTCATACCGAGCCCATCGTTAATCACAGGTTGGCGAAAGCCGGAGTACCCGAAGAAAATCCACCTGACCTCCCATTACAGAACTTGGCACCTCACATATGAATCGACTGCCAGTCACGAGCCACAACGGCGAGAGACCTTATGGTTAAGAGTCGTTGTACCTGCCTCATTTAGGCGTTTTAATGAGCCTTCGAAATCTTGTTTTAAATCTCTTGTAAGATGAAGTGGGGATAATTAACATGTTGATAAGATAAAACGATAACCTGGGTGACAGTTCCTGTAGTACGATAATTCCTGGTAGTGCTCCAGTTCAGCCGAATCAGTGCAGTTTGTGAATGATTTGCGAAGAGGCCACTACCACGTGTCTGTACAACAGGCCCATGCCATGACCGCCATGTGTCGGCTACAGGGGGAGAGGGTGATGTGCCGGAAGAGATCAAGATAGTGCCCGCTAACTCGCTATCTGTGCTTCTCACTTGAGGGTCCTTGTCGTGATGTTCGCCTGCCTGAACGGTCAGGATGGGATGGAGGTGATCAACCGTTACCCGGCCAGTACCTCATGGATTGGGAACGAGATTCCGAAGGCTTTCGACAGTCACTTCCACCTAGATAGATCACGTCGGGCCCGCTAAGTGCCAGATGCGTCCGTAGACGATTTGTATAGGATAGTCCAACCAGTCAGGGACTATAGGGTCGACTTGACAGGAGTTGTAGTCTTCTGCGACGTCTCAAAACTATCCCACTCAGGATGAGGTGCATCGTCTCAAGTCACAGGGATATGTCACGTCATTGGTCTACATCCCAAGAAGGTGGATACCTACACTGACGCAGACTTTACTGCCTTTGAGGACTACATTTCTCAACCAGAAGTCACAGCTCTAGGTTAAGTTGGTTTAGACTACACGGGTGACCAATCCATGTGGGGACAACATGTAGCTTTCAGCCCTCGCACGCCTTGCTCTTGCATGCCAGAGGATCTTACTACCAATTGCTATTCCAGTTGATGGGTGTCCTTCCTCGAGAGCAGAGAATCCGCCTCCACTGTTTTGGATGGGACCACCTGTTGATTGCTGCCTGGTTGAAGGACTATCCGGCCACCCACTTCGGTTTCACGGGCCTCGTCTAGCATTTTAATGATGCCAAGAAGGTAGCCTTAAAGGAAGTTCCAGAAGATCGGCTGTTGATGGAAACAGATTCCCCATACTTTCACACCAGAGGAAGGAAAGACTCTTCACCTGCACTGGTGGGGAATGGTGGCAAAGATGGTGGACGATGTCCGTGGTGCCACGTGGAAGGATTCTGGTGGTGACCTCGCGCAATGCGAGTCGCCTATACAATGCTTAAGATGCCAGAACAGTTTTGTAGCTCTGGAGTCCTCAGTACTGATAACGGGCTCAGAAGGTCTAAATTTACCCAGGAAAAGCATGAAGAGGAATGCTTGTTTCGGACTTAACAGTTCGGAACATTCCGACAGTTGGGACGAAGTAGAGAAATACCGGATATCCAGAGATACCTGGACGGTGTAAAATGACACGGTGAATGAGTTGCAACCCGGAGCATGCGCAACGACGTGGGGTGGAATTGGAACGAAACAGAGATGATGGCAAACGACAGAGAGTTGTGGAAAGAAGATATTCCTTTATTCTACGCTTCTAACAGCTAGTTAAATAAAAGTAAGTACTACCACTTACTGGACTCAGTTCTCATTCTGTGGGGTCAAAAAATAGGATTTTAAGGATAGATAAAATCTGAGTAAAGTACTTTTTATTTATTACAGTTGAAAGTTAAAAGATTTTGTCAATAAATTTTGTTATTTATTTCAAAAGGTTTGTTTACTTTTTCTTTTGCTGCGCTTGGCTCGTAACACTAGAAAATTCCTCCTCAGTAACCCAGGGGTAGAAGGGCTAATGTTACGTAGTGTATGTAATCTTCCGGTCGTGAATAAAAAGAGGCAAGCCCTGTATACTTACACACATTATATCAAACCACTTCTTGCTTCCATGTACAAGATAGCGACATTTTGGATTTACATTGGCTATGGCATCTACGATGGCGTCCATGACAGGGGCTGGTGAATAACAGCTTCCGGCCCTGCCGTCCCGGCATCTCTGTACCAGAGTGCTAACATATTCCCAGCCATAGAGATCCAGACTTTCACTTGGAAATGTTTTCCAAACTTCTTTTAGTTCCGCTTCCATCTGATCACACTTGAAAAGGAATATAAACGCGATAATTTGTATTTTTCAAAATTCCAACATTAATGCACTTGCTTTTGTAACGCGACGTTTGATTGGATAACGTCAAACATTTGCAACGGTATATTCTGCGATATACTGTCGGAAACCCGACATCTTCATGTAAAGTCGTCTTTCATTGGCCGGTACTTGGTTTTACGCAGCTCACAGCACTTGCCGCTTTGAGCAAAATAGAACATTTTTAACAAGGCAGATGATTGTAAGTGCATTAGAATGGGGATAACTGTATTTAAAAATGTCATTTTGGGAGGTAAATCGTCGGTTTTACGGTCGCAAATTCCGCTTTGCGGCTCCGCTAACGCGTCGCCATAAAACAACATTTCTGACCGTAAAACCACCGATTTACCTCCCCAAATGACAATCTGAATACGGTGATCATCCCCTAAGTTATGCTCAGAGCAGACCATTTACCCACCCGTGTGCTAAAATGACCTTTTCTCTCCCATCTCTAGAACTACCTTTTTTTCAGATGAAAGTGCTTGATATTTTTCTTATTTCAAAATACAGATTGCTGGTGCTTGTTAGAACCGCTTCATTGAGGCGGTTCTAACGAGTACCCACAATCTATGTTTCGAGCAAAAATAAAGTAATGACTCCTCCCAGAAAACACCACTTTTCTCTATATTAGGTTGGATTTAGAGGGTTGTTCATTGCGTGGACTTGTTCCCCTGATGCACAGACAGATGTACAGATAGAGGCTACCAGAAGTGGGGTTGGGGCGCCCATCGGGTCTAGGAGAAATAAATTGGATTGCATGATGCTTCCACGCAGAGCTGAATCTGCCCGAACATGAGTACTGGTAACACTGCTTAGAAGGGCTAAGCCTGCCCAGGCAAATTAGCGTGTGTCGGACCGTCCAATGCATATATATATATATATATATATATGCATATTCATTGGGCATTTCATCTCAATGTATGGTAAAAATCCCACAATATTGGGAGAAACGTCTCCAAAATGACCTTAATAGTGCTGACGGGGAGGTTAACACACAAATCCAATAAACAATCAAAGCGCCAAAGGCACTGAAATGACAGATTCTTTGGAAAATCGTAACACTGTGAAAACTTACAGAAAACCTAAAAAAGATCTTAAAATTTAGAAAAGTACTTCCACAAATTCAATTATATGATATGTTTGCAGATATCTATACACCGATGGTATTATGAAGTGCCATTCGATGTTTCAAATTTTTGATAGAAACTGTTTACGTTTTCAAAACCAAACATTAAAATTCAAGTTTTAACAGTGCTACTGCCCATATGTACCAGTTTTTGTCTGGTCGGTGGTGGATACCTCTCCCCAAAGATACCCTGGAGGAGAAAGTCCAGTACATGAATTCCATTGGCTTGAAGAAAATTTTGAGTAAGAACAGCACTATGAGCCCGCGCGTAATCCTGCTGGATAAGATATCCCGGATTCTGAGCGTAAACAAATAAATGGAACCATGTGAGGCCGAAGCTCTTGACTGATGTAACGTCTCCTGTTCAGTCCACATGCCAGCCATGATCTTGAATGTTCATAATGTCACTAAGCTGGTTCCGCTTACTACATGCAATAGCTCGCCACACAATTACGCTTGTTCCACCCGAGATGCCACGCTCTATATTACGCACGCGTCGCTTCGGCATACCTTACAACTATACGGCGAAACACCCGGAAACGATAATCGGCGTGATTCACGCTGAAGTGCGGTTTGTCAATGAAACGCATATCATGTCAGTCGCTTAGACGCCAATATACGTATTTCATGCACCAGCATAAGCGTTCAAAACTGTGTCGACGTGTTAACTTTGTCACGACAGGGACGTCTAGCTCTCAAACGTGCATCGCATAAGGGCGACGAGCTGTGTCAGTGCTTATTAGTCGGTTGTTGAGACCCCTTGTTTATCTACAGGTAGTGTAGCAGCTGCCGGCGGAAATCTGTTTCGCAGATGCGTCTGATGAATGAATCGATATTGACGTACTGACATCGGTCTTCCACTACGTCGACGTCCACTAACGTCTTCTGTATATAGTCAGATGTCGCTCCAATAGACGATAGATCACACACATGTGGCACCCAAAATCAGTGTCAACGTCATCCGCTTTCCGACCAGCTTCTAATTGTCCATGGGCACGCTTACGACCCTTTAATGAAAAATGTTGCAATACGCTCTGACTTAATGCTTTTTGAGAACAAATTTCAGTTTCTTCTTTTCTAGGCACGACCTCACATTACACATCAAAAGTTCGATCCTGAGCATGTAGATTCTATCCGTACTGCTGTGAAGGTGGTGCACAGGATCGACGTGGCTGGACTGGTAACCAGACGTCACGGTTGATTGATTTTACCATTTTAGCTTAAGAGCATGGTGCCTAAGCGTGTTGTAAATCATGCAATCGTTTGGTTTCATAATCAAAGCACCGAGAGTGCTGGTGAGGTGTAGGTGGGGGTAATAGTCCTGGGCTGAGATTTAAACTGTTTCATTTAACTGTGAAATTCGCGTTCTGCAGCGTCCGGTCTTGGTCTACACTGTTTGCCAAGCTCACCTTATGATTCCAGGATAACCCTCTTTAGTCTTATGGAATACCCTGATCTCACTGTGGCTATTTTCTACAAGAAAAAAAGGTTATTCTGACAAGTCAATGATAGTCACGTAGGCGTTAGCACTGAAGCGCTTTTCTTATTAGCAACTTCTGGTCGAATGCCAAACAATCAACCCAAACATAGCCGCGTCGTTTGTCAGTGTTGGGTACATGTAATTTTTATCTGTAAAATCTGCACTTGAATCAAATGTTGGATCTGATAAACAATGTAGACTCAGATCAAACGCGACAGAGCATGGTGCTGATCTTGTTCTACTCTTTTTAGCATTAGTTACTAACATTATAAGTTTAAACGAAACAGTCCAAGACCCCGTTCATGACCAGCCTGTACTCAGAGACAGTCGGCATTAGTGTTGTCAGTGCTTTGATTTATTCACTGCCTTGAGTT
The DNA here is from genome assembly GCA_963580285.1 of Lucinisca nassula. Taxonomy (NCBI): domain Eukaryota; kingdom Metazoa; phylum Mollusca; class Bivalvia; order Lucinida; family Lucinidae; genus Lucinisca; species Lucinisca nassula. The sequence continues at coordinate 100,509,441 of OY757011.1, forward strand.
TCTGGAGTGCACTCTTCCATCACTGAAGTTGAGCTCTTCCATTCTTCTAAATATGGCATCTAGAATGATATCACAGGACCTACACTGTTTGCATAAGTATCTGTACATATTCCAGGGTTGTAAGGGACAGCCTTTCCTCCCAATTTCTCCAGTCACATCTGTGCACGGCAAAGTCCAATATACACCTTGTAACTGACCTAGACTTGACCTTGAAAGTCAGAAAACCCATTTATATTCTTGTCTGCAGCTGACCTTGTCCTACAACAGGCTGGTCTTTAATGGTTAAATATTGATAGCACTGTTAGAAAACAGTGTAGAACCTGAGCAGACGGCTGAGCAGGCGTCGCCTTGATCTGGGTATACAGTCTTTGCCCAATCCGTCGCATAATGCAGCTGATTCATATGAAATGCTGAATCTATTCTCTGAAAGGTAAGATAAAATCGTCAAGTCGTCTGCTTCAAAAGTTTGTATTGCTCTTATAGGATAACTAATACGCTTGTACACTTTTGATTACTGCTCCAAACCGGACATCTTGTGCGGACTCGTATGGCAGTCAAAGCCGGAATAAAGCCGAAACTGCTTTAAGACGCAGCACAGCAAGAATAGACAGATGGAATCTATCATTAAAAATCAAATCAGAAATGGGTGTATTACAAAAATTTGCTGAACAGGAGCATATCACCCCACTTAGGACTAGATCAATATTAATATGTAAGGAAAAGAGCTGTGTCACCTTGAATACGAGGGGCGTTCAATTAATTCTGCCACTAATGGTCCACCCTGTTGTGGAAACTGCGGTAATATTGCGGGGGAGTGATTTTCTACAATAGGATGAAATTTCGGTATAATCCGTTCTGCTTTCAAACGTTATTGAACGAGTGCCTAGGCAATGTTGTGCGAGTCGGACCATGCTTATAAATTGGGCGGCAGGGCTTGAGATGTCATTTCATCTCAATGTCGGGTAAAAGTCCCACAAAATTGGAAGCAACGTCTCCAAAATGACCTTTACAGTGTTGACGGGGACGTTAAACTTCAAATCAAACAAACAAACAAACGTTATTGAAAGTTCATGTTGGTTAAGTCATATACACACAACCCTTACTGTATGCAAAATGAAAAACAAAACAAGCTTTAAGATTAGGGCCTACATTAAAGGTCGCTTCAGTTTCGCAGATATATAGTGAACTGTGTCAGATACATGGGGCATCTGTCGTCTCTAAAAGGTCAATTTCAGGTGGCATAAAAATAAAAGGTGGTATAATTGACCTGAAAGATGAGCCACATCCCGGCCAACCAAGAAAGGCTTCTACAGAAGCCTGTGTTGCTGCTGTGGCTGTTGTGGTATTTTTCAATTGCAATGGACCCGTTGTTCAAATTCCCGTTCCAACTGGCAAGACAATCACATTTGTTTTTTAAGAATGATGTGCTGTCAAAAGTAAAGACACACTATGAGCAACCGGTTTAAGAGGTCTGTGTCTTATCCATGACAACGCACCTGCTCACAAGTGTGTTCTTTTCACAAGTCTTCTTGAAAGAGAAAAGGGTAGTTCAGCTCTCTCATCCACCTTATTCGCCAGAATTTAGTCCCTGCGACTTTTTACTGTTTCCTTTGCAAAAGATATCCCTTTCTGGTCCTCGTTATGAATCCCGAAGTGCTCTTGGTAGTGCAATTAACCAGTGTCTTCAGGGTATACCTTAACCCTTATCTTGCTGTTCACGACAGCCCATATTTTTGGAAACAGTGTAGATCCAGATCAGATGGCTTCTGAAGAAGCCATCTGATCAGGATCTACACTGTTTGATATTCAGTTTAGGAATTTGTAGCAATATAGTACATCAAGTAATTTGCTTGGTTGATAGACGGAAATGGGTGTGACTTAAATGAATATTCAGCAAGAGAAGGGTTAAAGGGCCTACTTCTCTGCATTTACAGGATGGATTTTGATATTTGAAAGGTGTGTTTCCGTCAAGGGAGAAGACTTCGAAGAGTTGAAGTAAACGAAAGGTGAATGGGACAAATAATGCGCCCTGTAGAACCCCATTGGCAACAATATATGAACGCCCTTCTTATAAATCCATTCTTCTGTCCACCCAACCTTTACGTCTGTTTAGAAGCCTCTTTAGAAGTAGTGTAGTGGTTATACTAGTGGGTTCGATCCCGGGCTTCTTCAGACTTTCGGATGGATCTTTAAACCGAGGTCCCGTCTCCGTATTACCCTAGCTGTTGGTGGGACGTAAAACACACACACACACACATGCACGCACACACACACACACACACATCTGTTTTCAAAGTTGCAGCTTTCTGGTTTTGGACATTACGAATTAACCCATTTTATACCAGAAACCCCAAAATGTGTAGTTAGCAAACAGTGCAGACCCAGATCAGCGCCTACGCTTTTTGCAAAACGTTCAGCCACTTTGCAAATACATTTTGAAGAAAACACAACCTGACACCCCTAAATTTTGAAATGGAATATTGCTATATTTATAAAGAGAAAGATTCCATTTGGTACAAAAAGGGTTCTCCGCTTCAGACATCCCATACTAGCTTTTACAATTAAAGTCGTTTATTAATGTGTCAGTCACATTCTACACACACAGTATACAAGTCTCCATGCTTTTTGCGTAACCGTGTACACCCATACAGATATCTATACAAACAGTATTGCTTGTCTGATTTGAGGTTTAGCGTCCCTGTCGACACTAAATAGGTCATTTTGGAGACGTAATTTCCAGTTCTGTGGGACTTTTATCCGACATTGAGATGAAATGACATCACAAGACCTCCGATAGGGTTTATAAGCATGGACGGTTCGACTTGCGCCAATTTGCTACTTACGCCACTCTGCCTAGGCAGGCATAGACCCTCTTAGCGGTTTACCAGCCCAATCTATTCAAGCCCCGATGGTGTGTGTGGTGGGGGGGGGGGGGGTGGGGTGCTGATACAAACAGTGTATATTCATTATGAGCCATCGTATAGTTTATCAACGACCTTTGAGAGTTCAAAGTTTAAGCGTGACGAGTCGATTCCATTTTTTAGGGGAAGCAGGTTTCGGATACCTTTTTTCTCGGGATTTTAAAGATATAAATCTATGTTTGTATAGTTTCTACCTAGAAGTCATGGTCGAGTGGTTAATGCGATGTACTTGCGAGTAACAATAAAAAAAATTGGGCGAGGGTTCGAGTCCCAGTGGCACATTTTTTTTTATATTTATGATTCATTTTTTTTTTTATCTTTTTTATGTTTAAAGTTATTTTCTTTATTTTTATATTTACATCCTTAATATTTTGTTTCCTTTGTTTTATGTTCAACAATTTTATTTTTATGTCAATGTAAATCTTTTGGATGCCGGCCTCGGTAGTTCAGTCGGATGCGAGTATGACTGGTGGTCAGTAGGACGCGGGCTCGATACCTGCCGGGGTCAGCAACATTCTTTCCCATGAAGATTAATCATAAAATCTTTTCGATGGCCATTCCCTCCCTTCCGATGATTCAAGAAGGGCAGTTGTTAGTTTCTGGGGAAAGAATGTGCACTGTACTGGTTAACCGCTTACGTATAAGCTTGCCCAGGATAAGTGTGGATAAGTAAACTGACCGGCTCAAAAATGACGTAAATAGTGATGCCTGAGCCGTAAAAGCCCGATACAAACAAACGAAACTCTTTCAGACTCATTTTAACAGCGCATTTGCCTTCACTGACGGCTGTGAACGTACGTTCAATCATAGTAACATTTTTGATAATACCTCTTCAATCCGAGCTACAACGATCGCTTGTGCTCGTTCCATCCTTTCAATAAAATGAATATACATCTAATGTAATGGCACCGCCCATCGGGGCTTGGAGAAATAGTTTGAGCTGCACGATGCTTTCAATCGGATCTGAAACTAACGACACATGAGCAATGGTAAACCGCTTAGTAAGGCCGAGCCTGCCTCGGCAAAGTGGTGCGGGTTGGACCGTCCATATTTATAAAACCCGTTTAGTTTTATTGGGTGGCAGGGCTTGAGAAGTCATTTCATCTCAATGTCGGGTAAAAACCCCACAAAACTGGAAGCAACTTCTCCAAGCTTGACAAGGACAATAAACCTCAAATCAATCGAACAAACAAACACACATCTCCTGTGCTCCAATTTTATAGGTACGAAAAAATGTTAAGAAAAAGTAAAAAAAAAAAATAAATAAATAAAAAATAAACATGTGCCTAAGATTCGAACCCTAGATCTCCAAGATGGGGGACGTGTTACTAGACTGTCTCGACTGGTTAAACAGCGGCAAGTTTAAGAATATGACGGTTACTATCGCCCAGTGTAAAAATGCCCACTGCAGGCGACTTACCTAAAACACGGACGAGTCCAAAATTAAAAGTGCAGTCACGTCTCACTGCGTTTTGAAAGACTATAACTGGATCTGTACTAGTTGTCACGTAGTTAGTTGTTTGTCAAAGACTTAGGGTCGTTTGACTGTGACATTAAAAATATATATTTTGGACAACTGCTTTAAGGCTCAAGAAATGCGCATCGGTTTACGTACGTAAGTTTCGTTTAGCATTCCGGTAGCACCATCAAAATAGCCAGGTTCCACAATGGACACTTTCACACTAAATTTGTACATTTCACGCCTCAGTATGTCGGAGAAAGCTTCAGCCGCATATTTGGTAGCGCAGTAGCCAACATCATGGGGAATGGCAACTCTCCCTTTAATGCTCGTCACATTCACTATTCTACCTGGGAGAATGGAGAAATGGAGAATACCAGGTGAGTGTCTTTTTATATCAAGTTTATCAGGGAAGGCTTCGAGAACGCTTGTAGAATCGCGAGGTTTGCCGAGCGATTCTACATGTACATGCGTTCTCGAAGCCGAGCCTGATAAACTTATATCAAATGACACGAATCTGGTATTCTGTTTATCAGTTTATCCCCCTGTACACCCTTAAAATAGCAATTTAGAATCAGCTATCGATTCAGTGTATCCAAAAATTCTGGCGGTCGATATACTTTGTATCAGCTAACCATATTTTTCCTATAATATATTTTTCAAGTAGTGTTTCCATTTTTTACAGTAATAATAATAATTTTGCCATTTTTCCAGTAGTCCGGTTCATTCATAAAAGTGCAATGTCACGTTCACCTGATAAAGCTCACTTGTCCTTTGACAGCATTTCTTTATCAGGTCAATGTGCTACAATGCAGTTAATATAGGAATTAACTGATTAAATATAATAAAAGGTCGAGCTTCAATAACCCGAATACCTATCGGATCATGAAAATTTATTCCAGAATAGGTGTGAGTCGAACTAATGAGGGTTAACCATAGCCTCAAGCCATGATGCATTGTGGGTATGACTTAAGAGAAATGGGAACACCTGTTACATTTTTCCGCAAATTTTTCAAAGGGAGACGACTATCGGGACTTCCTGCTCGCTTTTCTATAAGCTCTATCCCAGTGAAGAAGGGGTCTACTCTTAAAGGGAAGAACTTGCTCCTAAAAGTCTTTCCTTTAACAGTTGGCCCCTTTTCACATGGGAGACAAAAATACTTTTGCAGAAGTTTCCTTCCCTGAAGGTGTTCCCATTCTCCTCAAGGATATATTTTTAATTTTCTATAAAAATAAAGGAATGTTGTGTGTACTCATTAGAATCGCGAGATTCTAATGAGTACAGCTCATTAGAATCGCGAGATTCTAATGAGTACATATAGCATACCTTTTCAAGATAAGCAATAAGCGTTGAGTTCGCACATGTTATCGGCAGTCGCATCGCTTAGTGTCCAACGTGAACACGGTCGCAACGTTTAGGACTGCAACGCTTAGTGTTCATATGGACACTAAGCGTCGCGACTGTCTATAATATGTGTGTACCCATCGCTTTATATTGTACACCATCAAATTAACTTAGAAATTATTCAACTTCAAGGTGCTATGTTGTTGTTTTTTTGTGTTGTTGTTGTTATTATTGTTGTTGTTGTTGTTGTTTTAAAAAAAATGTCATATTTGGGACCGGCTTTCATGCCATGACTACTGATCCCAGATTTGATTCCCGGAATGGGGCAAGACGTCAAAATCTTTTTGATTTTCTGATATATGAACACCATATTTCTTAACGGGCCTCCGTGGCCTAGTGAATAAGAGCGCTGACTCTTAATCATTAGGTCTCTCACCGCTGCGGGTTCGAGCCTGGCTCGGGTTTCATGTGAGATGCAAAGCTCTGCGACGGAAGGTCGGGTGGTTTTTCTTCGGGTACTCCTGTTTTCGTCCACCTCTGATTAACGATCTGCTCGATATGAGTGACATAATCTTGAAAGGGTCGTAAAACCAAGCCAAAACATAGATCAGAATTATGCGTCAGCATATGACACAGCATTTTGCCTCAAATAATTGCAGATCACTGTGACCAATATTTCATGGTCCAGTGATTTTTGCGTAATGTCGTAAGGATTATTTGGGCCCCGCCAAGCGATTTTGGTACTTATCGCCTATGCGAGCAGCGACGGTTCAGGCGAGCCTGCGCATCCGCGCAGTCTCACCAGAACCTTCGCTGCTCGCTCATACAAGCAGTGAATCAAGTGGAACCTTCAGACAGAAAGCCATATCCCTGGCCCCTCTGAATGGCTGGACATGCACAGTTAAAATTTGTCATGACGGAATGCTCGAAGACCCAAATTCGCTTGGCGGGGCTCATTTGATGTATGAACACCATACTTCAGGATAATGAGTTGGTATTACTCGATACTTGACCTAAAATAAATGTGGGACACTGTGACCTATATTTCATGGTCCAGTGATTTTGCCTTATATCCTGAAGAACAGTAAAAAAATTGATGTCTAGCCCCATCCCGGGACATCAAACCTTGGGTCTAGAATGCCGGCCCTCGAGCGTAAAGATGACCCCAATATGAATGCTTTCTGATGAGTGGCAGTCGACATGAAATTAAAAAAAAATATAGCTGCTCGAAACTGAATAATTTCTAAGTTAAAATAAAATGCTGAGCAATTAGGTTTGGGATCGCACAGTTTATGGACATCCGCGACGCTTAGAGCCGATGTGAACGCTTAGTATTCACGTTGGACACTGCAACGCTTACTGTTCATCATGAACACTGAGGGTTGCCACGCTTGCTGTCCAATAAGGACACTAAGCCTTGCAGCCGCAACGCTAAGTGTTCACATGGACACTAAGTGGTATGTGGACAGTAAATATCTACACGTTAGAAATAATAATAAAGCTCAGGAAGTGCAACAATCACAAGCCGCGACCAACCACCGACGCCAAGCTTGGAAAAAGGTCCATCATTTGACAAATACACATATGCGCGAGAAGCATACTTACACAAGCTAAACTTTGCATATGCAACTGCTGTTGTCAACACATCAACACTAAGCGTATAAACTGCAACCGTTATTGTCAAACAAGTGAACATTAAGCTATAGTTTATCAACGACCTTTGAGAGTTCAACGTTCAAGCGTTGCAAGACTATTCCATGTTTTAGGGGAAGCAGGTTTCGGATTTCTTTTTTAACAGGATTTTAAAATTATAAATACGTTTTTGATAATGCCATTATGTAGAAGGCATGACCAAGTGGTTAGTATGATGCAGTACGAAGCTCAGTAAAACTATATCTCTGAAAGTAAATCCCAACTGAAGGCGACTTACCTAAAACACGGACTAGTCCAAAATTAAAAGTGCAGTCACGTCTCACTGCGTTTTGAAAGGCTATGGTGAACTACATTCCTTCTGGGGTCAACTATCGGGTCATACCGACTCAAAATACCAAGGAATGGTGTCCATATATCATAAAGTCTCCATGACATAAGGCAAAATCACCGGACCTTGAAATATAGATCATGGTGACCTACATTAAATTTTGAGGTCAAATATCGTGTCATAATCACTAATAATACCAAGGTGGGGTTCATATATAAAACGCTTTCATAAAATAAGACAAAATCACTGGGCCATGAAATATAGGTCATGGTGACCTACATTTATTTTAAGGTCAAATATCGTGCCATACTGACTCATAGTACCAAGGCATGGTGTTCATAGATCAAAAAGTCTTCAGAATATAAGACAAAATCACTGGACCATGAAATACAGGTCAAGGTGACCCACATTTATTTTGAGGTCAAATATCGTGCAATACTGACTCATCATACCAAGTTATGGTGTTCATTTATCAAAAGGTCTTAATGATATACAACAAAATCACCGGACCAGGAAATATACATGTAGATCATGGTGATTTACATTTATTTTTAGGCCAAATATAGTGTCATACTGTCTCATACTAAGGTGTGGTGTTCATACAACAAAAAGTCTTCAGGACATTAGACAAAAGCACTGGACAATGAAATATAGGTCATGGTGACCTACATCTATTTTGATATCAAATATCGTGTCATACTGGGGGCTCCGTGGTCTAGTGGATAAGAGCGCTGACTCTTAATCATTAGGTCTCTCACCGCTGTGGGCTCGAGCCTGGCTCGAGTCACATGTGAGACCCCAAATACTGCAACGGAAGGTCAGGTAGTTTTTCTCCGGGTATTCCGGTTTTCGCCCACCTCTGATTAACGATCGGCTCGATATGACTTAAATAATCTTGAAAGGGCCAATACCCAAAAAAAACAATATCCAAAAAAATCGTGTCATACTGACCCATTAAACCAAAGTATGGTGTTCATAGATCAAATAGTTTTCTGGATATAAGGCAATATCACCTGACCATGAAATATAGGTCATGGTGAGATCTACATTGATTTTGAGGCCAAATATCGGGTCATACTGACTCATTTTACCAAAGTATGGTATGGTGTTCATTGATCAAAACGTCTTCAGGATATAAGGCAAAATCACTGGACCATGAAATATAGGTTACAGTACTCTACATAATTTTAGGTCAAATGTCGAGTCGTACTGTCTCATAATCCTGAGGTTTGATGTTCATACAGCAAAAAGTCTTCAAGATATAGAGGATCTTACATGAGTGCTCATGTATTATTGAATTTATTAAACGAGTTGAGGAAAAGGGATAAAATGCGAGGCTTTGCCGAGCATTTTATCCCTTTTTCTCAACGAGTTTAATAAATTTAATAATACATGCGCACGAATGCAAGATTCTATTTATCATATGACATTAAAAGCGTATTTTATTCACGATTGTTTACAAAAATGTCAACATTCCGTCGTTAGTAAACGCGACGTCATTAAGGACTTCGTACATGTAACGTTACGGGACGTATCTAGCTAATTTGCATATTTAATCCACTAGTGAATTGCACGACCCGCAGAAAAAGCAACCGACTGAAGTCGGTTTTTTCTAAGAGTGCCCTAAAATCACCGTGTCATTCTGTCATTCTGTCATTCTGTCAGTCTGTCAGTCTGTCATTCTGTCTGTCCGTCCGTAACCCGTTTGTGAAAATTGGTGATAGTGACTTAACCGCTTGGAATATTTAAACAATTTTTGGCATACTGATAGATATCAATGAGATCTAACCAATGAACACAAGAAATATTACATTCCATTTAGTATAGCCTCGCCGAGGCGAAAAATGTGAAAATTTTCGAACATTTTTGAACTGCTTCTCCTCGGAAACCGTTGGGCCGATTGAAGTCAAATTTCATATGGAGCCTCTATGGGATGGGGGAAACCAAAATTTGCTCATGGGGTCAAGGTCACATGACCAAAATGGCCGCCAAGCCATATATGGTTTGTCTGTCTGTCCGTCCGTAACCCGTAAGTGAAAATTGGTGATAGTGACTTAACCGCTTGGAATATTTAAACAATTTTTGGCATACTGATAGATATCAATGAGATCTAACCAATGAACTTGCGAAATATTACATTCCATTTAGTATAGCTTCGCCGAGGCGAAAAATGTGAAAATGTTCGAACTGTTTCTCATCGGAAACCGTTGGGCCGATTGAAATCAAATTTCATATGGAGCCTCTATGGGATGGGGGAAACCAAAATTTGCTCATGGGGTCCAGGACACATGACCAAAATGGCCGCCAAGCCATATATGGTCTGTCTATCTGTCCGTTCGTAACCCGTTTGTGAAAATTGGTGATAGTGACTTAACCGCTTGGAATATTTAAACAATTTTTGGCATTCTGATAAATATCAATGAGATCGTATCAATGAACTTGCGAAATATTACATTACATTTAGTATAGCCTCGCCGAGGCGAAAAATGTGAAAATTTTCGAACTGCTTCTCCTCGGAAACCGTTGGGCCGATTGAAGTCAAATTTCATATGGAGCCTGTATGGGATAGGGAAACCAAAATTTGCTCATGGGGTCCAGGTCACATGACCAAAATGGCCGCCAAGCCATATATGGTAAAAACCCTTCAAAATAGTCTTCTCCAGAACCACTGTGCAGATTTCCACGAAACTTGATAAATAGCATCTGGGATGTAGGCCTATCATAAATTGCTAAAATGGTGACCCTGGGTTGACCTTGACCTTCTTTGGGTCCGTCCGTAACCCGTTTGTGAAAATTGGTGATAGTGACTTAACCGCTTGGAATATTTAAACAATTTTTGGCATACTGATAGATATCCATGAGATCTAACCAATGCACTTACGAAATATTACATTCCATTTAGTATAGCCTCGCCGAGGCGAAAAATGTGAAAATTTTCGAACATTTTTGAACTGCTTCTCCTCGGAAACCGTTGGGCCGATTGAAGTCAAATTTCATATGGAGCCTCTATGGGATGGGGGAAACCAAAATTTGTTCATGGGGTCAAGGTCACATGACCAAAATGGCCGCCAAGCCATATATGGTTTGTCTGTCTGTCCGTCCGTAACCCGTTTGTGAAAATTGGTGATAGTGACTTAACCGCTTGGAATATTTAAACATTTTTTGGCATACTGATAGATATCAATGAGATCTAACCAATGAACTTGCGAAATATTACATTCCATTTAGTATAGCTTCGCCGAGGCGAAAAATGTGAAAATGTTCGAACTGTTTCTCCTCGGAAACCGTTGGGCCGATTGAAATCAAATTTCATATGGAGCCTCTATCGGATGGGGGAAACCAAAAATTGCTCATGGGGTCCAGGACACATGACCAAAATGGCCGCCAAGCCATATATGGTCTGTCTATCTGTCCGTCCGTAACCCGTTTGTGAAAATTGGTGATAGTGACTTAACCGCTTGGAATATTTAAACAATTTTTGGCATTCTGATAAATATCAATGAGATCGTATCAATGAACTTGCGAAATATTACATTCCATTTAGTACAGCCTCGCCGAGGCGAAAAATGTGAAAATTTTCGAACTGCTTCTCCTCGGAAATCGTTGGGCCGATTGAAGTCAAATTTCATATGGAGCCTCTACGGGATGGGGGAAACCAAAATTTCCTCATGGGGTCCAGGTCACATGACCAAAATGGCCGCCAAGCAATATTTGGTAAAAACCCTTCAAAAATAGTCTTCTCCAGAACCACTGTGCAGATTTCCACGAAACTTGATAAATAGCATCTGGAACGTAGGCCCATCATAAATTGCTAAAATGGTGACCCTGGGTTGACCTTGACCTTCTTTGTGCCTAGGTCAAACTTTGACACATATGCTTTTGTGTTGGATTTTATCCTGCAAACGATTCAGAATACAGTATTAAAGTATAAGATATATTTTTGCTCCTTACGATAAGGCGCATTTATTGGGGGAACCGTTTTATGTCCAGGTCACATGACCAAAATGGCCGCCATACCCATATATGGTAACACTCATAAAGCTAAAAGCATCCGGCGGGTCGTGCACTTCAGCTGAAGCACTGGTTATCGAAAATAATACATGACGTTATTACACTCCCAGACGCGACGTCATATGATAAACAAGGTAAAATCACTGGCAGTGAAATAGGCCCAGAAACAAATGTATCCCGATGAGAGCCCGAATCAAGCTCCGGTAATGCGCTACATGGCACATGTTAAATTCTGATCAAGACGTAACTATTGTTGTACTTACAAAAAAATGAACACTAGCGGCTGATACTATATTCCGATCTATATGATCAGCACCTATTGCCAATTTGGCAATTTGGGCACTACGCAACGCTCAGTATTCATATTGACAAAAAGCGTTGTGTGCTATATCGCTGTGACAAAAAATATTTATGGCGGTAAATTTTCATGTCGCCAGGATGCAAACAGAACAGAGTTGTGAAATCGCTTAAAGTGATATAAAACCGTGTGCCAATTAGAACTTTCGGCTAGTGGACCAGCATGTTTTTTTATTATTTATTTATTTATTATTATTTATTTATTTATTTAATTATAATTATTTATTTTTGTTGTTGTTGTTAACCTACTTTAAAATGTTCTACAAAGTATGACAGTGTACCTTTAGACGTTCTGATCATTGGAATAAAAGCTTTTGTAACTCTGACCATTCCATAAAAGTTCACTTCAGCAAGTGTCTTCATCTGTTCAATAGGCACCAGTTCAACATCCAGTATACGCTCTATGGCAGCATTGTTTACAACAGCCCACAGGTCTGTCAAGAAAAAACAAAACAAAACAAAAAATAACAGTAAAATGAGCCCCGCCAAGCGAATTTGGGTCTTCGAGCATTCCGTCATGACAAATTTTAACTGCGCATGCCCAGCCATTCAGAGGGGCCAGGGATATGGCTTTCTGTCTGAGGGTTCCTCTTGATTCACTGCTTGTATGAGCGAGCAGCGAAGGTTCGCGCAGGCTCGCCTGAACCTTCGCTGCTCGCATAGGCGATAAGTACGCAAAATCGCTTGGCGTGGCCCGTATGATTGTTGTCCATACGAGAGGAGTTGAAATAAAAACATAGAAATCATTGTAACACATTTACCTGAAAAGCATATGCTATCTCAATACAAGTGAGCTTTATCAGGTCAACGTGACATTGCACTTTTATGAATGAACCGGACTCCTGGAAAATGGCAAAATAGTATTATAACTGGAAAAACTGATAAAACGAATACCAGATATGGGTCATCTGATATCAAGTTTAACAAGCTCGACTTCGAGACCGCACGTAGAATCGCTTGCGATTCTATAAGCATTCTCGAAGCATTGCCTAATAAACTTGATATCGAAAGACACGATCCTGGTATTCTCAATTTATCGGTTACCCCCTATATATATTGCATTGCAACGCACTGACCTGATAAAGATGTGCTATCTCAGGTCAAGTGAGCTTTATCACGTCAACTTGACATTGCACTTTTTTTAATGAAACGGACAACCGGAAAAATGGCCAAAATGTTATTATTACTAGAAAAAATGAAAAAAAAAATACATCGAAAATATCAAAACAAAAATAACGGTCAGCTGATAGCAAATATACTGATCGATTATCCATCGGAATGTTGGGACGCACTAAGGACAATCGGTAACTGACCGTAAAATGCCAATTTAAAGTGGATAAACTGATAAATAGAATACCAGATTCGTGTCATTTTATATCAAGTTTATCAGGCTCGGCTTCGAGAACGCATGTAGAATAGCTCGGCAAGCCTTGCGATTCTACAAGCGTTCTCGAAGCTTTGCCTGATAAACTTGATATCAAAAGACACGAACCTGGTATTCTCTATATATAATGCAGCGGAAGCAGACTTTGCACAGATATTGGACTATTATTTTTGGGCCGGTTATTTCTTTGTCGATCCCTAGGGCCCACTGGCCCCACTAGTCATGAAGTCGATAACCGCTGTGGGATCGAAACTCGCTCGGGCAAGGGCATGTGTTTTTGTTTCTCCGAGTACTCCGGGTTTTCAACCATCTTTGATTAAAGATCGGCTCGGAGTAAGTGAAACCATTCTTAAAAGGGTTGTAAAGCAATAAAAAAAAACAATCAAACAGGTGATCGACCCATACCTACTATACCCGATGCTATATGTACTGTTCACGTGACTATCGCTGACCAGGAACAAAATCCAGGTGCCACGCTTAAATATTGTCGAGTGCAACATGGGCTGGGCGTATATGCTAGGACACTAGCAGAGTGTGGTCTCAGACACTGATGCCACAGAACGCGGGGTCTGATCAGGGTTTGCACCGTTTGCTTTGTAAAAACCGAAGGTTATAATAAAATTTCACCCCCTGCCTCAGTTCCGCCCTCAGTAATGAGCCAAGGTAATAATAAAAATAATAATTATAATAATTGGATATAAATAAATTCTTTATGATTAAAATAGAAGAATAGCGTTACAAAGTAGAGGACTCATGAAGAATTTGACGTCAGAGTAACAGGATGAGCAAAGTAGATGACTCAGCAACAATCTGAACGTGAAGGACTCATCAAAATTTGACATCAGAGTACAAGAATGAACATCAACTTTCTGAACGCAGAGGACACAACAATCTGACGTCAGTGTAATAATGGAGATGACTCATCAACAATGTGGCAGTAGAGGACTCCACAACAATTCGATGTAAGAATAAACAAAGCTGATACCTCGTCCAGAGTGACGCCAGAATTAACAACGAAGATGACTCATTAAAGATGTGACGCCATACTTAACAAAGTAGAAGACTATTTAACAATTTGATAACAGTGTCAACAAAATAGGAGATTTAACAAAAATGATGTCAGTGTAAACAAAATAGAGGACTCATCGACGGTCTGACGCCAGAGAAAGCATTTATAAACTACTAGAAAGTTGCTGGAGGGTTGCACAAAAGATAAACTTATAACATTTCTTGCAATTATTGCCAAGACCGAAGACTTTCGGAACATCTCGTTTGCTTTTCAAAGTACTGCTTTATTCAAAAGAATGGTTCTCCTCTTAAAGAAAAGAATGTGCTCCCCAGAAGAAGGGGTCTTCTCTTAAAGAAGGAGTTTGCTCCTAGGGTGCAAATTCCTTCCTTTAAGACAAGGGAGGCTAAATATTTTTGAAACAGTTACCTCTTTTTAAAGTTGTCACCCAGCTTAGTTGTCAAAGACAGTTTTAATTTGCAGATTCGAGATTTCACTGCGGAATTTTGAAAATGTATGTGTGTCACTAATGAGACCTTATTTGCCGAAACTACCTAGCCTGGCCAAGACAAAAAGCCTTGTGCATTCCACATTTTCTGTTCTGTGATGGCGTCCTTGCTTCGAAAATGATTACTTTCTTATAGAACATAAACATGTATATACTAGGGACAAAAAATAAGGGAACCCCCAAATTCAAATAGAAAGAAGCGAAACTTCAATGTCACGGGGAAGGTTTATATGCAAAGGGGATCAGTATCTGGTCCATGCACCACGTGCAAGTTCTTGGCATGCTAGTGACTGTGCGACTGATTATCTTTCTTGGTATCCGTCGCCATTCTTCTTGCAATGCTCGGCCAAGCTGTTGCAGATTGTTACAACGCTGCGGTCTGTTGCACATGCGGCGACCCTAGACATCCCAAATGTGCTCAATCGGCAATATATCGGGGGATTTGGCTGGATACGGCAGTGTCCTTACATCCTTGTTGTCTCGGAAATTCGACGGTAACACGGGCTCGATGTGGGCGTGCGTTGTCGTCTTGGAATTTGATCTACGTAACGCTGGCCAGTCAAGTTACCATGATCGTTCAAGGTAACTTGACTGGCCAGCGTTACGTAGGCCAAATTTTACGCCCAGTGGTTGTCCCATTCGCCCGGCGCATTGGTGGGAACTTCGAGTTCGCCGCGTATGCAACAGACCACTGCGTTGTAACAATCTGCAACAGCTTGGCCGAGCATTGCAAGAAGAATACCTTCAATGATACCAAGGGAGATAATCCGTCGCCCTATCACTAGCATGTCCAGATCCGTCGCACAATCACTAGCATGTCCAGGTGTCGTGCATGCTTCGATGCTCGTGGTGCATGGACACGATACTGATCGCCTTTGCATATAAACATTCCCTGTGACATTGAAGTTTCGCTTCTTTCTATTTGAATTTGGGAGTTCCTTTTTTGTCTCTAGTATATTTACCTTTGTTTTTGTTGACTTTCTCAACATACTTAACTGCATCTGCAACATGGCTGTCTTTGGTGACGTCAAGGTGGACCACGTGCATACGGTTGCTTTTCAATTCTTTCAGTGTTTTTGCCCCATCGCCGTCAGGTAAAAGACATCCAGCATAAACTATACACCCTAACGATTCTAACTTCTTAGCCAGATGATGCCCAAAACCTACACGAAACGAAAAGAAATATCAACGCTTACAGCAAAAACAACGTTTATTTAAGGGGAATGGATACGCCTCCAGGAGAGGCAACTCCTGCCAAAGTATTTTTGTCTCCAATGTCAGTAGGGGTCAACTCTTAAAGGGATGCATTTGCTCCCGATGAGCAAATCCTTTCCTGTAAGAGCTGACCCATTTTCAAGTGGGATAGGGCTTACAGAAAAGTGTACAGGAAGTCCCAAAAGTTGTCTGCCTTTGAAAATTGGCGGAAACATCTGCCGGGTGCTCCCGTTCCCCTTAAAAGGCTTGAACCGTTTTGTGTAACGTTTCGTTAGCTTAACAAACCATCTCGTTTGTTTGTTTGTTTGTTTGTTTGATTTGAGGTTTAACGTCAGCGTCAACACTATTTAGATCATTTTGGAGACGTTGCTTCCAATTTTGTGGGACTTTTACCCGACATTGAGATGAAATGACATATAAATTACTGACACCCAATGAAACCAATAGGTTCGTATGCATGGACGGTCCGACTCGCACCACTTTGCCGGGGCTGGCTTAAACCTTCTGAGCGGTTTTCCACTACTCATTTGGTAAACTGGGGTGCCAGGGGTGTCGCGAGGTACCGTTCCCGGAAGTGACGTACCCAATCTCCACGTTGACGAGCTCTTGTGCGAGAATCTCGTGACAATGCCATTTTATATTGCTGCACAGGCAGACATAGGATAGAGCCTAGCATCGATGGAACTTATGGCCGCCAGACACCGTAAGGCCCAAGTTTCTTTGTTATATAGTGTTGGTAAAGGGCTGGGTAAACCCTAAAAATACAATATTGGCGACGAGGACAAAACTGACATTTTGGGTTCCAGCCATTTCGTCAGCTTTCAGAGGACATTTTTTCGCTTTGAAAAAACTACGCTAAATCTTTCGTTTATTTATTTATTATTTATTAATTTATTTATTCATTTTACGTGGGGAATAGCGAAGGGTCCCGATAATAACCCCACACGTTGAATAAATAAGCAGATAAATTTGAGGCTTTCAGCTTTTGGTTTGTTTTCTTATTGTTCAGCATTTGACCAGCAGCTGGCAATATACCTTCTTTATTTAGCTTTTGGCTGAATGAATAATTCTTAGGACAGTCTTTATATTATTGCCTTCACTTCTATTTTTAATTTATTCAAATCACTGATTCAATTAATTTTTGTTTGCCTTTTGCCAGTTTTTTGCTTAGGGCAACTTTGGGTTTGAAAGAATTCTGAATTGTCCTATGCCAGTTAAGGTTTATCTGGTTGGGTGGCTAAGTTCCAAGCTGAAAAGTTAGAATTATCCTACTAGCCTGAATGTTTGGAGAAAAAGTTTTTTTTTTTTGTTTGTGTTTTCTAAACTGGAAATATTGTTTTTCCTTCTTTTTTCCTTTGTATTCTATACATGATATATTTATGGCTGTCTACAATTTTGAAGAAAAAGTGTTTTTCTGCATTTTGTTTTAACTGGAAATATTGTTTTTCTTCAAGTTGTATTCTAAACATGAAAAGTATTGGCAAACAACCATTTATTGAAAACACATTGTTCTTACATTTTAGAAGTATTCTGTACACAGAATTGCTAAAAAAGAAGAACTGCTTATTACTTAAAAGAAAGACAGCCATCTATTGAAAAGCATTGTTCTTAGATTTTAGGAGTATTCTATACTCAAAATTGTTAGTAAAAACTGCTAATGAATTAAAATGAAGATTTTTCTAGAGTTTTCACAGTATTTTATACGCGAAAGATTTTGAAAAGTATCTAGCCTGTAAAATATCAAAAACACTTTGCACTTGTATTTGTCACCCCTTGCAATGATAAAAATTAATATCAACACGGCGTCCGTGGAAGATCCTCAACTAATTCCTAGAACTGGAAGGAAGAGAACGGAGGCGTTAATTGCCTTAAGGACCCAGTATGGAAGAATTACCAAAGAGACATTGTCTTTAACAAAGATGTGTGATTTGACGGAAGAGGTTGTGAGTGCGATAGACTTTTCTATGCCATCTATAGCCCCCCCCCCCCACCTCCGCCGAATGAATTAGTGGATTGACTATGGATACATTATCTACGCCCCACTGACAGGATTAGTGGGTTGACTATGGATAGACTATCTACTCCCCCGACAGACTTAGAGCCAGTGGATTGACAATGGATACAGCGGAGTTTTCCCAGATCTACAGGCAGAAATAGATGAAACCCGCGGTGTACTAAAAAAGTTGATTTCCCGCACGTACCCAGAAATGAAAATTATACTTCCAGAAATCCGGACAGCAATTAAGAACACACCTTCCTATGTCAGAGACAGCAAAACCTGGTTCTTTTAGAGCTAAATTGAGCTTTTCTGAAAGTGAAAATTCTGACGCTGAGTCCAGGCTTGTGCTTAAACCAAATAGACAGTCGAGTGAAAGGCAAGTGAAGACAAACACTCAGAAATTGAAGGGTAAGACCTGACGTGACCAAAAAGAAACTGCTATAAGACCACCACAATATCAGAACACTCTTGAACAAGACCAGACTAGAATAGAAAAGTTAAACCTTTCAATCTTAAAGCAGATGGAAGAACATATGAAAAAAGAAATGATCCGCTGTAAGCACTCAACAGGAAAGGTCAGTGTTCTTGGCCAAAACGATGGCTCAACGGGACATTTTTCATCTTCTAGACGTGAGTGTGAGTGCTCTGGTCGACACTATCAGTCAAAGAATGAAGACATAATTTCGGGGAGAAATGAGAAATTTAAAATTGACAGAACAATATAGTGATTCTGATCAGAAAGATGGTTCTCCTGAGTGCTTGTCGTCTTCTAGACGTTAGGAGTCCGGTCGATATCATCATCCAAAATAACCCCCTGAAAAAGTGCAGGATCTAAAATCATGGTTGAAAAATCTAATGATTCGATTTTGACTGGTGGTCCTTGGCCCCCGCTCATAGGGGCTTGAAGAAATTTATGGGCTGCATGATGCTTCCACGCAGAGCTGAATCCGGCCCGCACACTAGTACTGGTAAACCGCTTAGAGGATCTAAGCCTGTCCAGGAACCGCGCTGTGAGGCGGACTGTCCATGCTAATAAACCCGATTTGTTTCATTGGGCGACAGAGCTTGAGATGTCATTTCATCTCAATGTCGGGTAAAAGTCCCACAAAATTGGAAGCAACGTCTCCAAAATGACGTTTACAGTGTTGACGGGGACGTTAAACCTTAAATCAACCAACCATTGACTGGTGGTCCGGGTGAGTATTTGTTGTCTTCTAGACACGAAGAGGGTATGACAGGGAATGCTTATGAAGTTGCATTGGTTCAGGGTGAAAATACAGCTTCAAAGTCGGCTTCTAGCCACTTTGGAAAAGTACTTAAACAACTGCAAAATGACGAAAATGGGCGAACGTCTACAGAATCTGTTCAGGAACTTGAAGAAATAACAAACAAGGTTCCAACTCATTTTCAGGAGGTGTTTAAAACATCAGTAGATCACTTAGATAGTCAACAGAGGGAACAACTAGCTACACAGTTGTGCAATTATGCCGATATTTTTAAAAAAGATGAATTTGAGCTGGATTATTTTACTGTGATAGAACTCAGTATTGACACCAACGATGCCAAAACCGGTAAAGCAGCATATGCATAGATCTGCATGTTTTGCCGATGAAGAAGAAGCACATCTTAAGAAGAAAATATTTGGTGTGGGAGTTATTCAGAAGTCAATTTCGGAATGGGATTCATCTCCACTGTTGACCCGGAAACGGGATGGATCAGTGAGATGGTGCGTATACTACCGTGCACTAAATGATGTGACAGTTAAAGATACCTTTTCGCTACCTTTAATTGAAGATTGTCTGGATACACTCGCAGGAAGCATGCATCTGGTTTTCTGGATTAGATGCTTACTATGTGTACTGGCAGGTGCGGGTCAAAGAAGAAGACAAAAAGAAAGGAAACAGCTTTTCTGACAAAGTTTGGCTTGTTTGAGCATGTGAAAATGGGATTTGGTTTGTTAAATGTTCCAGCCACATTCTCAGGTGTGAAAACAAGCCTGGCCTTCCTGGACGACATACCGGTGATGGAAGAGACATTTGAAGAACATATCGGAAACTTGGCGGAAGCTTTGGAGAGATTCAGAAGTCATCGTATGAAGTTGAAACCAAGAAAGTGTATCTTTTTCCAGAAGGAAATAGAATTCTTAGGAAGGACGGTCAGTGAGAACAGTCTGTCTGTGAATGTGAAAGACATAGCAGCTGTTGCTAATTGGCCAGTTCCTACCTCATCTAAAGATGTGGAGAGATTCCTTGGTTTAGCCAACTGTCATAGAGCTTTTATCAAGGCTCCGCCGAAATGGCACAACCGCTATACTGTTTGACAGGCAAGAATCAATCTAAATGGGTGATTAAGGAGAGAGAGGTTTTGAGGCACCCAAGAAAGCTCTAACAACACCTCCACCTCACCCAATAATACAGATCCCTTTATTCTGGATCTAGATGCTTCCGATATGGCTATTGGAGCCGAACTTTTCGAATTTAAGATGGAGCAGAAATAGTTGTGGCTTATAGCAATTTCCCTTTGACTCCAGAGCAAGGGAACTATTGTACAACCAGGAAAGAGCTTTTAGCTACAATGCGAGCCAGCAGACACTTAAAATATTATCTTCTAGGTACGATCTTCACAGTGAGGACAGATCATTCAAGTTTGACTTGGCTTTTTATGTTCAAAGAGCCTCAGGGTCAGCTAGCCCAGTGAATTGAGGAATTGTCTTAATACAACATGATAGTGAAATATCGGACAGGAGCTAAACATGGAAATGCGGACGTGCTCTCCAGGATTCCAGATCCTTTGTCACCGTGTACAGCATATCTAGCTGGAATACGTCCCGTAGATTTGCCATGTGGAGGTTGTCGAGGTCTGACAGGCAGTGACCCAAATTCACAGAACAAGTGGATGATGCTATCAGCTTGGCTGGTCAGGGAGGAAAGACGATCAAGAAGGTAAAGAAACCGAGAGTGAAAGCTTTAGGGGTAGCCTGATTTGACCATACAGAGCCAATGAGATACTGGCATCTCCAGGTGGATCTACTGGAATAGGTGCTTCCACTGCTCCTAGACCATCGTGTGTTGGTAATTCACTGCAGGGGAATGAAGAATGATTGTGGACAGAGGTTTATCTTCTCAGCAGCATATGAGGCAAAACCATCCCATTCAACTTCAGTGCTTTGCAGGGAACCCATATATGCTCCAGATGTGGTTGGAAGTCTATCATATGACCTACTATGGATGTACGAACCTGGTGCAGTCATTTAAGCCAGACCAGATAGAGGCCCTGAAGTCTATTGAAGAAACTCGCCTTTTATTTGGATCTGATGCACTCTACTTTCCAAGTATGGGAACCCAGAGGTCATCATCAGGTCAGCTGTTCACAGTGACCAAGGCTGTGGCTGAATACAGAGGAATATCAATCGACCGTCTCTTGAACATCACATTGCAGAATCTAAGGTATCTAATATTTGAATTAATTTTTGGTACAGTTATTTCGTATTATGATCTTGGAGAAGATTTCTCATCTTCACTAACTGCATAGTTCTTGACAAATTGGCTGGTGATACCACATTTCTTGTTGTCCTTGTCCTGAGGTTTCCAGAAGATCCATAAGGATTCGCGGCTTCTAATTCACACATCAACATGAACTTCTAGTCCTGTTAAGAACACAGAACTGAACTTCTAGTTCAGGAATATCCGACTGAACTCAAAGATGACCAGCAAGTTTCCAGCGAGGCTGACATACGCGATGATTTTGAGATTGTAAATTTTCCTTTTTTTTTTGGATGGTGATGTTCCTAGGGCCATCCTATGGCGTTTATATTTCGCAATAGAAATGAAAATCACTACCTTAACCTCCCTACTATCGGTCAAATGGCCAATTTATTGGGGAACCATTTGCGTAACGACATCGTTGCTAATTTCGCAATTAATTCTATTTGCTAGAGTGTGTAGTCATGTAACTGACTTCAACACTCGTAATAAATTGTTAACTGCTAAACTTCTAATTCAGTGACGGAAGTGACGGCCGCCAGACCAAGTAGGACCCAAGTTTCTATGTTTGATAGTGTTGATAAAGAGTGGGGTAACCCCTAAATATAAATTACTCCTGTGCGGTCGGTATCACCTCTGCGTGGAATCTATTTCTCCAAGCCCCGATGAGCTGGGGTGGGGCGCAAAACAATCCCGTTAGTGGTCAAAACTTTAACTGTTCTGACAGACATAATGGGAAAGAATGGGTTAAGGGTATAAACGTTTCTGCGCGTGGAAGCCAGTATAGGAATGAATTTCATTTTCGTGGATTTTATCGATGTGTAAACTCCGGCGAATCACTCACAAACTGCATAAAGCCCGATCCTAAGTTTGTGAGTGAGTCTCCGGAGATTTCACAGCGATAAAAGCCACAAAAATGAATTCATTTTATAATTGAGCCCCGCCAAGCGAATTTGTGTCTTCGAGCATTCCGTCATGATAAATTTTAACTGCGCATGCCCAGCCATTTAGAGGGGCCAGGGATATGGCTTTTTGTCTGAAGGTTCCTCTTGATTCACTGCTTTTATGAGCGGGCAGCGAAGGTTCTGGCGAGACTGCGCGGGTGCGCAGGCTCGCCTGAACCTTCGCTGCTCGCATAGGCGATAAGTACCAAAATCGTTTGACGGGGCCCAATTATAATTCCAACTTTGTCATCGAAATGTTTAAAAAATGCCAGCAAAATAAATTTATTGATAGGGATTCTTTCGTAAGCGTAAAGATGAACTTACCAACGTCCGCGGCGGAATGATTATTCAGTTAGAAGCTGCCATCTTAGAAAGAAACCCAAGCGCTCTAACATTTCCTTTTTCACTAGTTCTCCTTTTAATCTAACGCTGTTGGCGTCGCTTCATAAAAAATGACGTAACGCGCGCGTTCTAAACGTGCTATTTGACGTCACGTTATATTTCTACCTGTCGCTATGTGAAACAGGTCTGAGGTTCTTGCACATGCAATTTATCGAAGTAGAGAACTTTTATTTCAACCAATCAAATCGCTCGAAATGTACATAATGAAGGAGAATTGGAATTATTAGAAGTAACAGGTGCCTGTTACTATGAAACCCGGGAAGGGACATGATTTATTTTTAATACGTTGTGCGAACAAGATATTAAGTTGTGCAAGATTTTATCTTGTGCGGACAAGATAATATGTTGTGCGCACAAGATATTGTGCGGCCAACATAATTTATCTTGTGCGGACAACATATTATCTTGTTGAGCACAACGTTGTGCGAACAATATATTATCTTGTGCGGACAAGATATTATCTTGTTTGCACAACACATTATCTTGTGCGCACAACATATTATCTTGTCCGCACAAGATATTAAGTTGTGCAAATAATATAATATCTTGTCCGCACAAGATAATATCTTGTGCGCACAAGATATCATCTTGTCTGCACAAGATTTATGTTGTGCGGACAAGATATAATCGTGTGCGGACAAGATAATATCATGTTCGCACAACTTAATATCTTGTGCGCACAAGATAATATCTTGTGCGAACAAGATATTATGTTGTCCGCACAAGATAATATCTTGCCCGAACAAGATCATATCTGGTGCGCACAAGATAATATGTTGTTCGAACAAGATAATATCTTGTCCGCACAAGATATTAACTTGTGCGCACAACTATAAAAAAAGAAAATTAATGTCCCTTCCTGGGTTCCGTATGTTACTGACATTTCTAAACAAACTATGTTTTGTAGAGAAAATGATAAACTGGTGTCTACCCTTGCAAACCTTACTTTTCCCCAACACATGTGGTTTACAAGGTTGTTCATTAGTAGTAATCATTACACAAACATTGGGGTACTGGAGAAAAATGAACGATTTTAAAAATTTTCAGACTGCGGGTGTTTCATCATCTCAGCAGACACATGACGTAATTGAGGCGTCACATCAACGTCGGTGCAACGTCATGACGTTTATGCAACGTCACATCTACGTCGATGCGACGTTGCACCGACATTGATTTGACGTTGCCCTAGCGACTTGTGCCTGCTGGGATTGTTCTCATAAAAAGTCGAGGTACACGTCATGATCACACGCACTCGTAAACGTGATGTCACCTCGGTGTGAAGTCCATTTTAACACGTTAACAAGTGCGTGTACATTTAAGGAACTTTATTGTAAACCCCACTTTATTAAGACAAATGTGGGATTTACTAGGGTGTAGTATTGTTCAAACACTCATTGCGGCGGTTCTAACGCCCCCATAATTTAGGGTTGAAGCAAAAAATAAGGAAAACATCAAAACTTGTCAGAAAACGAATGTTCATTTAGAAGATATGAAAAAATGAACTATATCCAGCTGATGTCTTACATGTATCCCGGTGGAGATTTCGCCGGCCTCGGTATCTCAGTCGGATGGGCGTCGGGCTGGTAAACAGGAGATCGCGAGTTACCTACTGCCTCGGCAACATTCTTTCGTGGAAATTGATCATGAAATATTTTCTCACTTCGACGGTGAGGTAAAGTAAACTGACCGGCTCGATTGGACCTTAGTAGTGTTGACTGGGCCGCTTAACACCAAAACAAAAAGAAACATTTTTATGCCCCGCCATTCAAATCAAAGCACTGAGAGTACTGGTGGGTCGATCGTCTCTGAGTGTTTTGTTTGTTTGATTTGAGGTTTAGCGTCCCCGTCAACACTGTAAAGGTCATTTTGGAGACGTTGCTTCCAATTTTGTGGGACTTTTACACGACATTGAGATGAAATGACTTCTCAAGCCCTGTCGCCCAATGAAACCAATAGGGTTTATTAGCATTGACGGTCCGCCTCGCACCGCGGTTCCTGGACAGGCTTAGATCCTCTAAGCGGTTTACCAGTACTTGTGTGCGGGCCGGATTCAGCTCTGCGTTGAAGCATCATGCAGCCCATATATTTCTTCAAGCCCCTATGGGCGGGGGCTTGTCTCTGAGTGTAGGTTGGGAAAATAGTCCTTAACTGAGAATCGAAATGTTGTTAACTTTAAGCAAGCACAGTAGATCTGATCAGACATCGCGTTATGTGGCGTCTGATTATCTAGATTCTGTTTGACAATGCCCAAGTGCACGAGCACAGTCCACCCGCCCCCGCCCATTGGGGCTTGAAGAAATAGATAGGCTGCATGATGCTTCCACGCAGAGCTAAAACTGACCGCACACGAGTACAGGTAAACTTCGAGTCGGACCGTCCATGCTCATAAACCCCTTTGGTTTTATTGTGCGACAGGGCTTGAGAAGTCATTTCATCTCATTGTTGGGTAACAGTCTCCAAATGACCTATACAGTGTTGACGTTTAACCTCAAATCAAACAAACGAGCAAAGTCCAGAATTTTCTTACGTCCACGAATGGTTATCAGGGAAACTAGCTCGAAAATGAGTCAATGGAAATTTGTTCCCTCGACCTATCAGGGAACTCTCGAGCTAGCTCCATCACTAGGAAGCTTGTAAACAAAGGTAGGTCTCGAAGAGTTTTATCACCATTTTTTCTTTGTAAGCTATTTATAAAAAAAAATCCGGCAATGCTGCGCCACACAGAAATGATTTAACTTTGTATCCCGCTAGAATTTGCCATGGAAATTCGCAGCGCTGGAGTATGAATGAAAGGAAACATTTTATCACGGACCTGAATAATTGTCAATTTATGTCAACACGGAGATTTTGGCCGACGATTTCTCATTTTCCGTCAAAAGTACGCCCTTCGCACCCTCAGAAGCAACATCGCTAGTGAAATGAAACATGGAAAGTTTGAAATAAGTAAAAAAATTTGGCAGTGATTACGTAACTTGCGACTTATGACGAAATTACTGTCCGAGCTAGTCTTCTCGACAAGGATCTAGTTCAATCGACATGGAGATAGTGCCCCCAAAACACGAAGATGAAACATTCATCAGATGGCCTGGGCCTGATTCGATGTCTTTCTATGGTCCCACACAACACAGTTTATCCAATTGGTTTCTTTACTAGTGGGGTAACAAGATACTATGCTCCCAAGACGTCACCCATTCGTTTCTGCCTGGTCGTTTCGCCCCTATTTTGCACCACTATTTGTTTCGCCCCAAAGGCTGTTTTTTTCGCCCCCTCCCCCCCCCCCCCCTAGTCGTTTCGCCCACCTAGTTGCTTCACCCCCGCCCCATTTAGATTGAACAATGGATGGATGGATGGATGGATAGGTACATTACAGAGAGAGATAAGTGATTTGTCACTAACCGTTCCAAGTCGGTACTTTTGTTGTGGTTCCTGACTGTTTTATGTTTGTTGTGTCGGTGTTTTATTTAATTTGCCTATTATGTATGTTATCAATGCTATTCAAGTTAGTTAAGTCTGGACAAATGCTTGGGATAGAGTTGCTGACTGAATGTCACTTGTTCGGTCATTTTCTTGAAGTTATCTGTGTCTCCTTCTTTCCCTTCGATGTTTTGAGCAGGATTTGGAAACTGATTGCATCAGTTCCATGCTCCCTTGTTATCTACAGCTGTACTCTCCTTACACCATCTTTCAGAAACGACATTTTCGCATATTTCTTCGTTCTAAATATGGATTCAATAAAAAGTTTCTATTCAGCTATTCGCATTCCGTGAGTTCTAAAATATGCCACAAAAGTTTGAAAATCGGTAAAAAATGACAATTTTATGCCGAAAAATGTGCTTGAATAGGGCATTCCACACGTGAAATTCAAGTTAAGGGAAGTCACTGTTTTCCTTGATATAACTGTTTTTATTTTAGCAGGAATACACCAAACTTACAACGTGATACTGTAAACTTACTTTTGGCTGTAAAATCTGAATATGGTTCATAACTCTGTGAAAATGAAAATTTTAATGCTCCAGTTACCTCCTTTGTCCATTGAAACTCCCTACTTAGATCTAATTTGGGCATAAAATCATTATGTCTTGACCGATTTTCAATTTTTGTGAAGTACATTGTAGGACTAAGTACTAGAATTCTAATAGCTTAAAAGAAACCTGTTGTTGAATCGTACGTTAGAGGGAAGAAAAATGCAAAAATGTCGTTTCTGAAAGTAGCTTTACTTATTGATATCATTTAATCAAACTATGGATATTAATGGCTCTAACTAGTGATACCCATTAATCATATTGCCGATGCCAATAATTAGAGTTAGTTAGTTATATTCGTAATACTCAAAATTTAAGGATGATACTTAGTCGAATGATTCATGAATAACTCTAATAATCTAGGGAATAAAAAGTAAAGAGACGCCCTATTATATTATACTTTTCTTTTCTAGCACAAGAATATATTTTTTGTTGCATGTCCGGTATATTTTCTGCTCAGGAATAGTCCTTCGGAACTTTTTCGTTGGAAAGCGTAAATCTGAAAAAAAAAACGAATATTCAATATAACAATGTATTATGTCAAATCTCAATTTGAGTTTTCAGTTATTAAACCAGACAGACAGTGCACTTAACCACCAGGCCCGCTAGCCAGAGGTAAAGAAACCAGCTGGATAAACTGGGTGGGACCATAGAAAGACATCGAATCAGGCCCCAGTCATCTGATGATTGTTTCAACATCGTTTTTTTAGGGCATTATCTTCATGTCGAGTGAACTAGCTCCTTGTCGAGAAGACTAGCTCGGACAGTAATTTCGTCATAAGTCGCAAGTTACGCAATCACGGCCAATTTTGTTTGCTTATTTCAAATTTTCCATGTTCCTTTTTTTTTTTTTTTTTTTGGTTTTACGGCCCTTTCAAGATTTTTTCACTCATATCGAGCCGATCGTTAATCAGAGGTGGGCGAAAACCCGAGTACCCGGAGAAAAACCACCTGACCTTCCGTTGCAGAACTTGGCGTCTCACATATGACCCGAGCGGGGCTCGAACCACAGCGGTGAGAGACCTAATGATCCAGAGTCAGCGCTCTTAACCACTAGGCCACGGAGGCCCGTCATGTTCCATTTCACTAGGTATGTTGCTTATAGGGGTGTGAAGGGCGTACTTTTGACGGAAAATGAAAAAAAACCGTCGGCCATATCTCCGTGTTGACATAAATTGACAATTTTTCAGGTCCGTGATAAAAAGTTTTCTTTCATTCATACTCAAGCGCTGCAAATTTCCATGGCTAATTCTAGCGGGGTACAAAATTAAATCATTTCTATGTGGCACTGCATTGTCGGATTTTTACAAATAGCTTACAAAGAAAAAATTGTGATAAAACCCTTCGAGACCTACCTTTTATTACAAGTTTCCTGGTGATGGAGCTAGCTCGAGGGTTCCCGGATATGTCGAGGGAACAATTTCCATTGATCATTTTCGAGCTCGTTCCCCTGATTACCACCCGTGTCTTGGGGGTGCTATAAACAGCCAGTATTGGAATTTGTTCAGGGTCAGCGGCAGTCAGATGGTCAGTGATAGTCACGCGGACAATATCAGGTGTGTGTGTGTGTGTGTGTGTGTGTGTGTGTGTGTGTGTGTGTGTGTGTGTGTGTGTGTGTGTGTGTGTGTGTGTGTGTGTGTGTGTGTGTGTGTGTGTGTGTGTGTGTGTGTGAATTCGGGTTTAACGTCGCTTTCAACAATTTTTGGACGGGTTTTTAAAAAAAATCCGTCCTTTAAAATAGCGATGTCCGGGCGGGCGGGCGGGCGGGTGGGCGGGCGGGCGTCGTCCCAGGTTTACCTTTTGGTTAACCTTTTTTCAAAGTGATATTTTTCATCTATTCTGTAGCAGATTGTTTTAATATCAGGACTGATGCATAAGTGGAGGTACCGCTTTCATGTATTATTCATAAATGGCGCAAAAGACTAAAATTTTGGCGGAAATTGTCATTTTTCAAACTTGTGTTTTTCAGGTTTACCTTTTGGTTACCCTTTTTTCAAATGCCAGTGTAGTGGATAGAGTGCTGGACTACGAATCCTATTGTTGACTATGAATCTGAGGGGCGTGAGTTCAAACCCTGGTGGAGACATTTTTTTTTTTATTTTTTTTTCTTTCTTTTTTCATTCTTTTTTTTTCTTTATTTTTCTTTTCTTCTCCATAAACACATATGAACAATTATTATCTTCCTCCCCTGATAGTTGCTAGTAATAATACATACATGCATGCACAGGCATGGAATTTTCTTTTTTCTTTTTTTTTTTCTCGTTCTTTTTTTAGCTCACCTGAGCACGAAGTGCTCAAGGTGAGTTGATGTCCGTCGTCCGTCAACAATTTCTTTAAACGACATCTCCTCCTGGGATAATGGCCCGATTTCAAAATTATTTTACAGAAATGTTCATTAGGTGACCCTTTTTTAAAATTGCTAAAATCAGTGGCCACTAGAGCTAAAAAAAGAGCTAAAAATAGAAAAAAAACTTTATTTTTTTTCTTCGTAAAACACATAAACAAATCAACCCCCCACCCCCCCCCCCACCCCCCAGCCTCCACAAAAAGTTGTTACTGGGTTAGGATATTGCATTTGTTCTGTACATACATGCATACATAGTTTTACATACATACAGAAATGTTCATTAGGTGACCCTTTTTCCAAATCGCTAAAATCAGTGTCCACCAGAGCTAAAAATAGAAAAAAAAAACTTTATTTTTTTTTTCTTCTTAAAACACATAAACAAATCATACCCCCCCCCCCCCCCTCCACAAAAAGTTGTTTCTGGGTTAGGATATTGCATTTGTTCTGTACATACATACATGCTTAGTTTTACATACATACCCTACCCACCCCACCCTACCCTAGCATACCCTACCCCACAACCCCACCCCACCCCCATCCCAAAACAACCCCAATCCACCCCAAACCCCACCCCATCCCACCACTCCCCACCTTACCCGACCTCACCCCATCCCACCCACCCAAGCCCACCCCACCCCACAACCCTACCACACCCCATCCCACCCCACACCCCACCCCACCACAAATTCCACCCCGTCCCACCCGACTCCTAACCCATCCCACTCCACCCCACCCTACCCCACACCAGCACACCCCACCCTACCCCACCCATGCCACCACCATCCTAACCGTACTGAAAAAAAAACCCGTCCATAATGCCATTAGGCATTTTTCTTGTTTAGTCATATCACGACGTTGTCTGGTTGCGACACCGCTCAATGAGCTCAATGCTCACTTTTATAGTGCTGCCTCACTGAAGTATCATGTCCCAGACACATTACATGATACCACACCCAGTCACATTATCCTGACACTGGGTCGACCAGTCCTAGCTCTACCCCGTAAATCTGAGTGCCAAGCGAGGAGCAGCTAGTACCATTCTTAACGACTTTGGTATGTCGCGGCCCGGAATCGAACCCGTGACCTCCCGTTCCCCAGAGCGGACACTCTACCAACTGAGCTATCGGGGCCGGTATCAAGCAAGAGGTGCTCAACTTTATGACATAGACTGTGGGTACCCGTTAAAACGCTTCATTATAAGAAAAGTATTCAGTACAATTTTTGTCTGAAAAAAAAATATGGTAGCATTTTCCGTCAAATTATTTACATGTACTTCTCATTAATTATTTCGCTTCTGTATAAACGTACATGTATATTGATTCGTCTTTCTGAATTTAGAGTATTTCATTGATAATGCTTTGCCTTATATGCAACACAATCTGTGCTGTAAAAATATGACTTGTTAAACATTTTATCCAGCTATAAACAGTGTAGATCCATCGATGGCCTCCGATCAGCATCTACAACGTTTGTCATAGTTTCTCCTCTCTCTCTCTCTTCTCCTCGCTAAGTCCCACCATTACATCCCATTTTGGAAATTATCTCAAGTTCATGCAGTTTTTCACCCTCCGCAAAATACCTGAAATTCGCACTCCCCCGCCCCTTTTCAGAGTCTGCATACGGGTCTGAATCATGTTCAAAACTGTTGCTACATACATATGGCGAACAGTGCCGAGCCTGATCAGAAACAATGTACTGCCAGTGTCTATCCGATCTGGGTCTAAGCTGTGAGTCTAATAACGGTACCACCTATAAAAGTCTGGGCTTCTCATTTTTGCTCTTAAACATTTCAGGGTTCTAAAATTAAGTTCTTAGCAGAAGTGCGGTCTACTCTGTATGTCTAATAACGGTACCACCTTTAAAAGTCTGTGCTACCCATTTTTGCTCTTAAACATTTCAGGGTTCTAAAATTAAGTTCTTAGCAGAAGTGCGAAAAGTCTATTTTTACTCGACTTTGCAAACGTCCATTTCTAACAGTGTTCCGAACGACGTCACGAGAATTTTTTTTTCTCAACCTGGCATTCTTATACTATTTGGCTTAACCCTCGAATGCCACTTTTTAAGCAAACAGTGTAGTCCCTGTGCAAACCGACTGAGCAGATGCCACATTCCGCGCCGTCTGATCTTGCTAAGTCCAGATAGCTCTGACCTGCATGTTGCATCGAAAAAATAGCGCAACTTTTCAAGTTCTATTAATAACCATAATATTGGTTTTCCCGAATCAGTGATGGTCACGTGGACAACAACTGTCATTTAGTAAATTTGGGTCGATCGTAAACGATCGACCCAAAAATGGTGGGTATTATGTTATACCCTCCGAAGTTTTGAGTGTCGGTCCATCCGTCCGTCAGCGCCTCATAGTTTCGTGTCCGCTCCATAACTCTGATACCGTTTGTGATATTTTCACGAAACTTCGATGACGTGCAGAACGTATGAACCGTGACTCTGATTTTCCTACTTTTGAAGTTGTTGCCCTTTGAACATTGAACATAGCCATTATCATAGTTTCGTGTCCGCTCCATAACTTCGATACCATTTTAGATGTTTCCATGAAACTTCACAGATATGTAGAGCACCAGGTGACGACGTGCAGAACATATGAACCGTAATTCTGATTTTCCTTCTTTTGGAGTTATTGCCCTTTGAACTTTGAATATAGCTGCTGCTATCAGTTTCGTGTCCGCTCCATAACTGATACCATTTGAGATATTTTCATGAAACCTTTACAGATATGTGGAGCTCCCTGAGACGACATGCAGAACATATGAACCATAATCATTTTCCTACTTTTGGAGTTATCGCCCCTTGAAAATCGAACATAGCCGTTTCTATCATGTAGTCTGTTTGATGCACTATATCTCCTGAACCTAACGATTGAATCTGTCTAAACTCGCATGGTTACATCACTAGGATGGGTGGAAAACAGCCATTAGGTTTGGATGACCCTGACCTTATTTTCAAGGGCACAGGCCCCCAAAAACTGTCAATTTTGGGCCAAAGATGATTTGTCTGCACCCATTCACATGAACACATCAATGAAATGTGGTCTAACATGGTACAATATATCATACCAATTGACCAAACATTTGATTAGATTTTGAAGACCTCGACTTTGTTTAAAAGGGCACAGGCCCCAAAAATCTGAAAATGAGAATTGTAATTTCTGGTTTACGTTCTTTTGGAACCATTTAAGAAATGAAATTTTATTTTTCTGCAGTTCATGGAAGTATGAACGCAGTGGGTCGCGTGCAAAGTAAATGAACCGGGGTTCATGTAAACTTTGCTAGTGACCCACTGTCGTTCATACTTTCATGAAAAGCAGAAAAATTAAGTTTATTTTTTATATTTGCATTATTTGCCCCTCATCACTGGACGAAAAAATGCTAGTAGGGCAAACTTTTAAAGCTGAAAAACATTTACACGCTGTTTTTCTACAAAGAGCGGATCAGCGATGACGTCATCAACGCCTATAGAGAACAATGGTTTAGAATGACGTCACTTAACGCCACTGAAAATCATGTGATTCGATGCGTTCATGGAAGTATGAACGCAACTGTTTTCTATAGGTTTACATTAGACTTTACACTGAAAATGTAAATATTGCTGTTTGAACATTGAAAATAGTCATCTTGTCCACTTCATTAAGGATGATAAGAGTTTGAAGACCTTGACTTTATTTAAAAGGGCACAGCCCCACATAAACAGCCCCACAAAAACTGAAAATGAGGATTGTAATTCTGGTTTACTTTCTTTTGAAGCCAAGGCTCTTTGAACATTGAAAATAGTCATCTCAGTCATGTATTCCTGTCAACTTTGTTAAGGAAAAGAGTAATGCATCCTTACTTTGATTTTTTTACTGTGATGTAGCACTTGCTTGATGTTATTGTAGTGGCGGGGCATCATGTAGTGCTTGCAGCTTTTATTTAAAAAAATACCTGTATCACAGCCTGTTATTAGAACACCTTTTCCTCGAATGTCGACACTTTCAGAGACGACTTCCTTCAAATATCTGTAGCTGACGTACACAATCAGAGCCAGGATGAGATGAACATAGACAGTTACGAGGATATGATAAAGGAGAATAAAGCTGGAGATGGTGAAGAGTATGGCAAGTACATCCTGTTTAGACATGGCTACCATGGTGGTGACGTCATATATGGCTGAACTGGTTTCTTAAGGGGAATGAGAACACCTTCAGGGGAGCCAACTCCTGCAAAAGTATTTTTGTCTCCCATGTCAATAGGGGCCAACTCTTAAAGGAAAGAATTTGCTCCTGGGGAGCAAATTCTTGCCTTTAAGAGTAGACCCCTTTTTCAATGGGACAGGAACCGGCCCCGATAGCTCAGTTGGTAGAGTGTCCGCTCCGGGGAACGGGAGGTCTCGGGTTCGATCCCGGGCCGCGACATACCAAAGTCGTTAAAAATGGTACTAGCAGCTCCTCGCTTGGCACTCAGATTTACGGGGTAGAGCTAGGACTGGTCGATCCAGTGTCAGGATAATGTGACTGGGTGTGGTATCATGTAATGTGTCTGGGACATGATACTTCAGTGAGGCAGCACTATAAACGTGAGCATTGAGCTCCCTGTCGCAACCAGACACCGTCGTGATATGACTGAAAAATTGTTGAAAGCGACGTTAAACCCGAATTCACACACACGCACAATGGGACAGGGCTTACAGAAAAGCGAACAGGAAGTCCCGAACGTTGTCACCCTTTGAAAAAATGGCGGAAAAATCTGTCAGGTGTTCCCATTTCCCTTAAAGAGAAGAACTAAGTGATGTAAGTAACTTCATAATTATTCCTTGCAGGGACGTAACGTTGAATCGACGTTTAGTGCCTGTTGGGATTGTAACTGGGATGGGGGTGTGCCAAGGTCGCAAGTTGCGTTTTTCGGCGACGCGTTAGCTTATTTGCGGCATTTAAACAGTAAATGTACTTTATCAAATGAAATTTTATACAGATTTTTATTATTAAGGGGAATTGGAACACCTGGCAGATTTTTCCACCATTTTTTCAAAGGGAGACAGCTTTCGGGACTTCCTGTTCGCTTTTGTATAGGCTTAGTGCCGCTGAAAAAGGGTCTACATTTAAAGGAAAGAATTTGCTGCTGAGGAATTTGCTCCACAGGAGCAAATTCATTCCTTTAAGAGTTGACCCCTATTGACATGAGAGATATAAATACTTCAGGATATACCTCCCCTGAAGGTGTTCCTATTCCCCTTAACGACACTATATACACAAGAAGCAGCATAAAACCCAATATCAGCATTGTACATGTAAACTTAGCAGTGTTTAACCCGTATATGACAATGGAATCTTCCATCTAGTAAATTTGGAGTGGTCCATTTCCAATTACAGGGGTGTCAGGTTTGTTTTATTTGTGGCAAATGTTACAAAAATGAATGGTCTTTAAGCAAACAGTGTCGACCCAGATCAGACGCCGCGTTCTGCGGCGTCTGATCTGGGTTTACGCTGTTTGCCAATGTCCCAAAAAGAGCCGCTAGGCATATATATGGGTTAGAGTAAAGGGTAAGAGCGCTGACTTATCATTAGGCCTCTCACCGCGCCTCGCTCGGCTCACATCGGAGACGCCAAGTTCTGCAACGGGTTTTCTCCGGGTACTACGGTTTTCACCCATCCTTGATTAACGATCTGCTCGAATGAGTGAAATAAATGAGTGAAATAATCTTGAAAGGGACGTAAATCCCAAACAAAAAAATAACAAGATAAAGAATACTCTATTCGAATTTAACAGAGCCATTTCTTTGGAGATTGTATACCACATATAATAACTGCGTAACTGCATGGATCTAAGACGTAATCATGTAGCAGTCGTGTTGGGGGGGGGGGGGGGGGGGGGGCGTGGTACTCTGAATTTTACATGCATCATAGTTTGGGACCCAGCATCTAGTGTTCGGCCCAAAAAAAAAAGATGCCAAGCCTGACAGCGTATCCCGCAAAAATATCCAGTACACCATCAATACCCGAAAAATATCTACAAATTTTAACATATCCCAAAAATTATTCACAAGTTATAATGGTTTACTTTCTGTTTACAAATCAAAGCACTGAGAGTACTGGTGGGTCGATTGTCCCTGAGTGTATGTCGGAGAAATAGTCCTGGACTGTGATATTAACGTTCATTTAACCATAAAACTTGTTGTTGTTGTTTAGAAAATAGTGACGATCTTGATCAGACGCCGCGTTCTGTGGCGTCTGGATTGGGTCTACACTGTTTGCCAAGCCCAACAAATGATTCCAAGATAACCCTCTTACGCAACACTCTGACCTCACTGCGGGTACTTTGTCATAAAAAGTTATTCCGACAAATCAGTGATAGTCACGTGGACTTAGGCACTGAAGAGCTTTTCTGCTTAGTAACTTTGGGTATTTTGACAAACAATCGACGTCCCCGCCAAAAAAAAAAAATAGCCGTGTTATTTGTTCTACTATGAGGTCAGGGTGTTGCGTACATGTAAGAGAGTTAATTGGAATCATGAGTTTGGTTTGGCAAACAGTGTACAGTGTAGACCCAGGTCCATTTTCCCTGACGGGTCACACATGAAAAAGAGGGGTTTACAAGGGTTTATATTCTCTTCCTTTTTTGCCGGTGTGGGAACACGTTAGAACGCCCTAGTACGAGTACTAACAATCTATTTTTGGAGCAGAATATACCCATATACTCCAATCTAATAAGTTAAGAGTGGTCCATTGCACGACCCGCAGAAAAAGCGACCGACCGAAGTCGGTTGATTTCTAAGAATGCCCTAAAATCACCGTGTCATTCTGTCATTCTGTCCGTAACCCGTTTGTGAAAATTGGTGATAGTGACTTAACCGCTTGGAATATTTAAACAATTTTTAGCATACTGATAGATATCAATGAGATCTAACCAATGAACTTGCGAAATATTACATTCCATTTAGTATAGCCTCGCCGAGGCGACAAATGTGAAAATTTTCGAACTGCTTCTCGTCGGAAACCGTTGGGCCGATTGAAGTCAAATTTCATATGGAGCCTCTATGGGATGGGGGAAACCAAAATTTGCTCATGGGGTCCAGGTCACATGACCAAAATGGCCGCCAAGCCATATATGGTAAAAACCCTTCAAAAATAGTCTTCTCAAGAACCACTGGGCAGATTTCCACGAAACTTAATAAATAGCATCTGGGACGTAGGCCTATCATAAATTGCTAAAATGGTGACCCTGGGTTGACCTTGACCTTCTTTGTGCCTAGGTCAAACTTTGACACATATGCTTTTGTTGGAATATTTAAACAATTTTTGGCATACTGATAGATATCAATGAGATCTAACCAATGAACTTGCGAAATATTACATTCCATTTAGTATAGTCTCGCCGAGGCGAAAAATGTGAAAATTTTCGAACTGCTTCAACTCGGAAACCGTTGGGCCGATGGAAGTCAAATTTCATATGGAGCCTCTATGGGATGGGGGAAACCAAAATTTGCTCATGGGGTCCAGGTCACATGACCAAAATGGCCGCCAAGCCATATATGGTAAAACCCTTCAAAAATAGTCTTCTCCAGAACCACTGCGCAAATTTCCACGAAACTTGATAAATAGCATCTGGGACGTAGGCCCATCATAAATTGCTAAAATGGTGACCCTGGGTTGACCTTGACCTTCTTTGTGCCTAAGTCAAACTTTGACGGCACATATGCTTTTGTTTTGGAAAAGTGAGAATGCATTTTATCCTGCAAACGATTCAGAATACAGTACTAAAGTATAAGATATATTTTTGCTCCTTACGATAAGGTGCATTTATTGGGGGAACCGTTTCAGGTCCAGGTCACATGACCAAAATGGACGCCATACCCATATATGGTAACACTCATTTCCAATTATAATGGTGTCAGATTTGTTTTAACAGTGATAAGCTTTGCAAAAATGTATATCTTTTCAGCAGGGCTTGAGATGTCATTTCACCTCAGTGGCGAGTAAAAGTCCCAAAAAATTGGAAGCAACGTCTCCAAAATTACCTAAATAGTGTTGACGGGGACGTTATTCCCCAAATAAAAACAAACAAATCAACTCGGTCATCAGACTGTCTACCAAAAACATCCAAGGTGGGTAAACAGTCTATGTCTGAGTGTGGGCTGGAATGGCCCTGAATGGGAACTTTTTTTGTTTAACCCTTCTATTCCGGTTCTTTAAGCAAACAGTGTAGCATACAGCGGCGTCTGATCAGTGTCTACACTGTTTTCCAAACCCAACACATGAGTCAAGTCCCTTTGCCCATATATGTCTAGCGTCATTTTTGGGGACGTTGGCAAACAGTGAAGACCCAGATCACAGAACGCGGCGTCTGATCTGGTCTACACTGTTTGCTCAGATTAAACATTTTTGCACAACTTACATTAAACAAAATAAAACCTGACAGCTCTATAATTGAAAGTGGACCACTCCAAACGTATGTGGAAGATTCCATTGTCATATATGGTTAACCCTTATCTCGCTGTTCACGACAAACCCTATCTTTGCAAACAGTGTAGATCCAGATCAGATGGCTTCTGATCAGAATCTACACTGTTTGGCATTCAGTTTATGAATTTGTAGCAATAAATTACATCAAGTAATTTGATTGGTTGATAGACAGAAAAGGGTGTGGCTTAAATGAATATTCAGCAAGATAAGGGATAATAATAGTGCAGCGATGAATAACCGTTACCTGGGCTTCGTACAAATCATTGATAATCTCGTAGAAGAGGCCTCCGTGGTGTAGTGGTTACGCTACTCGCCTTGTAAACCTGGGGTCGCAGGATCGATTCCGGGTTTCTCCAGACTTTCGGATGAGTCTATAAACCGAGGTCCCGTCTCCGTATGACCTTAACTGTCGGTGGGACGTAAAACTCAAACACTCACTCACTTGATAATCTCGTAGACATCAGAAACGTACACCTACTTCACTAAGCAACTTTGGGTCGATTGTTTGTTTGTTTGATTTGAGGTTTAACGTCCCCATCAACACTATATAGGTCATTTTGGAGACGTTGCTTCCAATTTTGAGGGACTTTAATCCGACATTGAGATAAAATGACATCTCAAGCCCTGTCGCCCAATGGAACAAAAAAGGGTTTATAAGCATGGACGGTCCGACTCGCACCGCTTTGCCTGGGCAGGCTTAGATCATCTAGGCGGTTTACCAGTACTCGTGTGCAGTCGGATTCAGCTCTGCGTGGAAGCATCATGCAGCCCATCTATTTCTTCAGGCCCCGATGGGCGGGGTCTGGTAGGGTCGATTGACAACTGACCCAAAAACTCTTGCAAAAGCCGCAAATAAAATATCAGAATAGAACACAGGAATCTAATTATTAGCGATGGGTATCAGTATATTGTACAGATCTTAAGTGGGTCGAGTCGTGGCTGTGAACAGTACACTGAGACACACTTCTGGCGAGCCTTCGCAAACACTTTAACGAACATTGAGACCACCTAAAACAAAGACTAATTTTGCTTAAAAAACCTTATTTAGTAAGTTGCAGTTATTGTTTCTTCGTGTTTTCTGCATATAATATCCTCTGGTCAGGGATCACCTTTGGAACTGTTCAAAAGTGGTCTTAAAGACCACTTTTGAACAGTCCCAAAGGTGGTCTTAATATAGGAATTTTACTGTACTTACATAACACAATAGTGTTGTATTCCACATTCACGTACAGAAATGCATTTGACCTTGATATGAGATGTAGTACTCTGTTCGCCGATAAGAAAGATAAATTGTTTTGTTTGAATTGAGGTTTAACGTCCCAGTCAACACTATGTAGGTCATTTTGGAGACGTTGCTTCCAAAGGTGTGGGACTTTTACCCGACATCGAGATGAAATGGCATCTTAAGCCCTAATGCGCATAGAAACCGCTAGGGTTTAAGCAGCTGTCCGACTCGCAACATATTTCCTAGGCAGGCTTAGTCAGTTGGTTTTAGCCCTGCGTGGAAGCACCATGCAACCCAGTGCATTTCTCCAAGCCCATATGGGCGGGGGCGAAATAAGAAAGATAAAGTGCATACGGAAGGTAGATGTGAAGAGAAATAAAAACAAGATTCTCTCAGTACGCCCCTATGCTCCCATACCAGTTTGATAGTCCATAAAATCGCAGATACGCTCTCTTTGTTTAGCAAAAAATTGGAATAGACCAACCAAGTTATGGATATTTTAAAGGTTTGTCGAGTCACCTTAAGCAAAAAGCCCCAGGTGTGGGAGTAGGTCACATGTACCGAGGGAAAGGATGAAGCGGCACCCGATAATTTGCGCCAGTCGAGGGGGTTGAATGGGGTGGGGTCGCAAATCAGCACGTCCTCCCACGTCCCCGAACGAACAACAATGTGCCAAGCCAAACGCCGAAGCTTTGTTGGTATGTTAAATCTATGTTCAGTTTTAATTGTGTATGAACATGCTTGTATGTTTTGGAGGGGTACGTTTTCTCCTTGGTATACCCCTAACTTTCTGAAGCCTATTCTAGATTCATTTTTGAAGCCTCCGTGGTGTAGTGATTATGCTACTCGCCTTATAAACAGGAATCGTAGGATCGATCCCGGACTTCTCCAGAATTACGTATGAGTCTTTAAACCGAGGTCCTGTCTCCGTATGACCCTAGATGTTGGTGAGGCGTAAATTTCGGGCTCTCGTTCATTCTGGATTTATTTAGGCTTTTTATAGAATCCATCTATAGAACATATTATAAACGTCGGGTCACTTGATCGATCCATAGCTTTTGACTACCGATTGTTAGAAAACCGTGGTCCCGTCTCTATATGCCATTAGGTGTTGAGGAAACGTAAAATTTAAAACTGGTTTAACGTCAGCGAACTCTTAGACAAGAGCCTGTCGGGTTTTCCGTGATGACGAACAGTGATGAACTGGTATTGCAAGCATGTTCATGTTAGTGTAGGAAGAATAACAGTCGAACTTCAGTGGCTCGAACACCTTTGGGACCATGAAAATGTGTTCGAGACAGGGGTAGTTCGAGCCACTGCGGGTTGCTGCCAGAAGGAATAACGGGGTTAATTTTGGGACTTATTTTCGGTGTTCTATGATAAAAATGTATGATGTGTGTACTCATTAGAATCGCCTCATCGAGGCGATTCTAATGAGTGCACACAGCATACATTTGCATGATAAAAGTCGAAAATCTCCTGAATTTTCCCGCACTACTTGTTAGGTAGAGGAACTCTACAGGGGCTAAAAACGGGTTCGACTCAGCCATGGTAAACGAGTCATCGGTGTTCGAGCCATCGAAGTTCTACTGTATGTTCAGGAAGAGTTACGAGTTCACTTTCTGTAACGATGCCGTTTCTGCTTGTATCTATATGCACATGTCAATAACGTGATTTTAATTTGCAAGTACTGCATTACATTATGAAAACACGCCTATACTTAATATTATAACCTTTATCGCCGATAAAATGAAAAATTGTGATACTTTTCTTATTTCTGCTCAAAATATAGATTGAGGGTACTCGTTAGAACCGCCTCATCGAGGCGGTTCTAACGCCTACCCACAATCTATACTTTAGAGCAGAAATAAAAGAAATAAGGTTCACCCCTGTAAAACCCAGTTTTACTATATAAAAGCGGGGTTCAAGGGGGTCAAAATTATATAGGCGTGTTTTCGTGATTATGTATAGGCAAATATGTAGGATAAGTTTTGATATTGGGTCGTCACATGTTGTAACGGCCTGAGCGGCGTATATGACGTCAGCAACGTCATAAAAGTCGCAACGACGCTTCATACGTTACGTCTACCGCATACGAAAATGATTATAGTTTAGTATTGGACGGCATCACTGTTCCAGTTCTAAGTTTCTAGCTGTTGTTAATGAATTGAATTTTTGAATAGCTATATCTGTGAGCCGTGTCGCGGAGAAGGATATGAAACTGAGTTTTTGTTATTTTTTTTCCTGTAATTTGCGAGTGACCAGGTAGCGTAAATGCGCGGTCTGTTCAATTGCCTCTTACCTGTGCTGATGCACTGAGCATGTATTTGATGAGTATTATGCTCAGTTATAATGCGCATTAAGTGATAACTGTAGTGCTCAGTAAGGGAGCATAAAATTTTGAGTATTCTTGTTTCAAGCACTGGGTGCTGATATTTTGTTGCACAGTCAAGCTGAGGTCTGCTGCGCCGTTATTGTCGCATGCACTGATCAACCTGTTTGTCTGGTCGGCGCATGCGCAATAACGGTATATGCATGAACATATTCTGACTTCTCCGAGGCAGGGGTCATGATGTAGCGTATACGTTTCGTGAACAGTATTTTAGTTGATTATCGTTGTTTCCAGGAATTCTCTTAGAAGCCTCCGTGGTGCAGTGGTTACGTTACTCGCCTTGTAAACCAGGGATCGCAGGATCGATCCCGGGCTTCTCCAGACTTTCGGATGAGTCTTTAAACCGAGGTCCCGTCTCCGTTTGACCTTAGCTGTTGGTGGGACGTAAAACTAAATCTCACTCACTCACTCACTCCAGGAATTCTCTGCTGGAAGGTGGAGCGATCTACTGCTCCCTGGTCTACAAGAGCAGGTATTTAACGAACGACGGGCAATAGGTCTAGAGCCTTGCAGATGCGGGCAAACCTAGATTACGTCCAGACCACAATTCCTGGGAAAATTGTATTTACTGGACTGAGATGTAGTTCTAAAGAATCCAGCGATTGAAATCGTGTTATGATTTTTGATAAAAAGACAAAAAAGTGTTGATACGTATTATGTTCCTCAATTTGAATTTACATTGATAATAAAGGTGCACCTGAGCGCTGACTTAGTTCACCTCAACTGGACTTATATTAAGCCGGCATGATTTTTCCGTTTACTTCGCGTACTTTGTGTTATTTGGAATCCTCTTTCAGGGCCCATAACTCTAGACAAGAAGATTTACGATAAGGCCGACTTATCGATAGCACCGAGCACTTTTTATCACCCGACCGAATAGGTTCGGGGGATATAGCGATTAGCCTGGCGCCCGACCGTAGACGCAACCTTGTGATTCTTGTGATGGCCATTAC
Organism: Lucinisca nassula; assembly: GCA_963580285.1. Classification (NCBI taxonomy): domain Eukaryota; kingdom Metazoa; phylum Mollusca; class Bivalvia; order Lucinida; family Lucinidae; genus Lucinisca; species Lucinisca nassula. Next base: position 100,551,843 of record OY757011.1, read on the forward strand.
TCCAATACCCTTTGAGATTCATTGATGGTACTTGGCACACTTGTTAATACGGCTGAGACGGCGTATCATGCGCAAGAACCAAAACTCTGTGCGCCATAGTGTTTTAGTTATCATCTGCCCTTCCAATAGAATGGAGTAACTACCTTGTCATGGCCATAACTCCAATACTTTTAAGGCATATTGATGGTACCCGGCACAACCGTTCACAAAGCGTGGCATGCGCAGGAACCACACCTCTGGTTGCTATGCTTTTTTAGTTATTTCCCCTTTCAATAAAAACGAGTGACTGCCTTGTGATGGTCATAGTTCCAAAAGCCTTTGAGATATATTGTTGGTACCTCTCACAGTTGTTCACAAGGCTGAGACGGCGTGTCATGCAGAAGAACCACAACTCTGGGTCCCATGGTTTATTTTAGCCATCTCCCCTTCAAATATAATAGAATCACTACCTTGTGATGTATTACACCATTCTACTACTCCATTATGTCAGGCTGATCGCTATATGCCCCGAACCTATTCGGTCGGGTGATAAAAAAGTGTTCGGTACCATCGATAGGTCGGCCTTATCGTAAATCTTCTTGTCTAGGCTTCTTGTGGACTCATTAGGGTATTTTCCGCCCCCGCCCATAGGGGCTTTAAGAAATATATGGGCTGCACGATGCTTCCACGCAGAGCTGAATCCGGCCCGCACACTAGTACTGGTAAACCGCTTAGAGGATCTAAGCCTGTCCAGGAACCGCGGTGCGAGACGGACCGTCCATGCTTATAAACCCTATTGGTTTCATTGGGCGACAGGGCTTGAGATGTTATTTCACCTCAATGTCGGGTAAAAGTCCCACAAAATTGGAAGCAACGTCTCCAAAATGACCTTAACAGTGTTGACGGGGACGTTAAACTTCAAATCAAACAAACAAACAAACACTAGTGTATTTTAATTCTGGTGCACTTCCTATTTGTGAACAATCTTCTGAAGGCCATATTGGCTTTTGCCGGTCGGGGGATTTGCCATCTCTTCTGATGGCTATTTTTTTTTCATAATTTATAGGTACAGTTCCGACAGCTTTTGAAGTAATTTAGAGTATAGAGTTAAGAGTATATGTCTGTCAGATCATTACTAAACTGGTGTATATTATCTCGCGTAATCTTGTTTGACTTGTATTACACGTTACAGGTCACGCGTTCATGGACAAGTTTTCTCCTATATCTAATGCAAAAGTTGAATATTATTGTCTGGTGCAAGCTGCATGCACTTTCATTAAAAGGAATTTCAGTATTTTATCGTAAGTTTATTTTCATACTGACAGAGGTTAGTTTCGATTCATCGGGTTTACAAGTCCGTTAAATGAAGACCTCCCCCCCCCCCCCCCCCCCCCCCCCACTCAACTAAACTCCACTTTATAAATAGAAAAGTGGGGCTTACGGGGGTATACATTATTTTATTTCTGCTCAAAGACAAAGGTTGTGGGTACTCGTTAGAACCGCCTCAATGAAGCAGTTCTAACGAGCACACACAACCTATGTTTGCAGTACAATTATGAAAAATATAACGGATTTTCATAATAAAAGTAGCCATTTTGGAGATGCGAAAAAAAAGCACTATGTCGCATGGTGTGTTATTGTCATGTATTAAATCAAAGCACTGAGAGTGCTGATGGTGCGATAGCTTGTGATCAATGGATAGGGCTAGGCAATTTTATCGTCTGGTTGGTATTTAAAATCAGATCCATAAAGAATATATTTTAATAATATCCAATGAACATAGCTGTTTGAAGCTATTCTGAGCTATTAACGGTCGCATCTGAAGAGGTGATATGGAGTCTTGGGGCTTTTTCGTCAAAATTTGCCGTATAGGAAATGCAAGAATGACGACCATGTATGTTTATTTCGTTGCAATAACATTTGTCTGGTCCCTCGAAGAAATTCAGACAGCTTCTTTGGAATACTGCAAATGTTATTCGTGTAAAACTATGGCTGATCCCTTTAATTGTTCAAATAGGGCTTGAATATATTGGAAGGTGGCTTACGAGGCCTACTATGGCGAATCTAGCTAATATGGTTTAGAAAATTTGACCAATCGATGTTTAAATTCCTTTGGTGAATTTCATTTTTTCCAGAGTATAAACTTTTACAGAATACATACACATGTGTTTCGCCTGATATAAAGGGACTGTTTGTTCACCGGTTTTTTTTTTTTCACTGTTGTTCTTGTTTCTTTTAATTATTTTAAATTTTCGGAAAAATATGTTTATATTTCTTAATCGTTACTAGCAAGTATTCAAGGTGAATAAATTTATATTGGTGTGTAACGACCAAGTCAACACTTTTAGGTAATTTTTGAGCTGGTCAGTTTACCTAGCCACACTTCTCCTACGTAACCGGTAAATCAGTACAGTGCACATTCATTCACCAGAAACTTTCAGCCGGCCTCGATAAATGTTTGCTTAAAGTACATACATTTTTTTGCAAAATTTACTGCTAACATAACAAACCTGGCTCCCCTACAATTGGACATAGACCACTTCAAACTTCTTAACTTGGAGATATCAATTGTATTATATGGGTAAATGACACAAAGAATTACATAATCGACCCACACTGCGTACTTTTAACCCATTTTGTACTGAATTATATCAGTATGAAACGAGTCCATTTCAAAATTTAGGGATGCCTGGTTGTGGCTTCTTTAAAATTTGAACCTTTCGCAAACATGTTTGTTTGTTTGATGTGGGGTTTAACGTCTCCGTAAACACTGTAAAGGTCATTTTGGAGACGTTGCTTCCAATTTTGTGGGACTTTTACCCGACATTGAGATGAAATGACATCTCAAGCCCTGCCGCCCAATGAAACCAATAGGGTTTATAAGCATGGACAGTCCGCCTCGCACCGCGGTTCCTGGACAAGCGGTTTACCAGTACTCGTGTGCGTGTCGGTTTCAGCTCTGCGTGGAAGCATCATGCAGCCCATCTGTTTCTTCAAGCCCGGTGGGCGGGGGCTGATTCGCAAACATGCAGTGTATGCCCTAATGGGACTCCGTGTTCAGCGGTTTCTGATCTGAGCCTGCGCTGTTTGCCAATTGCCAGTTTTGGGATTTCCAGTACAAAATGAGCTGTAAAATGGGCTAATTATACTGATCTATAAAATGACGCTGAATAGTGTACATTGTTTTTATGCACGTTTTTTTTTACGAGGAGAATCCCTCAGTGAATCCCTGTCAAGGTAAACTTTATGGATAAATTTATAAAACATTCAAGTTATAATATTTATTTCCATCGGCTGTTTCTTTTAATGAGTTTTTTTTTTAAACTGTTTCGAACATTGCGCTATATTTTTCTCAGGGTGTCTCTTGGTGGTGAGTGGGTCGTATGCATTTATGGAAAAAACAGTGCCAAAATCACTCTCTAATACTCTAGGGCTATCGCCCGAAAAACGGCTTGAGATGCCATTTCATCTCAATGTCGGGTAAAAGTCCCACAAAACTGGAAGCAACATCTCCAAAGTGAAAAAATATAGAAGAATATTGCTTATTAACTTTAAAATACGACATCCGACTAGTACATCTAGCTTGTCTATCCGAAAACAAACGGCCATCAAAGATTGCGTTTTATTCAGCAATGGCATCAGAGATCGCCCCAAAGTAAAACCAAAACAGGTTTTTTGGTCGATCTTTTGTCAATTGACCCATATTTACAAAGTGCAGTGGCTTTACGTTAATGATTATCACGTGACTACCGGGTATTACTGATTTGTACGAAATCCAGTTAAGGTACAGCCGCTCTATTTCGTCAGTCTTTTGTAAATATAGGAGTGTCCGTGAAACCTGGACAGGACACGTGTTGTGTTAGGCAAACAGTAAAGACCCAGTTCAAACGCCACAGTACACGGCGTTTGATCAGGGTCTACACTGTTTGCATAAAATACAATATAAGCCTCCGTGGTGTAGTGGTTATGCTGCTCGCCTTGTAAACCAGAGATCTCAGGATCGATCCCGGGCTTCTCCAGACTTTCGGATGAGTCTTTAAACCGAGGTCTCGTCTCCGTATGACCTTAGCTGTTGGTGAGACGTTAACCTCTGATCTGTTTGTCAGGGTACCTGTTTTGGGGCTTCCAGTACAAAATGGGTTACTAATGTGCCATTTCCTGGTTTCATTACCTTCTTGCACATATAGATTGTAAAGAAGAACAAAAAAAAAACATTTAAAATGCTGCAAAAAGTTGATTGTATTTTTTTGCGCTTGCCTATCTACCCAGTAAGGGTCAAATCACTCAACCTATACCCACCAAAATCCTCCCTACCCAAAATATTTCTGGGCCACTCTGGAAAGCATTGTTGTTTCTTTTTCGAAAAAAAGGCTAATTTACTGTTAACACCCTGATTAGTAGAACCATCAGACCTGAGTAGAACGTGACGACCCAGACCAGACTGTTCCTACATCGTTTGTCTTTCCAGGGTAGCCTAAACCATTTATGGAGAAGCGATTAAGCCACTCGCCTCATAAACTAGGGTCCCTGCGTTCGATTCTTTTTGGATGAGTCTTTTAACCGAGGTCCCAGGTCCATATGACCTACTTGTATGTCCATTGACAGATGCGAGACAATTTTTAGCGCTGGTCCATGGCTCCATGTTAAAAAAGTACTTATGGCAAAAGCGCGACCACTCATAAATAGGCTACATTTCTTGCACACCAGATAAGGAAATCCATAGTTTTAGCTTGGGATAGAAATTCTATTCTAACCCTGGTGTTCTTACCCAAAATAGAATATTCTAGCGTGTTGAAAAATGCACTGGTTGAATACGACCTCATATGTGCCGTCGTTAAGTTTGACGTCACAGCACGTTACGTGACGTCACGAAACATTCCTATAGTGTCATCACAATATGGCGGACGTCGGTAACCGAAGAGACTGCAGCATTCAAAATCCGCTCTAAGAAATGAAAGGTATGCGGGTTTGAGCATAGAGGGCCGGCACGTACAGGGTTATTTTTGGCTAAAATGGCCAAACAGTAGACATAGGTTTGATAGAAACTGTATCTATTATCTATTGAAAATGGCCAAAAAGTAGACATAGGTTTGATAGACACTGTATCTATTATCTATTGGCAATAGATAATAAATACAGTGTCTACTTTTCGGCCATTTTAGCCAAAAATAACCCTGTTCGTGCCGGCCCCCTATGGGTTTGCGAGGTGGATAGAATAATCCGTCCCTCGGGATCACTGTCCGGCATCACTCGGCCAGCCTCGTGATGCCAGATACGGACTCTCGGGACGGATTTTTTTCCATCCAACCCTCACACCCATATAAGATTCTTATATTCTCCGGCTCTGTATCCGTCCTATATTGCATATCTGTGAACAGCAAATGCTCTGGTATATTTTCATTGATGCATTATATTTTTAGGTTCCAAGATGCTTTCGAAGCAGGGAGGAATCAGTTTGGCCTTCGTTCTGTTAAATGTTCTTGTATTATTCTACATGCTAATTCAAGTGTACTCCTATCTAATTGTGTTGATAGTTCTATACGTCGGCTATACAGTCATTCAAGTGCAAGTGGAGGAAACTATAGAAGTAGCAGGAAAAAGGGTTCTTATAACCGGATGTGATTCAGGTAAGACCAGGCCCCGACGTTATAAAACTTTTTTCATGCTCAATTCACTTGAGCATGAAATTTGTCCTGCTCACAAATTTTGTTGGCATTTTAAAATTTGTGAGCAGGACAAATACCATTCTCTGCTATCTGTGAAAGAAAAATCGCTCATTTTCTTAGTATTTTAATTTTTATGAGCATCACAAGTTTCATGCTCAGCTGAGTTGAGCCTGAAAAAAGGTTTTATAACCTCGGGGCCAGTTTCATGTTATTTTAACATGTAAGAACAATTTTGTGAATGTAATGAAGTGTATAGCAGAAAGTACAGTTCAATTCCTATAATAATAAGACCACCTTTGGGACTGTTCAAAAGTGGTCTTTAAGACCACTTTTGAACAGTCCCAAAGATGGTCCCCGACCGGCGGACATTGTATGCAGAAAACAGGAAGAAAGAGTAACTGCAGCCTTCTAAATAAGCTTTTTCAAGCAGAATTAGCCTTTATTTTAGGTGTTCTTAATAGCGAAATTACACTGTATAGTCATTTCAGAAATGATTTTCATTTTTAGCGCTCATTGAAGTATGAACAATAATCGGGTACCCAGCAAAGAAGGGGTGGCCGTGCTTTGCTCGTGACCCGATGATCATACCTCAATGGCCAACGATTTAATTGCCTTAATTTCTTACTTTTACACAATTTTCATCGATAATGTGACGATAAATTCTGGTTTGAGGGCTAAAAATGAAACAAGAAGTTCTCCTATCAGCAGCGGAAGAATTTTGTTGACGTCACGATGTCGCCATCGTTCATTCATATTGAAGAAAACCACAATATTGTTCTGCAAATGCACTGAGGGCGTGAATATACAGTCGAACTTCGATGGCTCGAACTCCTTTGGGACCACGAAAATCTGTTCGAGACAGGAGTAGTTCGAGCCACTGAGGGTTACTGTCAGTAGGCATGAAGGGGTAATTCTGGTACATCTTTTGGTGTGCTTTAATAGAAATGTATGCTGTGTGTACTCATTAGAATCGCCTCATCGAGGCGATTCTAATGAGTACACACAGCGTACATTTGCAAGATAAAATTCGAAAAATCTCCTTAATTATCCCGCATTACTTATTATGTACAAGAATTCTCAAGAGACTTAAAACTGGTTTGACTCAGCCATAGAAAACGAGCCATCGGTGTTCGAGCCATCGAAGTTCTACTGTATTTGGATGGGATATATAGTAGTCGCAGATAAGATTGACCAGGCGGAGCTATCGTTTGCACCTGCCTTTTGAATGTTCTATTAACAAACAGGCAAACAAGTCAACCCCATTTTGTGGCTTCAACTGTATCACAAAGCTGTACAGCGTTTATGGCCATTTGGTCCGCTTGCAGAAAACATGAGAAGGCAATCTACAGAATGTTCTGGTGGAAAGCGAATTTGGAATATATTGACAACACCTGAATAGCACCGCACCGCCTAGTCAGTCGTATCTGCGACTACTTTCAGAACATTGTTAGATATAGGCATGACAACGTAATACAGGCTGTCCATGTTGTAGAATTTAGTTAAGTTGAACACAAATGATTGTCCTAACTTTGCCACGCCTAACGTAAGTTTTATAGACGTCATTCCGATTTAATCTCAAAATTCAATATTGGACTTAAATTTCTTCTGCAGAATGGTCTATCGGAATCCGAATTTTATGGTGACTTAGTATATAAATCCAGAAAAATATATGAATGCAATGACTTCAGCACCCACTTTCGTAAAATTAATCTCCGATATAAAAAGATAGGGTACAGCATAAATGTTATTCGACAGACTGCATGTATGGTAGTTAACCCAATCACGGTAAACAACTTTGTTCCCTCTTTAATTGCTCGCCGGTGGGTCAGGCCTCAGATTCTATGACGGTTCCAACGTAAAGGCTTACTGAGAATTAGAGAGTATCTAATTTTTTGTAATGTTGGTTGGTGCCTGATGCTCTGTCTCTGGTTGAGCCCATCGGAGTCTAACTGTTGGTTTTCTTTTGCTCCAGCATTTCTGTGGCGTTTTCCTGTCGATTCCTCACCGTTGTTTCATCTCTGTGGTTGTTTGATTTTTGTGTTCACGGAGATGTTGCACTGATGAGTTAGGAGGCCTTCATGCGGACTGAACAAATAATTTGTCTAAATCGCGACGGAAATAAGGGCGAAGATTGTGGCCACGTAAAATCGATTTAAGCCCCCCAGCCGGTTCTTCTGTCGCGGTTTATTTTTATTTATTTTTGTGTGTGTGTGTGTGCGTGCGTGCGTCCGTGTGTGTGTGTGTGTGTGTGTGTGTGTGTGTGTGTGTGTGTGTGTGTGTGTGTTATTTTGTTTTGGATAGTCAATTGGCCATTTTGTGGGAAAGTGACTGTCCTTTTGGCTTTCCGCTGTTGATGTTTCCATTAAGGTCTAGTTGTTTCATGTCTGTGCTTCTTTCCCTTTGATGTCTCAGATGGGAGTGTGGGTTAATTGTATCGATTCCTGATCATTGATTGCCTTCACTTCTATTCTGAACATAGGAAAGTATGATTACCGAGCGCACAAGTTGGTCGTTCAGTTTACAAAGGCAAGTAGTACGAGTATAACTTTTACAAAAAGCTAGGTCTACGCTCTGCACATATCAACTGTGAATGTCTAGAATTATATCCTAGAAATGTGTTTTATACAATTTACTGTCTTTGGCAACTTCCGGCACTTAGTGATACAACTAGACCGCGTGCGTTTCCATCCTTGTCTGGTACTTGTGGACCTCATCAAACCAGTGCGACGTGTTAAGTTCGCGACCAATTGAGTCTAAGCGCTTATACAAATCCAAACGTCATGACTATACAGAAAATTATTTACATGCTTAAATATTGATATGGTTCTCAATAAAAAAAAATGTTGCTAACGGCGAGGCAAGATTTTAGCCCGCCGGAGCTGAAGAATGTAACTTATGGCTGTACTTCAGTGTTTAAACCCTAAGTCTAAAATGGTATGGGCAGAGACAATAATCGCGTACATGTTTTTCGCATGGGGAAATTGTGTTTGTTCACAGGTAACTTGACAACACAACTTTAAAAGCAATCGAATTGTGAAAAGCCTCACTATATAAAGGGAAAGCGATAAACATGCAAACATGGTGTTATTTGTCTCATTACACTATCTAGTTAGCCAGAAGCTTCCTGATTGCTATTGTCCATGTGACTATCGCTAATAATGTACAAAATCAAGATAAAGGTTATTTATAACCACCCTATTTTTGTGACGTCATAATGCAATGTAAAGAGGGTTACCTGTAAAATATCTTCATGAAAACTCGCCTATATAATTTTGATCCCCTTGGACCCCTCTTTTATATAGTAAAACTGGGGGTTTCAGGGATAATCCTTATTTTTCTTATTTCTGCTCTAAAATATAGATTGTGGGTACTCGTTAGAACCGCCTCACCCGCCTTGGTGAGGCGGATCTACCGAGTACCCACAATCCATATTTTGAGCAGATATAAGAAAAATATTACAATTTTTTTCATTTTTACCGGCGGTTAAGTTCACAATGCATTTTCATAATGTGGATTGGGCTCATCTGCCGGGACACTGACAAACAGTGAAGATTCGGATCTCAGAACGCGGCGTCTGATCAGGGTTTACATGGTTTGCTTAAAGATCAGGAATACGTCACCATTCAGGACCATTTAACTAACCTGCTGTCGGCCCCCGCCCGTTGGGGCTTGAAGAAATAAATGGGCTGCATGATGCTTCCACGCAGAGCTGTAACCGACCGCACACGAGTGCTGGTAAACCGCTCAGAGAATCTAAGCCTGCCCAGGTAAAGCGGTGCGAGTCGGCCCGTCCATGCTTATAAACCCTATTGGTTTCTTTGGGCGATTGGGCTTGAGATGTCATTTCATCTCACTGTCGGGTAAAGGGCCTCCGTGGCCTAATGGATAAGAGCGCTGACTCTTAGTCATTAGGTCTCTCACCGCCGTGGGTTCGAGCCTCGCTCGGGTCACGTGTGAGACGCCAAGTTCTGCAACGGAAGGTCAGGTGGTTTTTCTCCGGGTACTCCGGTTTTCACCCACCTCTGATTAACGATAGGCTCGATATGAGTGAAATAATCTTGAAAGGGCCGTAAAACCCAAACCCCCCAAAAAATGTCGGGTAAAAGTCCCACAAAATTGGAAGCAACGTCTCCAAAATGACCTATACAGTGTTGTCGGGGACGTTAACCTCAATTCAAACAAATTAAAACTAACCTGCTCAGAGACAACCAACCCACCAGTACTGTCAGTGCAATACGAAAACATGCCTATGCAAATGCATTGTAAACTTTACCTCCGAAAAACGAAGATGAAAATTGTCATATTTTTCTTAGTTTTGCTCAAAATATAGAGTGTGGGTACTCGTTAGAGCCGCCTCATATAGGCGGTTCTGACGAGTACCCAAAATCTATAGCAGATATAAGAAAATCAGGTCTTACCCCTGTAAACCCAAGTTTAACAATATAAAAGTGGGGTTCAAGGGGCGGGGGGGGGTCAAATTATAACGGCGTGTTTTCGTGACGCCTTGATTTTGTTTTCTAGGTTTTGGACATGATCTTGCGTTGAGGTTGGAGTCTCTGGGTTTTACAGTGTATGCAGGATGTTTGTCGCAAAAGAGCGAAGGAGCGAAAACATTGGGCGCGAACAACAGCGGGCGCATGCACGTGCTGCAGCTAGATGTAACAAATGATAGTAACATCACAGATGCTGTACAGTATGTTAGAAAACACAGAAAAGATTCAGGTTTGTTACCCAACAGGCACTCAACGTTGAACTAACGTTGAAACAATGTTGAAAACGTTGTTTCAACGTTAGTTCAACGTTGAGTCAACGTTTTGTGCCTGTGTTTTGGGAGAATGGATACACAGTACACAATTTGACACGAAAATTGACCCTGTCAAACATCATTTTAGCTCGCCTGGACGAAGTCCATGAAGAGCTATTGCACTATCCCTGTTGTTGGCGTTGCCGTTAGCATTGGCGTTGGAATCGGCGTTGTATGTGGCGCCGTTTTACTATTTAATCCGTATTAATAGATATCCATAAATCGACTCTGATTAAGGATATCCATAATTCGATTTATGGATATCCATAAATCAACCGAATAATGGATATACATAATTCGAATTATGGATATCCATAAATCGAATTATGGATATCCATAATTTGATTTATGGATATCATTAATTCAGATCGATTTATGGATATCCATTATTCGGCTGATCGGCCCCCGCCCATCGGGGCTTGAAGAAATAGATGGGCTGCATGATGCTTCCACGCAGAGCTGAAACCGACCGCACACGAGTACTGGAAAACCGCTTAGAGGATCTAAGCCTGCCCAGGCAAGGCAGTGCGAGTCGGCCCGTCCATGCTTATTAACCCTATTGGTTTCATTGGGCGGCAGGGCTTGAGATGTCATTTCATCTCAATGTCGGGTAAAAGTCCCACAAAATTGGAAGCAACGTCTCCAAAATGACCGATACAATGTTGACGGGGACGTTAAACCGCAAATCAAACAAACAAATTATTCGGCTGATTTATGGATATCCATAATTCAGATCGATTTATGGATATCCATAATTCGATTTATGGATATCCATAATTCAGATCGATTTATGGATATCCATAATTCGAATTATGGATATCCATAAATCACCACCAAAGCTTTTGGTTCAATGATTTCTCCCTAAGACACGTGATTGTTTAATGTAAAAAATCTTCAAGGTCTTCATCATCGCTGGAAGATGATGGCCAGTCAAAGGGACCTCTCTGTCGTGCAGCCTTTTCAGCCCGTAAGGCTTCCAAAGCAATGGACGCCATACACTGAACGCCCGCCAGTTAAATATCGGAACCAGCCGTAAGATCTGGAAATTCCGGCCAACGCATCCGGTCCCTCTGGAATCACCTCTATGAGGACTGTACACCTAAGGACAGTGGAAGTCGGACGTAAGATTATAATGATCTAAACAGGCAATCCGTGCATGCCTTCTGCAGAAAAATGCACATGGTCGTTGTACAGTAAAATTCCTGTATTAAGAACACTTTTGAACAGTTCCAAAGGTGGTCCCTGACCAGAGGACATTGTGTACAGAATTCCCGTAGAAATAATAACTGCACCCTTCTAAATAAGCTTTTTAAAGCAGAATTAGTCTTAATTTTAGGTGGTCTTAATAGCAGAATTTCACTGTATATAGTATTAACATATAGCCATATAATACTTTACTTGAGATGTATGGGGTACCAGATATACCTCCTGGCCCCCGCCCATTTGGGCTTGGAGAAATAGATTTGGCTGCATGAGCTGCGAGTACTGGTAAACCGTTTAGAAGGTCTAAGCCTGTCCACACAAAGTCGTGAGAGTAAATGGGCGACAGGGATTGAGATCTTTGTTTGTTTTTATTTGAGTTTAACGGCCCAGTCAACACTAATTTAGGTCATTTTTGGGCCGGTCAGTTTACCTATCCACACTTTTTTCTGGGCAGGCTTATAAGTAGGCAGTTAACCAGTACAGTGCACATTCTTTCGCCAGAAACTGACAATTGCCCTTCTTGAATCAGCGAAAGGGAGAGAATGACCGTAGAAAATATTTCTTGATCAATCTCCACGAAAGAATGCTGCCGACCTTGGCAGGTATCAAACCCGCGTCCTCCTGATCACCAGTCAGACGAGCATCCGACTAAGCTACCGAAGCCTGCGGGATTGAGATGTCATTTCATCTTAATGAAGGCTTTACGCCCAACATAATTGGATGCAACGTCTCCAAAATGACCTAAATAGTATTGAAGGGGACGTTGAACTTCAAATCAAACAAAACATATCTCTCCTACACCATAAGCCACCACTAAGCCTGCCCTACATTATCTCCACCTCCATCCCGGCTTTTATTACACACCTAAATCGGAAACTTGACGTGAATGGTCGATTTTTTTTTTTTTGCAAAGGGAGCAGTCATAATTCATTAGGTTTATTTGCAACGTTGAATTATGGATATCAATAATTCGATTTATGGATATCCATAAATCAGCCGAATAATGGATATCCATAATTCGCATTAAGGATATCCATATTTCGATCTAAATTAATGATATCCATAATTCGATTTATGGATATCCATAATTCGATTTATGGATATCCATAATTCGATTTATGGATATCCATAAATCAGCCAAACAATGGATATCCATAATTCGATTTATGGATATAAATAAATCGAATAATGGATACCCATTATTTGATTTATGGATATCATTAATTCAGTTCGATTTACGGATATCCATAATTCGAATTATGGATATCCATAATTCGAATTATGGATATCCATAATTCGAATTATGGATATCCATAAATAATTATGGATATCCATAAATAATAATGGATATCCATAATTCTAATTGTGGATATCCATAAATAATTATGGATATCCATAAATAATTATGGATATCTATAAATACGGATTAAATAGTAAAACGGCGCCCCATAGGCGTCCGCATTTACGTTACAGTTTTTATAAGCTGATAGTTACCTAACAATACGATTGATGTGCTTCATATTTGGTATTATGATAGACATAGGACCAAAGTTTTATTCAGCGATACCACCACCTATGCCTATGGCCTAAAAATCAAGGTCACGGACTTAGAACTTATTATGTTAAAGTTTTTACGGGCTCATATTTTCCAAACCAATTAACATATTTGGTTCATATTTGGTATAATGATAGATATATTTATTTCAACAATACCACGGCCCAGGCCCATGACCTCAAGGTCAAGGTCAAAGACTTCAAATATTTATATTAATGTTATTCAGGGCTCATATTTTTTCTAAACCTAATGAAGGATTGGATTCATATTTGGTATGATGATAGATATAGGTCCAAAGCTTTATTCAGCAATACCACCGCCCATGCCCATGACCTAAAAGTCAAGGTTACAGACTTAAAATTTATGTTAATATTATTTAGGGTTCATATTTTCCAAACAAAATGAAGGATTTGGTTCATATTAGGTATGATGAAAGTTATGGATCCAAAGCTTTATTCAGCACCGCCCATGTACATGACCTCAAGGTCAAGGCCACATACTTAGGCAATTTTATGTTAAAGTTTTTTAAGTGTTCAGTTTTTCCGAACCAAATGATGGATTTTGGTTCATATTTGGTATTATGATACATATAGGGCCAAAGCTTTAGTCAGCAATACCACCGCCAATGATTACGAATTCAAGATCAAGGCCACAGACTTAAATATTTAATGTTAAAGATTTTTGAAAGATCTCATATCTTCCAAACAATATGATGGATTGGTATCGTATTTGGTATCATGATAGAATTAGATGTAAAGTTATATTAAGCAATACCCCGCCTCAAGTTCTTCACAGACTTAGAGATTTTATGTTTAATTTTAAGAGCCCATTTGATGGGTTCGGTTCAGGATAGATATAGGTCCACAATTTTTTTCAGCACTACCCCAACCCATGCACATTACCTCAAGGTCAAGGTCACAGACTTTATTATAACGTATTTTATAACTCATATTTTCCTTACCATATGATGGATTTATTCTCAACCAATGTTTTATACCCCTGACATCAGCATGATGTCGGGCGCTTATTGTGTTTTGACACAAATGGTCACCTAGATAACACAGAACCCTTGTAAATCCATATTGAATACACAAAATTCCAGAATAAGGCATTTTGGTATCTTTGGAAATGGAATTCTGCTCTATAGCTTGCTAAACGGCATAGACACCCGTTCAACTTATAGTACTGCCGTGGAAGAGTAAATAAAACCGAGAGTCTCATTTATTTAAATATAGCTTACCGGGGCTGAATGCTCCGGGGAGAAGTATAAAGGATGGACTGTAGTCCATCATCCGTCGTTGGCTCTTGTAGACCACCATCCATTGTTGGCATCATCAACATTTCAAATAAATAACTCTTCTTAAACCTCTAGAACAGTTGGAACCATATAAGATGTAGAACCTGGCGGAGGTTTCTTTTTAATGTCTGGTTCACATAAATAAGACGACCGCTGTGCTCAGATTCGGTAACAACTTTTGAAAATCTTTAGCTCACGAGTTGAATGATCGATGACCTTAGATCTTGGTAAGCGGCATACATTACGATATCACACCCGTACGACATAGTGCATTTTTCACATCTCCAAAATGGCTTCTTTTCGGATGAAAATTCATGATATCTTTCTTATTTATACTGCAAACATAGGTTGTGGGTGCTCGTTAGAACCGCCTCTTTGAGGCGGTTCTAACGAGTACCCACAACCGATGTCTTGGGGTAAAAATAAGAAAAATAATGTTTACCCCCGTAAACCCCAGTTTTCTCTATACAAAGTGGGGTGTAAGGGGGTGTTCACTTCACGGACTTGTTCACGTGATGAAAGATTCGGGCTCCGCCGAGTGTATTCATATGATGAACATGGCGACCCTGAACTATTTTATAACAAGGCCAATTTCAGTCAATAAGGCCTTTGTATCAGAAAAGGTAAAACAATGAATTTTCTTTTTCTCTCGTAGCCTGTGACATGAAAGTAAAATTATGCAATTAGATGAATGAACTTTCATAAATGCCAAAGGTGAAGTTCATTTATTGACCTTTGTCCTGGATCTTACGGATTCAGTTTTTTATCTTCGCCGCCTCTGAAACTACTGTGATGATTGAACGATATTACACGTGGAGCCCCCGGAACTGGGAAATGAAAGTTGTTAATACGATCTGGGTCTCATGATCAAGACGGCCACCATGCTCATACCCAATAAAAATTTGCAAATCTTCTTTAAAGAAGCTTGAAACTTGGTAAGCTGCATTGGGAGACTGTAGCCCTACCGGATTTGTTGACACTTGGTTTAATACCTTGCCTTATTTTACATCAAGGTCAAATGTATTTGAATTGGGAATGTGGCAAAACAGTGTTTTTTTTTTCCGAAGTTACTTTTCCAAAACCAACATCAGTAAACGCAGTTTCATTTTCACTTCATAGCAGCTGATATTAAATGCCGTGTGGTGGCGATGGAACGTTTCCCAATGCTTCATCATAACACAGATTATATTTCTATTTCAAATGAAATTGATGTCTTTCTAAAGAGATTAAATACTGCTCAAATAATCGTCGTAGAGCGTAAGCAGTCTTGCGACTAAAGTGATGCTTTATAAGAGACTGTGTAAAAGCTGTTTGAGTCTATTGTTTACCCATTACTGAAGGTACTTTTGCAAAAAGGCAAATTAAGTCCCACCTAATTGAGCCCCGCAAAGCGAATTTGTGTCTTCGAGCATTCCGTCATGACAAATTTTAACTGGGCATGCCTATCCATTCAGAGGGGCCAGGGATATGGCTTTCTGTCTGAAGGTTCCTCTTGATTCACTGCTTGTATGAGCGAGCAGCGAAGGTTCTGGCGAGACTGCGCGGATGCGCGGGCTCGCCTGATCCCTCGCTGCTCGCATAGGCGATAAGTACCAAAATCGCTTGACGGGGCCCAATTAATGTTATCCGCCTTTGATAAATGTGCTGTGAATTATCTTTTTTTCTGCATTTCACGAACCGCATTGTTCATTTTGTTCCATGAAAAAACAGTTGAAAACAAAACTTGAAATATTCATTCACAGCTGTAAACATGAGAACCGAATGCTAGGCGGGCCGTTTCAGCTTTTTAAAAAGCTATCCTTGTATTGGTATATTTTGGTTATGGGTATTTTTCTATTGCTCTGATACATAATTAAGTGATTATTCAGTCACGAATATGTTTGTCAAACATCGATAAATTCTATTCTATCGCTACTTTTTGTAGCAGTTTGCACATCTTTAACCAATCGCAAATTACAATTTATTCAATCGACACTAATATCAATCAATAAGTTAGTCAAAAGCCAGCTTATACAGCTACAAAGAAAAAAACGGCGAAACGTCTTTTGTAAGCTAGGTTAAACATATTTCATTGCCTTTCATGATAGCATATGGGGTTGGGCCACAAGTTCTACCAACATTAGTTACGGCCCTTCCCCTAAAGGGATCAAATAATTTTTATTTGTAAGCTGCCTCATTTATATCCTTAGGCGGAGATAAAGATTTCATCGTTGTATTTGACCTTGTTCACATGCAGCTAATCTTAAAATGTTAAGGAGCCTACATTTTATATGTTCTCGTCCCAGATATCTGCATTACGAGGTATATTGCATTTACTAGGCAGAATCTCATACATCGTTTGCTTTTTCAACATCCTTCTTTGAAGTTTCGGTGAGTCCTCTGGTTTCTTTTATCACATAGCAAACACATTATACTGCTTAAAGTCTTTCTTCAGAGGAAGTGGAACTTTAATCAAAACTGGAGCCCTTTCTGTAGTTTCACCTTTGACACTTCGTTGTTTTCCATAGCGAAAAACAGAATGTCTGACCGCAATTGCCATAACAAACAATTCACTTTAAGGTGCATACGGGAATGCGTCGAAAGCTTTCTCGATATGTTGAATAATTGTGTCAACCTGACCTCGTTTGTCCAAAGGTTTTACCAAATATTTTAACAGTGGTCAGCTAAGCTTCACAACTGTGCCTTTTCCCTGAATGCAAAAGTCTGACAAAAGCTGTTTTTTATCCAAGTGTGCAACTTAAATGGCAAAAATGTCAGGGACGCAGGACGATAATTACCAACAAAGCGCTATCCCTTTTCAAATGAGGAGACAGATGGTTGCTAAAAGCTATTCTTTGAAATTTTAATCCGTATCAAGAAATTGCTGAACAAATTGGGCAAATTTAGGATCCAGTTAGTTCGCTAGTTTAATAAGGACTCTAGGATGAAGCTCATTATGTCTTAAAGCTTGAAATTAAGGCATAACTATAACAAATTTAGTGATTCAGAGGCCTTTTCGATATTTAATCATCATCAGTGTGTCTCAAGCCCAAAGTTTTGAAACCGAAACGGATGACGGAAAAGACCTGGAAAACACAGCACAGAAAGGATTCAAGCATTTAGAAGTAAAGTTTTACTCCCTCTGACGAAACAACAATACTACCCATGAAAGGGGCCAATCCTTCAGTTCATGGAATCTCTTTGTAGTCATATTAATTCTAACCTATCATTTTATTTGCCCGTTCAGGAACTGATTCTGCAAACTTCTTTTCCTCTTGGCGTTTTTAGACTTGGTATTTGTGTTCACGGAGATGTTGCACTGATGAGTTAGGAGGCCTTCATGCGGATTGAATAAATTATTTGTCTAAATCGCGACGGAAGTAAGGGCGAGGATTGTGGCCACGTAAAATCGATTTAAGCCCCAGTGGAATTCGATTCCGCTGACCGTTCCAAGGCGGTTATTCTGTCGCGGTTTGTTTTTGTTATGGTTTGTCTTTGGGTGTCTGTGATGCTTATTTTATTTTGGATAGCCTATTGGCCATTTTGTGGGAAAGTGACTGTCCTTTTGGCTTTCCGCTTTTGATGTTTCCATTAGGTCTTTTGTTTCATGTTTGTGCTTTTTTCCCTTTGGTGTCTCTGATGGGAGCTGTGGGTTGATTGTATCGATTCCTGATCATTGCCTTCACTTCTATTCGGCGTTTTTATTTACTTTGATCTATCTATAGAAGTATCTTGGCTCACGGCCAACCAAGTTATTCACACACAAACCATACTGCTGTTTAATGCCTGTCTTAACTTTCCTTCTCAAAATTTCAAATTTTGAAAGAAGTTTACAACTACCTGTCGTCTTTGTCATGGGGAAACATTTCATTTCTCCTGTGCTTTTATTCAGAAATTTTTGTCGTCATAAACTTATTTACATAATATGGCTAAACATTCGAAAACAAATAACAGTTCATATAATGAATGAGACAAGGATTGAGTGTAGGCTAGGCCTATTACTGCTCTTTCCTGAAGGCATTACAAATATAATAAATTATGATTGGAGCGACATGAAAATATATATAAATAATATATGTGTAATATACAGAGACGATCGTGAATACTACTACTACTACTGATAAAAGTTTCCTCCTGTGCGGAGAAAACCTTATTAGATCTAGCTAATGATCTTGAATGAAAGTTGTGAAATTAAATTTCTAACTTGTCCAGTGCAGCACAAGTAGCATTTTATTGCAAAGACATGTTATTTAAGAAATGTATGCAAATTTTAACGTCCATTCATCACGTGAACAAGTCCGTGAAATGAAGACCCTCCTATACCCCACTTTATATAGAGAAAACTGGGGTTTACGGGGGTATACATTATTTTTCTTATTCTTGCTCCAAGACATAGGTTGTGGGTACTCGTTAGAACTGCCTCAGTGAGGCGGTTCTAACGATCACCCACAACCTATGTTTGCAGTATCAATAAGAAAAATACCACAGATTTTCAGAAGAAAAGTAGTCATTTTGGAGATATGTCACACGGGTATGTTATCATAATGAAAATGTGAACAAGTTGGCTTCCTTCAAAAAAGGAATCCAATACGTGGGCTGGCAATTTTTCGGGTTTTGGATTATTTTTAAAACACATAAGATAATCAATTCACCAGCAGTTTATTTGTAGAAAAAATAAATAAATACAAAAATATTGAAACTATTTTTAATTGTCTGCAATTAAAAGAAAAGCCGAGCTTTTTAGAATAGCTTATTGGTACTCTTATTAAGCAATAATAACCACATTGTTACAATATCAATACTTAAGCGTGATTCATTGAGAAATGTGCAGTCATATACAATTTAAAATGTTTTAGAAGTTGCTTCTCATTACGAAAACACTCCAAAACAAATGCATTGTAAACTTTACTGCCGAAAAAAGGAATATTTGCAGATGAAAACATTTAATATTTTTTTCTTATTTCTGCTGAGAATATAGATTGTGGGTACTCGTTAGAACCGCCTCCTCGAGGCGTTCTAACGAATACCCATATTCTATATTTTAGAGCTGAAATAACAAAAATAAGATTTACCCCTGTAAACCCCAGTTTTGCAATATAAAAGTGGGGTTCAAGGGGGAGGGGGGTCAAACTTATATAGGCGTGTTTTCGTGATGTAAATAATTCTTTAAACTGCATGACTTATTACATGCTTAAGTGTATTTTGATTGGATTTTATTGTTATAGACTAGATTTTGTCTATACACAAAAGTGTCTTTTGGTTAGATTTAACGTAGTGTAAGTACTTACTAATACTAGTTCTGCCACGAAAAATGATTCACTTGGGCGGTTATAATAATGTTGGATAGGATTCTCGCGAAGATTAATATAAAAAATAGCCACCATTTTTTAAAATTTAAAAAAAAAACACAAGCAAATGGCAGGAATATCTGCACATTTTAAAATGCTAAAATTTGCTTAAGTCTCATGAAAACATTTCAATCGTTTAAACCGTCATGTATTTGAAAGTGTTTCAAATTAAACTTAACTGCTCTGTACCGTTCAGTCCATTATGTGACTTATTTTGTGCATTATTTGAGAGCTGTTTCAAAGTCTGACTTAGGCTAAACTAATGTAAATGTTTATTTTACGTCAGTTTTCCTATGCGGTTGAATAGTCTCAATGTATTAGAAGTATTAGTGCCTACGAATTCCCAAACCTTTTCTGCCCATTGGTGAATGAATACTACATGTATCCAGCTTCAATCTCCATTTGTCTATTACATTATATATATATACAGACGTCTCAAATCCGAAGATTTGGTTTCATGTTTTACCAAAACCGTAGAACGGAGTCTTAGTTACATGTCTTTACCTAAAGTTTTACACACAGTTACATGTTTTATTTACCCAAAGATGTAGACAGCTACACAGACTTCTATTTTAAAAACGGACGGTTTTAGTGGATGGCTGATCACGTGATTTGTCCGAGCGGTACTGTAGGTCAATGAATATACATCACAGAATTGTAAAGCTGTCTGATGGATTCTCTTCGTTTATTTATAGAAAATATCTCTGCAACACCGACAGGGATAAGAATCCAAATACCTACATGAATCTACTTTCACCTAATACGTAAATCATCGTAATAAATGCAGCTTATAATAAAGGAATGAAATTTTAACGCATTCTGCTTTTTCTGATCGGTTTTATGCAGACCTTGTATTTTTCTTAAAAACAAAAAAAAATGACATTCACATCACGTTAAAAAGTCAAAGTAATATACACCCCTGCAAACATTACTTTATTGAGAGAAAATGTGGAGTGTGCAAGGGGTATTATTCCTCAAAACATTACGATAATACACCCGTGCGACACAGTGCATTCTTTCACATCTCCAAAATGGCTTCTTTTCTGATGAAAATCCTTGATATTTTTTCTTATTTATACTGCAAACATAGGTTGTGAGCACTCCTTAGGAACACCTCTGCTAGGCGACTCTTACCCAAAACCTATGTCTTAAAGCAGAAATAAGAAAATGATGTGTACCCCTATAACCCCAGTTTTCCCTCACCTTTCTACTTGACAATATTTATATTAGATTCGGTACTAAGTTATTTAGACAAATTGTGGGTATTCCGATGGGTACTAATTGCGCACCTCTTGTGGCTGATCTGTTCTTGTATTGTTATGAAAAAGACTTCATTTTGTCGCTTTCCATTGATACCCAATCTGAAATTATTGAAGCTTTTAGCTCTTCTTCTAGATATTTAGATGATTTATTAAATATTGATAATACCTATTTTGATGGTTTGATCAGTCAGATTTACCCCCTAGAACTTCAGTTAAATAAAGCAAATTCTTCTGATACTGAGGCCCCGTTTTTGGATTTACATCTATCTATTGTAGATGGATTTGTTTCGTGCAAAATTTATGATAAACACGATGACTTTGATTTTGAGATTGTAAATTTTCCTTTTTTGGATGGTGATGTTCCTCGTGCGCCATCCTATGGCGTTTATATTTCGCAATTAATTCGATTTGCTAGAGTGTGTAGTCATGTAACTGACTTCAACACTCGTAATAAATTATTAACGGCTAAACTCCTTAATCAGGGTTATCGGTACCATAAACTACGCAAAGCCTTTTCAAAATTTTATAGACGCCATTCTGATTTAATTTCAAAATTCAATATTGAACTTAAATCTCTTCTGCAACAAGGTCTATCGGAACCCGAATTTTATGGTGACTTAGTATAAAAATTAAGAAAAATATATAACCGCAATGACTTCAGCACCCAATTTCGTAAAATCGTTCTTCGATATAAAAAGATTGGGTACAACATGGATATTATACGACAGACTGCATGCATAGTAGTTAACCCAGTCACGGTTGGCAACTTTGCTTCCCTCTTTAATTGCATGCCGGTGGGTCAGGCCTCAGATTCTATGACGGCTCCAACGTAAAGGCTTATTGAGAATTAGAGAGATAATGTTGGTTGGTGCCTGATGCTCTGTCTCTGGTTGGGCTCATCGGAGTCTAACTGTTGGTTTTCTTTTGCTCCAGCATTTCAGTGGTTTCTTGCTGTCGAGTCCTCACCGTTGTCTCACCTCTGTGGTTCTTTGATTTTTGTGTTCACGGAGATGTTGCACTGATGAGTTAGGAGGCCTTCATGCGGACTGAACAAATTATTTGTCTAAATCGCGATGGAAGTAAGGGCGAGGATTGTGGCCACGTAAAATCGATTTAAGCCCCCCAGTGGAAATCTTCCACTGACCGTTCCAAGGCGGCTCTTCTGTGGCGATTTATTTATGTTGTTGTTTGTTACTTACTGTGTGTATCACTTGTGTCTTTTAATTTTGGATGGCCATATGGCCATTTTGTGGGAAAGTAACTGTCCTTATGGCCTTCCTTTGTTTAGGTTTCCATTAAGGTCTGGTCGCTTAATGTTTGTATTTCTTTCCCTTTGGTGTCTTTTATGGGTGGAGTAAGTTAATTGTATCAATTCCTGATCTTTGTTTTACTTCTACTTTGAGGGAGTGTTCATTTCACGGACTTTTCATTTTTGTTATATTGCGTACATTACACTAACACCCTAGCAGTGAACACTGCTGTTAAGTAGAAGAGAAGGCAATGATTTATATAATAAAAAGTGGGGATTGCAGAGATAAAGATTAGTATTGTAACTCTGCTAAAAAGAAAGTTTAGAATGGCTTCACTAGGGCGGTTCTAGCGAACCTCCAAGGATCGAGAATAAGGAAAAGAAGAAGAATTCTAGAACATGCCACTCTTACTTTTTTATCGCATTTGTATATTAATTTAACATAGTTTTAAACCTGTATCAGAAATGTAAAGAATCAACACCTGATTTTGGGTCGAATGTTTTACAATCGACCCAAAGTTACTAAAAGGCAAATGAAAAAAAAAGCTGTTGCGCATGTGAAAATCATTGATTTGGGGAAACCAATATTATCATTATAGATAGAAAACGTCGCGCTATTTTTTGTCGATGTTACATGTAAGTCAGAGCTATCTATAGAGTCTGTTCAGGAATCGTGTGCTGGGTTTCGCAAACTTTGAATACCCAGATCGGAATGTGGCGCGGAATGTGGCGTCTGCTCCGCCTACTGCTCAGGACTACACTGTTTGCTTAAATACTAGCATTTAAGGGTCAAACGAAATAGGTCAGGTCAATGCCAGGCTGTCTACGTCATGAAAGGAAAACAAAAACAGTATCTTAACATAGCCCGCGCTCTCATGCTACGACTTTCGGAAAATACTTTTAATAAAACTGTTAGAAAGAAATGGACGTTTGCACATATGTATGCTAAGCCGAACAAAAAAAAGACAATATAACGTTACTTTTCGCACTTCTGCTGGTAACATATCTTAGAACCTAGGAATATTTTAGAGCAAAACTTTTAAAGGCGGTATCGTTATTAGACATACAGCATAGACCCGGATCGGATAGACAGTACATCGCGTCTGATCAGGGTCAGCACTGTTCGCCATACATACAGCAACATTTTCATTTTAGAACATGATTCAGGTCCGTACGCAGACTCTATAAAACGTGCAGAGGGTGCGAATTCCGGGTAATTTGCATAATGTGAAATACTGCATGAATTTGAGATAATTTTCCAAATTAGGAGGGGTGGTGGGGGTTGTCACTCCTGCGTGCGGGCCTGCATTAACAAGTAGAATGAACAAATTACTTTGTTTAAAAACATTGCAATGAAATCACTGTTATTCAGTAGCAGGGATGCAGTGGTGGGACTGAGCGAGAAAAAGCGAGAAAGGAGATACTATGGCAGTTTGGATCCTGATCAGCAGAAGCATTCGCTGGATCTACACTGTTTGCCAAGGAGAAGTTGGATAAAATGTTATATTACATGCATAACAGAGAAATACTATGATTTCTACCAGACATAATCTTGGTATTTTCCTTTTTGCTGAGACGAATCAAGATCCATTCGGTCCTTAAAGTCTATGGAAGTGCACGTAATATAGAGATTATTCATTTCTCCTATGTGAAATGTGGGATTAATAAAGTTCGGGTGGGGGGGGGGGGTAAAAATCCGTTTAAGAAACTCGTGCTTCGCACTCGTTTCTTTATCGGATTGTTCAACCTCCCTCGGTGTTTCAAATAGGAGATATACATGTACCTGTAATAACTTTTCCAGCACATATCAGTGCATATTGTCTTGCATATGAGGCTAAGCATTATCAATGAAATATTATAAATCTGTTGAGATGATTGGATATAAGTGTAAACAGAAGGGAAATAAACCTATTAACAAATGATAAGTTAATAATTTGGAAAATCTTGAAGGAAAACGCTTCCAGTACAACACCAAGAACGTCATTTATTTATTTTTTTTTTTTCACTGAATACTTTTCTTATAATGAAGCGATTTAACAAGTACCCACAATCTACGTTATAAAGCAGTGTTTCTGTTGGTTGTTTTTGTCCGCGTGACTATAGCTGACTATGAACAAAACCTAGGTAGCAGTGTTTAGTCTTCTCCCTGTGCCATCAGAGCTCTGTGTAAAACGTAAAATCTAGACTGGGCTCATGTATATTGACTTATCAATTCTGGACTGGGCTCGTGTACGAGGTCTTCGCTAATACAGAGTCTTCACGCCTTCTGTTTATTGTCGCTGACAATTTACAAAATCCAGGGACTGGTTGTTTATAGCACCTAATAAGTCAGAGCGCAGTGTAAAAGTAAATTCTGGGCTGTGCTCGTGCAGGAGGGGGTGGGGGTGGGGGCTTTGGTATACAGTGTATACCTGATCAGACGCCACATAACGCTGTGTCTGATCAGGTCTACTCCTACTCTGCTTGCTTAAAATACTGGAATTAAATGGTTCAACGAACAGATCAGTTCTCAGTTCAGGATATATTTTCCCAACCTACACTCAGAGACGTTCGACCCACCGGTACTCACAGTGCTTTGACTTAATATTTCCCCAACTAAGCTGTTACTGTTACGCAAACAATCCTGCAAATCAACCTCATAAATCTTAAACAATTATGTAGACAGAACTCTACATGGAAATGCACCTAGCTAGATATAAGAGGTTAAGTCAGTCCTTATTCGTTTCTCTGTGTGTTCTTACGTTAGAAAGTTTTGCAAACTAATGTGAATTTTTTTCAGGACCATAAAAGAGCTGAAACCGACCCGCACACGAGTACTGGTAAACAGCTTAGAGAATCTAAGCCTGCCCAGGCAAAGCGGTGCGAGTCGGCCCATCCATGCTAATAAACTCTATTGGTTTCATTGGACGGCAGGGATTGAGATGAAGGTAAAAGTCCCACAAATTGGAAGCAACGTCTGCAAAATGACCTTTATAGTGTTGACGGGAACGCTAAACCTTAAATAAATCAATCATTCAATCAATCAATCAATCAGGGCCATAAAATATTGTTGCTAAAATATTCCTTCTTTTCAGACCAAACATAGATTTAGATAATATGGATACTCGTTAGAATCGCTTCGACGAGGCAGTTTTAACAAATACATATCGATCTACTCAGTGCTATAGCAGTAGTAAGGAAGTTGCAGTCACCCTTGCGAAACCTTGCATTTTTGAAAAGCCCCATGAATAAATTCAACGTTTGCACTGATCTAATATTTTCAGGTTATTAACCCCAAAACGTTTTTGGAAATGACTACTCCCATTTGCCTAGCGTTCCATAAAAGGCACAAAGAAATATTGAACTAATTTTGCGAAAAGTAGAGACAGAAATCAGCCTGCGCATATGCACAGTCTGGTCAGGGTTTTTGCTGCTTTTGTCAAAATAAATGCAGCGAGCAGACGACAATTCTTCCGACTGACAGTGAAGCGCTTGGCATTAATGGGTTATTTACAGTTCAATGGGAAACCCGTTTTATTTATAAACACATTCTCTGCTAAAGAGATAGCAGTAGCCAAATTGGTAGCGGAGATAAACGAGGAGGGAACCAATCTATTGATCCTCTGTGCAGCAGTCAGTAGCTATCTAGCGGAGATAACGACGAGGGAACCAATCCACCTGAAGCAAACGCTTGATTGCGTGGCTGAAACCTTGATGCTGTACTATAGACATTTTCCAATCTCCTGCGTGGGCCCACGCAAAAACATCGAGTCATGATGAAAGTAATGAACGTTAAATAAATTTCCTTTATTGCTTATATTTACATTATTTCCCATCCATTATGTGACGAAAAAAAATCTGGTTTTGAGGGCTTAAACGGAAACAAGAAAAGAATTGCACGCAGTTTTCCTATCAGCATCGGAAGAGCGTCGATGACGTCATCACGTCACCATCGTTCAATCCTATTGGAGAAAACCATGGTTTTATTTGATGTCACTAATTGATCATGTGAACTCGCCTAAGTCAATGTATCCGTTCAGGTATGAACGATATTGCATCCCATTAGTTGACTGTAGGTTTTTGTTCTGTATATTCCATCACGAAAACACGCCTATGTCATTTTGACCCCCTTGAACCCCACTTTTATATAGTAAAACAGGGGTTCCGGGGGTATACCTTATTTTTTTATTCTGCTCTAAAATATAGATTGTGGGCACTCGTTAGAACCGCCTCAGGCGGTTCTAACGAGTGCCCACAATCTATATTTTGAGCAGAAATAAGAAAAATATCACAATTTTTTATCTTAAAATTTTCATTTTTTTCGGCGATAAAGGTGGCAATGTATTTGTAAAGGCGTGTTTGCGTAATGCATAAAGACTGTAAATATTCGCATATACTTATTTACATTCTCAGTGCCTTTACAGAAAAACCCTATACTTGACCATTGTTGGAATTGTTGTTCATACATGTACCGCAATAAATACATTGACTGCCCGACTCCAGTGACGTCAAAATAAACAATGGGTCTCTCCAATATGATAAGATGATGGCGAGGATTATGGTGCAAACGGTGCTCTTCCGTTGTCAAAAGAAAACTACCCAGCAGGCCCATTGCGTAATTCATATCAACATCGGTTAAACGTCATGGCGTTAATGCAACGTCACATCAACGTCGGTGCAACGTCATGACGTTGCACCGACGTTGATTTGAAGTTGCCTTAGCGACGTGTGTCTGTTAGGTATGTGTAGTTGTTTTCTTCTTCATTTTCTTCACTTTTAGCCATCAAACCACACTTTTTCGTTACATAATAGTTAGAAAATAATCGAAATAAAAGTACAAAATGTAATTTATTTCACGGTCATTGAAGTTTGAACAAATCTGGTCACGTGCAAAGATAGCACGTGCTCGTGACCCGGTGTTCATACTTCAATTAACATTACATAAAATAGGCTCTTCATTCTTGTCTTAAATATACTACTATTTCTAGGTTTATGGGCTGTCGTGAACAACGCCGGTATACAAAGAGTTGGCGATATAGAGTTGATACCCGTTGAGCAAATGAAACGGGTTGCTGAAGTTAACTTGTATGGAATGGTGAGAGTCACGAAAGCCTTCATTCCAATGATAAGAAAATCGAAAGGTATGACATATCATCTTTGTTAGAGTATACTGGGCTGAGACATTCAATCTTCGCATACATTTGGATACATACTCAACCTTGTCATTTGTCTCAAGCTCAGCTCACTTGAACATGATATTTGTCCTGCACATGATTATTGGAAAGCAGTTTAGACATAACAAAAACACACCTATATAATTTTGACCCCCTTAAACCCCATTTTTATAGTAAAATTGAGGTTTATAGGGGTGTACATTATTTTTTCATACTTCTGCTCAAAACATATGAAAAAGAAAATCAGAATTTTCATCTCAAAATTTTCATTTTTGGTGGTACAATTTCCAATATATTTCAAAAGGCGTTTTTTTCCGCAATGATTTATGAGCCTTAGAAATATCATTCTCTGCTGATCTCTGGAGGAAAATTGGCTTATTTGAGTGTATTCAAATATGTTTAAGCATTAAAGATTTAATGCTCTGCTATGTTACCATGAAAATACATTTTATGAAAGTGGACTAGAATCTGTTCTGTGTGCTCGTCTCAAGTGACTTCAGGTTAATTGTTTAGAGAGGTGGTAACCTGGTCGTGTTGATTTAATGATCCAATGGAATTAATGACATGCAAATAACGCATCTGTAGCGAGCACAATATACCTTTCCCACTGTTGAAATAGGTTTTTAACTCACCTGAGGACGAAGTGTTCATGATGAGCTATTCTGATCAGTGAAAGTCCGTCGTGCGTCGCCCGTCGTCAACAATTTGCTTTAAAGGTGCATTATTGAGCTATCGGGCTTCAAAAATGAAAAGCGTGTTTTTCGGTTTTATTTCTTCTATTCATGTAGCTTTGTCATTTGTAATCTTCTGAAACCAAATACCACTTCAGAACTTTGTGAAAATCGTCGTTTTCATTTTTGTTTATTTGTTGTTGTTGGGAATTCCCATCTAAAAATATTCCTGTCACGTGACAAAAAGCCGGGCAACATCACTGCGGCGAACAATAAGATGGCGACCTCCGGTTCATCTGAGGAAAGTAGAATTTTTAGTCCAAATTACAAGTATTTGACTTTCAACGGCACTGACACAATACTATCATGCATGTTAATCTGTTATCAAATGCTAACGCATCAATTTACAGGCAAGAAGATCATGTTGCCGTCAATATCTAAGGATGAATTTCTGAATCGATGAGAATTGACATGGGGTCGTTTCAAAGATACACAAAAACCACATACATGTGAGAGTACATGTATGAAATCTCATTCCCTGTCGCTTACGGGCCTCCGTGGCCTAGTGGTTAAGAGCGCTGACTCTTGATCATTAGGTCTCTCACCGCTGTGGTTCGAGCCTCGCTCGGGTCATATGTGAGACGCCAAGTTCTGCAACGGAAGGTCAGATGGTTTTTCTCCGGGTACTCCGGTTTTCGCCCACCTCTGATTAACGATCGGCTCGATATGAGTGAAATAATCTTGAAAGGGCCGTAAAACCAAAACCAAAAAAAAAAAAATCCCTGTCGCCCAATGAAACCAATAGGGTTTATATGAATGGGCGGCCCGACTCGCACCGCTTTGCCTGGGTAGGCTTGGATCCTTTAGGCGGTTTACCAATACTCCTAAGCGGTCGGTTTAAGCTCTGCCTGGCACCATCATGCAGCCCACCTATTTCTTCAAGCCCCGCCATGGGAGCCGAGCAAGAACTTTTTAATACCGAAACAAAAGAGAAACACTATCCATATTCCCACCGCCCATCGGGGCTTGAAGAAATATATGGGCTGCATAATGCTTCCACGCAGAGCTGTAACTCAGCCGCAAACGAGTACTGGTAAACAGCTTAGAGGATCTAAGCCTGGGCAAGCAAAGCGATGCGAGTCCGTCCATTTGTTTCACTGGGCGACAGGGCTTGAGAAGTCATTTCATCTCAATGTCTGGTAAAAGTCCCACAAAATTGTTATCAACGTCTCCAAAATGACCTTTACAGTGTTGAAGGGGACGTTAAACCTCAAACCAAACAAACAGACGTGCACCAGGACCTTTCTACTCACTGATACTGGGATCGGCCACATTTTACCATTACTTGCAGATTTACAGCACACATCAATCTTGCAATTACGGTAGAGGTCTTAACCTGCACAGCGCCGGCCTCGGTAGCTCAGTCGGATGCGCGTCTGACTGGTGATCATGGGGAAGCAGGTTCGATACCTGCCGGGGTCGGCAATATTCTTTCGCGGGGATTGATCATGAAATCTTTTCTACGGTCATTCTCTCCATTCCGCTGGCTCAAGAAGGGCAGTTGTCAGTTTCTGGCGAAAGAATGTGCACTCTCCTGGTTACCTCTTACGTATAAGCCTGCCCAGGAAAAGTAAACTGACAGGCTCAAAAACGGCCTTAATAGTGTTGACTTGGCCGTAAACCCCAAAACAAACAAACAATTAACCTGCATAGGGGATGACTCTCCCTGAACAGGGCGCCTCCTGTTTGTTTGTTTGATTTGAGGTTTAACGTCCCCGTCAGCACTTTTAAGGTCATTTTGGAGACGTTGCTTCCAATTTTGTGGGACTTTTACCCGACATTGAGATGAAATGACATCTCAAGCCCTGTCGCCCATTGAAACCCATATGGTTTATTAGCATGGGCGGTCCGCTTCGCACCGCGGCTCCTGGACAGGCTTAGATCCTCTAAGCGGTTTACCAGTACTAGTGTGCGGACCGGATTCAGCTCTGCGTGGAAGCATCATGCAGCCCATATATTTCTTCAAGCCCCTATGGGCGGGGGCCGGTGCCTCCAGTTAAACGTTCCGATCCAAAGGGCGGTGCGCATTTTGACATTCATCGCTGTAAATGGTGTTCAGACACCGAAATAATCATCGCCGGGTCGAACCGAGGGCCTCTGGCATCTGAGTCAAGTGCACTAACCACTCTGGGCTTAACCACTGAGCTGTCACGCTCAGTTTATTACATAAACTCCAGGTTTGCAGGATGAAACTCTGCACAGTAATCGGCTCTTTCGCTGTACATTTTGTCGTTCTCCCTGCGGGGGGGGGGGGGGGGTGGTCATGTGAGTACCAGCTGATAGCAAGCCGGCGGAATGAACAACAGACAGCGCATAAATGTCATCCTACTGGATTTCAGTAAGGCCTTTCACGAGGTTCCGCACAATTTCATTGCTGATGGATACCAGAAAGTCGTAATTGATGATTTCTTCGTCTGCGCCCGTTACTTCTGGTGTTCCACAGAGTACAGTGCTCGGCACTCTCCTCTTCCTCATATACATCAACGACTTGCCACCACGCGTCTCCCCTGTTCGCTGATCACTGCCTGTTGTACCAAGTTGCTGTCGCTCAAGAGGACTTTAATCATTTACAAGCATGGGAGAGAGACTGGTAGATGCGTTTTCACCCAGACAAGACTTAGTCTGAGTACATCAGAATCGGCAACAAAAGCAAGATAATGGAGTCATCATACAACATCCATTGCCAGAAGTAAAGCAAAAAACCTGGCTATAGACAGTACACTGGTGTAAAATAGTCACACTGACATGCTTAGACTAGCTTCTAGTCGGATATCATATTTTAAAGTTAATAAGTAATATTCTTCTACCCCTTATTTGATCTTGGGAAGATATACTCTGACTAAAATGCCAGTTTGCCTTATCAGTTGGTGTTCGGTAAGGGGTATAGAAAGGCAATAAACATTTCATGACTGTAACTGTAATCAATCATTTACCAAGGATCTTGCGAGGTAAAATTCGCATTGTACTAGACCTTGGTGTTTGAGACAAGATTAAAGTCTAACAAGGTTTCATATTTGATAAAAACACACATGAAGGTTGGTAATTGGTTAATATGACATCAAGGTCTAGTAGCTAGACTATGACATGCTATCTACGACAGACAGCCAGACAGTTGCTTTCCTATCCTACGCAGGAATCTCTCTGTATGCCCAAAGGACATCAAGGCAACAGCATACAAGTCACTAGTTAGACCTAAACTAGAATATGCTGCCACCCCCTGGGACCCCTACAAACAAACTAGTCCAGTTCAATCGCAATCTTCCGCTCATATCGTCTATCTTACTGATCATATGCATATTGGAAATGAAAAAGGGAGGTTGGTAAAACCTAGTATTCCTTGAATTTCTCGAATCAAGGTCTGCTTTAATTAAGGAAATTTAGTAATCCCGGATTGTTTTGTTATTGACGAAGAGCTCTGTGTGAATGATCCATGTCCCTGTCTTGAGATAGATATAAGAGCTTTATTTGTTTAACCGTCATTCATGAAGGCTTACAAAAGTATTTAGGCTGATGAAATAATTATATATATATATATATATTCTTTACGCTTTATTCGCTAAATATCTATCTATCTATCTATCTATCTATCTATCTATCTATCTATCTATCTATCTATCTATCTATCTATCTATGTATCAAAATGTTAAACAATCTGTCTACATGTGCAATTTATTAAAGTAAAGACTCATGTGGACAACTTTCAGATGGTTAGAAAAGTAGTTGTGTATAAGTATGAAACGTCCGCTTTATAATGCAGTTTTCTTTCAAAAAACAAAATACAGAGGAGTACGGCAACTTGGATTTTTCAAGTACGGCAACTTGGATTTTTTTAAGTACGGCAACTTGGAAAAAAAATGCTGAATTAACTGTACGGTTACTTGCGTCACAAAATTGCAAATTCGGAAACTACTGACACCATTTTGACATCGTTTGGAAGGAAAGGCCATGGTTATTATCATGTTTGGTTTCATCACATAGGGATCGATTATAATGCTAGTGCTGATCGTAAATCAATCTATTTTTGCATGAAACAGATGGAGATGTGAAATCTACACCAGGGCCATATTTCCTTTTGAGAATTCTTTGTCGTTGCTTTCGCTTTGTTTCATTACTGAAAATACTTTGGAAGAAAGGCTGTCCCCTATTGGTCTATTCAACGGAAGGTACTTTCCTTTCGTGATGGGAAGTTTTTTTTTTTTTTTTTTTGTTGTTTTTGTTTTCGAAATAAAGTTTGTTTTTCAGTGAGCTGAAATAGTTTCTACTTCGTTCTTGTGAAACTTACAACTAGAATAGACGTTAGTTTATGCTTTGAGAAGTGTTTATTCCTTTGACGAGAGTTTATTCAAACGAAGGTCCTGTAATATGCATACTATACTCCAGTTATTTAAGATTATGAGTGAGGCCATTATTATTATTATTATTTTTTTTTTTTTTTGCATTACGAAAACATGCCTATTCAAATAAATTGAACATATTTCCACTAAAAAAATGAAAATGTTCCGATAAAAGATTCTGCTATTTTTCATAATTCAGCTCAAAACATAGATTTTGGGTACTCGTTGGAACCGTCTCGACCAGGCGGTTTCTGACGAGTACCAAAGATATATGTTTTGGGCAGAAATGCGAAAAATAATGTACACCCCTACAAACCCCATTTTACTGGATAAAAGTGGAGTTTAAGAGGGTCAAAATTGCATAGGCATGTTTTCATGATGGTCTTCTTTTTTTTTTTTTTTTTCGAAATCGCCCACGTGCACACATGTTGCAATTTTTATCTTGTATATTCTAACCATTTCACATTTGTACGGTTTAGTAACGCCACAGACAACAAAAAGCTACTTTAAAGAAGGTGATTTAAGGTTCCTCAATACAGTTATTTCACTACATTTGAGGTACTGAAAAAATCATATTTGCAAATAGTTACCCAAACAGATTTTTCATCAAATGGTAGTCCATGTAAATGTAAGAATATGAAAGCAAAATATTTTTATTGGAAAGACACCATGTTAGTAATTTATTGCATTTATCCATGGTTTTGCAAAAATGATATCTTAATCCACAGAACAAAAATGTGTAAAATACTATCATAGAATTGTGGCTAAAGGTTGCCTTTAGGCACTGCAAGAGTGGAATTCCAAGTAAAATACCTAAATAGTACTGAAAATTAATGATTCCTCCCCCACCCCCAAAAAATGGAATTATTTCATCTGGTACTATTTTTAAATTCAGTGTATGGTAGCCAAAAATGACCAGTTCTACCAAGTTGGCAGTAAGATCACTGATTGGGTTGAGGTGTTGCAATCTCTTGCATTTAGCTTGTAAAATGATTGACCTTCTTTGGTGCTTTTAGTATTTCATTTTATATATTTCATTCATGCAATTTATAACAATTTATGAATCACTGCACCAAATTTTCACTGTATTATTGATTTTGTTTACTGGGTGGGTGATTTGATACTGGAATAAAATCCAAAACCAAAAAAAAAAAAAATAATAATATAAAAAGAGTTTATCCCCATATTTGAACTGAAAGAATGAAAGCAGCCTGTTCAGCACCAGGATTTTTGTCCAAAAGGTTTCTGGTCACTTCCAATAACTGCTATGTTATAGCAGTGATTTTTACCCATTGATTTGTTACATCAGAATCAAAATTGTTACTGGTGACACGTCAAATGACATTCATACACCAGGACCTGTGATATGGGAAGTTAGTCCCTAGCTCTAACCAAAGATGTAAACTTAGCTACACGATCATCAGCACCTTCCGCCGTCGAAATAATAGAATCCGGAAGGGCATTCCAATCTCTAATGGTTCGGGGGAAGAACGATTTTTTATAAATATCCGTTCTTGCAGTAAGGGTCTGAAACGTCATTGAATGGTGCTTTCTACAGAGCCTAGCCGGGGGAACAAGGTCATCTGTTGGCATGCTGGCAGCACCCTTTAGACCTTTGTATAAGAGTATGAGCCTACTGTCTCTTCTCCTTTTCTTGAGAGACTCCCATCTTAATTTTCCTAGAATTCCAGTCATGCTCCCAGTTTCAAAGCAGTAATTTTCAGTTACAAATCTAGCCGCTCTATTCTGAACTTTTTCAATTTCTTCATTTAGGACCACTCCGCTTGGGTCCCAGATGCAACTACCATATTCCAAGATTGGGCGAACAAGTCCCCTGTATGCTGTCTCTTTCACATCCTGGGGACACTGATGAAGATTTCGCCTCAGGAATCACAGAGTTCTATTCGCCTTTGTACACATATTGCTAATGTGTGTATTCCATCTCAAATCGTGAGTGATTGTCACACCAAGGTATTTAATGGAATACACATTTTCGAGGACCGTTCCCTCTAAGGTGTAAGAAGCCTCAACTTTATTAGATCTCTTCCTTGTTATCTGCATAATATTGCATTTAACTGGCTGAAATCTCATGCCCCATTTTCGGGCCCAACATCCTAATCTATCTATGTCAGCCTGAAGTTTCAGTGAGTCATCTGTATCTCTAATTTCCCGGTAACAAACACAGTCATCTGCGAAAAGTCTTATTTCTGAGTCAATGTCAGAGGAAATATCATTGATGTACAGGGAGAACAATAGAGGACCAAGAACAGTCCCTTGTGGGACTCCAGACAAAACTGGCGCCCATACTGAAGATTCACCATTAACAACAACACGCTGTTTTCTGTTCACATGAGTCACCATAAACAAATAATTGATGTTTGGACATATTTATCTAATCCAATTAATGATCTGTTGTGTCATCTACTTACCAATGTGCGGGTTGGTAAAATTTCATAGAAGCCCAATGCTTTTAATATGTTTTGCTGAAAGAAGTTAATAAAGAAATCTACCTTTTTCAACTTGTTTACTTGGGAACAGGGGTGAACAACACAAACAGGACAATGTTACACGTAGAAACTAGTTCAGAAATGAAGGCATACTATTCATGAATTAACGAACAAATTATGTTAGAAAGTACGTGAAATTAGGCGCAAGACAGTTTCAAATATGAATATTATGTTTTAAATTTAAAGCAATGGTGTACTA
Organism: Lucinisca nassula; assembly: GCA_963580285.1. NCBI lineage: Eukaryota > Metazoa > Mollusca > Bivalvia > Lucinida > Lucinidae > Lucinisca > Lucinisca nassula. Next base: position 100,587,109 of record OY757011.1, read on the forward strand.
TTGTTTTTTTGGGGGGAAATTAGTTCCAAGGCGTATGAATACGTTTTTGCATTTGGCAAGATGGAAATCTCTTCAATTTGACAGCTACACTAATTTATCAGTGATGACAGGCTTCCAAGATAGGCGATTTCATTATGGTATACGCAGGAAAAAGGCTACATAGCTGACTTTTCAAGGAATTTTCATTGATGATGGAGAAAATAAAATGCGGAAGGCATAATTGATGAAATCTCAGCATTTCAGATTTACCGCAAGAAAAGGAGATGATGGCGCCCATCGAGAATAAACATGTCAAAAAAATATCTGGTTTTCAATTCAGGTAGCCTTTTTGATAGAAAGCTTTGTCCGAGTCGTTAGTATTTGAATTGAGCTATTGATCTGCAGCTGTTTTAGTAACTTTTAAAAAGTCTATAAAGCGGTTTCCTTTTTTCCTGGTAAAAGTGAAAAATACAGAATTTCATTTATTTTCAAAGGCACAGGGATGTTGTTAATGCAAGAAAGTACTTGCTGTAATAACCGTTAATACCTCCAAACCTTTTTCTTGTGGGACATGGATTCTTAAACGGAAATCAGGATTATATTTTGGGGAAAATCAACTTGCAAATCTTTCATCTATATTTTTCTTGTGCAAATGTATTGAGGAAACTTAAGATGTCCTGAGATAAAAGTACTTTCATAAATTTCTTTTCCGTTCACAAAAGGTTACTTTCGCTGTAATATAAAGGGCAGCTAAAATAATTTTCATCCTAGTTGTAATATAAAACTGTTATTTTAACACTTAAATACCAGCATTTTAAACAACAAGTGCAGATCTGGTAAAAGGCAGCATTATGCCGCCTTTCTATGTTTGGATTCCATGTCCCAGTGAGATTCTATGATGGGGCGGTCTAAGTCCCTCTGGAGGGTGACCGAATAATCAGGGAGAATTATGGTCAGGTACACCCCAGTGTCACCAGCAAATAGGCGAACCCGGGACCACACATTGTCGGGTAGGTCGTTAAGGTATAATAACAATAATATTGTGCCTAGAACTGATCCTTGTGGTACACCTGAAGTAACTGGAACCTCATCTGAGTACTCACATTCAAGTGCAACTGTCTGACTTCTTTCAATCAGAAAAGACTTAACTCACTGGATAGTTAATCCATGTACCAGTAGCTTGCGAAGAAGCTTCATGTGATTCACATAGCCTAAGGTCATGCTAAACCCAAGATAAGATCTATTTGTTGACCATTTAATCATGATCTGGTAAGGTCATAAACAAGCAGAATCACATGAGTGTCACAAGATCTGCGCTCCCAGGCTGTTGAGTATTTTGTGATCATAAGGTATGTCCAAACCAAATCTTATGTGGCGAAATTTAGTTTCAACCTACAAAAATCCATTTTTTGAAGGATTTTCTGCTTGTCGGAATTTTGTAAACCTGTCCCCGTAGAAAACCTAAAGCAAATTCTTATATGCCCATTATGACATAAAGACCACATTGGTAATGGGAAATTGTTTTTAAGAAATAGGTGCGATATGGGCATAAGAGCAATTTACGATCTTACTAGTGAGGAAGTGGTATTTTATAGTTTTGAACAGTTAAAGGCGAAATATGATATAAGGGCCACATTTTTAGACTACCACCATGTAGTAAATAGTATTTCTCAAGTATGAAAAGATCAAATTCACATGAATCGTGTATTTGCTGTTAAATTTAAACAAAATGTAGTTTGTAACATATACTTTCAAGACTTGATTAGTTCAAAGAAAGGGCGTAGACTATTCATGATATTTTTGTTAGAGTAAACGAATACATTACACAAACAAAATGGCAAACGGAGATAGGAGATAAAGTGGAAAAAGACCATTAAAGACATTTCTCGAGACAAAACTACGCGACTTTCAATACAAAATCAATAATAAAAATTTAGTAACACATTCATTTCTATTTAAAATTAATAAAATCAGGGTTGTAGTTACTGTAATGAACAACCAGAAAAAATCCATTATTTATTTCTTAGATGCCCAAAAGTAAGAACGTTTTAGACTGAACTTTAATCATGGTTGACCACAAATGTAAATCCAGAAATATCGCTAGAGGATCGTAGAATACTATTTTCACACGGTGGTAAAGCAGAAGTGGTCAATTACATCTCTCTCTCTCTCTCTCTCTCTCTCTCTCTCTCTCTCTCTCTCTCTGTTTTAGCAAAATATTGTATATACGAAAACAAATTTGTTTCTATGAATAAAGTGCTTAGCGAGAGATACATTTCACTCATAAACAACAGGTTAGATAAATTCTTTAAGATTAAAGCCCCTCTCTCGCCCAGCCCAGTGGAATTCGTTTCACTGACCGCTCCAAGGCGGTTCTTCTGTCGCTGTTTATTTTTGTTATGGTTTGTCTTTGAGTGTTTGTATCACTTATTTTATTTTGTTTTGGATATCGAATTGGCCATTTTGTGGAAAAGTGACTGTCCTTTTGGCTTTCCGCTATTGATGTTTCCATTAGGGTCTGTTGTTTCATGTTTGTGTTTCTTTCCCCTTTGGTAACTCTGGTGGGAGCTGTGGGTAAATTGTGTCGATTACTGATCATTGCCTACACTTCTATGTTCTACATATAACAACTTTTACCCAAACACTGATGATTCATGAGGCCTATTCCGACTTTATGTTTATGTTTGGTGTCAGGGTTCTGTTTTCCGTCGACTATCTGCCACACATATAGTGCAGTAGACTTGTACCATTAGCTATAAAAGGCACATCGTGTAGAAAATACATGTACATTGTTACTACAGTTTGTTTTCTGCTCTCCCATGAAAGAATTTTATTTTTTTTTTTTTTTTCAAATTGATTATCATCGTCTATGTTACACCCGTATGACTTTGTGCATTCTTTCATATCTTAACACTATTTACTTTTCTGGTGAAAAATTGTGACAGTTTTCTCATTTATGCTTCAAACATGGCTGTTGGTGCTCGTTGGAACTGCCGCAGTGAAGTGGTTCTATCGAGTACCCACGGCGTATGTCTTGGAGCAGGAATGAGAAAAATATTGTATACCCAGTCAGACGCGCATCTGACTGAGGTACTGAGGCCGACGATTATCATACGAGATATTTTGGCCAGCAATAATCGAGTGTATGTAAACGTAAAGTGCAGATAACTCCATGTCAACAGACATACAACGTCTAAACAACGTCGTGTCAACGTCAATGCAACATCACTGCGATGCATTGACGCTGACGCAGCAAATTGTATACCCAGTTATAAAATATTGTAACCCCCAGTTCTCTCTCTATAAAGTTGGGTTTAAAGGGGCGTTCATTGCACGGACCTGTTATCGTAATGAATCGTCTTATTATTAACATTGCTAGAGATACTCGCCTACCAGTCGAGGAAGACAGAAGACCAACTTCTATCGTACATGTTGTCTAAACTGAAAAGCACTCACACAACCTTTCAATAATTCCCTGTCCCCTTTTTGTACTTTCTCTCATCTACTTACTTCTAAAATATGTTCTAGAAAGGGTTGTCCTTTGGAAACAAGGAATACAAAAAACAAAACTGTAAACTAGATCGCGCAGTCGATGGCGCGCCATCGCAAATCCCCACGTTTTGACCTCTTCCAGGGACCCCTGTGGGCTGGTCCAAAAATTAATGTGCTCTTGCAGAAGCCATTCATGTATGTAACTCACACACCAAATTTGGTTGAATTCCAATGAACGGTGTAGGAGGAGATAGCCGGACAGACGGACGGACGGACGAACGGACAGACGGAGGCGATAACAATATCCCCACTTTTCTTCGAAAAACGTGGAGATAAATATGGAGTGTACAGGTTTTCTGGACCAGACTAGCTAGTTTTGCCCAATTAGGCCTCATCAGTGACCCTCAAAAATTTCAAAATTCACCACTGGAAGGGCAAGAAAATATAAACTACACTATGATGTTGGGCAGGGAGACTTTTTACGACCTCCACACATTCCCAGACACCAGCTATAGTGACGTTAAATATGCTCTAGAAATGGTTATCCTTTGGAGTGAGTGAGTGAGTGTTTGAGTTTTACGTCCCACCAACAGCTAAGGCCATACTGAGACGGGACCTAGGTTTAAAGACTCATCCGAAAGTGTGTATCCTTTGGAAGCAAGGAATGCACCACAAAACTGGAACGTATGGAGTGTACATGTTTTCTGGGCCTGAATAGCTAGTTTCGGCCAATAAGGCCTCATCAATGACCCTAAAACCTTTTCAAAGCTTTCCAAAATGTCTGCACAAGAATTTCAGAGAAAATAAGTTCAGTTAATATGGCATTAGGATAACACATCCGTGGGATATAGTAAATTTCTCAAACCTTAAAAAAGGCATCTTTTTCTGCTGAAGATTTGTGATATTTTTCTTATTTATACTCCAAACATAGGTTTTGGATGCTCGTTAGAACCACCTCATTGAGGCGGTTCTAACGAGTACCCACAGCCTATGTCTTGGAGCAGAACTAAGGAAATTAATGTTATTCCCCGTAAACCCCAGTTTTCTTTATATAAAATGGGGTTTAGTGGGGTCTTAATTTCACGGACTTGTTCACGTGATGGGAAGTGGTTTTAGGTTCTAGCTTTACGTAAAAACGCCAAATTAGGTCATTACCTGCCGTCCGTATTTTTTTTTTTTTTTTTTTTTTTGGTTTTGGTTTTACGGCCCTTTCAAGATTATTTCACCCGCATCGAGCGATCGTTAATCAGAGATGGGCGAAAACCAGAGTACCCGGAGAAAAAACACCTTACCTTCCGTTGCAGAACTTGGCGTCTCACATATGACCCGAGCGAGACTCGAACCACAGCGGTGAGAGACCACATGATCAAGAGTCAGCACTCTTAACCACTAGGCCACGGAGGCCCGTTACCGTCGGTATGATCATTTTCCACATTAATCTGGTACTTTTGAGTAACAAGTTCCGGAGCCGATGCTACACGCTATGTCAATTTCGTTGTTGCATCGACTTTGCTGCGTCAGCGTCAATGCATCGTTGTTTAGACGTTGTATGTCTGTTGACTTGGACGTTGTTTAGACGTTGTATGTCTGTTGACATGGAGTTATCTGCACTTTACATTTATATACACTTGATTATTGCTGGCCAAAATATCTGGTATGATAATCATCGGCCTCAGAACCTCGGTCGGATGAACGTCTGACTGGTGATCAGAAAGGCGCGTGTTCGGTACCTGCCGGGTCGGCAACATTCTTTCGTGGAGATAGACGATGAAATATTTTCCACGGCCATCCTCTACCACTGGGCATCCGCTGATTCAAGAAGGGCAGTTGTCAGTGGCGAAAGTGTGTGCACTGTACTGGTTAACTGCTGATGCCTCGGTCACAAATTCGGCGTACCCCGGCCGAGCTATACTATACGTTGTGGTCGGCCGAGCAGTCCAAGCCGAGAAATGGGTGTTTGGCTCGGTTTTGGCAAAAAGTATGCCGTGTGGGGCCTAGAGAGACATCCGCCGGGAATCGGGCGGTGTCAGCCTAAGTTTTGCGGGGAAGAATCGGCGTATACGCCGGGCGGAAATAGGCCGGTGCACTGCAGGTTACCGACCGTATACCCGGCGATTGTTACTAGTACCCGAGCATCGGTCGATGTTCCGCAGATGTCCGCCAAGTTCCCGGCCGCCGGACAAGGGACGGGTTTACCCCAGCCGGGAATTGTCCAGTTGTTCAGGGGTATATAAACTGCATCCTCTCCTGCCTATACAACAAATGGGTCAGCTCTGTTGGTGGGTGAACATCCTTTTTTCTTGACGTCGAGGAAAACTTTCGAAGAAAAGCGGAACAAGATGTCTTATCCCACCACTGCACCTACCGTCACCCCAGGAAAGGATCCGGAGGTTACAGGAGTGGCTGCTTAGGGCTCGGCACCGTGCCAATGTGGTCTTTGCAACCTTGTGTGCGGGAGAAGAACTGCTACCGCTGATGGTGGATGAAGCAATGGATCGTGTACCGTCCTTTGCATGGGCAGTTATGAAACGTTTATGTACAATGCTCCCTACTGGTCTGCTAGAAACTGGCACCCATCGGAGATCGGGCCCTTATATAGTCGAGCGACAATCAGCGATCGGCGTACCCCGGCCGAGCTATACTATACGTTGTGGTCGGCCGAGCAGTCCAAGCCGAGAAATGGGTTTTTTACTCGGTTTTGGCAAAAAGTATGCCGTGTGGGGCCTAGAGAGACACCCGCCGGGAATCGGGCGGTGTCAGCCTAAGTTTTGCGGGGAAGCATCGGCGTATACGCCGGGTGGAAATAGGCCGGTGCACTGCAGGTTACCGACCGTATACCCGGCGATTGTTACTAGTCCCCGAGCATCGGTCGATGTTCCGCAGATGTCCGCCAAGTTCCCGGCCGCCGGACAAGGGACGGGTTTACCCCAGCCGGGAATTGTCCAGTTGTTCAGGGATATATAAACTGCATCCTCTCCTGCCTATACAACAAATGGGTCAGCTCTGTTGGTGGGTGAACATCCTTTTTTCTTGACGTCGAGGAAAACTTTCGAAGAAAAGCGGAACAAGTTGTCTTATCCCACCACTGCACCTACCGTCACCCCAGGAAAGGATCCGGAGGTTACAGGAGTGGCTGCTTAGGGCTCGGCACCGTGCCAATGTGGTCTTTGCAACCTTGTGTGCGGGAGAAGAACTGCTACCGCTGATGGTGGATGAAGCAATGGATCGTGTACCGTCCTTTGCATGGGCAGTTATGAAACGTTTATGTACAATGCTCCCTACTGGTCTACTAGAAACTGGCACCCATCGGAGATCGGGCCCTTATATAGTCGAGCGACAATCAGCGATCGAGCGGCGCCAGTCGAAACTGGGATTCGTCCAGCGGTTTCCGCTTGATTGGTCGGGGTCCGCTTTACGACTACCGGATGCCAGCCGATGCCAATCGACATCGACGTCGGTACGAGCTCTGCTCGACTCTTATCGATGTGCCACCGACCTAGAAGTCGGTGAGTTTTCGGGGAGAATTTTAACTACGAGTTAAAATTTAACCGGGGCCCCCTCCCGACCACCACCGACGCCCCAACATCCGGCGGGACGCCGACCGGACTCCAGCCCAATCTCACCCCATCGCAGTCCCGGAGTAGTCGGGCGGGGATCGAATAGTGATTTGTGACCGTGGCTTTACGTATAAGCCTGCCCAGGGAAAAGTTTGGACAGGTAAACTGACCGGCTCAAAAATGACATAAAATAGTGTTGACTGGGCCGTTAGTCCAATACAAAACTAAACTGAGGTAGGGGTCTTTAACTTTAATGGAAGACACCCAGTCAGCGTAGAATGTCGGTCAAGCGTCGGCCCGACGATCTATACACAGAATATTTATTTTCTGTCTTATACCGTTAACAAATAACATTAGCCCTGTATGGCTTTTACTTCTACAAAAAACAGTGTAGAAGAAAAACAATCTTTTTGGTGCTGTTTGGGCAGGATCAAGATTTTCACCTTACATCCTCATTCGAAGGATGGAGCAGGTCATGGCATTCATCTCTGCAACTAAGTTTGACAACGCTGCCAGAGAGAGAGAGAGAGAGAGAGAGAGAGAGAGAGAGACTAATGAGCAGCATGAAGGTAATGGTGTGTGTGTGTGTGTGTGTGTGTGTGTGTGTGTGTGTGTGTGTGTGTGTGTGTGTGTGTGTGTGTGTGTGTGTGTGTGTGTGTGTGTAAATCATCTGAACTGCGCCTACGTCGGGCCGACAGCGATACGACGTGGCGACGTCGTATCGCTGTCGGCCCGATGTTGGCCCAATGTGGTGCGCTAGCCCATAATGAGAGAGAGAGAGAGAGAGAGAGAGAGAGAGAGAGAGAGAGGAGAGAGAGAGAGAGAGAGAGAGAGAGAGAGAGAGAGAGAGGAAACACTGAGCAACATGTTAGACATGGCACTTTCAGGACCCATAGGGGCTTGAAGAAATATATGGGCTGTAAAATGCTTCCACGCAGAGCTGAATCCGGCCCACACACTAGTACTGGTAAACCGCTTAGACGATCTAAGCCTGTCCAGGAACCGCGGTGCGAGGCGGACCGTACACGCTAATAAACCCTATTGGTTTCATTGGGCGACAGGGCTCATCCAAATGTCGGGTAAAAGTCCCACAAAATTGAAACAACGTCTCCAAAATGATCTTATGACCTTTACAGTGTTGACGGGGACGTTAAACCTCAAATCAAACAAAAACACTTTCAGAGAGAGAAAGAGAGAGAGAGAGAGGGGAGAGAATGACGTCATTCACGGAGTTCTATATTTTTGTCGCGAAATTAAAAAAAGACCTAACTGGGATCCTCTGGCACCGTCAAAACCTAGATACCATGCACTTAGCTACACGCGCGTCACACACAGAGAGAGAGAGAGAGAGAGAGAGAGAGAGAGAGAGAGAGAGAGAGAGAGAGAGAGATGAGAGAGAGAGAGAGAGAGAGAGAGAGAGAGAGAGAGAACGGACAATATGTAGGCCACGATAAGAAAGCAATGAGCAACATGTAGGCCACGGAGAAAGAGAGAGAGAGAGAGAGAGAGAGAGAGAGAGAGAGAGAGAGAGAGAGTGAGAGAGAGAGAGAGAGAGAGAGAGAGAGAGAGAGGAGGAGAGAGAGAGAGAGGACTAATGAGAAACATGAAGGCCAGAGAGAGAGAGAGAGAGAGAGAGAGAGAGAGAGAGAGAGAGAGAGACGAATGAGCAACATGAAGGCCAGAGAGAGAGAGAGAGAGAGAGAGAGAGAGTAAATCGCCTGAACGGTGCGTCTGACCGAGAGCGATACGACATGGCCACGTCGTATCGCTGTCTGCCCGATGTTGACCCACTGTTTCAACATGTAGCCCATAATGTGTGAGAGAAAAAAACTTAGCAACATGTTGGCCATAGCACTTTCAGAGAGAGAGAGAGAGCACTGGGGAACGTGTACGCCATGGCATGCTGAGAGAGAGAGGAGAGAGAGAGAGAGAGAGAGAGAGAGAGAGAGAGAGAGAGAGAGAGAGAGAGAGAGAGAGAGAGAGGAGAGAGAGAGAATGGCGGAATTTCACTCTATTTTACATTGGAATTCGCAAAAAAAAGTTAAAAAGAATTTCACTATACTACCATTTCTGTCACAACAATTGTGTGTAACGATGTTGAGATGACCCCTGCATACCTTTCTAGGTATTTACCGCATGACGTCATTATTCACGCGCGTTGTAGTTTTGTCGCGAAATTAAAAATAGACTAACTGTGTTCGTAGCATAGTTAGGAAAACCGTCTCATAAAACTTAACCTGTGATCATAATTGTTCGCAATATTACATAAAACTCATTCATTTGTATTATTTAAACAAAAAATACCCGATATATGTAAAAAAAAAATTAAGCACTTTTTTTCCGACAGCTCAATAATGCACCTTTAAGAACTACTCCTAAACTCTTGGCCCAATTTAATTCAAATTCCACAAGAATGTTGCCCAGGTAGCCCCCTACCAAAATTGCTGAAATCGGTTCACTCCGGTGAACAAGATGGCTGCTAGAGCTAAAAATAAATATATTTGAACGACAATTCCTCCTGAATCCCTGCTTCGATTCCAATCAAACTTAATAGGGATAGTGTGTGGATGATCCTCTACCAAAATAGCTAAACCGGTTTTGATGTGATGAACAAAATGGGCACCAGAGCAGAAATAGGTAAACATTTGACATCTTCTCCTACAACTTTGGTCCAATATCATTTAAATTTCACAGGAATGTTGCTTAGGTGACCCAGGCTGACCCTCTACCGAAATAGCTGAAACGGTTTTACTCTTATGAACAGGATGGCCACGAGAGCTAAAAATAAAAAATAAATTAAATGCTCATTTATCCTATTACTTTGGTCCAATTTCATTCAAACATCATAGGATTGTAGCTTAGGCGACCCTTAACAGAAATAGCTAAACAGCTCCGCTCTGGTGAACAAGATGGCTGTCAGAAGTTAAAATAAAAGTATCTTTAAATGACAAGTCCTCCTATACCATTGGTTTAATTTCATTCAAACTGAAGGTTGCTTAGGTGACCTTCTGTCAAAATGGTTTCGCTCCAATCAAATTTAACCATTAACCGTTTGACGCTGATGACCCATAAAGAGGGTTAATGCGTCGTTAAACACGAAATCATCATCATCATCATCATCATCATCATCATCATCATCATCATCATCATCCAATCAAGAAAATGGCTGGCAGATTAAAAAGTAGAAAAAAATCTCTAAATGACAACTTCTCCTATGCTCTTTGGGCAGTTTAATTCAAACTTCACAAGAATGTTGCCAAGATGACCCTCTATCTAAGTACAATAGTTATGCTTCATGGAATAAGATGGCTGTCAGTTGTCCGCCTGACGTTCAGATGCTATCTGACATCTCGAAGTCGCGTAAGCGATTCATGGCCATCTTGGCCCTCTTGTAAATGCACAAAAGAAGTTTGAATGCGTAATAAGTTGTTCGCAGTGTTTAGAGAACGATAAAAAGGAAATTGCATTTAAAGCTACCCTCAGTGACTCACAATGAACTTGCAATAGTATGTACAGTCGAACTTCGATGGCTCGAACACCGATGGCTCGTTTACCATCGCTGAGTCGAATCCGTTGTTGAGTCCCTAGGGAATTCCTCTGCATAAGAAAAAGTGTGGGATAATTAAGATTTTCGACTTTTATCTTGCAAATGTATGCTGTGTGTACTCATTAGAATCGCCTCGATGAGGCAATTCTAATGAGTACACACATCATACGTTTTCATTATAGAACACCGAAAAGATATCTAAAAGTATCTCGTTATGCCTTCTGACAGTAGGCACTAACCTCAGTGGCTCGAACTACCCCAGTCTCGAACAGATTTTCGAGGTCCCAAAGGTGTTCGAGCCATTAAAGTTTGACGGTATTATTTTTTCTAGTACATGCATGTGTTCTCAAGGGAGCAATCCTCTAGCCAATACTCATTATTTTGCTTTTTTTTATTGAAAACCTTATGTAGTTAAAAAGAATATTAATTAGTGTGGGAAAATCAAGCGTTTTGCGTTATGTGACCAGATGTCGTGCCAAAAATTATGCCAAGCCATCACCTCAACTAATATCGAGGCTTCACACTCAAATGCCTTTAAAACATTGACATTATTGATTATCGAAGCAGCATACAATATGATTGTAAAGTACGTGGAGAGTACATATTTATGTTTTGGGGTATGGATTGATACATTAAATAGATGTAGAATACAGCCACAGGATGTCTTGAACACAAAATTGTGAGACAAAGATATGGTTATGATGGCTTTTCATTTCAAACCGAGGGATTGGATCCTTTCGTTTAACTCTTGAAATGCATGCCATACCAAAATAGAAGTGAAGGCAATGATCATGAATCGACACAATAAACCTACAGCTCCCATCAGAGACACCAAAGGGTAAGAAACACAAACATGAAACAACTAGACCTTAATGGAAACACCACTAGCGGAAAGCCAAAAGGACAGTTACTTTCCCACAAAATGGCCAATTGGCTATCCAAAGCAAAATAATATAAGCGATACACACACTCATGTAAGCGATATGCGAACTTTTATCACAAACGGGAATGAAATACTAGTCATTCTGGATGGTCATTATTCCTATATTACGCTGTTCCAGTAATAAATAGATGTCTCCCGCCCCAACCACCTGACATCTTCTGTTGGACTGACCATTTAATCAGAGTTACAAGTAAGAAGATAACATATGGGCCCCGTCAAGCGATTTTGGTAATTATCGCCTATGCGAGCAGCGAAGGTTCAGGCGAGTCTGCACATCCGCGCAGTCTCGCCAGAACCTTCGCTGCTCGCTCATACAAGCAGTGAATCAAGAGGAACCTTCAGACAGAAAGCCATATCCCTGGTCCCTCTGAATGGCTTGGCAGGCGCAGTTAAAATTTGTCATGACGGAATGCTCGAAGACACAAATTCGCTTGGCGGGGCTCATATGATAGATCAGAAGGAAACAACTAAAACAGTCTTCCCGTCTGGAAGCTCAAGAAAGTACAGTAGGCCAAGGTCATAATATTTGCCAACGTAATCTCTGATGCTCCCATGCTGTTAGCTGCCATTACTGAGCACCATAGCCTAAGAATGTTTACTGTATTAAGCTACATGTACCTGACACTTCTGCGCCACAAGGTTCACGCACTCTCTATTTGCCCAGTGACAGGGCACATCTTTGGTAACTGGGAATAAAAAGTATTGTTATTAATATGATGTTCATGAAAAAAAATACAAGAAGAAAATGCAAACAATGATACTGCATCACAGCAAATATTCAACATTTCATCACTAGGCAAAGTGGAGCAGGAATTAGTTACTGTGTTTATACGTATTTGTATTGTGTAGAAAAAAATAAATGAATAAATGTGTGCCTTCAGTTATACTTTGCTGTGCACAGTGGTGGCATTTTTATAAACATTTTACAATTTATAAGTACTCATCTGAGTTATGAAAGCGGAAATAAATCCATGGCGTATAAAAAGTATGTTATGAATCTATTTGCAAATTGTAACGTATTTTTAGACAAAGCGTAGAGAACAACAAGAAGAGAATTAAATATGCATTTTAGTGTGTACCTATAAAGTGAGGGGTGTACAGCGGGTAACTTTCTCCCCTCTCCCCACCTCCCTTCCCTTTATTCCCTCTCCCTTCCCTTTCTCCATACTCCCTTCCTCTTTTCTACCCTCGACCCCCACCTTTCCATTTTCTCCTCCATTTCTCCCTTCTTCCCCTCTCTCTTCTCCACTCTTCACCTTCCGTTTTTTTTTCTCTCCCGCCACCTTTATACTTCTCATAGACATTCATGACATTTTAAGGGGTATGGAAACACATGGCAGATTTTTTCCGAAATTTTTCAAAGAGAGACAACTTTCGAGACTTCCTGTCCGCGTTTCTATAAGCCCTGTCCCACTGAAAAAGAGGTCTACTCCTGAAGGAAAGAATTTGCTAAAATTCTATTATTTAAGAGTTGACCCCTGTTGACATGGGAGACAAAATTACTTTTGCAGGAGTTGCGTTCCCTAAAGGTGTATCCATTCCCCTTAATACGACTCCAAGCATAAGTTTGGGTGCTCGGTAGAACTGTCTCGCTGATGCGGTTCTAACGAGTACCAAGAACCTATGTCTTGGAAAAGTGAGACAAATAATGTATACGACTGTAAACTCTTGTTTTCTCTGTATAAAGTGGGGTTCAGAGTGCTGTTCATAATACGGCCTTGTTAACAAATAATTATGCAGTTATTCAAGAAGGTGGTTGTCGTTTTGTGGCAAAAGATCATGTTCTGTTCATAACACGGCCTTGTTAGCAAGATAATTATGCAGTAATTAAAGAAGGACATTTGTCGTTTTGTGGCGAAAGAACATGGGTTGTTCATAACACGGCCTTGTTAGCATGGTAGTTATGCAGTAATTAAAGAAGGACATTTATCGTTTTGTGGCGAAAGAACTTGGGTTGTTCATAACACGGCCTTGTTAGCATGATAGTTATGCAGTAATTAAAGAAGGACATTTGTCGTTTTGTGGCGAAAGAACATGGGTTGTTCATAACACGGCCTTGTTAGCATGATAATTATGCAGTAATTAAAGAAGGACATTTGTCGTTTTGTAGCGAAAGAACATGGGCTGTTCATAACACGGCCTTGTTAGCATGATAGTTATGCAGTAATTAAAGGACATTTGTCGTTTTGTGGCGAAAGAACATGGGTTGTTCATAACACGGCCTTGTTAGCATGATAGTTATGCAGTAATTAAGGAAGGACAGTTGTCGTTTTGTAGCGAAAGAACATGGGCTGTTCATAACACGGCCTTGTTAGCATGATAGTTATGCAGTAATTTAAGAAGGACATTTGTCGTTTTGTGGCGAAAGAACATGGGTTGTTCATAACACGGCCTTGTTAGCATGATAGTTATGCAGTAATTAAAGAAGGATATTTGTCGTTTTGTGGCGAAAGAACATTGGCTGTTCATAACACGGCCTTGTTAGCATAATAGTTATGCAGTAATTAAAGAAGGACATATGTCGTTTTGTGGCGAAAGAACATGGGCTGTTCATAACACGGCCTTGTGAGTATGATAATTTTGCAGTAATGCAAGAAGGACAGTTGTCGTTTTGTGGCGAAAGAACATGGGCTGACAGCCTGTACATAACACGGCCTTGTTAGCATGATAATTATGCAGTAAGAACATGAGCTGTTCATAACACGGCCTTGTTAGCATGATAATTATGCAGTACGAACATGAGCTGTTCATAACACGGCTTTGTTAGCATGATAATTATGCAGTAATTCAAGAGGGACAGTTGTCGTTTTGTGGCGAAAGAACATGCACTGCAAGTGTTAAGGCGGGCCAGAAAAAAATAGTGTGATTAGGTAAACTGACTGGTTCTACATGACGTTGGTTTAGTTTATACATACATGTATTTACAATAGAACTTCATTGGCTCGAACACCGATGGCTCGTTTACCATGGCTGAGTCGAACCCGTTCTTGAGCCCCTAGGAAAATCCTAGACATAAGAAATAGTTGGGGTAGCTTAGAAGATTTTCGTCTTTTATCTTGCAAATGTATGTTGTGTGTACTCATTAGAATCGCCTCGATGAGGCGATTCTAATGAGTACACACAGCATACTTTTTCGTTATAAAACACCGAAAAGATATCCAAAAGTATGTCGTATACCTCCTGGAAGTATCCCTCAGTGACTCGAACAGATTTTCGAGGTCCCAAAGGTGTTCGAGCCATTGAAGTTCGACTGTATTTTAGTTCGATTGCGATGAAAGCTTCAAGCTTATTTGAATCGCTCTCGAACACACATTCGCGCGCGAGAGAGACATCGACTTTTACACCACTGCTAGCCATGTATATCTTGGTGGAGTGGGGCAGTGGCAATACGTGTCTTGCCCAAGGACGCGCCTCTGCTCCGGTTGCCGAATTCGAACCCACAAATTTATAGTGTTGGTTGACCGTAAAACTCCTAACCAACGAACAATCATCTGAATTTTGTTTCCAATCAAGGTAGAATTGTGAATGTATCCAGCATCAAGGGACGATTTGCTGTGGCTGAGGATGGTAGCTATTCTTGTACTAAATTCGCCATTGAAGCTTTCTCTGACGTGCTACGCCGAGAAATGAGCAAATTTGACGTTAAAGTTGTGATTGTACAGCCCGGGCATTTTGGGGCTGGTACGTCAGTCTGTGGTAAGGCAATGGTTAGTACCTCCGTTTTTGTATACTCTCTAGTATACCAGTACAACGAAGATTCAGTAACCCGAACATGGATGACTGGTTTACCTTGGCTAATTTGAGCTGTCCCCGAGTCAAAGAATAACCAGATGTCCATATGTTTGGATATTTTAGGAAGGTTTAGCTAATTTTATCATTAAAAGGTATGTTTTGTGTACTCTTTAGGAGGCGATTCTAAAGATTACACACTACATAACTTTATTGCATAGACAATCGTAAAATATCCATATTATGCCATTTTACTTGGCGCTTTGATTCAACCTCAGTAGAGAAGCGTCTGTGGTGTAGTGGTTATGCTACTCGCCTAGTAAACCAGGGATCGCAGGATCGATCGCGGGCTTCTCCAGACTTTCGGATGAGTCTTTAATCCGTATGACCATAGCTGTTGGTGAGACGTAAAACTGAAACACCACCACCACCACATCAACCTCAGTAGTTCGAACTAGCGCTATCTCGAACGAATTTCCTTGGTCCCAAAGGGATTCGAGATATTTAAATTTGACAGTATATCACTTCACCGCAGCTGTTGCTACGTGACGAGTAATGGCGGTAGAACGTTTTCCCGCACTTCATTAGAGTGCTGTTTATATGTTAGTTATATTTTTGTCAGCATTTAAATATCTTTGATAATTGAGTTTTATCCATTGTTATGATAACACATCCGTGTGATATAGTGTGGTTTTTCAAAGACTCTAAAACTTTTTCTCTTTTTTTTCTTCTATATGTAAATTTGTTAATTTGTTTTTTTTTAAGTAGCCTCCATTATTCAATAAAATATTTTATTTGGTTTATTAGATATCTTATGTTTGATTTTCTAGTGTGATATAATGGAAAAAGATTTGAAAGATGCTTGGAAAGCGGTTCCAGCTGATGTCCAGGCACTATACGGCTGGGACTATGTGAGCGCACTGATCCAGGGAACCAGACAGAGCGGGACTGACGGTAGCCCGACAACGACTGCTTGTATTGATGCAATGGTCGACGCTCTTATAAACACGTGTCCAAAAACCAGGTATTTGGCTCACGGAGGGGCCAAATGGTTTGATACTTGGGCTGTAAGTATATTCTTGGATCGACTGTTTACCAGGTAGCCAGCGTAACTAATAGTCGAAAAGCTTCCATGTGCTTTCTGCATATGCTTATAACTGACCAATTAAATTAAACCGCTTCCAAATAAAGGCAGAACTATCCATTTACTGAATTCTTGGACCCAATAGTTTTACGAAGATTATCTTGCAATATATTTTCGTAGCACTACCGTCTGGCTCATTTTAGCTATTTCAAACAAAGGCGACCACTGACATATGTCTTATTGTTTACTTGTGCTGCTGAACTAAAACACTTTTGCAAGCAGTGTAGATAAAGATGAGATGGCTTCTGGTGATTCTACTGATCTCATCACGTGAACAAGTCCGTGAAACGAGCACCCCTCTAAACCCCACCTTAGGGTAAACCCCACCTTAGGGGTTTACGGGGCTATACATTGTTTTTCTTATTTCTGCTTCAAGACATACGTTGTGGGTACTCGTTAGAACCGCCTCATTGAGGCGGTTCTAACGAGCACCCAAAACCTATGTTTGGAGTGAAAATAAGAGAAATATATAAAAAAAAAATCATCAGGAAAATTGTTCATTTTTGAGGTATAAATAAATGCACAAAGGCTCGCGGATATATTATCGTAATGTGAGGCCAATTATTCAAAACTAACGATGTCGTTAGTTGAGCCCCGCCGAGCGAATTTGTGTCTTCGAGCATTCCGTCATGACAAATTTTAACTGCTCATGCCCAGCCATTCAAAGGGGACAGGGATATGGCTTTCTGTCTGAAGGTTCCTCTTGATTCACTGCTTTTATGAGCGAGCAGCGAAGGTTCTGGCGAGACTGCGCGGATGCACAGGCTCGCCTGAACCTTCGCTGCTCGCATAGGCGATAAGTACCAAAATCGCTTGACGGGGCCCAGTTAGTGTATCATTCAAACTTTGATAAATTAATATGTCAAATATGCTAAAATGTTTGATGAAAAAACGTAAGCCTTCTTTGCAATTGCAAAAGCTGCTCACAATTTTTCAGCAAAAATACCACTGTATTTGATATTGAACTTACTAGAACAGTCTCAACACTTTTAACACTAACGAGCTCGTTAAGCTAACGATGCTTTGAACACATGGACCCTGGTCAAATCTATTAATGTTTTGAAAATGAATGGTAAACAGGCGATACCATTTTTCCTGGTAAAAGGCAAAACAGATAATGAATACTGTAATGCTAGATTGTTTGACGTGCTAGATGTATGTTCGACGCTAAGGAAAGTGGTCCGAGACTGTACTCCCTGTATTCGTGGCAAACACTGACGATATATATATTAGCCTTGTCGTTCGGGTATTTGTGACCATATAAGTATATACACCTACCTGCTCAATGCCAGGAGCAATTCGGATGCATAAATTGTGGGTTGCTGTAGATTTTGTTACTATTTAGTAATGCGAGTACCTCTTCAGTCAGCACTATGGGCTACATAATATTATGTAATGAAATGATAGTCCTCAATAATCAAGAATAAATGCATTTAAGGTATGCTGTGTGTACTCATTAGAATCGCCTCATCGAGGTGATTCTAATGAGTACACACAACATACCTTTTCGATGAGGCGATTCTAATGAGTACACACAACATACCTTTTCACAGTGAAACATCTTTCTAAATTATACATAACTATGTTTTCGTGACACACAACACACCTTTTCTTAATGAAACATCTTTCTTAATCATACCCAACTATGTTATCAGGACCTACGAAAACCATTTTCTTGCACACCAGATAAGGAAATCCATATTTTTAGCTTGGGATAGAAATTATATTCTAATCCTGGTATTCTTACCCCAAATCGAATATTCTCTCGTGTTTGATAATGCACTGGTTGAATACGACCTCATAAGGGTCGTCGTTAAGGTTGACGTCACAGCACGTTACGTGACGTCACTAAACATCAATGTAGTGTTATCCGCCAACCGAAGTGACCGAAGTATCACACTGGTAAAGGCAAGCGCGCAGGGTAAGGAACAAACCCGCAGGATAAGGAATTTTTTTCCGCTCAGGATACGGAAGAAAATGGCGGAATCGGCATCACATGTGCAGATTTGTTGTTGTTCTAGATCTCGTGTTATGGTTACCAGTCAATACGGCTGCTCACATTCGCTTCACGGAAGACACGTATTATTCACATTTATCTTTGATGGTCCGAATTCGACAGTTACAGCCAGTCAAACGGAGAACCGGACACAGTGGAGCTACTCAACCACGAAATCTCATTATTTTACATGAAACGCTCTTCTGGGATGATGGCATGCACTTTTTTGTTGGTTGTAGACATACACATGATAAATCGAACTGTTGCAAATACGATTTAAAGAAAAATTGGAAATTGGAAGACCCGCAGTGAGAAATCCTAGTTCCATTTTCAATACAACGCCCACGGACAAGGAAATGGGCACAACGCATATGATAAGACACAAAATTTTCCGGGGAAAATGGTAGTTGTATGGTCGTTGCACTAGTAAATTCCATCTCAGATTAGGTTTTCCGATATTAATAATTAGTCCTACATTGTTTAAAGCACCCATTGTGACTTTAGGAAACGTTCAAAGTTTGTGTGCCTTGTCTTGGCATGCGCATTGCTCTGGTTCTAGCAATATAATCATTCCCTATGGGGGATAGATGGATTGGGTTCCTCGCGATCATGAATTAGAGAAATGATACATATGTCCATTGCAGTACTTCTGGTAGAACATTGTATGTTTGTTCTTTTGGCTGAAAAATAAGGTAGATAACCTCGCCGAATTCGTGAGACATACGGTATATTGCATGGTCATTAAAGGGCCTGATATGATTTGGCTACCTTTTGCCCCCCCTCCCCCCCGACACACACACACACACACACACACACACACACTCAAATCCTCTTCGGTGTGCATCGTTTCACTTGCTGACGGGCTTAGTTAATGGAAACATACAGAAACAAATTGTTTCGTCTTCATGTATATCCAGAATAACTTGACTTTTGATGTGTCTGTATTGAGTTAATAAATTATGACCAAAATAGCAAGAGAAGTGTGATAAAAGTATAGCCCTTCGAAAGAAAAAGACAACAGAAAGTGCCTTTGGAAGCACCTGATTATATAGGTTTCAATTGGCGCATTAATATATCAGGCAGCACTGCTAACTATTTGTACACTAAATGAGTCGTATCTAGTTACCCCACCCACTTGCATTATCATGGAGATATACGAAAAAACGAAACATTACAGGATCAAAATTAAACAGGTACTCTATTATTCATTGGGTTCTAACTAAAAGAATGAGTAATAACAACATATATTTATCTTTACTATTAACGGAGTTATGACAATTTTTATGTTGAAGTTTCTGAGAATGACCAAAAATTAAGTTATGAAAAATAAAAAATAAACACAGAGTCCACCTTTCATTTTTTTATTTTCACCACATGTTAACATATCAAAACTTTAGCTGTTTACCAAATATAAAATATGCACAAGCATGGCTAGGCTGGTATATTTTGAAAGCCACAAAGATGGCAAAATTTTCAATTTTTGTCAAAATCAGCTGGGGGTAGGGGTAAAGTCACGGTAAAAACATACCTGATTTGGGAATGACCAAACATTCTTATTGATTTGTTTTTCTGTGAAGTTGTATCTTTTCATTAAACTTAATTTGGCTATCACCATAAAACATTTATGAAACAATTATTCAATAGAGGGGTGGGCAGATTTAATGGGAAATCTTACCAGGCCCTTTGTACGCAGTTCGTCGTCGGATATAAGGCAAATATCAAAGTACGTAGCCCAGTCGGATGCGCGTCTGACTGGTGATCAGGAGGACGCGGGTTCGATACCTGCCGGGGTCGGCAACATTCCTTCGCGGAGATTGATCATGAAACCTTTTCTACGGCCATTCTCTACCTTCCGCTGATTCAAGAAGGGCAGTTGTCAGTTTCTGGCGAAAGAATGTGCACTGTATTGTCTAACCGCTTACGTATATGCTTGTCCATGAAAAATGTTGATATGTAAACTGACTGACTCAAAAAGAGCAGGTCAGTTTACCAAAACGTAAGCGGTTAACCAGAATGGTGCACATTCTTGATCAAACTCCACGAAATAATGTTGCCGACCCCGGTAGGTATCGAACCAACGTCCAGTCAGACGCGCACCCGACTGGGGTACCGATGCCGGCCTAGAGAGATAGGGGAGGCAAAAATAAAATAAAACAGAAAATACTCAGATACCTTCAATTCATTTAATGTACAGTCAAACTAAATTGTGTCTACTTCATTCAAACTTGAATCTTGATCTTGATCCACTGTTTGCAAACATTATTCAAAACATTGTTGCGGGTACAGAGTAAACTGTTGCCTCATCCGAGGCGATTATAACGTGCTATATATACTATTGACAAGAAATAAGGATGTTAATCACCAAATTATCTTTGGAACACATCCTTACAAGGGTTTGATTTATAAAATCCTAAAAATATGTTGTGGGTCCATGTTAAGAGTACAGTACAATTCCTTTATTTTCAATCCAGGTCATACAATGACATATGGACAATAGCAAGTTCAACATATAAAATGAAGCATAGTGATCAACAGTTTTTAGTGATATATCGTGTTAAATATTTGGCATTCTGAATTTGTAGTTGCTTTTCTTTCGGATCAGACATTTGCTTATTATAGACAAGCGTCTGATCCAAAAGGAAAGATGTGGTGCGTGTGGGTGGGGGTTAAGGAAAAATATCACAATGTGTACACAAAAAAACAAAACCAACAATTTAAGTGTGAAAAGGGTAATTAAGAAATAAAAGAAACATGACCCGTCAACAAACCAGTCACCCAGTTAACCAAGTGCTAATTGATCTTGTCTTCCAACAAGTTTAAACAAAATCATTAAATTTATCTATTTTTGCCTTTGCTACTAACGATTTTGGCCAGTCATAATATGACAGGCTTAAAGATATAGTTTAAAAACAAAATAAAATTTCTAATTAATTTTGATTAAAATCTTCTTTAAAATGTTCCTTTCACAAGCATTACTGGAAACAAAACCCAAAACAATAATTTGTCAATTTGACCTTGGCATTATATTAACCTTGTCTAATTGTCCTTCCCAATATTGTTTGCTGGCCAAATTGTCCTTGGCCGAATTGTCCAAGGTCAAATCGTCCCGGCCACATCGTCCTAGATTGTATATGTGTGTGTGTGTGGTCTGGGGTGTGGGGGGGGGGTATTATATTGCTAGAACCAGAGCAATGCACATGCCAAGACAAGGCACACAAATTTTGAACGTTTCCTAAAGGTCACAACTGGTGATTTAAACTATGTAGGACTAATTATTAATATCGGAAAACCTTATCTGAGATGGAAATTTACTAGTGCTACGACCATACATCTACCATTTTCCCCGGAAAATTTTGTGTCTTATCATATGCGTTGTACCCATTTCCATGCCCGTGGGCGTTGTATTGAAAATGGAACTAGGATTTCTCACTGTGGGCCTTCCAATTTCCAATTTTCCTTAAATCGTATTTGCAACAGTCCGCTTTATCATGTGTATGTCTACAACCAATCAAAAAAGTGCATGCCATCTTCCCAGAAGAGCGTTTCATGTAAAATAATGAGATTTCGTGGATGAATAGCTCCACTGTGTCCGGTTCTCCGTTTGACTGGCTGTAACTGTCGAATTCGGACCATCGAAGATAAATTTATGAATAATATGTGGCTTCCGTGAAGCTAATGTGAGCAGCCGTATTGATTTGTAACCATAGCACGAGATCTAGAACAATAACAAACCTGCACATGTGATGCCGATTCCGCCATTTTCTTCCGTATCCTGAGCGTAAAATGTCCTTATCCTGTGGGATTGTTCCTTACCCTGCGCGCTTGCCTTTACCAGTGTGAGTATTAACAATCCAGACTCAAAGATGGAAGGTATGCAAGAAAAAGAATCCTACATGGGTGTGAGGGGTGGATAGAAAAATCCGTCCCTCGGAATCACTGTCTGGCATTACTCGGCAAGCCTCGTGATGCCTTGCAGTGTCCCTCGGGACGGATTTTTCCATCCAGCCCTCACACCCATGTAAGATTCTTATATCCTAGGGGCGCAATAATGTGTTCGAACGAGCCATGGTGAACGAACCATCGGTGTTCGGTCCACTGAAGTTTCACTGTATACGCCTTAATGCCAATATTGAACATGTTTGGATCAACCAACATGTTTCATACCAGCATAAGGAGCACACGGTTACCCCTGATCTGCGATTATTTTCCCCTTTTTCAGATTGTTTGTATGCTTAGTAGCTACTTACCAGACAGCGCCATGGACTTCTTAATATCATATCTCGCACCCTCACCAAAACTTGCGAGTGATGCTAAACCATGAGTTGAACTGGAGTTTGGAGATCAGGACATGATGCTCAGTCTAGCCTAAATCTTCGTTGCTCACAAAATTTACGAGACATGGACCAATTTTCTCATAACAGATTCATGCTTACTCCAGAGATGCTGAAATTGGCCATGATTTTCAGATATCTTTAACCCTTTTTTATAGCAAACTGGATCTTCCTCCTTATATATAGCAGGTGTCCATTTCAAAATTTAGGGGTGACAGATTGTATATTCATCAAAATTTATTTGGAAAATGACTGAACTTTTATCAAACAGTTACGGCCCTGATCAGACGCCGCGTCCTGTGGCGTCTGATCTGGGCCTGCACTGTTTGCCAGGGTACCCGTTTTCAGGTTTCTGGTACTAAACGGGTTAAGCCCATAAAACTCGCTACATGTGTACATTTGAGGAAGAATTTCATTAATGAATACTATGTCGACGGCTATACAACATTGTCCATGCTTAGCTCTGTTGAGCGTGAAACGTGTCCTGCTCATAAATATTCAAATGGCAACAGATTCTTGAAATTTATATATTATGAGAAGTACAGATAGATTTCCCACCTGACTGAATCGTACATATACAAAAGGTTTGTTTTGTATGCATAAACATTAATATTTTAGGCTCATTTTGAGTTGGGGCCTGTTCTGCAAAGAATGCATAAGTAAACTAAAATTCCTATATTAAGACCACCTATGGACTGTTTAAAAGTGGTAGTAAAGACAAACCACATGTAGAACTGTTCAAAAATGGTCTTAAAGACCACTTTTGACCACCTATGGTCTTAGAGACCCTTTTTGGACAGTCCCAAACGTGGTCTGTTACCAGAGGAGATTGAATGAAGAGACATAAATAATATCTGAAACAAAGGGTCTTTGTTTTAGCTTGTCTTAAAACAGGAGTTTTGCTATTTTTGTCATTTAAATAATTTTAGCAGTACAGATGTAAGTCTCAGATGACTGATTTGCACTTTTTTTTTTATTTGAGGTTTACCGTCCCCGTCAAAAATATTTAGGCCAATTTGAGACTTCGGACTTTTACCCGACATTAAGATGAAATGACATCTCAAGCCCCGCCACCCAGTGAAACCAAAATAGTTAATATGCATGGTCGGTCCGACTCACACCACTTTGCCTGGACAGTCTTAGACCTTCTAAGCAGTTTACCAGTACTCATGTGCAATGTGTTTCAGCTCTGCATGGAAGCACCATGCAGTCCAATCTATTTCTCTAAGCTCCGATGGGCGGGGCAAGACGCTCGCATGTACAAAAGCCTTTATGATTATGTTTCAAATTTTGTAACAATTAAAATTTTATGCTTATTCGAGTTTGACATAAGAACATAACTCAGGCCCTGTTGTTAAAAAATTGTTTTGTTTGTTTGAATTTGAGGATTAACGTCCCCGTCAGCACTGAAAAGGTCATTTTGGAGACATTGCTTCCAATTTTGTGGGACTTTTACCCGACATTAAGACAGAATTACATCTCAAGCCCTGCCGCACAATGAAGCCAATAGGGTTTATAAGCATGGACGGTCCGACTCGCACCGCTTTGCCTGGACAAGCTCAGATCCTTTAAGCAAACCAGGCTTGGAACTACTGGGCCCAGGTTATAAGAATCTTATATGGGGGTGAGGGGTGGATGGAAAAATCCGTTCCGAGTGTCACTTTCCGGCATCACGAGGCTTGCCGAGTGATGCCGGACAGTGATCCCGAGGGACGGATTTTTCTATTCGCCCCATACACCCATATAGGATTCTTTTTCTTGCATACCTACCCATTTTTAGCGCGGATTTTTAATGCTGCAGTCACTTCGGTTACCAACGTCCGCCATATTGTGATGCCACTACAGGAATAGTTAGTGACGTCACGTAACGTGCATGACGTCAATCTTAACGACGGCGCATACGAGGACGTATTCAACCAGTACATTTATCAAACACGCGGGAATATTCGATATTGGGTCGGAACACCAGGGTCAGAACATAAATTCCTATCCAGGGTAAAATCACGGATTTCCTTGTCTGGTGTGCAAGTACATTTTCTCTCTGTGATGTGCTCTTTGTTTCAACACGCTGCAGATGTATCAATACAGATAGCTTCATTTTAATCCCCTCCATCTACCGTGAAACAGGGATGGCTTGTTCACCCTGGCTAATTCATACTTACTCTCGAGTCCTTATATAATTCTATTCATAGCCTTAGATATCCATAAACAGTCCAACCTGTATTAAGCAAACACCTAAGGGATGATCAAAATGTGCTTGGTTTAGACAGGTACTTGCTTAATACAGGTGAATTTTAATGCATTTTCCTTTTTTGGGAGCTGAAAGCATGCTTGCTTAAGACAGATTGCTTGCTTAATAGAGGTGGCAACTATGACAGGTTTTACTGAACATGTATTTAAAATAAATTAGGGAGGTTTTCCTATCTTTTTATCTTCAAGGGTATAATGTGTGTACTCATTAGAATCGCCTCAATGAGGTGTTTCTAATGAGTACACCGTCGAGTGAACTTCCAGGTACCAATATGAAGTCATGCCCATCGGGCCAAACCAGACATTCCATATGTAAGCGAGGAACATGGATGGGTCCATGTAAACGGAGTCCTAGAACCCTTGTGGATCCACGGTGATCTTTTCCCTGTACGTCTGGTTGATGTTGTAGACGATCTGCAAGACAATGAACACGCCGAAAGTGATGATGAATATATTGAGAAGGAACTCGAGGAGGTTGTTGACTATGAATAAGTTAAAAATTGTAGTCAGTGGACAGAGTGGTTTCTATAATTAGCTGTGAACATGAACTGATAACTGCATCACGAAAACACGCCTATATGATTTTCCTTGAACCCCACCTTTTCATAGTAAAACTGGGGTTTACAGGGGTAAACCTTATTTTTCTTACTTCTGCTCTAAAATATAGATTGTGGGTACTCGTTAGAACCGCCTCGATGAGGCGGTTCTAACGTGTACCCACAATCTATATTTTGAGCAGAAATAAGAAAAATATCACGATTTTTCATCATAAAATCTTCATTTTTTTTTTCGGTGAAAAATTTACTATGTATTTGTATAGGCGTGTTTTCGTAATGGAGTTCCAAGAAAAGAATGATTCAGGAAACATAGGAGGTGTGCGTGAGAAGATTTTTATAACTTTTGTTATTTTTTGAGGCCAGAAGCGGGCATTTGGTAACAGATAGGTGAAAAACCTCACTACTAAGGTTACTTCTGAGCACTAACATTGAGACACAGCCTCCCACATACGTGTTGCATTCGAATGTTTAGGCTGAACTTTTAGGGGGGGAGGGGTAGCCCCTATGTGCCCTTGGCGCCCGGTTACCTTAAAAACATCCGTCAGTCAAATTCCGTGGCAGAAGATGGAAGTGATCTTAGACGAAAATAGACTTTGCCTTGAGATAAATATTAGTTGGATTAAACAAGTAGCTCTTGGGGACAGGTTATGTTATCAGTGGTAGGTATGATACTTTTATGTATTAGGTCATGAAGATTATTTCATCAGCATATAACGGTGGCGAGGTGCTGGGAAATCAACAAAATAATATGTGATCAAGAAGGCCTAAGGCCATCTGTTCTGTTCTGTTCTGTTAATCTTCTCCGCCAACAATGACGAACCCTGAATCTTCTCAGGTAAAATATCCAGCACCACAATATTTTAAAACTACTGTGTATAATACAGTCCCAGTGATATATACACGATACGTAAGTCAATGTTCATGTGAGCACGTGCTGGGCATGTTCAGAGGTCGCGCTGGTGGCATAGTCAGGCTTCCTGTCGTGAGGAACGTGGACAAGCGAATGATATGACTCTGATCACATCACGAAAACACGCCTATACAAATACATTGTAACCTATATCGCCGACAAAAAATGAAAATTTTAAGATGAAAAATGTGGTATTTTCCTTATTTCTGCTCAAAATATAGATTGTCGGTACTACCAACGATCAATATTTTAGAGCAGAAATAAGAAAAATAAGGTTTACCCCTGTAAACCCCAGTTTTACTATATAAAAGTGGAGTTCAAGGGGTCAAAATTATATAGGCGTGTTTTCGTGAAAATAATTATTAAAATGTTTGTCATTATTATAAGTAGTAGAATTAGTTATAGTAGTTTGTTTGAACTCCCGTCAACACTATTTCAGTCATTTTGGAGACGTTGCTTCAAATTTTGTAGGACTTTTACCCCGCATTGAGATGAAATGTCATCTCAAGCCCTTAGGCCCAAACAAACCAAGGGACAGCCCGACGCTCACCATTTTTCCTGGGCATGCTTAGACCCTCTAAGCGGTTTACCAGTAGTTATGTGCGGTCTGTTTCAGCTCTGCGTGAAAACATTATGCAGCCCAATTTATTTCTGCAAACCCCGATGGGCAAGGGCCCATGTAGTAGTAGTAGTTTAATTTTTGCCATCATCGTTTTCATTATGAACATTATTTTCAGTAGCAGTAGTAGTAGTAGTTGTTGTTGTAGACAAGTAGTAGTAGTAGTTTTTGTTTGTTTGTTTGTTTGTTTGATTTGAGGTTTAACGTCCCCGTCAACACTGTAGAGGTCATTTTAGAGACGCTGCTTCCAATTTTGTGGGACTTTTACCCGACATTGAGATGAAATGACATCTCAAGCCCTGTCGCCCAAGGAAACCAATAGGGTGTTTAAGCATGGACTCGCACCCCTTGCCTGGACAGGCTTAGATCGAATGTAGGACGATTTGGCCAGCGGACGATTTGGACCGGACGATTCTAGGACGATTCGGCCTAGGACAATTTGGCCAGCCAAAAATATTGGGTAGGACAATTTGGCCAGATTAATATAATGACTAGTTTAAACTGAAAATTTAATGTTTTAGGTTTGTTTTTAATATATATTTATGTTTGAATGTGTGGAAGGAACATTTTAAAGAAGATTTTAAACAATTAGATTTTTTGTTGTTGTTGTTTTTAAACTATAACTTTTGGTCTGAGATATTCTTTATGAGTGAATTAATAAAAATGGTTAACTATAATCCCCCCAAATAAACAAAATACAATAAAATAATTACATGTATATTACATTAATAAAATAAATAAATAAATTTAATGGTTTTGTTTAAATTGGCTGGAAAACAAGATTATTTACAATTTCTTGTATTCACGGTTAATTGGCTAACAGATTTGCTGACTGGTCTTGGTTCCTTGCTTTCTTAATTAGCTTTTCCACACTTATTTATTTGTTTGTTTGTTTTTTTTTGGTTCAAGAATGTGCACCGCACTGGTTAACCACTTACACTTAGGGGAACTGATCTGCTCAACATGACCTAAATAGTGTTGACTGGGCTCAGATACTATAAATGAGCAGAAAATATGTAATGATATGTGATAAAAATATGTTGACAAATGAAGAAACTGCTCAAACTGTGCTATTTCCCCTTATGTCAACATTTGATTTTCACTCATCAAAGCCAAAAAAAATAACAGACGAAATCTCTGCAAAAAAGCATGGAATATTTGATGAAAATAAGTAGCCAAATGAAAAAATGCTAATGAAATAATTGATAGAATAAGAACAATTTTTTCCATGATATTTTTTTTCTTATTTATACTTCAAACGCAGGTTCTAACCAGTACCCACAATCTATGTCTATAAGAATTGGTAAAACTGCTAGGAGAAATCAATTTGGCCAAATTGTCCTACCCGGTATTTTTGGCTGGCCAAATTGTCCTAGGCCGAATCGTCCGGGCCAAATCGTCCGCTGGCCAAATCGTCCGCCCACCGCTTACATCCTATAAGTGGTTTAACAGTACTCGTGTGCGGTCGGTTTCAGCTCTGCGTGGAAGCATCATGCAGCCCATCTATTTCTTCAAGACCCCGATGGGCGGGGGCCGCTAGTTGAAGTAGTAGTTGTTGTTGTTGATGTTGTGATATTATTATATTTTATTATTATTATTATTATGATTATTATTATTATTATGTACATTCCTACAAACAATATTGGCTAGTGTTCATTTTCATCACGTTAACATGCTCTTGTAATGCCCTAATAAATCCGATTGAATATAAATGACAATATTTCAACACGCAACCTACAGTTGAATTTTTACAGTCAAGAAACACAGCGTTATTATGGGTGAATTGAAAATATATTTTCTGCTCTTATGAACTTCATTTGAAACAAATGAGAAATATAATGAAACAATATCTTGTGAACAGCTTTATATTTATTTTTTGTCACTGACTAAATTGTTTATAGCAGTTATCCATCTTCTAAGTGAGCATATTGATAGTGTATCTCCAAAGTCAGGGCACAGCAAAATGTACAAGTTGGCAAGTTTGAAAAAAAAAACGTCCCATGCAAAGAGTCTACTAAGTTCCTTGTAAACATAACCTTATACTATCCGTCAAATGATCTTTTAAAATGGTGTGTAAAATGATCAGAGTCAACTTTTTTTTAAACTTTGAATGCTCTCAATGAAAATGTGATGTGCAACCTTTTCTTGCTGAGCTGCTAGTGAAGAAATATACCCAGTTTTATTTATAAATCACGTAAAAACTTAGAGTAAATATTGTTGTGTAAGCTGAGTGAATTGTAATATTAATGACCTGGAATGTTTAGTCAATCAAACTGTTCGAGTCACAAAAAGCTGATTTTCTAACGAAAAATTGTCATATTTTTGGTCGATTGTTTGTCAGTCGACCCAAAGTTATAAAGCACATTGGGTCTTTTTATTTAGCTTAAGTCCACGTGCCTGTCACTGATTTGCAGGAAATCTGGGTAAGTAACGGTAATTTATAGAAAATAGCCACGTTGAGGTCAGAGTGTTGCGTAAGAGGGTTATCTATAGAATCTGGACCATAATCATGTGTTACGTTTAGACCTAGATCAGGTGCAACAGAGCGCTGAGTATGATCATGGCCTACACTGTTTGCGTACGGTATGCGGTGTCTGATCAGGGTCTACACTGTTTGATCACAGCACAGATTTGTATGAGTTAAACGAAATGTTTACAGTCTATGCCACCATACATGATAATTTTCAGGCCTATAGTCAGAGACATTCAACCCACCAGTGCTTTCCGTGCTTTGATTTTCTTATTTCTGCTATAAACATAGAATGCGTGTACTCGATGATGCGGTCCTAACGAAAATAGTGAATAAATCTTCCCAGTTTGAATTTTGGTTACATGGGCCTTCATTTCACTGACATAGTAGGCGATTCTAATGAACACTAAATATTTCTGTTTGGTACAAAAACAAACACACACAAAAAAAACATTTTCCTTCGAAGAATAAGGAGATAAGCTGTAGAATAGTTACGCAAATGTGTGTGAACGAAAGCTAATTTTTATAGCAGTTTTGAGAAAACCGTCAATAACTACTCGATATAAGAAAAAAATATCTTCTGTTGTCAGTATGGACTCCTAGTCAGCGCAACTTAAGACTAAAGAGAATTAACCGCGCAAATATAAATTTTCTTACTTTGTTCTGTAAAAAAAAAAAAAAACCAATGTGAATTTTACCATTTACCATCTGAAGAACGGAAATTTCAGAAGAAAAATTGTGATATTTTTCTTATTTCTACTCAAAATATAGATTGTGGGTACTCGTTAGAACCGCCTCGTCGAGGCGGTTCTAACGAGTACCCATAATCTATATTTTAGAGCAGAAATAAGAAAAATAAGGTTTACCCCTGTAAACCCCAGTTTTACTGTATAAAAGTGGGGTTTGAGGGGTCAAAATTATTTTGGCGTGTTTTCATGA
Source organism: Lucinisca nassula (assembly GCA_963580285.1). NCBI lineage: Eukaryota > Metazoa > Mollusca > Bivalvia > Lucinida > Lucinidae > Lucinisca > Lucinisca nassula. Next base: position 100,617,572 of record OY757011.1, read on the forward strand.
TGATAAGTATTCAAATATTTTTTGTAGCAGAATTATGGCAAAAGTCAATTTGTTAAGAAGAAGATCATCATTATCTCACAGAACATGTTATTATAATGTGGAGTGAAGAGAACCGCCGAGTATTTTAAACTGGACTTCCTACAGGTAATGTACATGCACATACTTTTGTTTACTTCATTACACCCAGGTCATTACGAAAACACGCCTATAAATACATTGTACATTTTACCTCTAAAAAATGAAAATTTCAAGATGAAAAATTGTTATTTTTTTCTTGTTTCTGGTCAAAATATAGATCGTGGGTACTCGTTAGAACCGCCTCATCGAGGCGGTTCTAACGAGTACCCACAATCTATATTTTAGAACAGAAATAAGAAAAATAAGGTTACCCCTGTAAACCCAGTTTTACTATATAAAAGTGGGGTTCGAAGGATTTAAAATTATATAGGCGCGTTCTCGTGATGGAATGCGAACGTACGTAGTCCCTACCACTGAACGGTTAATGGATACATTACGAAAACCGCCTATACAATGCGCCTATATATACAATACATTATATGTTATACCGCCGAAAAAAAACGAAAATTTTCAGATGAAAAATGTGATATTTTCCTTATTTTTACAGCAAAGAGGCGGTTCTGACGAGTACCCACAACCTATGTTTTGGAGCAGAAATAAGGAAAATAATGTATACCCATGTAAACCCTAGTTTTACTACATTAAAGTGGGGTACAAGGGGATCAGAATTATATAGGCATGTTTTCGTGATGAATTGTATCAATAATTGTTAGTTGGGGAGGTAAACCGGCGGTTTTACGGTGGAAAATTTCGTTTTACCGCGGCGCGCAAGCGGAGCCGTAAAACGAAATTTACGACCTTGAAACTGACGATTTATATGTGCCTCCCCAAATAACAATATTTAATACAGTTATCCCCATTCTAAAATCAGTTATTATTATTATGTACTACTAAAAATAACAAACAATTCGCCCACCTGGGCCAAAGGCTCATCGGTGAGCTTATAGTACTAGTAGTTGTCTGTCTCTCAAAATTTTCAAAAATCTTCTCCTCTGAAACCACTGGGCCGATTGAAGTCAAAATTCATGTGGAGCATCCATGAGACAGGGGAACGAAAGTTTGTTCACGGGGACCAGGTCACATGACCAAGATGTCCGCAATGCCCATATAAGGTAAAAAAAAACTTCAAAACTCTTCTTCTCCGGAACCAGTGAACCGATTGCCATGAAACTATGTATGTAGCGTTGGGGACTCAGCCCCATCATAGTTGGTTCAAATGAAGACCCTCGGATGACCCTGACCTAATTACGGCAAGGTAAAATTTGGTCGCATAGACGTAGAAAAAGTCAAAAACGTATATTTTAAGAAACTATTGCAGCCTGTGATCTGAAAATTTATACATGCTGTGTGCAAAATGAACAAATGAAACAACATCAGTCTTCACGGTCAAAGTCATTCAGATATGAAAATTAAAACATATTTTTTTCTTAGAAACGCTGAGCCAGTGGTAACAAAAGTCCATATGAAAGATTTAAGGAACAGAGAAATGAAAATTAATTAATATATGAAATTGGTCACATGACCAATATGCCCACCATGCCGATATAAGGTAAAAACCCTTAAATTTTTTGCCAAACCGGATGGCCGATCGTCTTGAAACTTGGTATGTAGCATCGGGGACTCAGGCTCATCATAGTTTGCTCAAACAATGACCCTCGGATGACCTTGACTTATTTTACGCCAAGGTCAGATTTGGTCACATGGACTTTTGGACGGGAAAAAAATCAAAACCGTGTTATTTTTTGGAAACTATTGCAGTCTGTAATCTGAAAATTGGCTGATGAAGTTAACTTCACGTGATAATGAAACTACATGAGAACACTAGGTCAAGGTCATTCTTACCTTGGCCCAAGGTCATACAGATATGAAAATTAAAATTTATTTTCCTCAGAAACCACTGAGACATTGGTAAAAAAATGTCAAACAAAAACTTTTTGGAACACGAAAATGAAAATTAATTAATATGAGTTTGGTCACATGACCAATATGACCGCCATGCCGAGATAAGGTAAAAACCTTCAAAAATCTTCTTCGGAACCAATGGACCGATTATCATGAAAATTGGTATGTAGGATTGTGGGCTCGAGCCAGTCATAGACGGTTCTAATGATGACCCCTGGATGACCTTGACCTATTTAACGCCAGGGTCAAATTTGGTCACATAGGCTTCTGTATGGGAAAGGAAGATGCAGTTAATTAAAAAAAAGTAAATTAAAATACAAGAGTATTCAAGGCCAAACTCGTACTTCGACCTGAGCCAATGGTCATTTGGATAGGAAAATTAAGAATTATTTTCCACAGGAACAACTTTTCCACAGTAACCAAATTTCATCTGGCAGCCTTTAGGATCAAGGAAATGATTGCCCATTTGGTTAATTCATTGATGCGTTTAATAAAACGGAGTCCAAGGAATCCACTGACTGGAAGAACGGCCCCTTCTATGGATAATATTGTTGTGTCATCGGCGACAGTGACCAAGTTACTTAAAGGCTTAACTCCATCTAAAGCTTTAGGACCTGATGAGTTTAATCCTAGAGTCGTAATGACCAATTTTAGCACATCTGTTCCAACAGTCTCTTAATACGGGCGAAATGCCCAATGAATGGCTCCAAGTGAATATTTGCCAACTCTTCAAAAAAGGATATATAGCTCTTGCTAGTATTTACTGCCCTGTATCCATGACTTGTGTTCTGTGTAAAATGCTAGAAAATATAGTTTGCTCAAACATAATGGCCCACTTGGATGAAACTACACTTTTGTCAGACAGACAACATGCATTTAGGAAAAGGCACAGTTGTGAAACTCAGTTGAGCACGGTTATTAATAATTGGATAAAACATCTTAGACAACGGGGCACAGGTGGACACATTTATTCTGGATTTCGAGAAGGCTTTCGATACACCATCTAATGAACTACTTAAATCCAAATTATTTGGTTATGGAATTGGGAGGGGGAGTGGGGAGGTAAAGACTCTTTCTTTGCTGCAGAAAACAGCTCGTTGCTGTTAATGGTGAATCTTCGGAGTTGGTTCCAGTTTTGTCGGGGGTTCCACAAGGGACTGGTCTTGGTCAACTGTTATCACCTAGACTGATATCAGTCCTAGATGTTAATGTTTTTTCCATGCTTGCCACATTTTATCTTATGCAGTCATGCCAGGCCAGATTTTATTTTATGCGGTCTCAACATTAGAGCTCAAAAGAGAGATTTAGTGAGGGGAACTTTTTTATTCATCTAAGGAATACTTAAAGAAAAAGTCACATCTCAACAGACTTTATAAGTCTATTATTCACCTGTACATTTATGATACATGTATTCCCACTGACATTGTCTCCAAACGAATGTGTTTGCTACCGGGTTATACGCCATACTGAACTCACTGAACTTCAGAAGGACATAGATAGATAAGGATATTGGGCACGAGATTTCAGCCCGTTAAATGCAATATTATGCACACCAGATAACTGGGAAGATAACAAATAAAACTGTGCTTCTTAAACTTTAGAGGGAACGATCCTCGAGGATGTAGATTCCATTAAATACCTTGGTGTGACAATCACACACGATTTGAGATGGAATACACACATAAGCAATATGTGTATTAAGGCAAATACAACACTTGGTTTCCTGAGGCAAAATCTGCATCGGTGTCCTCAGGATGTAAAAGAGGCAGCATAAAAAGTACATTCTCCACGACAGAATGTTGCCGACCCACGGCAGGTATCGAACCCGCGTCCTCCTGATCACCAGTCAGACGCGCATCCGACTGAGCTACCGAGGCCGGCACCTATATTTCATACATGAAGGATCCGAGCCAGGTTCACAAAAGAAAGAAAGAGAGAAGTTAAATTATCCCATTTATGGCTAGCGTCCCAAAATGGGACATCGACAGTGAAGATCCTGATCAGACCCCGCGTATGATCAGGTCCTTCACTGTTTGCTTAAACGGTAGGGAAACAGGTGTAAAACTTACAACAAATAGAAATATCTTGGCATTCCTTTAACTGCGTATGCACTTGTCCAAAGCTAAAAGATGGATGATTCTCTGATGGTTCTATTGGTCACTGACGGGTTAAGACTGTTGAGCATTGTACAAAAAAAAAAAAAAAAAAATGAAGCATGTTTTTTTTTTTTTTTTTTTTTTTTTTGTTATACAGCCATTTCAATTATTTCGAGCCGATCGTTGATCAGAGGTGGGCCAAAACCGCAGTACCCCTAGAAAAATACACTTGACCTTCCGTTGCAGAAACTGGCGTGTCACTACAAATTAAGTATCACTTGAGCAATTATTTTCTCAGACTCTTAACTCATGTAACTTGGCTTTGATGCTTCGTTGCACAGAAGTCAAACCAAGAGTCCCCCCGCCCATCGAGGCTTAGAGAAATAGATTTGGCTGCATGATGCTTCCACACACAGCTGAAACTGACCGCATATGAGTACTGGTTAACCGCTTAGACGGACTAAGCCTGCCCAGGCAAAGTAATGAGAGCCAGACCGTTCGGATAATCCCTATTGGTTTCATTGGGCGGCAAGGCTTGAGATGTCATTTCATCTCAATGTCAGGTAAAAGTCCCACTAAATTGGCAGCAACATCTCCAAAATGTACTAATTAGTGTTGACGGGGACGTTAATACCAATCAAACAAACTAAGGAGACATACTCAGTTATATAAGCAATTTTTTAGCAAAAGGACTAAGTTGCAGCTAGTGCTCCAATGGCCAGAATGCAAATTTAAAATGTAACTGGGGCCAGTATTTAACATTGAAAAGACTTGGTCCGGAAAGGACTTTCAAGTAAATAAATCGGTCTAGTACGGATTACTGAATGTAATAAAGAATTTTCCTGTTATGACACGTTTGTCAACAGTTTTACCTCCTCTTGATAAAATGATAAAATGCAACTAAGTCGGCCGTAATCCGAGAAACATGCATGGTTAGACACCGTGAAGTGCGATTTTAGGCAACTCTTAACAAAATATTTATAACTGCGACTAGCAGGAAGGCACCATATCAACAGGAAGGAATTGAGCCTTACTGTTCGCCCAATCTTGGAATATGGTAGTTGTATCTTGGTTTTGTCTGTTTGTTTGTGTGTTGATTTGAGGTTTAAAACGTCCCCGTCAACACTGTATCGGTCATTTTGGATTCTGTGGGACTTTTACCCGACATTGAGATGAAATGACACCTCAAGCCCTGTCGCCCAAATGAAACCAATAGGGTTTATAAGCACAGACGGCCCGACACGCAGCGCTTTACCCGTCTCTAAGCGGTTTACCAGTACTCGTGTGCGGTCGGTTTCAGCTCTGCTTGGAAGCATCATGCAGCCCATCTATTTCTTCAAGCCCCGATGGGCGGGGGCCGAGTTGTTTCTTGAAACCCTGTGGATTGGTTCTTAATGAAAAAGTTCAGAATAGAGCTGCTGGATTTGTAACTAGCAATTACTGCTTTGGAACTGGGAGCATAGCTTGAACACTAGGAATATTAAGATGGGAATCTCTCAGGAAAAGGAGAAGAGGCAGTCGACTCATACTTTTAAACAAAGGCCCAAAGGGTGCTGCCAGCATTCCAACAGATGTCCTTGTTCCCCCAGCTAGGCACTGTAGAAATAATCACTCGGCTTTTCAGACCCTTACTGCAAGAACTGACATTTATCAAGAATCGTTCTTCCCTCGAACCATTAGAGATTGGAATGCCCTTCCCGCTTCGATCATTTCGACAGCTGAAGGTTCTGAGGATTGTGCTTACCTCTTTGGTGAGAGCTAGGAACTATCTTCCCATACCACAGATCCTGGTGTATGAATGTCATTTGACGAGTCATCAGTATTGTTTGTTTGTTTGATTTGTTGTTTAACGTCCCCGTCAACACTGTAAAGGTCATTTTGGAGACGTTGCTTCCAATTCTGTGGGACTTTTACCCGACATTGAGATGAAATGACATCTCAAGCCCTGTCGCCCAATGAAACCAATAGGGTTTATTAGCATGGACGGTCCGCCTCGCACCGCGGTTCCTGGACAGGCTTAGATCCTCTAAGCGGTTTACCAGTACTAGTGTGCGGGCCGGATTCAGCTCTGCGTGGAAGCATCATGCAGCCCATATATTTCTTCAAGCCCCTATGGGCGGGGGCGCTCGAGTCATCAGTAACAATTCTGATTCTGATTCTGATTCTGATTCACGTTGATTAACTGCTTCCACGCGGCCGCTCTAAAGAGTACTCATAATCTATCTTTTTTAGCCAAAATCAGAAAATTAATTAATACTCCTAGAACACCACTTTTCTTAATATAAAGTTGGGTTTAGAGGGGTCTTCATTTCACGAAGTTGTTAACCTGATGTATGTAGTTTCAAGACGATCTGATCAAAACTGATGCTGATGACAATGCCAAACATGAGGACCCAGAGGGCCCTGATTCGCTCGTCTGAGTATCACTATCTCTAGTCATTCTGTTTTTAGCTCTGGTGGCCATCTTGTTCATCATAGCGGAACTGTTTTAGATACTTTGGTAAGTAGTCACCTAGGCAACATTCTAGTGAAGTTTGAATAAAACTGACCCAAGCGTTTAGGAGGAATTCACGTTCGAAGCCAATTTACGTTTTTTGTTTTAGCTCTGGCAGCCAATTTGTTTATCAGAGCAGAATGGTTTTAGCTATATTTGCAGGAAGCCACCTAGATAACATTCCTGTGAAGTTTGAATCAAATTGGCCCAAGGGTTTGGGAGGTGTTCGCATTTGAAGCAAATTTACGATGGTTTTCTATTCTAGTTCTGATGGCCATTTCGCTCATCAGAACCGTTATAGCCATTTTGGTACAGAGTCAACTAAGCAGCAGCATTATGAAGTTTGAATAAAATTGGCCCAAGGGTAGAGGAGAAGTCATTACGATAACACACCCGTGCGATATAGTGCATTTTTTCACATCTCCGAAATGGCTACTTTTCTGATGAAAATTCCGCGATATTTTTTTTAATTTATACTGCAAACATAGGATGTGGGTGCTCGTTAGAACCGCCTCATTGAGGCGGTTCTAACGAGTACCCACAACCTATGTCTTGGAGCAGAAATAAGAAAAATGAGGTATACCCCTTAAACCCCAGTTTTCTCTATATAAAGTGGGGTTTAGGGGGGTCTTTATTTCACGGACTTGTTCACGTGATGTGTCGTTTAAAGATTGTTTCTAGTCTTAGCTCTGGTGGCCATCTTGTTCATCAGAGCGGAATGATTTAAGCTATTTTGGTAGGGAGTCACATAGGCAACATTCCTGTGAAGTTTGAATCAAATTGGCCCAAAGAGTTTAGGAGGGGTTCGCGTTTGAAGCAAATATATGATTTTTTTTCTAGTTTTAACTCTGGCGACCATTTTGCTCATTTAAGCTATTTTGGTAGAGGGTCACCTAAGCAACATTCCTATGAAGTTTGAATGAAATTGGCCCAAGGGTACAGTAGGAGTTGTCGTTTGAGGATTTTTTTTTTATTTTAAGATCTGGTGGCAATCCTGTTTATCGGAACAGAACGATTTTAACTATTTTTGGTAGGCAGCCACCCAGGCAATATTCCCTGTGAAGTTTGAATCAATTTGACCCAATGCTTTAGGAGGAGTAAGCGTTGGAAGCAAATTTACGAACCTTTTCTATGTTTAGCTCTTACGGCCATTTTGCTCATCGGAGCAGAACCGCTTTAGCTAATTTGGTAAGGGGTCATCTAAGCAACATTGCTATGAAGTTTGAAGTAATTTGGCCCAAGGGCACAGGAGGAGTTGTCTTTTAAAAATTTTCTATTTTTAGCTCTGACTGTCATTTTGTTTATCGGAGCGGACTTATTTTTGCTTATTTGAAGGAGCTCGCCTGAGGCAACATTCCTGTGGTGTTTTAGTCATTTAGCAGGAGTTCGCATTTGAAGCAGATTTTCTATGTTTTTTTTTGTTTTGTTTTTTCTATTTTTAGCCCTGACGGCCATTTTGCTCATCAGATCCGAACTGTTTTAGCTGTTTTGGTAGACGGTCACCTAAGCAACATTCCTATGAAGCTTGAATTAATTTCAGTGACCGTTCCAAGGCGGTTCTTCTGTAGCGTTTTTTTTTTTTTTTTTTTTTTTTTATCATTGTTGTTGTTGTTATAGTTCGTCTTTAAAATGTATGTGTCGCACACGTATTTTTGTTTTCCAATAACACGCCCGTATGCATTGTGCATTTTTTTCACATCTCCAAAATGGCTACTTTTTTGATGAAAATATGCGATATTTTTCTTATAAATACTACAAACATAGGTTGCGGGTGCTCGTTAGAACCGCCTCATTGAGGCGGTTCTAACGAGTACCCACAACCTATGTCTTGGAGTAAAAATAAGAAAAATAATGTTTACCCCCTTAAACCCCAGTTTTCTCTATATAAAGTGGGGTTTAGGGGGGTGTTCATTTCACGGACTTGTTCACGTGATGTGTTCTGGATAGCCGTTTGGCCATTTTGTGGGAAAACAACTGTCCTTTTGGCTAGCTTTCCGCTATTGATATTTCCAGTAATGTTTGTGTTTCTTTTGGTGTCTCTGGTGGAAGTTGTGGGTTAATTGTATCGATTCCTGGTCATTGCATTCACTTCTATTTTGCATGTATAATGACAATGTCCAAAACAGACCTTTACCGTAACCATGGGAACAAACTATTACTAACAGGCCAACCTCTCCAATTATCGAATGAAACCAAACTGTTATTATCAATATGTCAGTTTCCTTAGCAATCGCACTCTAAAAACAAACATATAGAATGCCCCAAATACCCTTTTCTCATAAATCATGTGCAACTGTTTTAAGGATGTAAACGGCAGTGTTTTGCATTTAAACTATTCCTATGCCTCACGGCCCGTAAATGTTGGGCGTTATAGCCAATTTCGGTCAGTGTACCATAATGAAACGGACTTTTCATCGGTTTTGAAGAAATTGATCATTCCAGTGTTCTTTAGAAAATCTCTATTTTTCATTAGTCACTTGCGTAAATACAGAACCCATTTAGTGCCAGAAACCCCAAAACGGGTACCCTGGAAAACAGTGCAGACCCAGATCAGACGCCAGGGCCTACATCCAATCCTTTGATGCATATGTATGTACTTTGTATGTATATATGTTGTCAAGAAATTGATAATAAATCAGACGCCACAGAACGTGGCGTCTGATCAGGGCTTCAACTGTTTGCTAAAAGTTCAGTCATTTTCCAAAACAAATTTCATGAAAACACAACCTGACAACCCTAAATTTTGAAATGAACTTCTGCTATATATAAGGAGGAAGATTCCATGTGGTACAAAAAGGGTCAAATGGCTCTAAAACCTTTGAGACAACGAAAATCTGTTCGAGCCCGGAGTAGTTCGATCCACTGAGGGTTACTGCCAGGAGGCAAGACGGGTTTAATTTCGGAACATCTTTCAGGTGTTCTATAGTAAAATGTAGTCTGTGTGTACTAATTAGAATCGCCTCATCGAGGCGATTCTAATGAGTACACATATCATGTATTTGCAAGATAAAGGTCGAAAATCACCATAATTATCCCACACTACTTCTTACATCGAGGCGATTCTAATGAGTACACCCATCATATATTTGCAAGATAAAAGTCGAAAATCTCAATTATCCCACACTATGTAGATGAATTCCCTTGTTCGAGTCAGCCATGGTAGACGAGCCATCGGTATTCTAGCCATCGAAGTTCGACTGGTTCACTGGTATAATAGACCATGACGTGCCAACACACAGGCGCTTACGAAATGGCTTAGTGTCACTTTTGATTTTGGACCTTATGAACTACTTATGGACAGAGCTTCAAGCTCCTGTGGCCAACATTACCATGGTTCTAAATTGTCTTCCTTCATACATAAGTGTTTCTATTACGAAACCACGCCTATGCAAATACATTGTAAATTTCACCGCCAAAAAGTGAAACTTTTAAACTGAAAAATTGTGATATTTTTCTTATTGCTGCTCAAATTATAGATTGTGGGTACACGTTAGAACCGCCTCATCTAACGAGTACCCACAATCTATATTTAGAGGAGAAATAAGAAAAATAAGGTTTCCCCTGTAAGTCCCAGTTTTACTATATAAAAGTAGGGTTCGATGGGGGTCAGAATTATATAGGCGTGTCTTCATGATACATGCCTAAAAGGCCTATTTTTGCAGCCTTAAATTGTCATTTGGACTCTTTTCCTGCTGAACACTATAATCTTTAACTTTGCAAACAGTGTAGATCCAGATAAGATAAATAAGCCATTTGATCGAGATCTACACTGTTTGGCATGCAGTTTGTGAATTGAATGAATATATTGCATCAAGTAATTTAATTGGCTCAAAGTCAAAGCAGGCCACCGCCCATCGGGGCTTGAAGAAATATATGGGCTGCATCATAGCTAAATCTGACCGCACACAAGTACTGGTATACCGCTTAGAGGATCTAAGCATGCCCTGGAAAAGCGGTGCGAGTCGGCCCGTTCATGCTTGTAAACCCTATTGGTTTCATTGTGCGGCAGGCCTTGAGATGTCATTTCATCTCATTGTCGGGCAAAAGTCCCACAAAATTGGAAGCAAATGTCTCTAAAATGACCTTTACAGTGTTGACGGGGACGTTAAACCTCAAATCAAACAAAACCTGACATTGAGATGAAATGACACCTCAAGCCTTGCCGCCCAATGAAACATTGTCTGATCTGTACAGTGTTGACGGGCACGTTAAACCTAAAATCAAACCAACAAACAAATCAAAGTAAAAACGGGTGTGTCTAATTAAAGTTATTCAGCAGGATATAAAGCGTTAAACAGAATATAAGAGCAAACAAATCAAAATCTAAAAGCCTGATATAAAAAAAAAAACAACAAAAAAACTCAAACTCCAAAAGCCTGAAATACTGCGAATACCCGAAACACATGTTGCATGGGATAGCCTAGAACTAGGGTTTTACTTTTTATGATGAAATTGTTTGTTTGTTTGTTTGTTTGTTTGAATTGGGGTTTAACGTCCCCGTTATATGGTGACGTTGCTTCCAATTTTTTGGGACTTTTACCCGACATTGAGGTGGAATGACTTCTCAAGAAATATGCATTGGACGATCCGACTCACACCGCTTTGCCTGGGCAGACTTAGTCCTTCTAAGCGATTTATCAGTACTCATGATGGAATTGTTGATTTTTTTTTAATTTCTAATCCAAATATAGATTGTGGATGCTCGTTAAAACAGCCTTATTGGAGCTTAGAACACATGTGAATCATTTCGCCGTAATCAAAAAAAAAAAAAAATAGATAAATAAAAATAGATGTTTTATTACATTTTCATTTATGTTTTACCTTTGAATTTTCAAAATTCAGCCGTTGATTTCCTACCAAAATAATTCCAGTCAAGGCATGGATTTCAGAAGGCGTTGTTTTGTTTGAAAAATCGGTCACTATCTTGTTTTCATTTCAATGCAAAAACCATACATATGCAAAAAGATCATAAAAGAAGAACTGTATTATGAAGAAAATCATACTTTATCTTCGTGTTGCGGCCCCCGCCCATCGAGACTTGAAGAAATACATGGGCTGCATGATGCTTCCACGCAGATCTGAATTTGACCGCACACGAGTACTGGTAAACCGCTTAGAGGATCTAAGCCTGTCCAGGCAAAGCGGTGCGAGTAAGTCCATGCTTATAAACCCTACTGGTTTCATTCGGCGACAGGGCTTGAGATGTCATTTCATCTCAATGTCGGGTAAAAGTCCCACAAAATTGGAAGCAACCTCTCCAAAATGACCTTTATACCGCAACCAGGTATTCTAGTAACCTAATAAAGGGGGTCGAATATAGTAAATACATGGTTAGTGTCATAATCGGTGAGCCTTAGACAATTTTATGTGGCGAGCTATAAAACTGCCTAAGGCTCACCGATTATATTTTATTATTAAAGACACTAACCATGTATTTACTATATACAGTAGAACTTCGTTGGCTCGAACACCGATGGCTCGTTTACCATGGCTGAGTCGAACCGTTCTTGAGTCCTTATGGAAATCTCCCACATAATAAATAGTGCGGGATAACTGAGGAGATTTTGGAATTGTATCTTGCCAATGTATGCTGTGTGTGCTCATTAGAATCGCCTCGACGAGGCGATTCTAATGAGTACACACAGCATACTTTTAATTATAGAACATCGAAAGATGTCCCAAAATTAACCTCGATATTCCTCCTTGGAGTAACCCTAAGTGACTCGAACAACTCCTGTCCCGAACAGATTTTCATGGTCCCGAACTGTTCGAGAAATTGAAGTTCGACTGTATAGTGTTGACGGGGACGTTAAACATCAAATCAAACAAACAAACAAGTTCAGCCGTTCTCATTTCCAACCAAAATAATTCCAGTCAAGGCATGCATTTCAGGAGGCTTGGTTTTGGTTGGAAATCAGTCGCTATCTTGTTTTCATTTCAATGCAATAACCATACAGATGCAAAAGTGTCATAAAAGTAGAACTGTATTATGAAGAAAATCATATTTTATCTTCGTGTTGCAGGTCTTAAAACATCAAATGGACGTCCAGATTTAAGTCGTATTTCCATGTTGTTGTTTTTTAAGATTCTCCGCCAAACGTCAACTATTGTTATTGTTATTACAAAGCGTTGTCCAATTAAAAATTTTAGATTATAATTCACTGAGAAATCTCAGAAAATCACTACTGAAAATGTAATAAAATTTTTAAAATAACTCAAGCTGAGTCCAATAACCAATATATGACAATGGAATCTGCCAACTAATGAGTTTCGAGTCGTCCATTTCCATGTATAGGGGTGTCAGGTTTGCTTTTGTTTGTCGTAAATGTAACGAAACTTAATTTTAAAAAAATCTTTACCACTCCCTTGGCAAACTCAGCAGAAGACAAAGGTTAACGTTTGATATTTTATTTAATCATTACGATAACTCACCCGTACCACATAATGCATTTTTCACATCTCCAAAATGGCTACTTTTCTGATGAAAATCATATTTTTCTTATAAATGCTCATAACATAGGTTGTGTGTGCTCGTTAAAACCGCCTCAATGAGGCAGTTCTAACGAGTACCCATAACCCATGTATTGGAGCAGAAGTCAGAAAAATAATGAAGACCCCCGTAAACCCCTGTTTTCTTTATATAAAGTGGGGTTTAGGGGGGCGGGGGTCTTCATTTCACGGACTTGTTCACGTGATGTTTTGCCAGAGAACAGGACTTGACATCTTATACATCTTGTTCTCATGTGGAGAAAACTTGCATGAAATGTCAAATCTTGTTTTCTTGGACAAATAGGAAAAATATTTTAGAACATCGCCTGCTGAAAAAATACACAGCATGCAGAGCGTTAAAGCAAGTGTTGTAGGCCGAGATAAAACGACACGTTTTTTCGGCGTCTGATCTGGGACTACACTGTTTTTAAATGTCCCCGAAAAAAGGACGCCAATTGTCGAAATTGGTTATACTACGAGCGTATAGTATAAACATATTTTATTGCATCACTAAATATAGCACAAGTTCTACCAACATTAGTTACGGCCCTTTCCCTACAATGTAATGACACATAGCAGAATACGGTGCAACATTCATATCATGACAAAAATTGTTAAATATTACAAAATGTGGCGTTACAAAAAAAATAGAATCATATAATAATGATAGTCTGTAAACTCTTGTAAAAAGCTAATCTTTTTTCGTGATTTTTTGCGTATCACGCAGGTAAGAATATGGACGCGATTCGAAAATGTCTGTAGTAAAGCATCAAGGTTTGCAAGACGCTTCTCAGCCACGCAATCAAGCGTTTGCTTCAGGTGGATCAATAGATTGGTTCCCTCGTCGTTATCTCCGCTAGATTTGATAGACTGCTACTCATTAGTAGAGACCAGATGGGTAAATGTGTTTATAAATAAAACGGGTTTCCCATTGAACTGTAAATAACCCATTAATTCCAAGCGCTTCACTGTCAGTCGGAAGAATTGTCGTCTGCTCGCTGCATGTATTTTGACAAAAGCAGCAAAAACCCTGACCAGACTGTGGATATGCGCAGGCTGATATCTGTCTCAACTTTTCGCAAAATTAGTTCAATTTTTCTTTGTGTCTTTTATTTATGGAACGCTAGGCAAATGGGGGTAGTCATTTGCAAAAACGTTTTGGGGTTAATAACCTGAAAATATTAGATCAGTGCATACGTTGAATTTATTCATGGGACTTTTCGAAAATGCAAGGTTTCGAAAGGGTGAATGCAACTTCTTTACAAGTTTACTACTGCTATAGCATTGAGTAGATCGATATGTATTTGTTAAAACTGCCTCGTCGAGGCGATTCTAACGAGTACATCCATATTATCTAAATCTATGTTTAGTCTTAAAAGAAGAAATATTTTAGCAACAGTATTTTATGGCCCTGATTGATTGATTGATTTAAGGTTTAGCGTTCCCTTCAACACTATATAGGTCATTTTGGAGACGTTGCTTCCAATTTCAGGGACATTTACCTTCATCTCAATCCCTACCGTCCAATGAAACCAATAGAGTTTATTAGTATGGATGGGCCGACTCGCACCGCTTTGCCTGGGCAGGTAACATAATTAGATTCTCTAAGCTGTTTACCAGTACTCGTGTGCTGGTCGGTTTCAGCTCTTTTATGGCCCTGAAAAATCACATTAGTTTGCAAGACATTCTAACGTAAGAACACACAGAGAAATTGATTAGGACTGAGCTAACCGCTTTTATATAGCTATGCACATTTCCATGTAGAGTTCTGTGTACATAGTTGTTCAAGATTTATTGGGTTGATTTGCAGGATTGTTTTTGTAACAGTAACAGCTTAGTTGGGGAAATATTAAGTCAAAGCACTGAGCGTACTGGTGGGTCGATCGTCTCTGAGTTTAGGTGGGGGAAAATATATCCTGAACTGAGAATTGATCTGTTCGTTGAACCATTAAATCTCAGTATTTTAAGAAGCAGAGTAGGAGTAGACCTGATCAGACACCGCGTTATGTGGCGTCTGATCAGGTATACACTGTTTACCAAAGCCCCCCACCCCCCTGCACGAGCACAGCCCAGAATTTACTTTTTACACTGCGCTCTGACCTCTTAGGTGCTATAAACAACCAGGCCCTGGATTTTGTTATATGTCAGCGATAAAAAACAGCAGGCGTTAAGTTCCTGTATAAGCGAATACCTCGTACACGAGCCCAGCCCAGATTTTCTTTGTGTCGATTGATAGGTCAATACCCCGTACATGAGCCCAGTCTAGATTATAGGGATCAACCATGGTTTTTCATGCATTAACGTTTGCCGGATCCCGAGGAAGCTGTTTGAACATGAGGCCGCTAGGCCGAATGTTCAAATATCTTCCGAGGGATCCGGCAAATGTTAATGCATTGAAATAACCATGGATGATCGTTGTTCTTGCATAACTTACGAATCCGACAGGAAATTTTGACGAAAACTCCCAAAGGCGCCATATAAATTCCATATAAACTCTTCAAATGCGACAGGCAAACCAAAATGGCGGCCAGTTCAGAATGTTGTTTTCAATGACGTTGTCATGCAGTGACGTCATCATAGGACCCTCAAACGCTACGTTCAGGGCGATAACGTTACGTCGCTCAACGTAACGTAAACAAAGCAAGGCCCGTCTTGTGATATCAAAAGCTCAAAATCCATGTTCAAACAGCACGCGAATTTCATGATTTGAACATGGTTTTTGCTGTTTGAGCACGGCTTTCGGTCCATTTGACAATGGCTTCAAACAGCCATGCGCATACGTATTTATGCAAGAATTTACGTTTTACACAGCGCTCTGATGGCACAGGGAGAAGACTAAACACTGCTGCCTGGGTTTTGTTCATAGCCAGCGATAGTCACGCGGACAAAAACAACCAACAGAAACACTGCTTTATAACGTAGTTTGTGGGTACTCGTAAAATCGCTTCATTATAAGAAAAGTATTCAGTGAAAAAAAATTAATGACGTTCTTGGTGTTGTACTGGAAGCATTTTTCTTCAAGACTTTCCAAATTATTAACTTATCATTTGTTAAGGTGTTTATTTCCCTTCTGTATACACTTATTACCAAGTAGCTCATCATATCCAATCATCTCAACAGATTTATAATATTTCATTGATAATGCTTAGCCTCATATGTAAGGCACTGATATGTGCTGGAAAAGTTATTACAGGTATATGTAAATCCGCTATTTGAAATACCGAGGGAGTAGAACAATCCGATAAAGAAACGAGTGCAAAGCACGAGTTTCTTTAACGGAATGAATAATCTCTATATTACATGCACTTCCATAGACTTTAAGGACCGAATGGATCTTGAATTTTGGGCCTGAATTTCCGTTCAGTTGACTGTTTACAGCTCATGTTAAGGATTCAATCTGCGTAGTGTTACAGAAGCTGGGTGGAAGAAAAACTTGATGGCCGCCATTTTGAAAGCGCTTTCTACAGTTTTGAACATAAATAGAAGAAACAAAGTGTTTCAGTGATAAAACAAGTAAAATGTGAGATTAAATAAAGCAAAACGTACAGCCTATTCATGCAATGGTCATGTCCATGTTTTCTTTTGTTTAAGAGTTGCATCCGACTCAAACGTCACGCATTCTGAACGTCTGTTGATATCTTCCCAGACACCATTGCAATGACGTCATGAATGACGTCGACGTGAGTGAAACTTTCCCGCGTTTGAATATAACGGTTTCACTGCAAAAGCGGTATCTTAAATCTTGTACATAAAGTAGTTCCAGCTAAAGAGATTTATTTCTCCGGTTAAGAGGAAATATCTCTTCTCAGCAAAAAAGGAAAATACCAAGATTATGTCTGGTAGAAATCATAGTATTTCTCTGTTATGCATGTAATACAACATTTTATCCAACTTCTCCTTTGCAAACAGTGTAGATCCATCGAATGCTTCTGCTGATCAGGATCCACACTGCCATAGTTTCTCCTCTCTCGCTTTTTCTCGCCCGGTCCCACCACTGCATCCCAGCTACTGAATAACAGGGATTTCAGTGCAATGTTTTTAAACAAAGTAATTTGTTCATTCTACCTGTTAATGCAGGCCCGTGCGCAGGAGTGACAGCCCCCACCCACCCTCCTAATATGGAAAATTATCGCAAATTCATGCAGTATTTCACATTCTGCAAATAACCCGGAATTCGCACCCTCCCCACGTTTTATAGAGTCTGCATACGGACCTGAATCAGTTCTAAAATGAAAATGTTGCTGTATGTATGGTGAACAGTGCTGACCCTGATCAGACGCGATGTACTGTGTATCCGATCTGGGTCTATGCTGTATGTCTTATAACGATACCACCTTTAAAAGTTTTGCTCTAAAATATTCCTAGGTTCTAAGATATGTTATAAGCAGAAGTAACGTTATATTGTCTTTGTTTTTTTTTTTTTTTTTTTGTTGTTCGGCTTAGCATACATATGTGCAAACGTCCGTTTCTTTCTAACAGTTTTATTAATAGTATTTTCCGAAATTCATCGCGTGAGAGCGCGGGCTATATTAAGATAGTGTTTTTGTTTTCCTTTCATGACGTAGGCAGCCTGGCATTGGCCCGACCTATTTCGTTTGACCCTTAAATGCCAGTATTTAAGCAAACAGTGTAGTCCTGAGCAGCCGGCTGAGCAGACGCCACATTCCGCGCCACATTCTGATCTGTGTATTCAGTGTTTGCGAAACCCAGCACACGATTCCTGACCAGACTCTATAGATAGCTCTGACTTACATGTAACATCGACAAAAATAGCGCGACGTTTTCTATTTATAATGATAATATTGGTTTCCCAAAATCAGTGATTGTCACGTGGGCAACAGCATTATTTTTTGATTTGCCTTTTAGTAACTTTGGTCGCTGTAAAACAATCGACCCAAAAACAGGTGTTGAATCTTTACATTTCTGATACAGGTTTAAAACTATGTTAAATTAATATACAAATGCGATAAAAAAAGTAAGGGTGGCATGTTTTAGAATTCGTCTTCTTTTCCTTATTCTCGATCCTTGGAGGTTCGCTAGAACCGCCTCAGTGAAGCCTTCCTTTGTTTAGGTTTCCATTATGGTCTGGTCGCTTAATGTTTGTGTTTATTTCCCTTTGGTGTCTTTGATGGGTGGAGTAAGTTAATTGTATCGATTCCTGATCTTTGTTTTACTTCTACTTTTAGTATTGATATTGAACAATGTGATTATTATTGCTTAATAAGAGTACTAATAAGCTATTCTAAAATGTTTTGCTTTTCTTTTAATTGCAGACAATTAAAATACTTTAGACAACAAATAGTTTCAATATTTTTTGTATTCATTTATTTTTTTTCTACAAATAAACTTCTGGTGAATTGATTAGCTAATGTGTTATAAAAATAATTCAAAACCCAAAGTTTAGAAAAATTGCCAGCCCACGTATTGGATTCCTTTTTTGAAGGAAGCCAACTTGTTATCTATTTTCCCGCATGCGGAATCGGGTTCCGTGTGAAAGCTGAACCTTTCTGAGACATACCGTCGCCAGTGATTTCGTGCTTGAAGTTCATTTAAGTAATGGATTTTATTTTTCTGCTGTTCATGAAAGTATGCACGCAGTGGGCCGCGCGCAAAGTAAATTAACCCTCGCGTGCAAAGTAAATGAGAACCGTCACTTGACGTTATTGAAAACCATGTGACTCGATGCGTTCATGGAACAAGTATGAACTACATTGTACTTTAGACTTTACACTGGAAATGTAAATATACTGAGCCAAACACATATCGCAACACAGATATGGGTAAATTTTAGTGGTAATTTCTGGTGCAGGATAGTTTTGATGACATATGTTGCTGAACTATCACCAATGAATGATTTGGTTTCAGTGATTTCGTTTTCCAGAGCATGGTTTATGGAGGTCGAAACCGATTGGTCAAAACAGTAATTTTGATTCCATACGCTTCCGGAGACATCTGGAATGCCAATTTTTCAAGAATTCCTTTTTAAACGATCCCCCAATAAGGAATGATTATGTGATTTAAAAATGTCTTTCACATTGTCTTAAAATCTAACGAGAAAGTTCTAACGACTGACATGTTGGCGTTTTTACTGAACATTCCATAAACAACAATAGAAAATTAAAGTGGTGACAAATTCAAACAATGGGATTTTTAAATGAAAACCTTGTGAACCCCGGTTACTTGTATTGTTATTGAGTGTTAGAAAGCAAAAGTCTATGGAATTATTGCATCAGGACTCAGAACTGTCTTCGACATTTTCAGAAATTGCCAATTGGACCCTTTATGCCATAGTTCCATCATTTCCTGTCGGAAAGCGAAAACATGTTATCGCTTGTGATCAAAATTAATGAAAACCTATTGATTAACAATAAAATTAATCATTACACAAAATATTCACAGCAATATTCTCAGAAAACGATCTTCACTTCAGGTGCACGAATGCATGTCACATGCCGCGTTCTTGAAAATCGCAAGGTGTTTCATTTTTAACAAACACCCTAGCTCCAGAATTTTGTTTGTTTCTTGAACAGATCGAAACAGACTGTTAAAAGCAAAGTGCTGCTGGATGCTTGGGACATTGGCCAGTGTTATCATATAGACGATTCGTAGAATATATATACCTTCTGCTCATTATTATCAATACAAACAACTATTGCATTATAACTTTGGCTCAGTATATTTGACTATATCCGCTAATTGTGGTGTCCTTGACGAGGAATCATTCCATCACGAAAACACGTCTTTATAATTATGATCCCCTTGAGCCCCACTTTTATATAGTAAAACAGGGGTTTTCAGGGGTAAACCTTATTTTTCTTATTTCTGCTCAAAAATATAGATTGTGGGTACTCGTTAGAACCGCCTCATTGAGGCGGTTCTAACGAATACCCATCATCTATATTTAGAGCAGACAATATAAAAATATCAATTTTTTCAGCTTAAAATTTTCGTTTTTTTCGGCAGTAAAGTTTACAGTGTATTTGTATAGGCGTGTTTTCGTAATGGATATAAATTGACGGTTTCGAATAAGAAAATCTACCTGATATGACGTTTATGTTAAAGGTAGCCAGAGCATTACAAAACCTACAAGACGATATGTGTGGGTCAACAAGGCACAGATTAGCCTGTGCACCAAGCTAGCGTGGTCAGAGTCTTCGCTTTTGGACATTTGATGGTCCAGAGACTATCAAATGCACATTCGCCCAGTGAAGATTAATCAGCCTGCGCATGCGCCCAATGAAGTTTAATCAGCCTGCGCGTCTGCGTAGGCTGATTAATCCTCACCGGGCGCACTTGTTTTCTTGAAGTTTTCTTTTTCTTGATTGTTGTTTATGGATATTGGATATATTTATATTGTCAATTTATACGTTTTATTTATTGTTTCTTTTCTTTCTTACTTCAAAGGCATCTAAATATGGCATGGCTGTTAACAGATCCAATTGATGAACGCCCCTGTTAACCCCACTTTGTATCGAGAAAACTGGGAAACGGGTGTCCACAAGGGTATACATAATGTTTCTTTTTTCTACTCCCAGACAAAGGATGTGGGTACTCGTTAGAACCGCCTTAAGAAGGCGGCTCTAGCGAGCACATGCGATCTAAACTTCGAGTATACATAAAGAACAATATCACACGATAATTCCAACTCTCAATCATGTTTGACTGCAAAATCGTATATTCTTTTCATCATATATATATATATACAATAGAACTTCGATGGCTCGAACACCGATGGCTCTTTTACCATGGCTGAGTCGAACTCATTCTTGAGTCCCTAGGGAAATCCTCTACATAAGAAAAAGTGGAGATTTTAGTTTTTTTATCTTGCAAATGTATGCTGTGTGTACTCATTAGAATCGCCTCGATGAGGCGATTCTAATGAGTACACACAGCATACATTTTCATTGTAGAACACCGAAAAGATGTCAAAAAGTATCTCGTTATGCCTCGTGGCAATTACCCTCAGTGGCTCGAACTACCCCAGTCTCGAACAGATTTTCGAGGTCCCAAAGGTTTTCGAGGCATTGAAGTTCAACTGTATATGTCTAACGGAAAAGATACATAAAAATGTTAATGTTATATGTTCTTTACTGTTAAAGTGTTGTTTAAAATTTGAAATACATTAAAACAATTTAAAGATCATGTCTTCTTTGGGTTCTCTGTTTTGTACTCATAAGCCTCTTTACGATAACGCGCATGTGCAGTATAGAACAGCACAACGCAATGGCGTCTTTCATATGAATAGATAAAGCATTTTTCAGTTGAAAAAAAATGTTATCGGGTTAACACCCCTGTAAACCCCACTTTATATATTGAAAAATGGGGTTTGCATGGGTGATCATTATTTTTCTTATGCCTGTATCAATACATAGGTTGTCGGTGCTCGTTATAACCGCCTCAGTGAGCACCCACGACCTGTTTGAAGTATAAATAAGAAAAATATCACCATTTTCATAAGAAAATTAACTGTTTTGGAGAGCTGAAAGAGTGTCCAATGTTAAGTGGATGCGTTATTAATGCTTAAATTGTGTGTTTGTTTTGGAGTTTCACGGCCCAGTCAACACCATCCTGGGTCATTTTTGAGCAAGTCAGTTTACCGTTCCACACTTTTCCTGGGCAGGCTTATACGTAAACGGTTAACCAGTACAATCCACATTCTTTTGCCAGAAAACGTTATCAATGCTAAAAATATTTCTGTTTCAAATATAGATCGAAGATGCTGGTTTTAGAACTGCTTCATCTAAATAAGGAAAATAGTGTAAACCCCATGCTATAGAGAAAATCAGAGTTTACAGAGGTGTTCAGTATATTGGCTTGTTTATGTGATTTAAAAAGTATGTTTATTGTATATCAGGGTTTGGTGTCAGAAAAAGTAGGTAGCCTGAGGTAGGGATTTTTTAATATATATTTTTGTGAATATCTTATTAAAAATATAGCTCCAGAAGGAGGAATAACGAGATAGTTTTGCTTATTTCTTGTTAAAAACATGTTTTGTGTACTTGTTAGAATCGCCTCATCGAGGCGATTCTAACAAGTACATAAAACAACATGTGATGGAGTAGTAAGAAAAATTCTCAGTACACCTTATTTTGATCTATGTAGAAATTTAAAAAAAAAATGGCACAAAAGAGACCAACTGTTCCACAAAAAGCACAATTTAAACTTTTTTAGCAACCTAAAGTGTACTTTTTGTTTTGGCCCAAGGAGTAGTAGTGATATTTTTCCGTACAAATTTTACTTTACGTTTTGGGTACTCGTAGGAACAGTTTTAATATTCCAATATGTACCTCAGCATATCATGTTTCTAACAAGAAAATAGTATGGAATTCATTTGAAATTAAAATGTTTAAACCAACACGGAAATAAGGAAAATTGCTCTCATTTATCTGTCTGAAGCTACGCCCTACAACATACTTGACCGGCCCCGATAGCTCAGTTGGTAGAGTGCCCGCTCCGGGGAACGGGAGGTCTCGGGTTCGATCCCGGTCCGCGACATACCAAAGTCGTTAAAAATGGTACTAGCTGCTCATCGCTTGGCACTCAGATTTACGGGGTAGAGCTAGGACTGGTCGATCCAGTGTCAGGATAATGTGACTGGGTGTGGTATCATGTAATGTGTCTGAGACATGATACTTCAGTGAGGCAGCACTATAAACGTGAGCATTGAGCTCCCTGTCGCAACCAGACACCGTCGTGATATGACTGAAAAATTGTTGAAAGCGACGTTAAACCCGAATTCACACACACACACACACACACACACACACACACAACTTACTTGAGATCACCATAACATGTATATTCTATGGCTCTGATTTTTTCCTCACTTATCGTCTGTTCATCTATTCATCTGTTAGGTGTATTTTCATTACACAAACATGCCTATACAAATACATTGCCACCTTTATCGCCGAAAAAAGAAAATCTTAAGATGAAAAATTGTGATATTTTTCTTATTTCTGCTCAAATTATAGATTGTGGGCATTCGTTAGAACCGCCTCATCGAGGCGGTTCTAACGAGTAGCCACAATCTATATTTTAGAGCAGAAATAAGAAAAATAAGGTATACCCCCGGAAACCCCAGTTTTTCTATATAAAAGTGGGGTTCAAGGGGGTCAAAATGATATAGGCGTGTTTTCGTGATGTATAGGAAAGTATACAGTAAAATTTCTAGATAAAGACCACCTTTGGGACTGTCCACTTTTGACCAGTCCCAAAGGTGCTCTCTGACCAGAGGAAAAAACACAAATAAAATATAACTGCAACCTGCTATATAAGCTTTTTAAAGCATAATTAGATTTAATTTTAGGCCGTAATTGCGGAATTTTGCTATAAATATTATAGTACATCTGTTTTATGGACTTTGACAGAGCGATTCCGTCATTTACTTCCTTAAAAAAAAAAAAAAAAAACGTGGACGTCAAGGATAAAAATCTCTTAACCTAGCCACTAGCTATATGGATACAGTGTTATTGTCGCGCCTGCTATTAGCATGGCGCGATATAGGCGCCCGGTTTTCCGTCCGTTCGTTCGTCCGTTCGTCAAGGCGTCAACATTTGCGACCACCCTAGGGTTCACCATATTGGTCAAGTTTATTTCTCAAGAACTATAAGAGCTTCATTAATGATACTTGGTACAAACTTGTGTCTGGGGATGACAACTAACATGCAAGCATCCATATTTGACCTTGACCTACATTTTATGGTTCACTGACTTTTTCAAAATATTGCGACCACCCTAGCGTTCACCCTCATGGTCAAGTTTATTTCTCAAGAACTATTACAGCTTCATTAATGATACTTCATACAAACTTGTGTCTGGGGATGGCAACTTACATGCAAGCATCCATATTTCACCTTGACCTACATTTCATGGTTCACTGACTTCGTAAAATATTGCGACCACCCTAGCGTTTACCCTAATGGTCAAGTTTATTTCTCAAGAACTATAAGAGCTTCTTTAATGATATTTGGTACAAACTTGAACCTGTGGATGGCAACTTCAATGCAAGCATCCATATTTGACCTTGACCTAAATTTCATTGTTCACTGACTTTGTAAAATATTGCGACCACCCTAGCGTTCACCCTACTGGTCAAGTTAATTTCTCAAGAACCATAAGAGCTTCATTAATGATACTTGGTACAAACTTATATCTCGGGATGGCAACTTAAATGCAAGCATCCATATTTGACCTTGACCTACATTTCATGGTTCACTGACTTTGTAAAATATTGCCACCACCCTAGCGTTCACCCTAATGGTTAAGTTCATTTCTCAAGAATTATTTGAACTTCAGTAATGATACTTAGTACAAGCCTTTTATGCAAGCATCTATGTTTGATCTTGGCCTAGATGTCATGGTTCGGTGACTTTGCGCCCCCACAGGCGCGACATAGCCTTCGGCGGAATTCTTGTGCTCAAGAACACAACAGCAGGCAATGCATTGTGGGAATTGAACCCGGCACGTCTGTTTAGATGAACATATTGAACAAAACCTGAGCATTTCATTCCGGAACACACCCGTGTGCTAAAAATGGCGTCATTCTTATCACTAAACCTGTCATTTTGCGGTTGAAAATTATTATTTTTTTTTCTTATTTCTACTACAAACATAGATTGTGGGTACTCATTAGAACTGCCTCAATGCTTGACGAAATAGATGGGCAGCATGATGCTTCCACGCAGAACTGAACCTACTGGTAAACCGCTTAGAGGCTGCCCAGGCAAAGCGGAGCGAGTTGGACCGTCCATGCTTATAAACCCTATATATTGTCGCCTTGAGATGTCATTTCATCTCAATGTCGGGTAAAAGTACAACAACATTGGACGCAACGTCTCCAAAATGACATATACAGTGATGATGGGGAGATTAAACCTCAAAACATACAAACAAAACAAATAGGGAAAAGTGGAGATAACAAAGGTATACTTAGTCCTCGTTATTTCTGATTAACGCTCCGCATGCTGGGTATTGTTTTGCAGCAGACGACATTTTGATTTTTTTCTATTTTTCCTGTTTTCTGGGATATGTAGACAATTTGCATGGGATGTCAAGTCCTGTTTTCTGGGAAAATAAGAAAAATATCAACGATTTGTCGTCTGCTAAAGTGGCCTAGAGGGTGGTTAAGGTTATACATAGTTTGTGGGTAGCCGCTTGACCGAGACAGTTTCGACGAGAACCCACAAGCTATGTTTGAATCAGAAGTAAGGAAACTCGTTTCAAACTTTTCTAGAAAAACGGTATTTTCACAATCATGAAAACTCACTCACCGGCATGGGCTTCGTATGGCCAACAGAGAATTTTATTTTTGTCTCAAACGACCCCGGATCACAAAAGTTAGCTTTTGAATTTATTTAATCATTTATTTATTTAA
Organism: Lucinisca nassula; assembly: GCA_963580285.1. Taxonomy (NCBI): domain Eukaryota; kingdom Metazoa; phylum Mollusca; class Bivalvia; order Lucinida; family Lucinidae; genus Lucinisca; species Lucinisca nassula. The sequence continues at coordinate 100,643,007 of OY757011.1, forward strand.
AAGGTACATTCTGAGTGACAGAAAGCGTTACCTTCGGATATCATTTTACTGGAAAATTTATGCGGTCACGGATAAGAAATTCAGAAATCTGTTTTCGTTAAAAAGTACGTGCAAAAATTTGTAAAAAAAAATCGAAATAGTTTGTTACCATAGTATTTACTCTTCTAGACGAGACAGTTTAAAAAACTAGTTTTCAAATATTTTAAATCGGTTAAACAACCGAATTCATGGAATTTGGAAAGCTTACGAATCTGAAATACACGTTCACAATCGTATATTACATGTGTAAACCGAAAAGTTTGAATTTTTGCACGTTGATTCTTATGCAAATTAGATTCTTCGATAAATCCAGCACAGTGTCTTCTATTTCTACGAAACTGGTATTTTAAAGACGATTGTATCTGAATGCGAACTCCTAAACCTTTGGGCCAATTTGATTCAAACTTCAAAGGAATGTGGCCTTGGTGGCTCCCTTCCAAAACAGCTAAATCTTTCCGCTGCGATGAACCAGAGCTAAAATAAAATAGAATAGTCTTTAAACAACAACTCCTGTACCCTTGGACCAATTTCATTCAAACTTCTATCATAGGAGAGTTGCTTAGGTGACCCTCTACCAAAATAGCTAAATCAATTCCGCTGCAATCAGCAAAATGGCCACTAGAGCTTAAAAATAGAAACAAGCGTCGTAAATTTGCTTCAAGCGCGAACTCTTTCTAAACCCTCGGACCAATTTGATAAACACTTCACAGGTATGTTGCCTAGGTGCCTCCCTACTAAAATAGCTAAACTCGTTCCACTCTGATAAACAATATGGCTACCAGAGCTAAACAAAACAAATAAACAACCTCTCCTTTACCCTTAGGCCAATTTCATTCAAACTCTATAGGAATGTTGAATAGGTGACCCTCTACCAAAATAGCTAAAACGCTTCCGCTCCGATTTGCAAAAAGGCCTTTAGAGCTAAAACTAGAATTAAAGCTAAATTGATTCAAACTTCACAGGAATGTTACTTAGGTGGCTCCCTGCCAAAATAGCTAAAATTGCTTTTCTCTGATGAACAAGATGGCTGCCATACAGAGCTAAAATTTGTAAAACGTAAATTTGCTTCCAACACGAACCCCTCCTAAATCCTTGGGCCAGTTTGATTCAACCTTCACAAGAATGTTGCCTAGGTGACTCCCAACCAGAATAGCTGAAATTGTTCCGCTCTGATGAACAAGATGGCCGCCAGAACTGAAAATAGAAAAATCTTCAAACGACAACTCCTGTACCCTTGGGCCAATTTCATTCAAACATGCTCAGGTTACCCTCTAACAAAATAGCTAAAACGGTTCCGCTACAAGGGACCATTACCAAAGTTGTTCAAATTATAACCCTGATGTCAACAATGGCCCCGCCCTAGAGATCACATGTTTTATATTGCCCTTATAGGGAAAAACCTAAAAAAAAACTTCTTGTCCAAGCTAGGTATTTGATATTTGGTTTGTAGTGTCATCTAAAGAACCTCTACCAAGATTGTTGAAATTAAAGCTCTGGGGTCAAAAATGGCCCCATTTCGGGGCCCACTCGTTTTACAAAGACTTATAAAGGGAAAACCTTTCAATCGCTTCTTGTCCGAATAGATGGCCCATGCCTTTGATATTTGATAAACGCCTTCGTCTTGTGGACCTCTGCCAGTATTGTTCAACTTATAGCCCTAGGGCCAAAAATGGCCCCGCCCATGGACCCACTTGGTTTACATAGACTTACATAGGGAAAACCTTTAAAAATCTTCTTGACTGAAACCAGAAGGCCCAGGTCTTTGATATTTGATATGTAGGTAGCTTCATCTAGTGGTCCTCTACCAAGATTTTCAAATTATAGCACAGGGGCCAAAAATTGTCCCGCGCAGGGGCCCACTTGTTTTACATATACTTATATGGGGAATACCTTTAAAAATCTTGTTTGAAACCAGACCGCCCAGATATTTCGTTCATAGCCTTGACTAGTGGACCTCTGTTAAGATTGTTCAAATTATAGCCCTTGTGCCTAAACTGGCCCCGTCCAGGAGCCCGCATGTTACATTGGCTTTTATAGGGAAACCTTCTTATGTGACACCAGAAGGCCAAGGTTTTGATATTTGGTATGTAGCCTCACCTAATGGACCAATACTAAGTTGTAGAAGCAAGCCCTGGGGTCAAAATTGGCCCTCGCGTTTTACATTGACCCTTATAGGGAATAACCTTTAAAAATCTTCTACTCTGCAAGCAGAAGGCCAAGGTCATTGGTATTTGGTATGTGGCTTCATCTAGAGGATCTCAGCCAAGGTTGTTCAAATAATAGCCCTGGGGCCAAAAATGGCCCTATTCTGGGACCCACTTGTTTCACATAGACTTATACATGGAAAACCTTTAAAACTCTTCTCGCCTGAAACAAGAAGGCCCAGGCCTCTGATATTTTGTACACAGCTTTGTCTAGTTTCTCAAACCTTTGGGGCTTACACCATTCCTTTCTGTGTCCTGTGGCATAGAGGTGGAGAGCCGGGCTGCTTAGGATGGTAACTGTTGGAAACATGTCTGACTGAATAACTAGAGGTTACGGGTTTGAGACCCAATCCGGCTACATAGTTGTAATTCCATGGAAATTAATCATGTAATGTTTTCTACCATCATTCTCCCCTTCTGCTGATGCAAGAAGGGCAGCTGTTAATTACTGGCGAAAGTATGTATTAGTTACATTTATTAATGGTTAACCACTTAGGTAAGCCTTCCCAGGAACTGATCACAATGACATAACCTTAATTTCTTGAAAGGCTCCAAATCTGCCAAGCTCCCATCACATTCCTTCCAAGACCTGTAACACAGTCCTTAAACCTCCAGCCTAGCATCCAAAAAATTTATTTTCAACAAATTTTAACATACATAGTCATTTGAAGGGAAATCATAGTCCTATATATACTAGAGATGGTAACATTTGGGTGAGCGAATTAGGGCCATCTGGACTCTCTTGTTTCCTATTTATGCTCCAAACATGTTGGTGTTCGTAAGTTGTTAGAATCGCATCGAGGCGGTTGTAACGAATATCCACAACCTGGAGCAGAAATAAGAAAAATAATGCATGCCCATGTAAACCCCATTATTCCCGATGGGGTTTAGAGGGATGTTCATGACAAGGTACCAAGACGGTCCACATTTAATTTTCAAAATGCAACAAGTAATTCTGACCAGGGGCCAGTTGTTCAAAGCATTGTTAGCTTAACAAGCTCGTTAGTGGTCATATTGTTAACTCTTCTAGCAAGTACAATATCGTAAATTTTGGTATTTTTGCTGAAAAAATGTGAGCAGCTTTTGCATCCGCAAAAGCTGCTCACATTTTTTCATCAAAAATTTCAGCATATTTGCCATATTCATTGATCAAAGTTTTAACGATACGTTAACTAACGATGTCGTTAGTTTTGAACAACTGGCCCCAGAACACAACAGCATTGAACCTGACAAGATCTCATCCTTGACCTGACCAGGAACTCGCTGGGTGTGGGGGGTGTGGCGTGTCACTATCCAGTGCAATATTTTGGTTTATACACTATATGCCAACAAGATGTGCACAGGGTAAGGTAAATGTTAGGACCGCCTCAATGAGGCGGTTCTAACGAGTACCTATAACCTATGTCTTGGAGCAGAAATAAGACAAATATTGTTTACCCCATAAACCCCAATTTTCTCTATACAAAGTAAGGTTTAGTGGGGTGTTCAGTTCACGGTCTTGTTAAAGGCATGTCTGTTGTGCCCGTGAAAGCTAGTCTCTGACACCCTTGATACTTTTTTTCGAAAAAAAAGCTTCGAATTCGAACTTTATGTCATTGGTTCAAGAAACGATGCTCCTGTTGAGGGTGCTCGATTGAACCGCCTCTTTTTAGTACTAACACTCTGTGTTTTGAGTCAAATATAAACAAATGTAACCGTGTAAGCCGCTTTTTAGCTCATCTGAGCACAAAGTGCTCAAGGCGAGCTACTGCGATCGCTTTTTGCCAGTCCGTCCGTCCTCCCGTCCGTTCGCCCGTCAACAATTTCTTCAAATTACATCTCCGAAACCACAATGTCAGTTTTAAAATAATTTCAAAACACTATTTCTTGGGTGGCCTTCTACCAAAATTGCTAAAATGGTTCCGCTCCGCTGAACAAAATGGCCGCCTGAGCTAAAACAAAAACAAAACAAAACAAAAAACACTAAACAACATCTCCCCGTTGGCTAATGATCTGATTTCAAAATACTTTCACAGGAATGTTTCTTAACTGGCCCTCTACCAAAATTGCTAAAATAGTACCGCTCTACTGAACAAACTGGCCACTACAGCTAAAAATAGAAAACATTAGAAAAACCTTAAAACGAATCAACTCATAGACGTATGATCCGATTTCAAAATAATTTTCACAAGGGTGTTTCTTGGTTGACCATCTACCAAAATTACTAAAATGGTTCCGCTCTGCTGATCAAAATGGCCGTCAGAGCTAAAAATAGGAAAAAAACACCTTTAACCGACATCTTCTCCAAGGCTAATTGACCGATTTCAAAATAATTTCACAGGAATGTTCCTTGGGTGTGCCTCTACCAGACTTGCTAAAATGGTTTTGTTTCGCTGAACAAACTGGCCACCAGAGGTAAAATTAGAAAACAAACCATAGAAAAGACTTTTTAAACGACATCCCCTCCTAGGCCCCCATTTCAAAATAATTTCACAGAAATGTTCTTTGGTGACCCTACGAAAATTGCTAAAATGGTTCCGGTCCGCTGAAAAAATGGCCATCAACGCTAAAAATAGATAAACCTTTAAATGATCAATCCTCCTAGGCTAATGGTCAGATTTCAAACTAATTTTACAGGAATGCTCATTTGGTAACTGGCCAACAGAGATAAAAATAGCAAAACCTTAGAAAAAACATTTAAACGATATCTCCTCATATGCTTATGGTCCGATTTCAAAATGAGCGAATGATCCGAATTCAAAATAAGTTCACAGGAATGTTTCTTGGATGGCTCTCTATCAAACTTGCTAAAATAGTTCCGCTCTGCTGAACAAACGGGCCACCAGAGCTAAAAATAGAAAATACCTTAGAAAAACCTTTAAACGAATCTACTCGTATGCATATTTCAAAATAATTTCACAAGGATATTTCTTGGGTAAACCTCCGCCAAAACTGCTGAAATGGTTTCGTTCCGCTGAACAAAATAACCACCAGAGCCAAAAATAGAAGAAAAAAAAACCTTTAATAGACTAGGCTAATGGTCCGATTGCAAAATAATTTCACAGGAACGTTCCTCGGGTAACCCTCTACCAGAATTTCTAAAATGGTTCTGCTCTGCTGAACAGAGCTAAAAGTAGAAAAAAATGCTTTAAATGACATCTACTCCTAGGCTAATGGTCTGATTTCAAAATAAATACACAGAAATGATCCTTTGGTGGCCCTCTACCAAAATTGTTGAAACGGTTTTACTTCACTGAACAAAATGGCCACCAGAGTTAGAAATAGAAAACAAAACCTTGAAAGGACACCCCATAGGTTAATAATCCAATTTAAAATGCTCCTTTGTTGACACTCTTCCAGTATTGCTAAAATGGTTCCACTTTACTGAAGAAAATGGCTGCTAGAACTAAAAATGGAAAATCCTCTAAATGACATATCCTCATAGGTCAATGGCACAATTTCAAATCCAATTCACAGAAAGTTTTCTCTTTTATTTTTGTACCAAATTTGATTTTATGGTCCCGCTTAGGTCTCTTCCATTGAAACACCTCAAAGTAGGTATTATTGTACTGGTTGGGTAAGGCAAAGGTGATGTGTACCCTGTGTCACCGGTGCGTATAACTGATACTGGCTACAGTAGGGCAAGGCCTATTGTCCTTGCAGCAAGTAAGGGTACATGGGGAGTGTTGTTATTTATTCTGTTTCAACACTTACATTCATTTTTGGACGGCCTCGGTAGCTCAGTCGGATGCGCGTCTGACTTGTGACCAGGAGGACGCGGGTTCGATACCTGCCGGGGTCGGCAATATTCTTTCGTGTAGATTGATCATGAAATCTTTTCTACGGCCATTTTCTCCTTTCCGCTGACTCAAGAATGGCAATTGTCAGTTTCTGGCGAGAGAATGTGCACTGTACTTGTTAACCGCTTGCGTATAGGCCTGACCAGGAAAAGTGTGGAAAGGTAAACTGACCGGCTCAAAAATGACCTAAAATTGTGTTGACTTGGCCGTTAATCTCCTATACAAACAAACAAACATACCATTAATTTTTGTCTTTCTCCACCATCCCTCATTTTCATCTCCTGTACTATCTCTTTTCTCCCTTTCTACTGGAGACGACACAAAAAGATCCACAAGGGTTGACATGTCATTAAACTGAAACAATCAATCAATCATGTACTGATGACTGCTCAAATTGCTGAAATTGGTTTGCTCTGCTTAACAAAATGCCCATATGACTGCAGAGGTAAAGATAGAAAAAATCTTCAAAGAACATCTTCTCCAATGGCTCAGTTTCAAAAAAGCTTTGACAGAAATGTTCCTTGAGTGACCCCTCTGCTAAAATTCTGCTCCTCCGTACAAAATGGCTGTCAGATCTAAATATAGAAAAACCTGTTAACCACAATGTTAGTACACCATTACACAGGTGAGCGAATTAGGTCCATTATGGACTTCTTGTTTGTGTAAACATGGCTGTGCTACGCGGTGCAAAGTGTAAAACTACCGTAACAGAGTAGAGGCACCTACATACAGGAAATTTTGTATCCGGCGAGAACGGAAAGCACTGAGAGCCCTGCGCTGTTTTCCTGTCTAAATATAGCATTGACTACAAAGACATATTCTTCACAAAAAATGTATCCCCACCATCGTGTCTAGCAAATGTAGTGCATTCTTGATAATTATCATTTCTCATTCTTTTATAGTTTTACGCACCATGAATTATTTAAATGTGACTAATAATAAGTAATTCTACTGGTAACGTTGTACATAGACAAGATCAACAACCTCCGACCTAACATGCCATCCTGCGTGTATAAGACCGCTCAAAAGAGATATTCACATCTACAACATTAAAAACAACTGACATAGAAGTTATCCCTGTCAACCTCCGCGCGACAGAACAAAAACAACCTGGGTTTTGTTTTACGAGCACATTGCATGCTGTTATAAAAGAAATAGTAGGATATCAGAGGCAGATCTATATATACATATCAGCATTCTTTTGTTGCTTCACCTGGTGTCAAATGGTCTATAGACTCGCTCAATAATCACCATTGTTAGTCCTCCCATTTACAACTTCCTCTATTATATTTAATATGGTTTACCAGATCCTATCAACATGCACGAAACCTGCACGAAATATAATTGAATACGACAAAAAAGAGATGATATGTCGGTCTTGGAACAGGTTTTGTTTCAGTTAATGTGTGTTTTATATGCCATTGTCGCTGATTATATAATAAACTTTAAAGATTACCTATCGTTTACCATACTGAAATACTGTGGTATTATTCACATCAGCTGCTGCAAGGAAATCTTATGATCTTTTCCTGAATGCTTAAAAATCAACAGAAGATTTCACTGCCTATTTTTGATGCTTATTTTACTTTGTCTCCCCACATTTTAACCCATCGTATGCTAGTGGACTCTTCCATTGCTATATGTTGGACAAGCCCATTTGTCATATAAGGGGTGTCCAGTCTATTTTTACGTTGTTATTCAATTTTTGATGGAACATTCTGTTAGCAAATAGTGCAGGGCGTCTGATATGGGCCTGCACTGTTGGCCAGGGTACCTCCCTCGCCCTGCAATCTTATGTGCGACTACTAAACATGTACTGTCCTCGTGCGATCAACATCAAGATAGTTGAGGCTATATTCAGCCCAAATGCAATCGATGATCACATTTGCCAAATAAGAATATCATCAAAATAGATCTGAGTGTACCGTTTATTTATATGAGGTTTAACGTCCACGTCAACACTATTTAAGTCATTTTGGAGACGTTACTTCCAATTTTGTGGGACTTTTACCCGACATTAGGATGAAATGACTTCTCAATGAAACCAATAGGGTTTAGATGCATGGAAGGTCCGACTTGGCAGGCTTAGACCTTCTAAGGGGTTTACCAATACTCATATGCGGTCGGTTCCTGCTGTGCGTGGAAGCGTCATGCAGCCAAGTCTATTTCTGAAAGCCCCGATGGGCGGGGGCCCGGCTGGATGTGGTTCATGTACTAGTTGTTGTTCCGATGTTCCTGTTTATCATGCGACACGATTGTTTTTACGATATCGCTGATACTGCTGTTGCCCACGTGACTATCACGGACCAAAATACATGTACTATAAACTGCGCGCAACATTACGAAAACATGCCTATGCAAATACATTGTAAATTTTACACCGAAAAAAAAAAACACGAAAATTTTAAGCAGAAAAATCGTGATATTTTTTTATTATTATTATTATTTCTGCTCAAAATATAGATTGTGGGTACATGTTAGAAATCTCAAAATATAGATTGTGGGTACAGGTTAGAACCGCCTCATCGAGGCGGTTCTAACGAGTACCCACAATCTATATTTTGAATAGAAATAAGACAAATAAGGTTTACCCCTTTACAACCCAGTTTTACTATATAAAAGTCCGCATGGTGTTCAAGGGGTTTAAATTATATAGGCGTGTGTTCGTGATGAATTAAAATTATCTTAGAGCAATGACAATGAAGGACCCTCAAGCACAGGAAAATGTTTTCATCATTGAATTTGTCAAAGATGGACTACACCTTACGGCAGTGGTCATTTTTAAATGACACTTTATGTTAATTTTCTGAACCAAAATTTATTCGACACATTGAAAAAAGATACACAAAATATGAAATACAGTTTTCAAGCCGCGAGTCCTCTGAGAACTTAAATGCGAAAACTTATATTTGGCCAATAAATAAAGCAGATGGATCACTTTAAAAATACCACTGAAAATCAAACTTCCGCTTTCCAGGAAGGCTAAAATCTGGTTTCAACAACAAAAAAAAACTGGTTTCTCCTGAATGACAGGATTGATCTCCCTAGCCTCTAATTAATCAGACTGTAATGTGCAATTTTGGTGAATTTTACTAAAACCGACTCATGAAGTAAAATATTCCATTCAGCCAATGGAATTCCTTTAGAACTGTATGTTTTTAGCTCACCCGAGCCAAAGGCTCCGGGGGGGGGGGGCTATTGTGATCAGTCACCGTCCGTCGTCGTCGTCGTCCGTCCGTCCGTATGTCCGTCCGCCCACAATTTCTTTAAATGAATCTCCTCCTAAACCACTCAACAGATTTTGGTCAAACTTGGCAGAAATGATCCTTAGGTTGTCCTCTCTCAAAGTTGTTCAAAAAATTCAATTCCATGCAGAACTCTGGTTGCCATGGCAACAAAAGGGGAAAACAAGAAAAAAACCTTTAAAATTCTTCTTCTCTGAAACCAAGCCTAGGTCTTTGATATTTGGTATGAAGCTTCATCTAGTGGACCTCTACCAAGATTGTTCAATTTATAGCCCTGGGGCCAAAAATGCCCCCCCCCCCCGCGCCGGGGCCCACTGGTTTTACATAGGCTTATATAGGCAAAACCTTTGAAAATCTTCTTCTCTGAAACCAGAAGGCCCAGGACTTGATATTTGATATGAAGCTTCATCTAGTGGACCTCTACCAAGATTGTTCTAATTATAGCCCTGGGGCCAAAAACGACCCCGCGCTGGGGCCCACTGTGCTTATATAGGGAAAACATATAAAATCTTCTTGTCTGAAACCAGAGGGCCCAGGTCTTTGATATTTGGTATATGGAGCTTCATCTAGTGAACCTCTACCAAGATTGTTCAAATTATAACACTGGGGCCAAAAACGCCCCGCGCCGGGGCCCACTGGTTTCACATAGGCTTATATAGGGAAAACCTTTAAAAATCTTCTTCTCTGAAACGAGAAGGCCCAGGTCTTATATATTTAGTATGAAGCTTCTTCTAGTGGACCTCTACCTAGATTGTTCAAATAATAGCGCTAGGGCCAAAACGACCCCGACCCGGGGCCAAATGGTTTTACATAGGCTTATATAGGGAAAATATTTAAAAATCTTCTTGTCTGAAACCAGAAGGCCCAAGTCTTTGATATTTGATATGAGGCTAGTGTTCAAATTATACCCCTGGGGCAAAAAATGGCCCCACGCCGGGGCCCACTGGTTTGACATAGGCTTATATAGGGAAAACCTTTAAAAATCTCCTTGTCTAAATCCAGAAGGTCAAGGTCTTTGATATTTGGTATGAAGCTTCATCTAGTGGACCTCTACCAAGATTGTTCAAATTGTAGCCCTGGGGAAAAAAACGCCCCCGTGCCGGGGCCCACTGGTTTTACATAGCCTTATATAGGGAAAACCTTTAAAAATCTTCTCCTCTGAAACCAGAAGTCCCAGGTCTTTGATATTTGGTATGTAGCTTATCTTGTGGACCTCTATACCAAGATTGTTCAAATTATAGCCCTGGGGCCAAAAACGACCCAGCCCTGGAGCCAACTGGTTTTACATAGGCTTATATAGGGAAAGCCGGGGCCCACTGGTTTCACATAGGCTTATATAATGAAAACCTTTAAAAATCTTCTTGTCTGAAACCAGAAGGCCCAGGTCTTTGATATTTGGTATGAAGCTTCATCTAGTGGCCCTCTACCAAGATTGTTCAAATTATAGCCCTGGGACCAAAAACGCCTCCCCGCCGTGGCCCACTGGTTTTACATAGGCTAATATAGGGAAACTATTTAAAAAATCTTCTTGTCTGAAACCAGAAGGCCCAGGTCTTTGATATTTGGTATGAAGCTTCATCTAGTGAACCTCTACCAAGATTGTTCAAATTATAGCCCTGGGGCTGTGCCGGGGCCCACTAGTTTTACACAGGAAAACCTTTAAAATATTCTGAAAGCTCAGGTCTGTGATATTTGGTATGAAGCTTCATTTAGTGGACCTCTAACAAGATTGTTCAGATTAAAGCCTTCAGATTAATAATGCTCCTGCGCCGGGGCCCACTGGTTTTACATAGACTTATAAAAGGGAAAACCTTTAAAAATCAACTTATCCGAAACCAGAAGGCCCAGGTCATTGATATTTGGTTTGAAACTTGATCTAGTGAACCTCTAACAAGGTTGTTCAAATTATAGCACTTGGACCAAAAATGGTTTTATATAGGCTTGTATAGGGAAAACATCTAAAAAATCTTCTTGTCTGAAATCAGAAGGCCCAGGTATTTAATATTTGGTATCAAGCTTCATCTAATGGACCTTTACCACGAACGTTCAAATTATAGCATGGGGGCCAATAATGGCCCCGCCCTAGGGCCCACTGGTTTTACATAGACTTATATAGAGAATACTTTTAAACATCTTCATCAAAACCAGAAGACCCATACCTATGATATTCCATGTTAAGCTTCATTCAGTGGACCTCTATTTAGTTTGTTCAAATTATAGACCTCGGTCCAAATATTGCACCGCCCTGGTACCTACATGTTAATCTCTTAGCTCAGGTGAGCGATATAGGACCATCATGGTCCTCTTGTTTATATTTTTGTCAACTGAAGTACAATCGACCTCCACCCCAAGAGAAAGAGAGAGAGAGAGAGAGAGAGAGAGAGAGAGAGAGAGAGAGTGAGAGAGAAACAAAACCTCCATTGAAACAGCTCTTACATACACAAAAAAGATCTGTAGTAAGTAAGACCACTTTAGAAACTGTTCGAAAGGTTATCTCACAGGAGAATTTTGGGTGTAGAAAACGCTGAAAGCTCATCACGTGAACAAGTCCGTGAAATGAACATCCCCTTACACCCCACTTTATATAGAGAAAACTGGGGTTTAGGGGGGGTAAACATCATTTTCCTTATTTCTGCTCCAAGACATAGGTTGTGGGTACTCGTTAGAACCGCCTCATTGAGGCGGTTCTAACGAGCACCCAAAACCTATGTTTGGAGTAAAAATAAGAAAAATATCACAAATTTTCATTAGAAAAGGTAACCTTATTTGAGGTATGAAAAATGCACTATGTCACACGGATATGTTATCGTAATGTTTTAAATATTATTTTGAAAGAAGAATTTGCATTCAAATTAGCTGCGAAATTTTACCATAGCCATATATAAATTAAGACCAAAAAGTTGAAGCCCGGCGCATGAACTTTTATAACTTTTACCTGGGCCTGGAGCCCTCATATTTGATTGATAATCGCAACATTACGAGCCTTTCCGAGAAATTCATCAAAACATGTTTGATGTCTAGCTGCTGACTGATAAGACGAATTAGTGCGGAAGTAAATGTACTTTACTTATTTTAAAGCGATGTGCCTATATATGAACATGTACGTCATCACGAAACACGCCTATATAATTTTGACCCCCTTGAACCCACTTTTATATAGTAAAACTGGGGTTTCCGGGGGTATACCTTATTTTTCTTATTTCTGCTCTAAAATAAAGATTGTGGGCACTCGTTAGAACCGCCTCGCCTCATGATAATTGATTCCTTTCTGAATTCGAGCAGTCTGTTCAGATAGGAACCAATGCGCAATCTCGCCCTAGGGTTAGGAAATATATCATGCCCAGCTCGCTGAGTATGAAATTTGTCCTGCACATAAATTTTAAAATGCCAACAATGGCATTTTAAAATTCATGAACAGGACAGTCAAAACTTTTCGTTGTTTGAGCAGAAAAATTGCATGATTTGTTTGTATTTTAATACTTGTGAGTGTTACAAATTCCATGCTGAGCTGAGTTGAGCATGAAAAAAATATTTATAACCTCGGGACCTGAACGTTAGTGTAGCGCCCTTTGATGTGCCTACATTCAATTTAGTGTCGGAATTTCACGCTAACAAACTTGAAAAAAAAAAAAAAAAAAAAAACCACTTTATATGAAAAAAAACTGCGGTTTTTAAGGATATACATAACTTGTCTTATTTTTGCTTCAAAATATAGCGTCTGTCATGGCCTGTTATCCGTCACCCGTCCGTCGCTAACTGTTTACATTTTGGACATTTCCAAAAGTGTAAGTTGGAATGAGCTTTTTCTTGGTGGAGGCACTCTTCAAAATTGCTAAAATCATTCCATTCCGATATCCTAGATGGCCACCATGACAACCATGTTGAAATTCTTCAAGCGATATCTTCTCCCGAACAGAAAGTCGGATTGATCCGAAACTTGATGGGAGGCACTGGGTGACACAGAGATTTAGAATGGTTAAAATCGTCCCGTTTCGATTTCTAAGACGGGCGGCCATCTTGAAATTTTTCAAACGACATCTCCCAAACCAAAGGTCGGATAGAGCTGACACTTGATGGGAGGCATTATGGCGACATGGAGATTCAGAATTGCTATAATAATTTCGTTCCGATATCCAAGATGGCCACCATAGCAGCCAACTTGAAATTCTTTAAAGGACATCTCCTCCCGTACCGAAAGGCGGATAGAGCTGAAACTTGATTAGTGCCATCACTCATTAGGAAAACATGTCCGTAAGAAATAATGGCGTCCAACATGGTGTCAGAAAATGATAAATATTAGGTAAAATGATAACATCTTTATTATTTCTGCTTTCAACATAGATTGTGTGTGCTCGTTAGAACCGCCTCAATAAGGCGGTTCTCACGTGTACCCACAATCTATGTTTTTCACCAAAAATAAGGCAGATAATGTATACACCTTAAACCCCACTTTTCTCTATATCAAGTGGGGTTTAGGGGGGTCTTCGTTTCACGGACTTGTTATTGTGATCAGAGCGACATGATTCAGAATTGCTTAATTCATTCCATTCTAATATCCAAGATGACTCCCATGGTGGCCATTATAACATAGTCATGTTATGCAATGATATTTTGCATAGGCATGTTATAATGTGTATGACTGGAATATTGTTGAAGGTGTGTAAGAGTGGTGATATGACTGAATGAGTGTTGAAAAGGCAGTAAGCTTCAGTCTCAGTACTAAAATGAAAATATTAAGCTTCAATTCTTATTATGAAACAGCTTCATTTTAAAACCCTGGAACATCAATTATATAACTTTGTAAAATATGCAGAGATGCACTTCTTAAAATTGTCTACATGTACCTGGCAGCCATTCAAACCATAACTTGATTATGAGCCAGCTTAATTTCGTAATATCATATGACTCTGACATTTCCTTTTAAAGGTTATTTAAGCAGGTGTTCATGTGAAGTACTTTAGAAACCTGATGAAACTGCATTTTAAAGATCATATTATTAGTGCAGTCATCAAAATCATGACAGATAGCTTATAGATAGAAGAGATTTTGGCAAGAGTTGTGATAACAAGCATGATGCAATGAGAGAGGGATATTGCGTTAGATTTTTGTAGTGATTATAAATACTGGGGTTTCTGACCAAGAAGTAGTACTCGGGCCACTTTGGAGTCAAGACAATAGATTACGTAATAAACAAAGGACGAGAACAATAGATTACGTAATAAACAAAGGAGGTGTGAAACGTAAGCGAAACGATTAGATGACGAAACTACCCTAAATATCGGACGAGTGTTCGAATGACGTAACTCGCGGTAATTACGCCGTAAGTATCCTAAATTTTGAGGCGAAAGATGTTCCCGCGGATTGGCGCAGTTCGCCGTCCCCGATTTGGTCGGGGTGATCGGGGTCTACCCCGTTCGCTCGAGCGATCCTATCCCAATATTTAGGGAGATACTACCCTGTATAGTATCGATGAAATTAAGTCTCTCACCCGCAAACCAATTATCGCCTCGAAAACCGGGAAACAATCGAAGGTGTTGGAAGAGCTCGACTCGATGCGAGAAACTAGTAATGGACCGCGTCCCGGAAAAAAAAAAAAGTTTGGTTCGTTCGATTTAAGGTTTCACGTCCCCGTCAACGCCGTATAGATCATTTTGGGGACGTTGCTTCCAGTCGCGCGAGACCTTTACCGGACATATCTACAACATTTGTATCTCGGAGAATCTTTCTCGGCTACGGAATTTATACGGATATCGCGGGGGCGTAGCCAGTATGCATTATGAGAGTGGAGCGTAAAATGAGAAGCAAATGATGATAGGATTTTTGATCAGCTGTAATTACCCTAAAAATTGGGGCACCTGAAGGGAGGTCACCGTAAATATCCTAAAGTTTGATCTCAAGCGATGTAGCAAACGTGTTCTGGTGGAATAGTGGAATGACAAACAGTGCAGACCCTGGTCAGGGTGATCGGGATCTACACCGTTTATTCTGTCCCAATATTTAGGGTAATACTACCCGGTGCAGTCCTGCGATATTGACAAATCGATTGTCTCCGACACTCAGCGCGAAACACTTATCGCCTTTAAACTAGAAAACAATGAAACTCGCTGGAAGATAGCGTTTAGAAGGCTGATGTTGTCGTTTAAATTTCTAAACACGCTCGCTTCTGAATGGGCCGCGTCCCGGGAAAAGAAAGTTTTGTTTGTTCGATTTGAGGTTTCACGTCCCCGTCAACGCCGTATAGATCATTTTGGGGACGTTGCTTCCAGTCGCGCGAGACCTTTACCGGACATATCTACAACATTTGTATCTCGGAGAATCTTTCTCGGCTACGGAATTTATACGGATATCAGGGGGGCGTAGCCAGAGCAAAAATACTTTAACACGAAACTCTCGATACGGAAAGAATTTGCTCCGCTTCTGTCGCTACTATAAAATTCGTAAAATCATCGCGAAAACACGCCTATATAATTTTGACTCCCTTAAACCCAACTTTTAAACCGTAAACTTTGAGTATGCAGGCGGTAAACCTTATTTTCCTTATTACTGCTCCAAGACATAGGTTGTGGGTACTCGTTAGAACCGCCTCATCGAGGCGATTCTAACATATTTAAACCCAACTTTTATACAGTAAAATTTGGCTTTGCAGGGGTAAACATTATTTTCCTTATTAAGACATAGGTTGTGGGTACTCGTTAGAACCGCCTTAATGAGTCGGTTCTGTAAGGAAAAAATCGATGACGCGACGTTGGTGCAACGTTGTATACCACGGCGTCTTATACGCATGTGTGTGTGTGTGTGTGTGTGTGTGTGTGTGTGTGTGTGTGTGTGTGTGTGTGTGTGTGTGTGTGTGTGTGTGTGTGTGTGTGTGTGTGTGTGTGTGTGCGCTTGTCCGTTTTATGTCCAACCAACGACTAAGGGGCATAGCGGAGACGGGGTGAAATATAAAGCTTGTCCGGAGCGTACCTCTGATAGTTTTAAAGGTAATTAAGCGAAACTCGATACACCGTTCGGGGGCTATGAGAGAAATCGCGGAACGCGGCTTACACTTTTTCGGAGTTACTGCCCTTCTTAATAGGACCCCGCACAGTATTTTGGGTGCCCTAAAGAAATCACCGAGTCAGTCAGTTTGTCGCATCTAAACCAAAATATTTAACCGGTCATTACTTTAAAAGTATTTACCCTACGCTCGCGAAATTTCGCATACATACCATCACAAGACCCTACATTCTGACAAACGGTCACAACTGTATTGATTTTGGGTGCGCGTTTGTGAGGCCAAAACCAAACGACTTAAACTCGGTCATAACTTCGAAAGGATTTGTCCTGCTGTCACGAAACTTCACACACGCATACCTACCATCACAACGGCCCCCGCCCATAGGGGCTCGAATAAATATAGGGGCTGCATTACGCTTCCACGCAGAGTTGAATCCGATCCGCGCACTAGTACTGGTAAACCGCTTAGAGGATCTAAGCCTGTCCGAGCAAAGCGGTGCGAGTCTATCAGTTCGCGCTAATAAACCCTATTGGCTTCATCGGGCGACAGGGCTCGAGATGTCATTTTTATAACCGACCAACGACTGAGGGCATAGCGGAGGCGGAGCGATATACGCGCTCGATCGGGGTTAGCTCCGTTTGGTCAGGGGCAGTCGGTCAGCCGTTCACGCGAATTCTTGCGCGTGTTAAACGAAACGACGTCGTTTTAACGTTGTACGCGCGGCGTGTGCCAGTGCACGGCAGCAGCACCCTTCCAGTCCAACATTTAGGATATAACTACTGTCAAACGCTGGTGCGGTGTCATGGCAAGCTTAATAAGCGGGATGTTTGGCCTAGACCCTCTAAGCGGTTTACCAGTACTCGTGGGGGTGAAAGACACGTGCAGCCCGATCTATTTATTTGAGCCCTAGAGGGGCGGGGAGCTAAATATCCCGTACGGAGGGCCCTCGCTATAACGACAGTATTTGTTCCCTTCTATGGCACCGTTATAAAGAATCCCGATTTGGAGTACGACGGGTACATTTTAAGGACCTCCTCGCCTTTTATCTTTCTCTACAAATGTTATAGATATACGTAAGAATCGCCTCATCGAGGCGTGGGTGCATTACAGCGTTTTGAATGTAACCCCCGACGATTTTAACCATTTGTGATAAAATATGCCTCACAGATACGTATACGAATGTCCTATATGCCGTAGAAAGAATGTGTTGTATATCGTTTGTCATTTGAGAAAAGTACACCGTGTGACTGTAGAAGACTGGTTGGAGAAAGTAGAAAGAATACGCGTAATTATTATAGGTAGTGTTGATAGTTGACCTTTCCAATAGAATCTATAATCAAAGATATTTAAGTTCTAAAATAAAAACCAATCAGAAAGAAGGCATTGCGTATATAAACGACGCGTGAACGATGTATCGTCATTCTCATCATGAACGTCATGGACAGTAAAGCCGATCAACTCGACATGGAATTCTTCGAAAATAGACTCAAAACATTCGATACTTATCCTAAACAGATGCAACCGGATAAATACCAACTGGCAAGGGCGGGACTTTATTACACGGGGAAATCGGATTTATGTCAGTGCTTCAGTTGTTACGTAAAACTCAGCTCTTGGGAACGAGATGACGACGCCATCCAAGAACACTACAAATGGTCACCGAACTGTACATACATCAAGATGGTCGGGGCACCGCCTAAAATACAGACAGGGTTCGCGTTCGGGTCAAGTGCGACCTTAAGCGGTTTCGGGAAAGCATCCGATATTTTAGCGAGTACATCGGATCCAAAACGCTGTAAAAACTGGAGAGTTAACGGAGACGAACCTACGTGAGCGATGTTTGGATTAATGCGTATAGCATTAACACTATTTAACGAGTTGTGTTGGTTGTTAAGATGCCGCCAGTTGCGAAGAGAAGCCAGAGAGGCTTCAGAACGGCGGAGAGAAATATTTGAAAGACAGCGGCACGAACATTCGTACAGCGTTATATCGTAAATTGTATTGCATTGTAAACTCGTAGGAATGCGTATACGTATTTATCCTTTACAATAAAACGGGTCAGACCCGGAACAGTACTCGTCTTCTTCGTATTTTAACCCCGAGCCACTAGCGAGTTATCTAGGTCCTGAAAAATATAATTGACAATACGGGAGGTGACCTGGCTACTTGTATCGATTACTGATCATTGCCTTCACTTTATTTTGAGAGCGTTTACGGCCGCACACTTCATATGTTCCATTTCTGTGGTGCTTCCAAAGGATAACCCTTTTATAGAACGTATTAGGATAGAACGTGTGGCGGCCGTAAAAAGTCTCCCTGCCCTACATCGTAGTGTAGTTTATATTTTCTGGTCCTACGGGTTCATCGATTCAGTTGTGGAATTTTGAAAATATCTGAGGGTCACTGATGAGGCCTAATTGGCCGAAGCTAGCTAGTTGCTTCCAAAGGATAACCCTTTATAGAACATATTAGGATAAAAATGATTACAAAACAAACGTATAGTTTTACATATTTATTTACGCGCAACGTAGTGGCAAATTATATATACGCGTATAAATGTTCATGTAAAGTCTTTCCGTCTTCTTCTAAGCATTCTTTTCGTTTTAGACACGATCAGGCGGTCGTTGAACTTCTTCTGGCGTGGGTTGAATTCTTTGATAATGTCTCGCATGGTTTTTCCTCGAGATCTAGCCATCACGTAGTACGCGCAGTATAGTCCGCATACGTTAGAACTAGATTGTTGAAGCTGTTTATCGTTCATTAAGTAGGGTTTATTGAGTACCTCTTCGAACCCAACGCCGTAACTTCTAGGATCGTTTCCTACTGAATCGAAAAATTCGTACGGTCCGTGTTTGGGAAAATAAAATGTTACCCAGTGTTCCCCTCTTTGATAACTCGTGGATGTGTTGGAAATGACGAACCTTCCTCTTCGTTTTTTAATTTGGTCCGCTGAGCAGACAGTTACGGGGTATCCGGAAAGTATACGAGTCAGTTGATCGCTGTTCATCGTCGCTTAATATTTAAAGGTTGTCCAGTCTACCAACTGCCCGCTT
The DNA here is from genome assembly GCA_963580285.1 of Lucinisca nassula. Lineage (NCBI taxonomy): Eukaryota > Metazoa > Mollusca > Bivalvia > Lucinida > Lucinidae > Lucinisca > Lucinisca nassula. Next base: position 100,662,324 of record OY757011.1, read on the forward strand.
TTCGCTCTCGGTTTCTTACGATCAGAGGCCTCGCCCTTATGCTCCTTTCGTAATCGTGCTAGTTCTGACTTTGCCATTTCAACCGCTTGAGCCACGGGAGTGACCAATTTCACCACGGGTTTTTGCCGTGCTAGCATTTTAATTTCTTTTTATCGCTGATCTTCCATTTCCTTTAGAAGACGGTTTCTTCTACCGCTACCGACGATATACCGTCCCTCGTGATCGGGCTGAACGTAGCCCTCGCTCAAGTCTTTGAAATGTTGGTACCACGCGTCGTAGTCCGGGACATAAGGCACCCATTTATTCAGTTTCTTGTCAAATACTTCTATAGAACCCATCTTTTTTTCTGTAAATATGGGGATGCTTTACCCTTCTTACGTATATTTCATTCGGCATCGGATTCCTGGTTTTCATCGGTTTCTGTCAAGACATGGTCGGGCCAAACGCTGGCGAATAAATCCTTCCTCAGTTTCACGGCTTGCTGGATGGATTCGTCGACATTCATGTCATGCTGTATTCTTAACGTTTCAGCCGACTGTAGAATCTGCCGTTGAGTAGGATCCTTTTGCAGCCGGTGATAATCCATCAGAAACCTCGCGTAATCGTGCCTTAGTCTTTTCCTGAGGGAGGGCAAGTCCTCGTTTGCTGCGCGATGATGAGCGTCCTCGGGAGCAGTCCCATCTTCGATGTAGCTATTAACCTTGTCTTTAAAGAGCTCTGCATTCGATTGCCTTAGAGGTTCCTTAAACCTTCTCTCCCATATTTCTAGACACGGGCGGTCTTCTGCCAGCTCATCTTTGACGCGTTTACCCGGAGGTCTCATATAGGGGTAATGCGTGTCGTTTACGTCGCTTATCGATTCCCTGTCATCGTCACTGTCATCGTCACTTATATCGGACTCTTCGGATACCTCTAATTTCCGCTTTCTTTCTACCGGAAATATGTCACTGCGTAAACGCTCTTGTTCGGGCGTGCTCGATTTTAGGTCGACTATCAGGTACCCGTAAGGCTGACTCGTAGCCTGTTCGAATCGTTTCATAAACGCGGAATGGGATGCTGGATAAATTCTTCTCGCCAACGTCGCCACTTGTTGTCTGTCGATGGGATTATTGAAAAGGACGAGGTATTGCGTGTTCAAAGCGATGTCTCTACAGGCTTTTCCTTGCGGGAATAGATTCTGCGTGAGATATACGACGGACAAGTTTCTGTGATGACTTCCCTTAGTAAAGAGGTCCGCAATTCTTTGATCGCATTTAGCCTCGGTCATCAAGTCGTCAAAAACCAGGACGTTCCTTTTGCGGGTATCCACATACTCGGAGCTAGTCAGGTTGTCCGGTATACCGTGTACAAACTCTATCTGGGGAAGAGTGCGTTGCAAGTCGTCGTACAATCTTTGCCATTGGCCAAAACACCATACGATACGTTCGGGTGGAGGGTATATGAGGTCGGACAGGAGTAATTTTCTAGTCCATTCCGTTTTACCGCTTCCGCTAGGGCCAGTCACCACCATAGAAAACGGGTGTTGGAAGGTAATGTCGTTTGTCATGTCTGGGACTATCCCACTACCGTGCTTATTGCGTAGGTGTCTTAACAAAGCATCACGTCTCGAGAACCCGCGGTTACAGTCCGAGCATCGATTCATTTTCGTTTCAAGAGTTTGCGGTTTGGTTATTCTTACAAACTTTTCCCATCATTGACCACCGCCACTACAGTCAACACCACCACAGCCACCACCACCACCACCACCACAGACACCACTGCAGACACCACCCGCCCATAGGGGAAATATATGGGCTGCGTGATGCTTCCAAGCAGAGCTGAATCCGGCCCGCACACTAGTACTGGTAAACCGCTTAGAGGGTCTAGGCCAAACATCCCGCTTATTAAGCTTGCCATGACACCGCGCCAGCGTTTGACAGTAGTTATATCCTAAATGTTGGACTGGAAGGGTGCTGCTGCCGTGCACTGGCACACGCCGCGCGTACAACGGTAAAACGACGCCGTTTCGTTTAACACGCGCAAGAATTCGCGTGAACGGCTGACCGACTGCCCCTGACCACAATAGATACCACCACAGAAACCACCACCACCAATACCCAGTGCCTCTCCTCTTTAACCATTCGAGAATACAACTGGTCCTAAATGTTCGATTTGCGAAAATCGCTTTTTTTTTTTTTTTTCACGTTATGTCTAATCAGATACGGCTAAGCTAAGGGTCTCATCTCTCAGATATTCTGTTACAAAAGCGAGCAAGTCTTTGAACCACTTTTCGTAAAACTCAATATCTTTCAAATGCATGGGACTTTTCTCTCCGGACGTAGGTATCGAATACAGCTCTCCAGTCCTCAGCTTATATCTGATGGGGTTGTCGTCGCTATCCGGCGGTGGAGTTCTTGCGGGTGGGAAGAAATAACACTGGCCACTCCTTAGCTTTCGCTTTAGCCGTTTCCAGTAGTGCTTTACCGTATCGTAGATCTGCTTTCTTGTGTAGATCGTGTTGCCTTCCCCGTCATGGTGAGAAGTTACACGGTAAAAAGTGAGTCGGGGTTCCTGGCCATAGTGAAATTTATAGTTGTCCTCGATCCAATTACATAGACCCCTTTCGTTGAAATTCCAGTTGATTTCGTTAATTACGCGCGTGTCCTTTTCGATGCACTCCTCTCCGCCGCAAGCCCGATATAATGTTAGAAACCTTCCCATCCTACCTGGAACGCAACGCTTGGTGTTTTCTCTTTGCGGATTCGTTTGAGAATGAAGTTATTTACTACAACCTTTACGTATTCTTCGGCGATTTCAAAACGAGGCTCAAAAACGGTGTAGATCCCGATCACCCTGACCAGGGTGTGCACTGTTTGTCATTCCACTATTCCACCAGAACACGTTTGCTACATCGCTTGAGATCAAACTTTAGGATATTTACGGTGACCTCCCTTCAGGTGCCCCAATTTTTAGGGTAATTACAGCTGATCAAAAATCCTATCATCATTTGCTTCTCATTTTACGCTCCACTCTCATAATGCATACTGGCTACGCCCCCCTGATATCCGTATAAATTCCGTAGCCGAGAAAGATTCTCCGAGATACAAATGTTGTAGATATGTCCGGTAAAGGTCTCGCGCGACTGGAAGCAACGTCCCCAAAATGATCTATACGGCGTTGACGGGGACGTGAAACCTCAAATCGAACGAACCAAACTTTTTTTTCCCGGGACGCGGTCCATTACTAGTTTCTCGCATCGAGTCGAGCTCTTCCAACACCTTCCATTGTTTTCCCGGTTTTCGAGGCGATAATTGGTTTGCGGGTGAGAGACTTAATTTCATCGATACTATACAGGGTAGTATCTCCCTAAATATTGGGATAGGATCGCTCGAGCGAACGGGGTAGACCCCGATCACCCCGACCAAATCGGGGACGGCGAACTGCGCCAATCCGCGGGAACATCTTTCGCCTCAAAATTTAGGATACTTACGGCGTAATTACCGCGAGTTACGTCATTCGAACACTCGTCCGATATTTAGGGTAGTTTCGTCATCTAATCGTTTCGCTTACGTTTCACACCTCCTTTGTTTATTACGTAATCTATTGTTCTCGTCCTTTGTTTATTACGTAATCTATTGTCTTGACTCCAAAGTGGCCCGAGTACTACTCCAAGACTTCAGATGTCTACTTGATCAGCTTGCATCCAGTTAGTCTGGTTTTAGGAGTTGTGCACTCGTATGAGGTGCCTGCCTAATAAAGCTGTTAAAACTCTCAATATGACTTTGGCTATAGTTTATAATTAAGAAACACTATACGATTACAGTCAAAGGTGAAAAGCTACGCTATACCATCTTGAAATTCTTTAAAAAAAAACAACCCTTACCGAACCGAAAGTTGGATTGAGCAGAAATTTGCCGGGAGACATTGGGGGAGAAATGGGGATTCAAAATTGCTAAAATAATTTCGTTCCGTTATGCTGCCATGGTGGTCATTTAAAAAAAAATCCAAACCACATCGTGTCGAATTTAGAAGAAACTTGATGGGTGGCATTGGGGTAACATGGGTATTCAGATTTGTAGTACTTTATTTTGGTCGCTTCCATTAGGAAAACATGTCCGTAAGAAATAATGGCGTCCAACATGGTGTCAGAGAATGATAAATATAAGGTACAAATAATAACATCTTTATTGATACTGCTTTCAACATGGGTCGTGGGTGCTCGTTAGAACCGCCTCAATGAGGCGGTTCTAACGAGTACCCACAATCTATATGTTTGAGCAAAATTAAGGCAGATAATGTTTACGCCCGTAAACCCCACTTTTTGCTATATAAAGTGGGGTTTAGGGGGTCATTCGTTTCATGGACTTGTTATCGTGATGAAATACAACAACATGTACAATTATACAATATTTTCCAGGATCTGACAGGAAGCCTTAGCTTGTCTGAAAGTCATCTCCTTGAGATATTTGGGTGGGAGATGTTTGGGTTGCAATGGAAATTCAGAATTCTTAACATTTTTGCATTCAGGTATCCAAGATGGAGGCCATCTTGAATTTTTTCTAAGCACATGTATAGTTATCGCAGATAAGATTGGTGGGGCGGGATAGCCATACATCAAAATCGCTGTGTCCACAAGAAGAATCGGTAGTGCCTTTCGTATGTTTTTGCAAGTGGCCATATACACAACAGCTTTGTTTATGTTGCAGTTGAATTAACATAATCGGGTGAGTTGGATTACATTTGTTATTAGAGTATTCCAGAGGCAGAGGCAGGTGGAAACAAAAGATCCGCTCTGCCTAACTATAAACTCCTCATTCTGCACCGGTATCGTCCCACACTGAATCCTAAGTCGGAATGAAATGTTCAGATAACTGAATCAGGGACATCGAGGCAACATGCAAATTCAGGTTGCTAAGGTCAATGTGATCTGGTAGACAAGGTGGCCACCAAGACACAATGTAAGATAATATGATCAGCCTCATCCAGGTGATTGAGTTCTGGTCCATTTGGTCCTCTAGTTGGAATACTTAGGATAGAGTGGCCACCGATTCGAAAGCAAAACCGTGTGACACTAACTGTTAAACTAAAAACAAGAAAGCAATTTTCAAATATTTTTTCGACATGGACTTTCGCTAGAATTGAGGCTGTTATAACGTGTATCAACAAACTATGTTTGTGAGCAAAAATAATGAAATATATTTTTAAGCCTTAATTTTCCTAATGATGTCCTTTGGGTTTACAAAGGTGTTATTTGCGTTCCAAATATAATGCGGGTTTCTGGTAGTTCCCAATAAAATTGTAATTCCGATTCCTATTTGATGGGGGCTCAAAAGGAAGTTTACATTACGTTCCCAGTATGATGTGGGTTTACAAGGATATTAATTACGTTCCCAATATAATCTAGGTTACAAGGGTGTCCATTTCGTTCCCAATACAATATGGGTTTATAAGGGTGTCCATTATCTTCCTAATATAATCTGGGTATATAGGGGTGCCAATTGCGTTCCCAATATAATCTGGATTTACAAGGATGTCAATTATGATCCCAATATAATGTGGGTTCACAAGATTGTCAATTACGTTCCAAATATAATCTGGATTTACAAGGGTGTCCATTACTTTCAAATATGATGTGAGATTAAAAGGTTGTCAATTGCGTTTCCAATATAATCTGAGCTTAGAATGATGTCAGTTATGTTCCCAATATAATCTGGATTTACAAGGATGTCATTTACGTTCCCAGTATAATCTGGATTTACAGTGAGGTTCCAAATATAATGTGGGTTTACAATGATGTCAGTTGCGTTCCAAATAATATCTGGGTTAACAAGGGTGTCCATTACGTTCCCAGTATAATCTGGATTTACAAGGATGTCAGTTACGTCCCCAATATAATCTGGCTTTATAATCATGCCAGTTACGTTCCCGATATAATTTGGGTTTACAATGATGAATCGCCGTCCTAATATAATCTAGATTTACAATGATGGAAGTTACGTTCCCAGTATAATCTGGATTTAAAATGATGTCGGTAACGTTCTCAATGTTAGCTGGATTTTACGTTAACTTGCTGTCAAACTATCATCTACTTACAACACTCATAGAGGATATTTGATTTTTTCAGTGTAAGATCGAATTTTATTTCATCGAATGAACACCAAAACTGTTATTTTCACGAGTGGCGTAGCCACGAGTGAAAATAGCAGTTTTGGTGTTCATGAGTGAAATAAAATTTGATCTTGCACTGAAAAAAATCAAATTTTCTGTTTCTTACATGCTTCAAAAGGCAATATTTAGCGTCTTTAATGGTGTCGCTCACATTCGGAGAAAATTATCTTTGTTCCTGTTCGTTTCGCGTCAATTTAGTGGTGTCCATCGTGTTTAGTGGGTATACTATTGGGTGTAAACTGAAAGTTTGCACCTGAGAAATGGCCTGGGATGGTATTATAATGAATGATTAATGAAATAATTGAGAGAGTAGTTTTCCAAAGAAGTTGCTGGCAAGTCTAACGTCGCGCGACAAAAGACGTGACGTCAGCGTCATAAATGACGTCAGTAAAGTCCCCGTCACACATGAACGGGCTATGCGTCAACTAGAACACATTTCAGTATTTTTCAGTTATCTGACAAAGATAAAATTGAAATTAGAGTTAGATTTGAAGAAAAAAGTAGTCCCAAACAGTGAAAAATAAAAAATCGTATTTTCACTGTTTGAAACAGTGAAAATATCGATTTATATTTCACTGATAAATCGCTATCATTCATTGAAAAGCATGTAAGAAATTGGGATACCACACTGTGACCATCATGATAACGAGTTCGTGCAATGCACACCCCTCTTACCTGTTTGCAGAGGTACCATTAAGATAACTCGCCCGTTCGACATAGTGCATTTTTCACATCTCCAAAATGGCTACTTTTCTGATGAAAAGCCTTCATATTTTTCTTATAAATGCTCAAAACATAGGATGTTTTGAGGCGGTTCTAACGAGTACCCACAACCTATGTCTTGGAGCAGAAATAAGAAAAATAATGAATACCCCCGTAAACCCCAGTTTTCTCTATATAAAGTGGGGTTTAGGGGGGTCTTCATTTCACGGACTTGTTCACGTGATGACATTATTTTTCTTATTTCTGCTCCAAGACTTAAGCTGTGTGTACTCATTACAACGACCGCATCGAGGCGATTCTAACGAGCAACCACGACCTATGTTTAAATTAAAAATAAGAACAAAATATAACCATTTTTGAGATAGAAAATAAGACACGGGTGTGTTACCGTAATGAAAGTACATTCATCACGAAATCACGCATATATAATTCTGACCCTATTGAACCCCACTTTTATATAGTAAAACTGGGGTTTACAGGGTATACTTATTTTTCTTATGCAGGCGTCACACTGTCCCGAAAATGACAACAGATGGAAACACGATAAAGGAAATGTTCTAATTCGGCTCTGATCGTGAAAACATCGGGCCATTCGTGATGATATCTTCAGCCATCGTATGATCGCCGGTGGATTTTATGAGGCTCCGGCAGCACCTTCGTGAGCGGCGGCAAAATCTTTGGCATGCCAAAAAATTGCCGGAAGACCTTGCGAAGGTTCATTTTCGCGTTGAATTCGTTTGTCCATCTTGCCCTCCGTAAGGCCATCGTGAGGGCATCTTGTCAAATCGTGTCATCTTCGTCTTTTCTTCGTGTGATCATCGGTGGTCTCGGGCATTTTACGCCTCACGAAGATAATACGAGGGAAACGGCAATGCGACTACGTGAAACCCTCGCAATGACGGCGTGAAGCCATCGCATTATAGTACGATGACATTGAGATTGGACCACGGTGTCGACGAAGACAGCTGAATTTGAGTACCTCAAGCGATACCCATGTGTCATGGTAACCTAGACATATAAAAGGCCAACCTCAGAGCATCTTCCTCAGTCAGTCAGTCCTGATGAGCAACTCTGCAGAGCATAGGCTTGTGTAACTCCCAAAGCTTCAGTCATAATTATTCACAATTTCGTTCCTGCAGAATGGCATACTTTGATGATGAGACAACCAGGAAAAAGGAGGCAGCAGCATTGCTTCTTTTGATGCACCTTAGAGAACAAGATGAGCAGACCTTATTGTCCCATAAACCAAGCCTCTCTGAAAAAGTGGTCTTCTCTTTGGGTGGCATTTTAAATTGGTTTTAAGTTGAATCAAATTTAAGAGAGTTGAAATGTACTGTGTACTCTCCGATCATCAAATGCATTTCAAACGGGCGGCCGAAGGTTTTATAACATCGGGAGGTCACGTGTCGTCTTCGGGACGTAGTTCGAACGCATCGTACTCTCAATACGACGTCGTAAAGCCGTCGTGTGGCCTTCGTTTGGCCTGCGGGTAAACTTCGTAATAAAAAACCACATCTTCGTGTTGCCTTCGTGTGTGGTTCGGATGCCATCGTGTGACCTTCTGCATGCATCGTACTTGCTTCGGCTAGAGATTGGCTGTTGACCATGTTCGGAGCGATCTTCGCGCGAAATTCAAAATTCTATATTCGTATGGCCACCTGGTGTCATATTCGGGACAGTGTGACGCCTGCATTATTTCTGCTCTAAAAATAGATTGTGGGTTTTCGTGAGAACCGCCTCGGTGAGGCGGTTCTAACGAGGACCCACAATCTATATTTCGAGCCCAAATAAGAAAAACATCACAGTTTTTCATCTTAAAATATTCGTTGCGTTTTGAAAATGATTACATTTCTAAACTTGACATTTTTCTGATAAATGTTGTTATATTTAACCAATATATGACAATGAAATCTTCCACCTAGTAAGTTTGGAATGGTCCATTTCCAATTCTAGGGTATTGGGTATGTTTTTGTTAGTGGCAAATGTTACAAAAATGAATGTTCTTTAAGCAAACAGTGTAGACCCAGATCTGATGCCGCGTTCTGTGGCGTCTGATCTGGCGCTGCACCGTTTGCCAATGTCCCAGAAAAGGGCCACTAGGCATAAATTGGTAAAACAATTGATCCAAAGTTATTATATTAATATGAGTTATGTTACTAATGCCCACGTGACTAAAACTGACAGACAACGGTTATTTATAGCCTCAAAATTCTTGTCCCTGTTACTTCAGAAAAGGGTTGGTTATGTATGCCATACTGGGATACTGGCAAACAATGTAGACGCAGGGTCTACACTGCTTGTTTAAAACACGGGAATTCTAGGGTTAAACGAAGCCGTCTAAATGTAGAGAAGAAGTAAAACAAAGATCAGGAATCGATAAAATTAACTTACTCCACCCACCAAAGGGAAAGAAACACAAACATTACGCGACCCTAAACAAAGGAAGGCCATAAGGACAGTTACTTTCCCACAAAATGGCCATATGGCCATCCAAAATAAAAAGACACAAGTGATACAAACAGTAAGTAACAAACAACGCCATAAACAAACCGCCACAGAAGAACCGCATTGGAACGGTCAGTGGAATGATTTCCACTGGGGGGCTTAAACCGTTTTTACGTGGCCACAGTCCTCGCCCTTACTTCCGTCGCGATTTAGACAAATAATTTGTTCAGTCCGCACAAAGGCCTCCTAACTCATCAGTGCAACATCTCCGTGAACACAAAAATCAAAGAACCACAGAGGTGAGACAACGGTGAGGACTCGACAGCAAGAAACCTTGTTCAGTGCCATTTTCCCAGCCCACGACCTACATTGTTGTTACATTACAAAAGTACGCCTATTCATGTACATTGAAAATTTTACCACCTAAAAATCGAACATTTTAGACGAAAAATTGTGTTTTTTCTTATTTCTGCTCTAAAATAACGATTTTGCCCAACAAGCTCTGTGGTCCAAACTGACCACACCCCAGGGGGTCTTTGGTTTAGTTCATACTTCCATGAACGCATCGAGTCACATGATTTTCAGTGACGTCAAGTGACGTCAGTCTAAACTGGTTCTCTACGGGCGTTGGTGACGTCAACGCTATTCCGCTCTTTGTAAAAAAAATAACAGCGTGTAAATGTTTTTCAGCTTTAAAAGTTTGCCCTTTACGTATGCCCTTCGGGGTTCATTTACATTGTACGCGACCCCACTGCGTTCATACCGTCATGAATAGCAGAAAAATAAAATTCATTTCTTAAAGAGCTATATCACACCGGTTACCGAGGTACAACGTGACGCGACTGAGTACAACAAACGCTACCGTCTTTTTTTTTTTTTTTTTTTTTTTTGACAGGAGAAGTGTGAGTTCAATGTTTCCTTTATTTTGTCGAACATATCACGACGATTTACGATTTTCTGTTGGTTTTGCGATGAAAACAGATTGTGTTTTTGTTGTTATGTCCAAATTTTAAGTTATGACACGGCCAGAGAAGGAAAATCAAAGCCATAAATTATGCCGAAATAGGTAGAAAAACAAAACTTCAAGTTTTAAGGGTCTATCAATCAGAAATAAATGACATATACACGAGCATTCTTGGGTTTTTCCTGCCTCTAGGAATCGAAGTATGTATACTATTTTTAATAATTAATAAAAACATTTAGAATAAGAATCGTACCGACTTTTCTTGGCTCACTACCTTGAAACACGGGTACACCTTACCACGGATCATGTGTTGAGTCTGAGTACACTAAACACGGAACAAATGGAACAACAAACACGGATATGAAAAACCGAATCTGGACGTTTTTACCCATTATAAGCGCCATTTTTCAAGAAACAGCCAACAGAAACGATACATATTTGCCCTTTAGTTGAAAAATTACAATATGAACGGTATGCGCTTGGCCATTCCTAAAACAAAAAAAGTGTTTTGGGTTGTAAGGTGTGTTTATGACATGGAGACAACTTTTTACAACAGATGCACAATAAACAGTCGCTATAATCCATCAAAAATGTCACAAAATAACCTGTTGTTTGTTTGAACTGAGCTTTAAATTCCCCGTCGACACTATTAAGGTTATTTTGGAATTGTTTCCAATTTTGCAAGTATTTTTATCCGTCATTGAGATTTAACGACATCTCAAATATACCGCCCAAGGAGAATAATAGGGTTCACATGTATATGAAGGAACGGTCGGACTCGCACCACTTTGCCTGGGAAGACTAAGACCTTCTAAGTGGTTAACCAGTAGTCCTGTGCGACGGGATTCAGCTCTGTGTGGAAGTATCATGCAGTCCATTTATTTCCACAAGCAGCGGTGGATGGGGCCCAAGAATAACTTGAACATAAACATGTAAACAATATATAACTACAGAGGGACCGTTCAAATAGCCAACAATGAGCTATACTGAGCAAAGCCAACTTCAATGAGACAACACTTACAGTGCAACCACAAGAATCTGCAAAATAATTTGTTAGTACAGAAGTTGCGCATGCACATAGTCTGATCGCTGAAAGCGATCAAATTCTGCGAGCAACGAAAGACTAGCCCCGTTTTACAAGTTCTTGCACACAAGACGAGGAATTCCTAGATTTTACCCTGGGATAGAAACTTTTTATCCTACCTGGGTTTTCTACGAAGGGCCGGCATTGAAGTCAAGAATTCTGAGGTGTTAAACTCAAAGGGTGTCTGATGTGCGCTATTTGTATAGAAAGTCGTGTACGCTGCCCGTAATGCGACGTCACTAAACGTCACAATCGACGTTAGCAGTTGAAGTGACCGCATGTCAGCATCGATAGCGCAGTGGTTAACGCGTTCGACTTATGATCGAGAGGTTGTGCGTTCGAACCTGCCACCGGTATCGAGGTGTGTCCTTGGGTAAGACACGTAATGACACAGCTCCACTCCCACCAGGTGTAAATGGGTAGCAGTGGTCTAAAAGCCACTGCCTCTCTCTCACGCGCGCGTGGCAACACCCGGAATGAGTGTTCGAGAGCGATTCAATAAGCTTGAAGCTTTCATCGCAATCGAGCTAAAATAAATTAGTATAAACTAAACTAAGTGACCGCATATTCAAAATCTATGTTTTAAGATTTAAGTAATGAAAGAAAAAGAATCTGAAATGGGTGTGCCATGAAATGTTCTCTTTGGTAATCATTCTGTTTTACTCACCTCATAAACCAGGGGTCCTGGGTTCGATTTTTGGCTTCTCCAAACTTTCTGACGAGTCGTTAAATGAGCCCCTGATGGGAGCAAATTCTTTCCTGTAAGAGTGGTCCCCATTTGGTAAACGGAGTTATTGCACGACCCGCAGAAAAAGCAACCGACTGAAGTCGGTTGATTTCTAAGAGTGCCCTAAAATCACCGTGTCATTCTGTCATTCGGTCAATCGGTCATTCTGTCAGTCTGTTTGTCCGTCCGTAACCCGTTTGTGAAAATTGGTGATAGTGACTTAACCGCTTGGAATATTTAAACAATTTTTGGCATACTGATCAATATTAATGAGATCTAACCAATGAACTTGCGAAATATTACATTCCATTTAGTATAGCCTCGGCGAGGCAAAAAATGTGAAAATTTCGAACTGCTTCTCCTCGGAAACCGTTGGGCCGATTGAAGACAAATTTCATATGGAGCCTCTATGGGATGGGGGAAACCAAAATTTGCTCATGGGGTCCAGGTCACATGAGCAAAATGGCCGCCAAGCCATACATGGTCTGTCTGTCTGTCCGTCCGTAACCCGTTTGTGAAAATTGGTGATAGTGACTTAGCCGCTTGGAATATTTAAACAATTTTTGGCATACTGATAGATATAAATAAGATCTAACCAATGAACTTGCGAAATATTACATTCCATTTAGTATAGCCTCGCCGACGCGAAAAATGTGAAAATTTTCGAACTGCTTTTCCTTGGAAACCGTTGGGCCGATTGAAGTCAAATTTCATATGGAGCCTCTATGGGATAGGGAAACCAAAATTTGCTAATGGGGTCCAGGTCACATGACCAAAATGGCCGCCAAGCCATATATGGTAAAAACCCTTCAAAAGTAGTCTTCTCCAGAACCGCTGGACGAAACTTGATAAATAGCATCTGGGACGTAGGCCCATTATAAATTGCTAAAATGGTGACCCTTGGTTGACCTTGATCTTCTTTGGGTCCGTCCATAACCCGTTTGTGTAAATTGGTGACAGTGGCTTAACCGCTTGGAATATTTAAACAATTTTTGGCATATGAGATCTTTTTTTTTTTTTTTTTTTTTTTTTTTTTTATAATTCAAGCATTTATTCAGCAGATAGGTCACAAGCTATTTTTGGTCTATATTTTACAATTTCTGAGAGATATCATTTCTAAGTCAACAAATTCTATGTAAATCTATGATAGGTTCCAATGGTATATTGAACTAGTAGCCGAAATTCATCATTTCGTTCACGAAACAGGATTATCCCAGCAGGCACATGACGTAATTGTGACGACACATCGACGTCGGTGCAACTGCATGACGTATATACACGACTCATCTACGTATGTGCAACGTCGTGACGCTGCAGCGACGCTGATTTGACGTTGCCTTAGCGACGTATGCCTGCTGGGTTTTGGCCCAAATGCTTGGGGCAGGTGACCTTGAAAATAAAGTCTATCAAAATCTTTCAAATACTGTTGTCTCCTATCCTACTGATTTTGTTCTGTTTGATTTGATGTTCAACGTCCCTGTCAACACTTCAGAGGTCATCTTGGAGACGCTGCTTCCAATTGTGTAGGACCCCCACTCGACATTGAGATGAAATGACATCCCAAGCCCAGCCGCCCAACGAAACCAACAGGGGTCCACAAGCACGGGCGGTCCGACCCGCACCGCCTTGCCCGGACAGGCCCAGATCCCCCAAGCTGCCTACCAGCACCCGCGCGCGGCCGGCCTCTACTCCGCGCGGAAGCACCATGCAGCCCATCCATTTCTCAAAGCCCCGAAATCGGGGGCCGTTCCTATCCTGTAAGTAGTGCATCAAACAGGGCATGCCAACGCCAATTTCACAAAAACACGTCTACATAACGTTGATCCCCTTGATCTCAAATTTTATGCAGTGAAACTGGGGTTTACAGAAGTAAACTTTATTTCTCTCCTATTTCTGCTCCAAACTATGATAGTGGGTACTCGTTAGAACCGCCTCATCGAGGCGGCCCCAACGAGCACCCCAATCCACATTCCGAGCAGAAACAAGAAAAATATCACGACTTTTAATCTTAAATTTCTCATTTTTCCGGCGTTAAAGTTTACAATATATTCTATATAGGCGTGTTTTCGTAATGATAGTCAAAGCCCACGTCGATGCAAATGCGACGATCCGCGCCCAAAATATAAATGTCCCCTCCCCTTACTACGATGGAACATTAGGGCCAGGTATACTTTTATTTCTTTTGATAGGTATCTCCATCACGAAAACACGACTATTTAATTTTGACCCCCTCAAACCCATCTTTTATATAGTAAAACTGGGGCCTGCAGGGGCAAACCTTATTCCACCTATTTCTACTCCAAGATACAGATTGTGTGTACTCGTTCTGAGAACCGCCTCAACGTGGCGGTTCTAACGAGCACCCACAACCTACATTCCCAGCAGAAACAAGAAAAATATCACATTTTTTTTATCAGAAAATTTTCATTTTTTTTTTTTCGGCGATAAGTGTGTCAGTGTATTTGTATAGGCGTGTTTTCGTAATGGAAATTTCGTCTTAGTAACTCGACTTACCAAATCGAAATTTCGACTTAGTATCTCGAAACCTCGACTTAGCAACTTGACATTTTGACTCAGTATCCCGAAATTTCGACTTACTGTCTCGAAATTTCGACTTAGTAACTCAAAACCCCGACCTGGTTTTTCGAAATTTCGACTTAGTAGCTTGACATTTCGACTTAGTAACCCGACACCTCGACCCAGCACCCCGACACTTCGACATAGTAACTCGCAATTTCGACCCATTTACTCGAAACCTCGACCCACCAACTCGCAATCCCGACCCAGCATCCCGACATTTCGACCTAGCATCCGCGATATGCATTCAACTCCGAACCGGGACCAGCCATAACAGAAATCTTGTTTGGGAAACTTGGTTCTGAGATCTGAGGTCTTCTTTCAACTCTGAGTTGATCATAACAAGCTTCCCGCCATGGCCAATCCCAGCCCAGAGCCGAACGCACACCGCAGATCACAGAGGCAGCTTCGAGCCACCATGTCGAAAGATACCAAGTCGAAACCTGGAGCCATCAAGCCGAAACCCCGAGACAGCAAGTCGAAACCTCGAGCAAACAAGTCGAAATTTCTTGTCAATACGTCGAAATCCCGAGACAGACAGCCGAAACCCCGAGCCACCAAGTCGAATTTGCATGTTCGAAACCTCGAAATTCTTAGTCGAAACCTCGATATACCTATCAAAACAAAAAATATCTTACTGGGGAACATAATTACCTATATAAATCATATATATTTAAATAAAAGTTAAAGGCAATTATCGCACCGATTAGAAATTTAATATTTCTGTTGTAGAAAAACGCCAATATTATAAATTGCGTCATAAAATATCGCATGAACATTAATGGGGCAGTGTGGAGCTATTTCTGTTTTAAATGTCAGGAGTTTGTTCCGGTGTTCGGATTTAATATCTCTAATGCTCTGTCGGCCCGCGCTCATCAAGGCTCGAAGAAATAGATGGTCTGCATGATGCTTCCACGCGGAGCTGAAACCTACCGCACACGAACACTGGCAAACTGCTTAGAGGATCCAAACCTGCCCAGGCAAGCGGTGCGAGTCGGACCGTCCATGTCTACAAACCCCATTGGTTTCACTGGGCGACAGGGCCCGAGATGTCCTTTCATCTCAATGTCGGGCAAAAGTCCCGCAAAATTGGCAGCAACGTCTCCAAAACGACCCATGCAGTGTTGAAGGGGACGCTGAACCTCAAATCAAACAAAACAAACAAACAAAACCTTGCCACGAATTCAGTATTCGCAGTTTCCTTCATACTACAGTCAAACTTCACTCACTCGAGTACATGTGAGTTTGCAGTACGAAAACACGCCTATTGAAATATATTGAAAATTTTACCACCAAAAATGAAAATTATCAGATAAAAAATTCCGGAAATTTTTCACATTTCTGTTCATAACATAGATTGTGGGAACTCGTTAGAACCGCCTCAGTGAGGCGGTTGTAACCAGTGCCAAAATATATGTTTTAATCAGAAATAAGAAAAGATGTATTCCTCAGTAAACCTCAGTTTCACCATTTGTGGGGGTCACAATAATATAGGCGTGTTTTCGTGATGGCCAGTTTCTGACAAAATAAGTGCACTGGTCGTATCGTATAGTAGTCGCAGATAAGATTGACTAGGCGGAGCTATCGTTTGTACCTGCCTTAGGAATATTCCATCAACAAAAAGGCAAACCAAGGCACCCGATTGTGTGAATTCAACTGTAACAGAAGCATAGCTGTGGCGTATATGACTATTTCGTCCGCTTGTAAAAAAGCATGCTAAAAGGCACTCTACCGAATCTTCTAGTGGACGAATTTGATATACATTGACAACACCTGAATAGCTCCGCCTAGTCAATCTTATCTGCGAATACCATACTGTTGTATAAAAATGAACAGGAATAGTGTGGCTAGGTTAAGTGACCGGCCGCCCGATGTTACCTAAATAGTTTTGACTGGGTCATTAAATTAAAGACAAAAACAACAAACAACAACACAAACTTTGATAATCAAAACGCCAACTAAAGAGGCATACAATGTATGTAGGGATATTTTCCGAACTTCTGTTTAATAAAGATATGATGTGTCGCACCAGTGAGGTAATCTGGTGAGTGAACGGGCCATCTCAATTCTTGCGTTGTCATTGACGGTATTCGACTGGTACACCTGTGGACACAAAAGCGTTCAAACTTTGATGAACTTCATTTCATTTTGATCTGTTGTTTCATTCAATGTTTCCTTACATCCTGTCAGTCAACTGCAAAGACAGAAATAAATTCAAAACACAAAGTGTTGTATAGTTCATTGTAGACCCTGCACTATCCAATCAGAATACATCTTGAATGTCAATCAGATCTAAAAATGGAAAATAGTGCTTGCCACAATAAGACCAATTAATGTATATTGCTTGATCCAGTTTTAGACTACTTTGATGAATGACATTTGCTTGTCAAACTAACTTGATGCAAAGAGATTCATTGAAAGGTACTTCACCGGAGTTTGAACGCTTTTGTGTCCACAGGTGTAGATTTCGTGAATTTTCCGTGAAACCCCACGCAGAAGCGCGGTGCCCAAATGCAACAGATGCAACAGCCGGCCACATGGTCCAATCAAATATTTTATTTGTGTATAGCTCATAAGCGACCGTGGTGCACGAAATGTTTGACTTTTCCTTCGAACAGAATCGTGCTCCACGATCGCTTATGTATTTGAAAAATAACCCATATTTGATTGGACCATGCGACCGGCCACTACAAGAAAGACATCCCACTCCTGCGCGGAATTTCACGGAAATTTCACGAAACTTCCCAGTCGAATATGGCCATTGATGTATCATATCTTTTTATTTCCGTGAAGTGTCACTGTATAAAAAAATAAAATCAGAGCTAGTTTTATTTTTTTATTTTTTTTATATGTCTTGATGAAAATATACAGATACCAACGAATGCATTGCGATAACTTTCCCGTGCGAAATAGTGCATTTTTTCACATCTCCAAACTGGCTACTTTTCTGATGAAAACACGTGATATGTTCTTATTTATACTGCTAGCATAGGCTGTGGGTCAATGAGATCTTACCAATGAACTTGCGAAATATTACATTCCATTTAGTATAGCCTCGCCGAGGCGAAAAATGTGAAAATTTTCGAACTGCTTCTTCTCGGAAACCGCTGGGCCGATTGAAGTCAAATTTCATATGGAGCCTCTATGGGATGGGGGAAACCAAAATTTGCTAATAGGGTCCAGGTCACATGACCAAAATGGCCGCCAAGCCATATATGGTATAAACCCTTCAAAAATAGTCTTCTCCAGAACCACTGGGCAGATTTCCACGAAACTTGATAAATAGCATCTGGGACGTAGGCCCATCATAAATTGCTAAAATGGTGACCCTGGGTTGACCTTGACCTTGTTTGTGCCTAGGTCAAACTTTGACACATATGCTTTTGTATTCGAAAAGGGAGAATGCATTTTATCCTGCAAACGATTCAGAATACAGTACTAAAGTATAAGATATATTTTTTTGCTCCTTACGATAAGGCGCATTTATTGGGGTAACCGTTTTAGGTCCAGATCACATGACCAAAATGACCGCCATACCCATATATGGTAACACTCATAAAGCTAAAAGCATCCGGCGGGTCGTGCACTTCAGCTGAAGCACTGGTTATTTTTAGTATTTTCTTTGGTTTGCGTACAAATGATTTTCTTCCAGCTACGCCCCTGATACTGTTACGACCCACAACTTCTAATCTTGAATTATCTTCCTTGGCCTACAGGTTTATAACCAATGACAACTGCGTCATGGATACGACTCTTTCGCACAGAGTCGATTTTTTTTTTTCAGCTATGCTCCATTTTTCATTATGGCTGTCATGTCGGAAGATAGTGGCTCGCCTGGGATTTGACTTTCTTCGCAAAAATGACCTCGCGTCAACATACGGACTTGAAGAAAAGGGGTGAGGTGTTACGGCCCGCAGCACCTAACCTACACTATACATGCCTTGGTTGATTATGCGGAAGACAACTGAGGAAGACAATTGAGTCCGAGAATCATGTGAAATGATACTCATTGAGTTCTAATGCACGAACCCTCAATTTTATTGGTTCTCTGCCTACTTATCTGCTTACTGTATTGCATTACTCGGCCTGAAAACTCACTCCGGTGACACACCCGTGCGACATAGTGTATTTTTTCGCATCTCCTAAATGGCTACTTCTCTGATGAAAATCCGTGATATGTTTCCTATTTATACTGCAAACATAGGTTGTGGGTGCTCGTTAGAATCGTCTCAAGGAGGCGGTTCTAACGTGTACCCACAACCTATGTCTTACAGCAGATATAATAAAAAAGTATGTATATCCCTTTAAATCACAGTTTTCTCTATATAAAGTAAGGGGTGTTAATTTCACGGACTTGTTCGCATGATGTCATGCCACATTTTCATGCCCGACATCCTAGTCTATCCATTTGGTTCCGAAGTTTACGTTAGTCCTCTGTAACTCTAATTTCCCGGCAGTATACCCAGTCGTCTGCGAACAGTCTTATTTCTGAGTCAATTTCGGTGGAAATATGATTAATATACACGGAGTATAACAGAGAACTAAGAACAGTCCCATTCGATACCCAGACAAAACTGGAACACACTCCATATACTCGCCATTAACTCATATTGGGTCCATATCATTTACAACAAGAGCTGAAACTATAGGTGACCAATGCCCCCCGTGGGAGCCAATTTCTGAGTTTTTGCAAAATTTCAAGGGGAGATAATTCAGCCAAAAATGAAACAGAGTTATGGCTCTTGGTCAGAATGCCCTCTTCCCCTCCCAAGATTCTCGGAGTGTGTGTGTGTGTGTGGGGGGGGGGGGGGCGATGGCATAAAAACTTACTATTTTCAGTAGGAAAGAAAGGAATCTATAAATTCAAGAGTCTCCCCTCCCCAGCAATGCCGAAACTAAATAAGTTGGGTTTCAGTTGTTCATAAGTGTGTGGGGGTGGGGGGGGGGAGGGGGCGATGGCATAAAAACTTACTATTTTCAGTAGGAAAGAAAGGAATCTATAAATTCAAGAGTCTCCCCTCCCCAGCAATGCCGAAACTAAATAAGTTGGGTTTCAGTTGGTCATAAGTGGGGGATGTGGTAAAAACGTTCTGGAAAGCCAGAATAAATGTATTTACCCGTCCTCTCTGTCCAAGATTTTTACCCAACCCTTTAAATTCGCACGTGTATAAGTTCGGAGATCATGATGAGAATCAAACAGGCATTAAAGAGTATGTAACAGCAAAATGGATCGTTTTGAATTAAAAACAGCATCATATATCATGCCTTCGCTGGCGGATTAAAGAGTTTTATTTCAATTTATTTCGCCCCCGCCCATCGGGGCTTGAGAAATAAATTGGGCTGCATGGTGCTTCCACGCAGAGCTGAATCTGACCACAAAAGAGTACTTGTAAACCGCTTAGAAGGACTAAGCCTGCCCAGGCAAAGCGGTGTGAGCCAGATCGTCCAATGCATATAAGCCTTCTGGTAACATCGCACGGCAGGGCTTGAGATGTAATTTCATCTCAATGTCGGTTAAAAGGCCCACAGAATTGTAAGCAACGTCTCCAGAATGACCTAAATAGTGTTTACGGGGACGTTAAATCCCAATTCAAACAGATATTTCAATTTATGAAGAATATAATCCGTGTTTGTTGTACCCAAATGGTGCTGACTTACCGCGTTATGGTGTATCATAACCCGTGGTAAGGTGTACCCTAACAAAAAATCAACCATTGAACCATCCACGGATTCAGTGGGTATTGACATGAACTGGGGCTCAAGCAAATGCATCAATGGATGCTCTGAAATCGCAATAACATATAAATCACAAAATCATGTGCACAAAAGATGTGTTACTGT
This sequence comes from Lucinisca nassula, assembly GCA_963580285.1. Taxonomy (NCBI): domain Eukaryota; kingdom Metazoa; phylum Mollusca; class Bivalvia; order Lucinida; family Lucinidae; genus Lucinisca; species Lucinisca nassula. The sequence goes on from OY757011.1 coordinate 100,682,832, forward strand.
CAAAAAACATTTACCGAGGTATGCTGGGGTTGGTGAAAACACACAAGACGAAAGAAAATTGTTTGTGTTTTCGTTAATATTGAACAGAATTCTCTGCAACTGTATCAGTAAATGGTAATACCATTACTCTGCAGCTATGCAAAATAACCACCCAAAAAGATTAGGATCTGAGATAAAATAAACCTTTTTCTTGCCGAAAATACTGTTGTGACGTCATGATTTCTGTAGCGTTCGTTGAACTCTGTCGCGTTCGTTGTACTGCGGTAACCGGTGTGTATATATGGTTAAAGAAGTAAATATCCCTCTCTTTAACCAAAGGGCCTAAGCATAAATATTACCATGTAGCAATATTTAGTGGTCTCCCACAGCATGCCCATTGACTCCAGATCATCCTAAACCAAGTACATTCTTGTTCTTTATGGTAAGACACACCCAATGATATCGACCGAGGGTCCAAGAAGGCATACCCCACCCCATTCAATTCATAAAATGCCTAATGTCTCAGAATTTGTTCAAATCCCCAACACAAAACCATATACATTCTTGTTCCTTATGGTAAAGAGCATCTATGGTCATCAACGTCTGGTCCTCCAGGGCTATGCGCCACCCCCACCAGTTCATATCAGGCTTAACCCTTAAAACGCCGAGAAAAACCACATCTGAAAATGTCGTCTGCTTATGTCGTGTGCTAAATCTTCTTGCAAACTTTTTAAAAATATTTTTGCATGCAGGCAAACAGTTTGGACCCCGATCAGACTGCTCCTACAGGAGCAGTCTGATCTGGGTCACACTATTTGCGACCAGGGTCCACACTGTTTGCAAAAATGAGTTTTACGACAAAGCAGACGGCATTTATCGCGAATGCCATTTCATGGATTAATATCTCGGAAACTAGTCAGAACCTCACCTAAACTATACACGTGTGCATGTACATATAGTTATTCCTTATGATAAAACACATACAGGTACACAGACTTCCGGGTCCTCGGAGGTATGCCCAAGACCCTCACTTCATAATTTTGGCCAAGACGGTCCTGAATCGCCCACCTCGTTCCAAGAAGTCAGAAAGTTTAAAAAAAGCCATCTTATTACATGAAGCATAACATTTACATTTAGATTGATTGTCACCTGCGCAAGATTCTTGCAAAGATTGAACAGAATGGTATAGGAGAAATTCACATTTAAAGGTTATGTTTAGATCTCAGTCATTTTATTCATTGGAACTAAGCCTTTTAGCAACTTTTGGTTGAGGGATCCCGTGAACTGGGCCAGAGATGTAGGTGGAGTTAGCTATTTCAATAGGGAGCCATCTGGGCAACATTCCTGTGCAGTTGAATCAAACTGTTCGAATGGTTTAGGAGGAGTTCGCATGTAAAGCAAATTGTTGACTTTTTTCTATTTTAGCTCTGGTGGTCATATTCCTTATCGGAGCGGAACCGTTTTAGTTATTTTGTTAGGTCACCCAGGCAACGATTTTAGCTAATTTTGATATTTGACTTTTAAAGATTTTTCTGTTCTTTTTTTTTTTTTTTTTTTTTTTTTTTTGCTCTGGCGGCCATCTAGTTCATAGGAGCGAAGCGATTTTGGCTACTTTAGTAGGTAGCCCCCTTGTCAACATTTCTGTGAAGTTTGAATCAAATTGGTCCAAAGGTTTAGTAGGAGTTCGCATTTAAAGCAAATGTTTGGCATTTTTCTAGCTTTAGCTCTGGTGGCCATTTTTCTCAACTGAACGGATCCGTTTAGCTATTTTGGTAGAATGTCACGTCACCTAAACAACATTCCTATGACGTTTTAATGACATTGGCCAAAGGGTACATGGGAAGTTGTCGTTTAAGATTTTTCTATTTGTAGCTCTGGCGGCATCTTTTTCATCGAACCTGAAATTTGGTATGGAGCCACCCAGGTAACATTTCTGTGACGTTTGAAGGGTTGAGGAGTTCGCATTTAAAGCAAATCGTTTGCAACGCACGGCCCACAACGGACGACGGACATTGGCCAATCACAATACCTCAGCTGCGATTAAGGAATTCCTTTAGAACGTTTTGTAGTCAAACCTTTGGCTTTTTAAAACCTAAGTTCTTTGGGTGAGCAGTTCTGGCTCATTGCGCCTCTGGTTTCAGACAAACAGTGTAGATTCAGATGAAATTCAGATGAGCCGGCTCATAATTTTCAGTCTACGAAGCTGTAAAGGTCAGAGGATTGTAGAAGAAATAACAGTTATCAGATAGACTTTCTCTCTCTTTTTTCCCAGCAGCCAGTGCGTCGGAACAGGGAATTTCTATTCTCATTACGAAAACAAGCCTATACAAATACATTGGCAACTTTACTGCCAAGAACACTGAAATTTTAAGATGAACAATTGTAATATTTTCTTATTTCTGCTCAAAATATATTTTAGAGCAGAAATAAGAAAAATAAGGTTTATCCCTATACCACAGTTTTACTATATAAAAGTGGGGTTCAAGGGGGTCAAAATTATATAGACATGTTTTCATGATGTCTTACCACTTCTCCCCATTCAAGTAAAACCTAAATTCAAAACAATAAGACTTGTAGAAGTCATTTTTGTCTGGCATATTTGTAAAAATAAAAACAAATGTCAAAAAGGTCGTACAGTGTTTTGTTTTCGACATCAACTCCAGAGTTCAGTCACTGTGTACAACCGCAGTCACTGTGAACAACCGCAGTCACTGTGTACAACCAGTATGTGACAAACTGTTCAGATTCACTGTCATTATGGCTGGTTGTTGGAGCCGAGCCTGTGTCTGAATGATGACAGCCATGAGGTACGCCGACTAATCTTATGCTGGAATTTCAGACAACCACGTGAAAAAAGTCTCCCTTGAATCCCACTCGATAGGATAATGCCGTGGTTTACAAGGGTATACATTGGTTGTGTATTAGGGGGTTCTAACGAGCACTCTCCAGCTACGTTTTGTTCATTAATAAGAAAAACGAATCACACATTTTCATAAGAAAAGTAACTGTTTTGGAGACAAGCGAGAATGCCCTTTATTACCGTAAGGTGTGGCAATGCAATACATCTGATCTCTTCCATGAGCTGCAAAATAGAGTTGGAGGCAATGATCTGGAATCGATACAATTAACCCACAGCTCCCATCAGAGACACCAAAGGGAAAGAAACACAAACATGAAACAACAGACCCTAATGGTTAATCAAAATGTATACATCAACGACGTAAGGATATTTATTAGAAGTATGAAACGGTTGACATTACATTGTTTATCAAATTGTCAACATTATAACATGTCAAACACCAATTAGTCACTTGTGTGACTATAATTGTACAGTAGATGTGTTGCAATTTGCATTTGTCCGCCTTTAACATCCTTCCCTTGACAGCACAATGATGTGCATAATCAATAATATGTAAAAAGTGTTAACAAAATTGAACTGAACATGTATTTCATTGTCTTTATGTCAAATGAAAATGACATGTACATGCGTATTTGTACTTAATTATAGACGTCAAGTTTCTTTGGCTCGCACCTTGAGATCACATGACTCCAAATGGTACCATACACTTGTATTTAAATTTTAGAACGCGTTTAGACGTATTCTCCAAAGGACTGGGGCAACGTGGGGTGGCGAAATGACGTATCCACTGCACTACGGTCTTCAAACATAACCACATGTAACAAGGTTAGCTTTTACAAAAAGCTAGGTCTACGCTAAGCACATATTAAACGTGAGTGTCCAAAAATATGTTTTATATATTAACTGTCTTTGGCATATTGGCCAGTCTGCGCCCAGGATCCTGCCGAGTGAAGAAAAATGTCTGAAATGTCAAAGTTACAAATGCTGAAATTTTGTCAAAAAGTACTTTTTCATCTTTAAAAAGGCACTTGTGCAATTTCAATATGCTTGTAACATCTTAGCAAGTACTAGTATCTCGATGCAAGTGTAACCTCCCTTGTAAATGCATCAATTTGCTTTAAGAAGAATGGGTACACCTTAAGGAGAGACAACTCTTTAAAACGATGTCTTACTTACGATCAAATCTAAAAGGAAATGATTTCCTCAATAGAAGCAAACAGAAGGTTCAGAGTAAAACCCCTTTTTCACAGGAGCCAAGTTAATACAAATGTCCTGAACGTTACCTCCCTTGGTACACGGCGGCCTTATTACCGGGTGTATCATCTCCCCTTAAAGTCGTGCTAATGAGAGAAAACGGATTAATTGGGTAATCAAGGTTGACAAAGACGGTACTAACAAATGACTCTGGGATCTTTTTTCATTAATCAACCATCTTTTTTCTAACTATGTATCACTCTTGTTGTCACCAAACTGCAGACAAGTCTCTAAGGTTACTGCCAGAAAAGATGAGTGCATTGAAATGCGCATGTTGGGTCGTATCATCACAAATCCCAACATTCGTGTCAGCACGCATCGAACATGATGGATTGGCTAAATATTGAGAGAGTTATATGCTCCTGCTTATGCCCAAGATCACTGAGGTGTTTGAGTGTAGCGCTATCATCACGAAAACATGCCTCTACAATTCTGACCCCCCCCCCCCCCATTGAACCCTAAAATAACGATTGTGCATACTCGTTAGAACCGCCTCATCGATTTTGCTTATTTCTGCTCTAAAAAAACGATTGTGCATACTCGTTAGAACCGACTCATCGAGCTGGAGATCTCTTAACATTCCTACATATAAATAATGTTACCTCAGTGACTCATGGTTCCAGAATTTCTTTTTTCCAATTATAAGTTTGTGAGAAGTATATGTTGTCATGTCAACCAGAATTCAAATCCTATTTTCCCTAAAATCATATGCAGCCTTCCCGCCTCAACCCCGCACCTAGTATAAGAGAATTGTGGACGGATGGCGACGGACGTTTGAGTGATCTAATAAGGCTTACTTTTTGTCGCACCTTCCTGTAGCAGGGTGCAACATAGGCGTCCGATTTTCCGTCCGTGCGTCCGTTCATCCGTGCGTCCGTCCGTTCGTCCGTCCGTCTGTTAACATTTACGTCGAAGTTCGACATTTACGTCAAAATTTTTATTTTACAAACCTCAGCTACCATCAAACCTTACATGAAACATCTCATTGACCTTCTCACTTTGTAAGCACTTTGACCTGGTTACTTTGACCTATATTTTGCGCTCCAGTGACTTTGACCATTACGTCGAAGTTCGAAATATACGTCAAAGTTCGACATTTACGTCAAGGTTTTTATTTACAGACCTCAACTACCATCAAACCTTACATGAAACATCTCATAGACTTTCTCACTTTGTAAGCACCTTGACCTGGTGACTTTGACCTATATTTTGCGCTCCAGTGACTTTGACCATTACGTCGAAGTTCGACATTTACGTTAAAGCTCGACATTTACGTCAAAGTTTTTATTTTACAAACCTCAGCTACCATCAAACCTTACATGAAACATCTCATAGACCTTCTCACTTCGTAAGCACCTTGACCTGGTGAATTTGACCTATATTTTGCGCTCCAGTGACTTTCACCATTACGTCGAAGTTCGACATTTACGTCGAAGTTTGTATTGAAATCAACTATAAGACTAAACAACCATCAAACCTTTCATGAAACATCACCCTGAGCTCCTGACTAAGCAAGCACCTTGACCGGGTGACCTTGACCTATATTTTACGCTTCAGTGAGTTTGTCCCAAATTACGTAAATGTTCCAGATAAAAGGCCTACATCAATAAAATCTTGAATAGTGTTTCTCCTAGATGTATTGACTCTGCAGGTACCTTGACATGGTGACCTTGACCTATATTTTACGCTCCATTGAGTTTGACACATTTTACCTCGAACTTCCAGATCTCCTCAAATAAAAGGCCAACAACCATCTTATCTTGCATAGTGCTTCTCCTAGATGTATTGACTCTGCAGGTACCTTGACCCGGTGACCTTGACCTATATTTTACGCTCCAGCGATTTGGACAAATTTTTATGTCGAAGTTCAAGATATCTGCAAATGAAAGGCCTGCAACCACCAAAGCTTGCATAATGCTGCCCCTGGATGTACTGATTCTGCAGGTACCTTGACCTGGTGACCTTGACCTATATTTTACGCTCCATTGACTTTGACACAATTTGCGTCACTGTTCCAGATCTTCTCAAATAAAAGGCCTGCAAGCACCAAATCTTGCATAGTGGTTCTCCTGGATGTACTGACTATGCAGGTACCTTGACTTGGTGACCTTGACCTATTTTTTGCACTCCATTGACTTTTACACATTTTAGGTCGACATTCCATATCTTCTTAACTATAAGGCCTACAACCACCAAACCTTGCATAGTGCTTCTCCTACATTTTCTTACTCTGTGGGTACCTTGGCAAGGTGACCTTAACCTATATTATGCACTCCAGCGACTTTTACGTCAATGTTCAATATGTCCTAAAATAAATGGCCTACAGCCACCAAACTTTGCATAGTACTTCTCCTCATTGTACTGATTTGGCACGTACCTTGACCTGGTGACCATGGGCTATATTTGTTGGCCCCACTTCTACAACAAGAGGCCCAAGAGGGCCTGTCGCTCCACCGGCTAACTTCAGACAATTGTCATATTTATTACATTAACCAATGGTATACTAGTGGACTCTTCTATTGCTATATGTTGGACCAGTCCATTTGTCATATAAGGGGTGTCAGGCCTATTTTTTTTTCTATTTTTGATGGAAAATTCTGTTAGCAAATAGTGCAGGCCCTGATCAGACATGGTGTTCTGTGGGGTCTGATCTGGGCCAGCACTGTTTGCCAAGGTACCCATTTAGGGTTTTCCCGCATGCAATGGGTAAAAAAGAAACAAGTGATCCACCCAAGGAATGTCCATTCTATATTTTTTGGACCCCAGAGCCATGGTTGGCAGGATTTATGTGAGTGACCATTTGGCATTGCTCCGTTCTAAATATCTAAAGCTCTGGGCCTTATGGTTTCAGAGAAGAAGACTTTTTTAAGTTTTTCCTATTATAAGTCTATGGGAACTAATATGCCTCTGGGCGTGACCAATTTTTTACCCCAGGGGCATTGTTGGCAGGATTTATTTGAGTGACCACTTGACGTTGCTGCATACTTAATATCTAAGCTCTGGGCACTGATGGTTTCAGAGAAGATTTTTGTCAGTTTTTCCCAGTATAAGTCTATGGGAGCTTATGGGCCTCAGGGTGTGGCCAATTTGGACCCCAGGGGCATAGTTGGCAGGATTTATGCAGATGAATACTTCAAGTTGCTACATACTAAGCTCTTGGCCTTATGGTTTCAGAGGAGAAAAGTTTCAAGATTTTGTCATTATTAGTCTATGGGAGCTACTAAGCACCGGGGCGTTGCCAATTTGGACTCAAGAGTCATAGTTCGCAGGACTTAGTGGGTGACCACATAACTTTGCTACATACTACAGTTCAACCTGTATTAAGCAAGTGCCTAAGGGATAGTCAAAATATGCTTGCTTAAGACAGGTTCTTGCTTAATACAGGTGAAATTTAACACATCTGCCTTTCTTGGGAACTGAATGCCTGCTTGCTTAAGACAGGTTGATTGCTTAATAGAGGTGGCCACTAAGACAGGTTTTACTGTAAATGTCTTAGCTTTAGGCTTTATGGTTTCAGAGAAGAAGTTTTTCCGTTTATTGGTCTATGGAAGCTAATGAGCCAAAGGAAGGTGGTGGCCATGGCGGCAATGTTTTTTGTCTGATCAAAATTTCTTCAATGAATCTGACAATGGTAGACACAAGGAACATTCATGAAAATTAAGAACGAAATCCATTTAGCGGTTTTGGAGGAGAAGATTAAAAAAAAAAGATCCCTTTATGAGTCTATGGAAGATAATTAGCCAATGGGCATGTCCATGGCGGCCATGTTTTTGTCTGATCAAAATTGCTTCAAGGAATCTGACAGAGGTCCACCCAAGGAACATTCATGCAAAGTAAGAATGAAATCCATTACGTTGAGCGGTTTTGGAGGAGAAGGTTTTTAAAACTTTCCCCATATAAGTCTTTGAAAGCTAATGAGCCAAGGGGCATGGCCATAGCAGTCATGTGGGGCATGGCCATGGTGGCCATGTTTTTTGCCTGATCCGAATTTCTTCAAGGAATCTGAAAGAGGTCCACCCAAGGAACATTCATGCAAAATAAGAATAAAATCCATTGAGCGGTTTTAGAGGAGAAGATTTTTAAATATTTTTTTTTGCTTTCGATGCCATTTTGTTCTGCATGTAACAAAATTCTTTGAAGGAATTCAGAAGAGGACTATGTGAGAAGCATTCCTGTGAAGTTTGGTTACAATCGACCAAGTAGTTAAGGAGGAAATGTTTAAAGAAAAAAGTTAACGCACGGATGCACAACCGCACAGACGCACAACAGACACAGGGCCATAACATATAACATAAGACCCGCCGGTCTTTGGCCAGTGGAGCTAAAAAATGAACAGATTTATGTTTTTATTTCTTTCTTTTTTTATTTTTCCTTTCCTCCGTCGGATTCGGTATGCCTCCCTTTTCAACTAAGCCATTTTAATCCTCAGGGATCTGGAGAACTGTTGACACTGTAGTATAATTAGGTCTAATAAATCAATCTCCCTCAGTATTTTGAATTATTTTGAAACATCAAGTCGTATAAATAGAGTTTGTGTATCACCAGTGTGATGGGCATGTGAAATTTCTGATGTTTTGAATTTTAGAATGACAATTTGTAGGTGGACCTCTATAGATATATGATAGTCAGCAAAATTGGAGGAGATTAATTCAGATCCAGGAAGGTACTTTTAAATAAATAAATAAACAAGAACTTTTGTAGAAGAAAAGACTTTTTTAACATTACACTACATGTTATATAGTGAAAATAAACCCCGCCCACTGCAGCCATGTTTTATGTCGGATCAAAATTTCTTCAAGGAATCTGACAGAGGTCCACCCAAGGAACATGCATGCCAAATAACTATGAACTAAAACAAGAACTTTTGCAGAAAATATTTTCAGCATTACACTATATGTTTTATAGTGAAAATAAGCCTCGCCCATGGCAGCCATGTTTTTTTGTAAGATCAAATTTTTTTCAAGGAATCTGACAACAGTCCACCAAAGGACAATTCATGCAAATTACAATGAAATCCCACGAGTACTTTTGCAGAAAATGATTTTTTAGCATTACGTTATATGTTAAATAGTGAAAATAAGCCCCGCCCATGGCGGCCATGTTTTTTGTCGGATCAAAATTTCTTCAAGGAATCTAAAAGAGGTCCACCCAAGGAACATTCATGCAAAATAAAAACAAGGCATCGCATGCGATACAAATCCCCTCGCACTAGACAACTTCGTGTGTGGAAAACACTGAAATGGCAAAAGTCCAACTTGCTTGAGATATTATCATATGCAACATTTGTGTAAAGTTTGTTTAAAAATCCTCCAATAAATGTACATTCTAGAGTGATGACGTTTCTCTAAAAATAGCCATAGTGACCTTGACTTGAGGCCATGACCACGAAAGTAGATCTTGCTCAAGATATTATCATAAGCATCTTATGTGTGAAGTTATATTAAAATCTGTTAATAAATGTAGGCGATAGAGCTGTGACAAAGTTTTTCTAAAGATAGCCACAGTGACCTTGACCTTGAGGTCATGACCTTGAAAGTCCAACTCGCTCAAGATATTGTCATACGGAACATTTGTGTGAAGTTATATTGAAATCAGTGAAGAAATGTAGGAGCTAGAGCGATGACAAAGTTTTTCTAAAAATAGCCACTGTGACATTGACCTTGAAGCCATGACCTTGGGAGTGGAACTCGCTCAAGATATTTTTATAAGGATCATTTGTGTGAAGTTATATTGAAATTGGTGAAGAAATGTAAGCGCTAGAGCAATGACAATGTTTTTGTAAAAATAGCCACAGTGACCTTGACCTTGAGGTCATGACCTTGAAAGTCCAACTCGCTCGATATATTTTTATAAGGATCATTTGTTTGAAGTTATATTGAAATTGGGGGAGAAATGTAGGCGATAGAGCCATGACAAAGTTTTTCAAAAAATAGCCAGAGTGACCTTGACATTGAGGTCATGACCTTGAAAGTCGATCTTGCTCCAGATATTGTCGTAAGGAACGTTTGTGTGAAGTTATATTAAAATCGGTCAAGAAATGTAGGCGCTAGAGCGATGACAAAAGTACGTACGTACGTACGTGGCGCTAGAGCGATGACAAAAGTATGTACGTACGTTGCGCTAGAGCGATGACAAAAGTACGTACTTACGTACGTACGTACGGGACAAATGCTATATCCCCTCTCACAACTATGTTGTGCGAGGGGATAATGAAATCCAACAGGTGGGTTTGGAGGAGAAGATGTTTAAAGATTTTTAATTTTTTGTGTGGTTTTGTTGCCATGGCAACCAGAGTTCTTGGTGTAACAAAATTCTTTGAAGGAATTTAGAAGAGGACTAAGTAAGGAACATTCCTGTGAAGCTTGGTTACAATTGGCCCAGTAGTTTAGGAGGAGAAGATGTTTTAGCATTACACTATATGTTAAACAGGGAAAATAAGCCCCGCCCATGGCGGCCATGTTTTTTGTCGGATCAAAATTTCTTCAAGGAATCTGAAAGGGGTCCACCCAAGGAACATTCATGCAAAATAAAAATGAAATCCAACAGGTGGTTTTGTAGGAGAAGATTTTTAAAGATTTTTAATATTTTGTGTTGTTTTGTTGCCATGGCAACCAGAGTTCTGGGTGTAACAAAATTCTTTGAAGGAATTTAGAAGAGGACTAAGTAAGAAACATTCCTGTGAAGTTTGGTTACAATTGGCCCAGTAGTTTAGGAGGAGAAGATGTTTTAGCATTACACTATATGTTAAATAGGGAAAATAAGCCCCGCCCATGGCGGCCATGTTTTTTGTCGGATCAAAATTTCTTCAAGGAATCTGAAAGGGGTCCACCCAAGGAACATTCATGCAAAATAAAAATGAAATCCAACAGGTGGTTTTGGAGGAGAAGATTTTTAAAGATTTTTTTTTTTTTTTTTTTGGTTTTGTTGCCATGGCAACCAGAGTTCTGAGTGTAACAAAATTCTTTGAAGGAATTTAGAAGAGGACTATGTAAGGAACATTCCTGTGAAGTTTGGTTACAATTGGCCCAGTAGTTTAGGAGGAGAAGATGTTTAAAGAAAAAGTTAACGCACGGACGCACGGACGCACGACAGACACAGGGCCATGATAATAGCCCCGCTGGCCTTCGGCCAGTGGAGCTCAAAAACGGACCAGAGTTTCCTCAATCTGAGTGGCTTTGATCTTGCAAGCTCTGACAGCTAAAACAAAACACAACCTAGCAAAAGACTGTAAATCACATAATATGACAGACTATCTGATTAAATTTTAGAAAAGGCACACAGGCACACAGAATAATGAGTTTTCCAGGCTTTAGCAGGGTGGAATATTTTCCAGCAAACCAATTTTAGTATTCACTGACTAGACTGTGCACAATACTCCATTTCAATGGTTTTATATTATGGTCAAGACAGTAGTTGTTACAGATATTAATTATGGAAACTGGATAGCTGATTCTTTTCTAATAAAGACTTATGTAACCGAGAAAAGGCAGAACAAAATAAAAAAGTAACCCATTTAAGCATAGTGCCTCATGAATTAGAAATAGGCAAACTGAACAGATCCATATCAGCCGTTGCGTAAGGTGCCATCTGATCAGGGTCTTTACTCAGTATATTTGAAAGATGCATACATTTCTGATTAAGTACCAGAAAACCCTATGACAAATGGACTTGTCCAGTGTATAAGTGTTGACTGGGCTTTAATGGGTAGTGAAAATAGTGTATGAAACAATGCATAGGGTCTTTTTAGGGGGTGGTGGGAGGGGTGCAAAGCATTTCCAGCCTAGAATTTACCATATGTGCACAGCAAAGGCTCAGATGCGTCTGAGCATCTGTGCAGTCTAATTGAATGCCAAAGAAGCTACTGAGCGCATGGTAAGCGCTGATTCTGACTGTGTGGATGCAGAGGCTGTTCCTATGGGGTACCGTTTTACTATTTAATACAATTTCGAGATATCTATAATTTTATAATAGATATCTATAAATCAAATTATAGGCATCTATACTTAACATCACTGATTTCAATAATTATCAGTATTTTTTGACATCATAAAATGCAATCAATGATATGTTTTGTTGTTTGTTTGTTTGATTTGAGCTTTTCCGTCAACACTGTGTAGGTAATTTTGGAGACGTTTCCAATTTTGTGGGACTTTGACCCGACATTGAGATGAAATGACGTCTCAAGCCCTGCCACCCAATGAAACAAATAGGGTTTATGTGCATGGGCGGTCCGACTCGCAACACTTTTCCTGGGCAGGCTTAGAACCTCAAAGCGTTTTACCAGTACTCGCATACCATTGGTGTCAGCTCTGCGTGGAAGCATCATGCAGCCAAATCTATTTCTTCCAGAAAATATATTATGGATATCAATAAATGTAGTTATTGATATCCAAAATTGTTCTTCAATATTTGATATCTATATATCGTATTATTGGAATTATAGATATCACTTAGCATATTATAGGTATCATAAAAAGATAATAGATATCTAATATTATTTATAGATATCTAATAATATTTACTGATATCCTATATTTTATTATAAATCAAATTATAGATATCTATATATCAAATTATATATATCTATAAATCAAATTATAGCCCCCGTCCATAGGGGCTTGAAGAAATATATGGGCTGCATGATGCTTCCACGCAGAGCTGAATCCGGCCCGCACACTAGTACTGGTAAACCGCTTAGAGGATCTAAGCCTGTCCAGAAACCGCTAATAAACCGTATTGGTTTCATTCGGCAACAGGGCTTGAGATGTCATTCCATCTCAATATCGGGTAAAAGTCCCACAAATTGGAAGCAACGTCTCCAAAATGACCTTTACAGTGTTGACGGGGACGTTAAACCTCAAATCAAACAAACAAAAACAAAATATATATTTATTAATCAAATCATAGATATATTTACTAATCATTATTGATATCTATAATTATCAGTACTTTATATCATAAATGAATCAATGAAATGTAGTTTATATTTCTTGGTATCTATAAATTTGTTGCATGATATCCATTATTCCTTTGCATATATAGATATCTAAAAATCAAATTATAGTTGTCGTTTAAAAGGCTGAATTATAGATATCACAATTTTCAATAATGGATATCAAAAAATATATTATAGATATAAATAAATGAAATTATTGATATCCTAAAATGTTCTTCAATATATATATAATAATGTAATAATATAATATATATAATGATAGATATCTATTATTGGAATTAAAGATTCCTAACATATTATCGATTTCATGAAAGAGTCAATAGATATCTAATATTATTGATAGATATCTAGTAACATTTATTGATATCCTATATATTGATTATAGATATCTTTAATTTTATTTATAGATATCTTGAAATTCGATTAAATAGTAAAACGGCACCTCATATGTTCCGAGTTTTTGCTTGGCCCAAATATAAATTACAGGAAATGCTGCTCGGGCAGTGTCGTGAGAAATTCTGCTAAAAAGCATGTGCAAATAACAAGGAAACCAATCAGCCCTATTCAGCCACAGTTTAATAAGTGCTTCTTTTCAACTCACCTGACCAAAGGTCATGGTGAGCTTTTTTGACTGTGACATGTCCAGCTTCGTTGTATGTCATGCTTGCGTAAACTTTTCTTTTGAACACTTTAGAGGCTACAATTTTGGGCAAATCATCATCAAACTTAGTCAGAATGATCATCATGACAATATCCCGGACCTATACGAATATGGGTCATGTCAGTTCAAAAAAGGTCACTGCTTTTGTCCGATCATCCTGGAACTTGCTCAGAATGACCATTTTGACACTATCTCGGTCAGGTTTGAATATGGGTCATGTCGGAACAAAAAGGTGGTCATGCAGTAGGTCAAATCATAGAAAAACCCTGTGAACTCTCTAGAGGCCACGGTTTTGGGCCAGTTTTCATAAATCTTGCTCAGAATGATCAACTTGACAATATCTGGACCAAATTGGAATATGGGTCATGTCAAATCAAAAAGTAGATCAGTAGGTCATTTTGCCATAACTTTTGAACCGTTTGAGATAGAGCCTTCATATTTGGCATGCAGGCTCCTTGTGACAAGGAGTTCCCAATCGTTTGACAAGGACTTCCCAATCATACAAAAAATAGACCTGTGACCTTGACCTGTGACCTACTTTATCATAACTTTTGAACCTTTTGAGATAGAGCCTTCATATTTAGCATGCATGTTCCTTGTGACAAGGGCTTCCCACCCATACAGAAGGTATGACCTGTGACCTCTGAGTATAATTAAGTTTTCCAGATTGTAGCACAGTTGAACATTATTTAGTTTCCACTGACCAGCCTGCTCAAAACTGTTTTTTTTTTTTTTTTTTTTGCTATGGTTTTACGAGCCTTCCAAGTTTATTTCACTTATTTTGAGCCAAGCGATAATAAGGTCAGCAAAAACCTGAGCAGCCGGAGAAAAAACACCTGATCTTCCACTGCAGAACTTAGCGTCTCACAACTGACCCCAGCCGGGCTCGAACCAACAGCGGTGAGAGACCTTATGATTAAGAGTCAGCGCTCTTATCCACTAGATCAAGGAAACTTACTCACGTATGGTCAGTTTAAGCTCTACATAGAAGCACCATTTCTCCAAGCCCCGATAGGCGGGGCTTTTTTATGGTTTGAGATTGTGTATGATAACTGAATAGTCAAAACTATGCTAGTTAATGCTAGTTAATGCTAGTTAACTCTTATCATGCTGTTCACAACAAGCCCTATCTTTGGAAACAGTGTAGATCCAGATCAGATGGCTTCTTCAGAAGCCATCTGATCGGGATCTACACTGTTTGACATCAAGTTTATGGCTTTGTAAGAATAAATTACATAAAGTAATCTGATTAGTTCAAAGTCAGAAATGGGTGTGGCTTAACTGAATATTCAGCAAGAGAAGGGTTAAAATCTTACTAAGCCTTTTTTTAGCATACTTACCTTAAGTCGACTTATTTTGATAGGAGCCGAAGCGTAAAGTCGACTAATTCTGATGGGGTCGAAAATGCACCCTTCCTGATATGATTCAGGTTCAAAAAAAACAAAATCTGGAATAAGGACAAAGGAATAAGGAAAAATGAATAAGCAAACAGCTTATCACTGGTTGCAAACAGTGCAGTACCGTATCAGATGCTGCACTGTTTGCTTAAAGTTCAACCAATTTTTATCAATGTTTAAATTCTACTCCGTCTGGTACCCCTTCACTCCTTCTGTTAGTGGGATGGGAGATCCCATTCTGTACAAAATGGGGAAAAATATTTATTTATTTATTTTTATTTATTTTTTTTTTATTTTATTTTTTTTTTTTTTTATTATTATTTTTATTTGTGACTTTTCCTTTTCCTCATTACTAGATTTGCACAAGTCCCTACATTTACATTTTTATTTTTTTTTTACATTTTTTTTTTATATCAAATGAAAGTCCCTTTAAACAAATAAAAATATGTAAAGGTCTCTTTAGTCTTTATCTCTGAATGTAGGTGTGATTAATTTGTTCATACAGGGGAGTTGTGCCATTTTTTATTTGTTTTTTATTTATTTTTTTTTTATTTTTTAACAATAAGTTCTACAATGGACAATTAATTAACAGACTTGGGCAAGTTTAAAACTTTATTTCAATGTTGAATCAAAGTTGAGTTAATGTTGTGTGCCTGCAGGGTTGCTTGCTTACCAACCTACTCACCCACTCACTTGCTCGCTCACGTGCTCACTCACTCACTCACTCACTCACTCACTCACTCAAACCTGTTTCTTTTTCCTAGAAATGAATTTTCCTCTCTAAAGTTAAAAGCCGAGTTTTAGGTTATCTGTATTGTCCTTAGCTTTAGCAACTTCTTGAGTGTTTCCAGATTTTTGCCAGCTCTGGTAATAAAATATCCATTCTGAAAGTCCAAAGCAAAGAGATGGTTTAGTTTAAAGATTAAAATCTGATAACAAAATAGAGAAAATTCACAAAAAGTCAGTATTTTGTAGGACTGTATATACATTGCGAGCGATTTGATTAGTTGAAATTAACCCTTATCTTGCTGTTCACGACAACCCCTATCTTTGCAAACGGTGTAGATCAAGATCAGATGGCTTCTGAATCTGATCAGGATCTACACTGTTTGGCATTCAGTTCATGAATTTGTAGCAACAAATTACATCAAGTAATTTGATTGGTTGATATACAGAAATGGGTTTGGCTGAAATGAATATTCAGCAAGATAAGAGTTAAAATAATTCCATGAGCCAGAATCTCAGAACAGTTTCACACAGCGATAGGTAGTAATATTAGGAGACTTTAGAACCCGCACGTTACGGGGTTTGAAATAATTGAGAAGAGAAATAATTTGAATTTAAAGATTTTACGTTTGCTTGTTTTTGTTGTTTTTTTTTTTTTTTTTGTTTTTTTTTGTGGCTTTTTTTTTTTTTCGCTTGAATTTTTCTAAGATGGCAGCTTCTAACTGAAGAGTCATTCCACCGTGACCGTTGTTAAGCTCATTCTTACGGTTTCGAAAGAATTCCTAAAGTGTACCATTTCGTTGGCATTTTTAAACATTTCTATGAGAAGTTTGACTTGTAAGGATTTTGTGGATTTTAACGGTTTGGTTTAAACATATTTTATTTCAAATTATGTCATAAACATATTTTACACAAATACAAAAACTTACAAAGGGATTCAGAAAGACGCCAATAGGCTTATATAAATCTGTCTCCCATCTAACTTGCATATTACAAATACAACCGGTGAAATGAATAACACAAAGGCAATCATAGAACTATTTAAACCAAATCTCAGCCATATAATAGTGAAGCTGAGAGATCAAAGATAGGGTAGAAAAAGAAGAAACTATCACTAACGAACGCTAGTTCAAGTAGAGAGAGAGAGAGAGAGAGAGAGAGAGAGAGAGAGAGAGAGAGAGAGAGAGAGAGAGAGAGAGAGAGAGAGAGAACTCTCACTGTCTGAAGCGCTTACTGTCAGTGATAAATTTTGTACAGCAAGGAAAATCTCACAGTTTTGATTGTATGTTAACTCATTGTGGCCAAAAAAAAAGAGTGTTAGTGGTTAGTTGACAGTGCTCTGTAGCCTTGGCCATCATTTCGATTCGTATTCTGTTGTATTTCTGGCACTCAAATAAGTAATGTTTTGTTGTTTCAGCAGTTCCACAAGTACAGTTACGGTCATTAACAATGTTTTTTTAAGAAGATATGATAATTGAGGGAGCTGCAAGAAGTTCTCAGCCGAGCATGTTGAATCTGAGCAGATCTTTCACCTATATAATAATATTTAGGAGGTTTTGCTTGATTTTCATTTATACGAGTTTTGAAAATTTCCACTGAATTTACATCTCTGACGCCAGGACTCAGTTCATTCCAGGCTCTGATACTAGATGGTAAAAAGGAGTTGTAATTAAGCTGGGTTCTGGACATTGTTTGTCTAATGTTCGTTGAATTTCGAAGCCCATAGACTGTGGTATTTTCTACAAATGGAGGTACTAAGGTGGAAAGATAAGTTAGGGTTATATTATTATTCGTTTTGTGAAATAAATAAAGTTTATGATGTCTACGTCTACATTGTAAAGTTTCCTAGCCGGTTTCTCTATAGAGCATTTCCAAGGATGCCAACTTGGTAGCACCTGTAACAATTCGTGCTGCTTAAACTTGTATTTTCTCTAGGGCATTTACTTCGTACCTGGTGCAGTTATCCCATACGACGTCCGCGTACTCTAACAGGGGTCTGATAAATGAAACATATATCTTTTCAAGGGCTTGTCTATCAAAAGTAAATTTAAACTTGCGCATAACGTTTATTCTAGTCCAAGCTTTTAAGGTTATATAACTAATATGCTCATGCCAGGTCCCGTCACTAGAAAGATAGATTCCGAGATGCTTATGACAAGATACCTCCTGAATAGGTTCATTATTCATTACAAGTGGCGGGTGGAGGGGTTTATTTATTTTCCTAGAAAGCAGTAAGGCCTCAGACTTTGCAGGGTTAAATTTGACAAGCCAGTGTTCTGCCCAAACATGTATTTTATCTAATAAAAATCAAAAATGAGTTCCTTTAAGAGCAATGAAAACATTCTGGCAGCATCATTAGGGTCATCGACGATCAAATATAAGGTTGTATCGTCTGCAAAAAGACGAACAGAAGAATCTTTGTTGTCTACGATATCATTTATGTAAATCAAGAAAAGAAGCGGGCCTAATATAGAAGCCTGAGGTACACCTGCTTTAATGAAAAGCCAATCAGAAACCCCACCTTGTATAACTACCCTCTGCTTTCTGTTTGAAAGATAACTAGCAAGCCATTGTAGAAGAGTTGAAGTTATACCTACTTCATTTAATTTGTGCAGCAAGCCTCTATGCTAGACTCTATCAAAAGCCTTGCTTACATCGCAAAATACCGCCCTCACCTCTTTTCCATCATCTAAAGCTTTGCAGAAAGTGTTGTAAATGTCACCAAGTTGGTTTACCGTGGAATCTCCTGGAGAAAACCCCGATTGTAAACATGTGATTATGTTGTGCTCTTTGAAAAAATTGAAAAGATGCTTATGAACTATCTTTTCCATGACTTTTCCAATAGTACTAAGAAGAGATATTGGTCTGTAATTACTGATAAGCGATGGGTCGTCCTTTTTTAACAAAGGAGAAACATTAGCTTCCTTCCACTTGTTGGGAAAGTCACATTTGGATAGAGAATAATTGAAGAGGTCACTTAACAGATTTGACAGGGGTTCGGCAAGTTCTTTTAGAATCCTGTTATTTATGTTATCTGGGCCTGATGCTTTACCTAATTTTAAACTTTTTAGAGTATCTTCGACTTCTTTTGGTTGAAATTGTATGGTACTTAGTTTCGGGGTGTTATGATTAATAGTACAAGCTAACGTTGCAGACTGGTCATCTATCAATGTTTGTTCTACAAAATAACTGTTTAAAAGATTTGCCTTTTCCGAATCATCTGAAATATATACATTGTCTTTAACAAGAGGAGGAAAACTTGAGTTTTGCAATGGTTTAATAAATTGTTTAAGTGTTTTCCAGTAATTTTGTGCTGACAAATTGTTTGTTTTTAGTTTATTTGCAAGAGAAACTAAGTAATTTTGCATAGACTTACGGAGCAGACTGATAACAACGTTTCTTGCTTGTTTAAATCGACTATATGTGTTTATACTATGGTCACGTTTATATTTTCTAAATAGCCAATTTCGTTTTATCATAGATTTGCGAATATTTAAGTTTATCCAAGGTAAATCTCGAGGTCTTATAGTGACGGTTTTACAAGGTATACATTGCTCTGCCAAAGTTAATAAATAATCTGTAAATGATTCCGCATATGTGTTTACATCATCATTTCGTATTGTATTCCACTCAAAATCTGATGCCTGTTGACGAAGTTCTGCGTAATTACCTCGATCATATAACCAAATTTTACGAGTAAATGATTGTGGATTATGTTCCTTAAAATTAAAAATGCAAAAATTAGGACAGTGATACCTAATATCTTGCATTAAAAAAGGTTCGCCAACTCCGGAAAGATTTACAGAATGCATGTTACTAACCATAATTAAATCAAAAATAGTTGATGAATATTCGGTATAATTTGTAGGTTCATTTTTAAGTTGATTAAGGTTATATAGTTGACATAAATCAGAAATTTTCCTTTCAGATTGCGTATTTAAGATGTTCAAATTAAAATCACCTAGTACAATAATATCCGCTATGCCCGTGTCTACAGCTAAACCAATAGAATTTTCATTTTCATTTAAAACAAGAGGTGTAGAGTTCGGCGGTCTATAAAAGGTTCCAACCAAAATTTTCCTATTTCTAATATTTACTTCTATCCACATGCATTCTATGTTTATCAATTCTAGGTCACCCCTACGTTTACATGGTATACCAGTTTTTACATACACCGCTATACCACCATGACTATCCCCAATCCTGTCACGCCGAAATGGAACTTGAAAACTATTAATTGCAATATCTTGATTCGTAATTGTATCATTTTGCCATGTTTCAGTGAGAGAAATAACGTCGAAGTTGGACGATTCGGGCTCAGCTATATCTACCTTATGTAAGAGACTTTGTACATTGTAGTGAACCAATGAAAAATTGCCTTCAAAAATTGGAAAAGCGGACGAGGAAGATTCACTTGAAATATCGCTTTGTGGTCCCGGATTTTTTCTACGTCACCAGATAAATATAAAATCATAGCCAGAAATACAAATAATTCGAATAAATTAAAACGTTTAACTCCCTTTAGTCTGAGTAATCTACAGTAATGCAAACCTATACGTGCCCTATAAACATTCAAATCAATAGGCATCTAAGAGATACAGTCAAACAGTGCATGAAAAATGTTTGTGGGCACGTAAAGATTACCACTGCACATCGACAAAGACAATGTATAGACATAAAGCGCTGCAAATACTTGTGGATACGAGTAATTTAAGACAGAAAGATAGAAAGCAAAAGGCTGAAAGAACAGTAAATTGTAGAAAATAAATGAAGACATTATAAAATGGAGAAAAAAGGATCATTTTCAATAATGTGAAATTTACTAGGAGCCGCAATTTTTGTAGATAGTCAAGCGTCCTGGGTAGCAAAAATCATTGAAAACTGACAATTTAGGGGACTCCAGGTGAGGCAACACCTGCAAAAATATTTGCGCCTCCCATGTCAATAGGGCTCAACTCTTGAAGGAAAGGATTTGCTCCTTAGGAGCAAATTCTTTCCTTTAAGAGTAGACCCCTTTTTCAATGTGACAGGGCTTTTAGCAAAGTGAAACGGAAGTCGTGAAAATTTTCTCCCTTTGAAAATGGCGGAAAAATCTACCAGGTGTTCCCATTCCTCTTAAGTCTAATGAGACAAAGAGCTAGCACACGAGAAGAGGGTATTTAACTGTGAAATGGCCATTCAATGTGGTGCGCATGCGTAGCTGTAATAGAATACCCGCTGCCCGAAGGCATGCAAGGGAGATCCGAGATAGCTTCAAATAAAGCTATGTACTCTTGCTTCACACGCCAATTTGAAGAATTCTAAAGACTCTCTTCCCATGTGTCGGCTCAATGTATAACACAAGGATGCATAATGTGCATTATTGACGTTAAATATATTACGTAACATAATACGTATCCGACGATATGATCAAACATATATTGTTCATAGTGAGAGAACAGCACTATAGGCAGGCAATATAATTATTCCACAAAACAAATGCTCATTACAAAACATTAAATAGTGATCAACAAGTAAATATGTTCAGAGTAAAATTTGAAAGAGAAATAATAATAATAATAATGGCAACAACAATCCTATTAACGACAATGCTGACGGAGACGACAGTAATAACAATTTATCGATTTACACATCGATGACCTTTTTGAGATATGAGCGGATGCAATACCTCAGACCTTGCAGACCATTTGGAAGTTTTCCTAGGACCCCACATGATAGGGTAGGTGCCCTAAAGTAATCACCCTGTCAGTACGCCAGTCAGTCAGTCAGTTCGTGTGTTTGTCACAACCTCAACCCAAAAACTTAACCTCGGCCATAGCTCCAACATTTATTGATGAATTTTGATTTTAACTTCACACAAATGTTGGGTCTGATGATAAATCTGACCGAGTTGGGATGGATCTTGCGTCACTGGGGCTTATAGTAGGGCAAGGTCTGCTGTCCTTGCAGCAGGTAGGAGTAGATGTTTCTTCTGTTCATCACGTGAACAAGTCGGTGAAAAGAAGACCCCCCTAAACCCCACATTATATAGAGAAAACTGGGGTTTACGGGGGTATTCATTATTTTTCTCATTTCTGCTCCAAGACATAGGTTGTGGGTACTCGTTAGAACCGCCTCAATGAGGCGGTTCTAACGAGCACCCACATCCTATGTTTTGAGCATTTATAAGCAAAATATGAAGGATTTTCATCAGAAAAGTAGCCATTTTGGAGATGTGAAAAATGCACTTTGTCGTAAGGACGAGTTAACGTAATGTCTACACTTCCATTCGTTTTCTTCTTTGTCCTTCGTCCCTTCACTTTCATCTCCTCTATTATCTCTTCTATCTCTTTTTTCTCCCTTTCTCTGGGAGACGAATCGAAATGACGCAAAATGGTTGACGTGTCGTTAAACCCAAAGCAATCAATCAATATGACCGAGTAGGTAGACAGACTCGTTGGAATTTGGTTTGATTTTGGTGTTTAATTGCCCAAATAACACTACTTAGGTAATGTTAAACTTGTCAGCCTGTAGTCCACGAGAACAGTGCATAACGAAAGCACGCCTATCCAAATATATTGAAAATCTTACCACAAAAAAAAAGAAGAAAAGTTTCAGATAAGAAACTCCGATATTGTTCTAGATTACGAGTGAGTGCCCACAATCTATGTTTTTAGCAGAAATAGGAAAAATAATGTATAACCCTGTAAACCCCCACTTTACTGGTTTAATGGGGTCAAAATTATATAGGCGTGTGCTCGTAGTGCAACTGATAACTGATTTACAAAAGCTGCTCACAATTTGGCAGCAAAAGTATTAGCACATTTGTAATATTAACCCGTTGTATGCGGGTAACCCCTGAAGGGGTATCTGGCAAACAGTGCAGGCCCAGATCAGACGCCGCAGAACGCGGCGTCTGATCAGGGCCTACACTATTTGCTAACAGAATTTTCCGTCAAAAATAGAATAGAAACGTAACAAGAGGCCAGACACCCCTTGTATGACAAATGCACTTGTCCAACATATGGCAATGGAAGAGTCCACTTGTATACAATGGGTTAAAGCGTCCAAGTTTTAACGATACGTTAACTAGCGGCGTCGTAAGTTTTGAACAAACAACTGTGCCCAGGTGTTATTTGAATCTGCTTGACACTAAACTCTATTGGTTTCATTGGGCGGCAGGACTTGAGGTGTCATTTCATCTCAATGTCGGGTAAAAGTCCCGCAAAATTGGAAGCAACCTCTCCAAAATGACCTATAAAGTGTTGACGGGGACGTTAAACCTCAAATCAAACAAAACAAAAATCTGATTGGAACACGCACGTCCGTAAACACAGTGTAGCTTGTCTCGACTATGATATAATACATTATTCATGGGTATTGATACGTAATTCAAGGGTATTGCTTACACCTTGAAGAAATCCGGGCTTTTGTTCAATATCAAGAAAATCTGCCACGATTTTATGTGCCCAATTAAGGCAGTAGAAACTTCGGATGCTGGATTTTTAACAGGTATTTTTTATATATTTAGATTAAGTATCATGGAAACCGAATAAAGTCCAGTTTCAAGAAGGACAGTTATCAGCTGCATCACGAAAACGCGCCTATAAAATTTTGATCCTCCTTAAATCCAACTTTTATATAGTAAAACTGGGGCTTACAGGAGTTTTCATTATTTTTTTTATTTCTGCTAGAAAACAAAGAATGTGGGCACTCGTTAGGTTAGAACCGCCTCGCCGAGGCGGTTCTTACGAGTACCCACAATCAATGTTTTGAGCAGAAATATGATAAATATGATAACTTTTTATCCGATTTTTTTTTCTTTTTTTGTGGTAAAAGTGTCAATAAACTTCAATAGGTGTGTTTTCGTAATGGCATAAGGATCATTTCGCAAACACGCCTATACAAATACATTGC
The DNA here is from genome assembly GCA_963580285.1 of Lucinisca nassula. NCBI lineage: Eukaryota > Metazoa > Mollusca > Bivalvia > Lucinida > Lucinidae > Lucinisca > Lucinisca nassula. The sequence goes on from OY757011.1 coordinate 100,706,561, forward strand.
CACCTTTATCGCCGATAAGATGCAAATTTTATGATGAAAAATTGTGATATTTTTCTTATTTCTGCTCAAAATATAGATTGTGGGCACTCGTAAGAACCGCCTCATCTAGGCGGTTCTAACGAGTACCCAAAATCTATATATTTAGAGCAGAAATAAGAAAAATAAGGTATACCCCCGGAAACCCCAATTTTACTATATAAAAGTGGTGTTCAAGGGGATCAAAAATATAAAGGCGTATTTTCGTGATGATACACTCGTGATGCATAGTGCATTATTTCTTTTTATCAAATGACGACGCGTCTGAGAATGTAATAACGTCATATAATAAATCTGATTCTAACATGACGTTAACGTTTTTCCCATTGAACCCAGTGGAAACGTCAGCGTTTGCAAATATGCGATAATTCACGTCGTCAACGTGGTGCGTGCAATTTGGCGTCATCGTGACGTTGCATGTAAACATTTCCTTCTGTCGACATCCGCTGCAAAATAGTCCCCAAGATAACGCTTTGTTACTACTGTATTTCAGTTTAGCATCATGTTCGAATCGAAATAATTTCCACGCACCCGGTGTGTTATCGTGATTAACACACGGTGTTGTCGGGCAGATGCGAATATTAATTCACTCCGGCTTCGCCGTCGTGAATTAATATTTCGCAATCTGCCCTCCAACACCGTGTGTTAATCACGATAACACACGGTACGTGGAGATTATTTCTTAATTATCATATGACGTCGTTGATAAGCAGTGGATAACGTCGTGTGACCACACGTGTAATAACGCTTTGGTGGGATTAAGTAGCGTCATGACGACGTCCATGCCAACAATGGATTTTTGTTGGAAAAACTGTCAAATCCAAAGGCGATAAAAATCCAATTTAAAGTGGTCATATGATAAACAGCATCTTACACTCGTGGTCATTTCATATGAAATTTATGAAACTCGCCGAAGGCTCGTTTCATAAATTTCATATGAAATGACCACTCGTGTAAGATCCTCTATTAATCCACTAGTGGATTAAATATGCAAAGTAGTTAGGTACGCCCCGTAACGTTTCATGTATGACGTCCTTTACGACGTCTCGTTTACCAATTGCGGAATATTGGCATTTTTGTAAAACAGTCATGACTATAATGCGTTTTAAATGTCAAATGATAAATAGAACCTTGCATTCGTGCTCATGTATTATTGAATTTATTAAACACGTTGAGGAAAAGGGATAAAATGCTCGGCGAAGCCTCGCATTTTATCCCTTTTCCTCAACACGTTTAATAAATTCAATTAAGAAATGAATTTTATTTTTCTGCGGTTCATTAGTATATACGCAGTTGGTCGCGTGCAAAATAAATGAACCCCGAAGGGGTTCATGTAAACTTTGCTAGCGACCCGCTGTCGTTCATACTTTCATGAAAAGCAGAAAAATTAAGTTTATTTTTTATATTTACATTCTTTGCCCCTCATCAGCGGGCGAAAAAATGCTTATATGGCGGTAGAAAACAGTGGTTTAGAATGACGTCACTTGACGTCACGTGAGTCGATGCGTTCATTGAAGTATGAACTACATTGTTTTCTATCGGTTTACATTAGACTTTACACTGAAAATGAAAATATTAATACATGAACACTCATGTAAGATCCTCTATATCTCCAGAAACGAATATGTCACTTATGAACAATAGTAAATAGAGACATTCTCGTATTTGAAATATATGATTTATAAACTGGGGGAAGTCAAACAATCCGATAGAAGCACGAGTTTCTTTAACGGATTGTTTTACCTCCCGAAGTTTATAAATCCTATGTTTCAAATAGGAGATATTACATGCATTTCCATAGACGTTAAGGACACTTTGGATCTTGAATATTGGATCTGAATTTCGGTACAGTTGACTGTTTACAGCTCATGTTAACGGTTCAATCTGCGCGTAGTGTTACTTACTTAAGCTGGCTGTAAGAAAAAATTGGATGGGCGCAATTTTGAAAGCGCTGTCTACAGTTTTGAAAACAAAATAAGGAAAAACAAAATGGTTCAGTGAAAAACAACGAAAATGTGAGATAAAGAAAGCAAAACGTACTTCTATTCAATGGTCATGTCCATGTTTTCTTTGTTTCAACGTTGCATGATGCGACTCAAACGTCACGCATTCTGAGCGTCTGTTGAGATCTTCCCAGTCGCCATTGCGATGACGTCATGAATAACGACGACGTGACTGAAACTTTCCAGCGTTTGAATAGAACGATTTCACTGCACAAACGGTATCTTGCATTTTGTAAAAAAAAAACAAAGAAGTTCCAGCTGGGCTAAAAGGAATTATTTCTTAGTAAAAAAGGAAAATAACAAGTTTATGTCCGGTAGAAATCATAGTATTTCTCTATTATGCATGTAATGCATGCAAAAGCGTAGCGGGCGATCACGGTTTGATGAGGTTTTGCTTTGCAAAGTCTTTTCTTCAACATTTAGTTCTTAGTCCAATTGTTTGAAGGTCATATTTTGACAAACCCTGCTTAACTCAATAAACGGTAAATTTATAAGCTTTGAAACTGCAACAGTTTTAAATTAATTACGGAAATAAACAACCGTGTGTTTTCTCTATATTCCCCATGACAGCAAACTGCGTCTCTCTAGGCTAACGTCCTATATTTCAATCTGTAGTACTTTTATGCACAGTTCACATCGCACCTTCATCTTCGGTATCTTTGCATACCGCAATATAACTTCTCGCCGCATTACAATGATATTTTCAGCCAATTATTTCTGAACGTTTTCTTGCATTTTTTCGTGTCTGCATTCCTACCATCAAGGCAGTCTGTTTCTAAATATTCTTAGGGCTTCATTCAGCCTATTCGCCCATTCTTTAGCATAATTATATTTAGTTTCCCTATTTGCCAAAAAAAAAAACAAAAAAACAAAAGACAGACAAATATGCCATGCAATACCCTAAATGAGCACAGCTAACCTCTAAATCCAATGTTAAATCCAGTTCCATTTGACAACACAAAAATTATTATCTATCTCTACATAATCCCAAACCCTCTTTCAAGTGTTATTAGGATGGGATAAGATCACACTTTTATTCTTTCAAGGTCTGACAAAACAAAAGCGGTTGCACCATCTTAAACACCACACACAAAAATAAGAAATTGTGCCTGCACTATACAATCTGAAGGCATAACATAGATGGTACTGTTGATAAGAACTATCAAGTCCCTGGAGATAGAAATGCTTGTTAGTTGCCTCAGTCTTGCCTTTCATGGTGACTTTACAAAATGTCAGTATTACAGGAATTTGATCTGTCAATAAATGGGAGTGCTGGAGTGATCTGGCTTATATTTCACATGATCTTCCAGTAAACAGTGTCACCCAGTACTGGCATAGCATGGTGAACAATGACGGCTGGGCCACTTTATGCGAAATAAAAGCAGCTTGTGACCTGGTACACATAAATATTGATGCATGGTTGAAAGGCCTCACAAACAACAGCCAACACCATGCTTATCAGCATATTTTCACACTTCAAACAAACGCGCCAACTCCACGTCTCATTATCACTCTAGGGTAGACACTTCACACTTCATAACCAATTCATGTTCATGATATAAACCAAACGGCAAGTGCGGCTTCCAAAACTGCATCTCTTTCTGATCAAACAAACAAAACGCACAACTACAACTTTAGCTAAAAAGTATTAACTTGAGACATTACAAAGAGCAGTTCAATTCACAAAACACACACACACACACACACACACACAGAGAGAGAGAGTGCACCTTTAATGTTTTCTTTAAATACACAACATGGCCACAGACTATAACAATTCATATGCTTATTCTCGGGCTTACTCGGATAAAAAATCTGATGTTTTTCAACGCTGCCGTAAACTTGGCATTCAATTGCAATCACCAACACCCAACGAAACAAAACACAACAAGTACTTAGACACAGACGGAGCAAAACAAAATCACTGCGGCTGAAAAGAAAATATGCTGAAAACCAAACGGCAAGTGTGGCTTCCAAAAGTGCATCTCTCTCTGATCAAACAAAACGCACAATTTCAACTTCAGCTGAAAGGTGATAAATTGATATTACAAAAAAGCAGTTCAATTCACAATGCACCTCTATCTTCAGAATTTCACCAGCCATACAGGTCCATATGCACAAACCTGGTTGGATTGCTTCGAGTGGACACTTTTATACCTCCCCACAAAATGTTAATGAACCAGCCCAAATTCTTCCAAACTTGCCCAAAGAAGTTATTAGGTTCAAGAGACAAGGGAAAATAACACCAGCAAAGAATTCAAATTCAGGCATCTGGTTGTATAAGTATTACACTGGTTAAAAGAAAATAAACCAGCCTACTCTGACGTAACTATCAGTCAAGCGAAGCTTCATCTTTGCTAGGACATGCTCCCCTTCAAATCCACACCATTGAAACCAAAGCATCTGACAAGAGCACTAAAACTGGCATTGGCCCTGCTCCACAACAAGTAAACATTGTTGTTGTTTATGAGGACACAGTTGATTGTGTGACCCTTCCAGAACCAGCCATTAACACAAAGGAGCAAGTCGAACAGGAAATAGCAGATGTTGTTGGTGAAAACCATGGGCCAGTCACAAACACCAGGAAATATGTCACCATTCCTTGGCCAACTAAATCCAATGTACCATTGTCAGAATTCACCACAAAACATTTCTTCACCTTTGCCTTCCCCAGTCTATTCCCTTCTGGAAAAGGGGATTTTCATATAAACCGCCTTAGAGCCTGATACTCTATGTCAGAGTGGGCTTAGCATCTTATGTGGTACAAAGACGCACGCTTTGCCAAGCACCATTACTTCAAGTTCATTGTCCACAACATCATTATGCGAACAAAGTAAATACATTGTCAGGAAACAACTTGGAGATAAACAGCTTACTCTGTGTAGCCTCAAGGACAAGTGAGAAAATGGAGACATATCAACTGCTAAAAAGTACTAAACTTTAGAGCCTGTCTAAGAGAAACTACACACTATTAAGCACAGAGATGAAAAGAGCTACGTGCATTGGTTCAATTTAAAATCAATGAAGGCAAAGGTTCACCTTCCTTCTTCGAAACAGGAAGTTGTGCTGAATATCACTTCAAACCATTGAGAAGAATACTAGAAAGATACACCCTTGAGACATCAGGGAAAACAGCTCAACTCGACAATTACAACACTCTCTTCTCTGTCTTACAAAAACACTCATAAAGGGTCATATTACTTCGACTTACGTACTCAGTCCGTTTTCAGAAAAGTCTTGGACCCTGCATTTTGTGTGGATACATTTTGATACAGGCAGGAATTCGCTAAATCCACTGGCATGGGCTTTGCTGGTGGGCTGACAGGGAGCCCCGTAACTTGCTTCATGAGACTATAGAAAGGGGCCTGTCAATGGATGCCTGCGCAGAAGAGTTGTCACAGTAGGCTAAATTCGTCTTTGGTATGACTGCCTCATACCCTGCAGGCAATAACGAGGACGGCTTCCCGAAAAAGGACCTTTGGCCACCTCCTGATGGGTGTGCTCATGTACCACCTAAGGACCAATATCCACTAATCAAACCCTTATGGATGTCATTGAGACACATGCCTCTCTTCCAGACGATCATTTACTGTTAACTAATCGCATAAGCATGACCAGGTGTTCTGATTTCTGTCGAAACAAAGAGAACAAAACCAGACAATAATCAATGGAATTTGGCAATGAAGAGAATTCTGCAAACAAAAACAGCTACGGGATTCCCCTGCCATAGGTAAAGACAAAAATGGTAGTCCTAGTCTTGAAATGCCCAGAGACCACCCACAGCCGGTGCAACATCCAAATATTACACCCAAGGCTGGAGAGCCAACGGTGACATTTCGTTAATTTTGTTCAAAAGCTCCCCAGACAATCCATCGGTTGATGAAATTAGAGCGACTGCAAAATATATCACAGGACATGTCTGCAAAGGAAATGAAGCAACAGGAGCTGTAGTAAACGCGTTCAACGAAATGGCTACTGCAGCTGATGAAAGCACAGATGCCACTACAAAATCAATCTGCATCAAATTATTAATGAAAACAGTCAAAAGGGATGTGTCTGCTATGGAAACTACTTTTGAACTTTCACCACTACCCACTTACAGGTGTATTCACCAGTTTCAAAATGTCAGTTTCACTGGCTCAAGAGTTTAGAAAGAAATGGCGCAACCCTTACATGCAGTACACCGTTAGACAAGTATTTTGCTCTACCTAAAGATGATGTCAGTTCTTGGTACGAGTTTGTGTGCAAGCAGGGTAAAGTGCCTGTCATAAGTGGCAGTAACATAAAAAATAGAAGTGGAGGCAATGATCAGAAATCGATTCAATCAACCCACAGCTCCCATCAGGGACACCAAAGAGAAAGAAACACAAACATGAAACAACAGACCTAATGGAAACATCAATAGCGGAAAGCCAAACGGATAGTTACTTTCCCACAAAGTGGGCAATAGGCTATTCAAAATAAAATAATATATGCGACACAAACACCCAAAGACAAACCATAACAAAAATAAACCGTGACAGAAGAACCGCCTTGGAACGGTCAGCGGTAAAGCCTACATGGCCTTTGTCTGAAGACTTCTCCAGATCCATGCTTCTACCTGGAGGAAGATTACTGGCATTAAAGCCAAAGACAATACAAACAATGGACAGACCTTATGATGGCATTCTCGAAGTCAGACATCTGTCCAAACTTTGTAAAAGCTGACATCAAAAGAGTTCAGAATCTTCAACAGTCAAAACATTTTGAAGATGATGATGATTCTAAGAATGGTGTGCACTATGATAGTCAGCGGCCTGATTGGATGAACCTCCCATTACGATAACACATCCGTGAGGCATATTGCATTTTTCTTATCTCAAATAAAAGGATTTTTTTCTGATGAAAATTTGTGATATTTTTCTTATTTTTACTCCAAACATAGGTTTAGGGTGCCCGTTAGAACCGCCTCATTGAGGCGGTTCTAACGAGTACCCACAACCTATGTCTTGGAGCAGAAATAAAGAAAATAATGTATACGCCTGTAAACCCAATTTTTCTCAATATAAATTGGGGTTTAGAGGGGTGTTCATTTCACGGACTTGTTTATGATGCCACAGCCTTACGCTGACTTGGATGTTTCAGCTGACTTTAACCTCTTTGATGGTGGGCCCAACTTTTACTGGAGTCAAACACATAATGCATACCATGTTGACTTTGGAGTACAATTCTTCTCAATCTTCTATTCTCAAGAAAATCACACTTCAGAACTTCCAAATGTTGACCTTTATTCAATGAATCACGACCAAAGATTTGCTTTCTGTTTAGTATTGGATATATTGCTGAAAAACTGCAGGTGATCCACTTAAAGTGGTAGTATCAGGTACTGCGGGCTCCGGTAAATCGCATCTTATTCAATGCCTGTTGCTGCGATCAAACTGTTCAAACAAAGGCTACAGGTCTTGTGCCCAACAGACAGTAGTGCAAATTTACTATCAGGCAGAACAATTCACAGTTTCTTAAAAATTCCAACTAACAAAATACAGCAAAAGAATTGTGTCCCCCTGATGGAGGAACATGTGAAAACCTGAAAAAATGCCAAGATCTTGTGTGTCTAATAGTTGATGAAAGGTCAATGGTTGACAGCAATACTCTAGGTCGGATTGAATTCATGGTAAGATTGGCTGCAAGGTACATCCACACAGAGCTGAAACCGACTGCATATGGGTACCGGTAAATGGCTTTAAGTCTAAGCCTGCCGAGACAAGACTGTCAATGCTTATAAACCCTACTGGTTTCATTGGGCGACACAGCTTGTGATTTCATTTCATCACAATATCGGATAAAACTCCCACAAAATTGAAAGCAACATCTCCAAAATTACCGAAAGAGTGTTGATGGAGACGTTAAACTTCATTTCAAGCAACAAACAAAACACCCGATGTTTACCTCAGGGTCAAAATTTATCTCAACAAATCTTCAATCCAAGGTCACTGTAGGGTAGTTCCTTACCAAATAACAAGTGATGGTTCTGTCTACTTAATCTCACTTCAGAATTAATTTCCATCTCCAGCAGCTTCAGCAAGTGGATTCCTGGCTCAACATTGCGCAAACACGCCTATACAAAGTAGAAGTAAAACAAAGATCAGGAATCGATACAATTAACTTACTCCACCCACCAAAGACACCAATGGGAGGAAAACACAAACATGAAGCGACCAGACCATAATGGAAACCTAAACAAAGGATGGCCATAAGGACAGTTCCTTTCCCACAAAATGGCCAAATGGCCATCCAAAATAAAAAGACACAAGTGATACACACAGTAAGTAGTAACAAACAACAACATAAATAAACCGCCACAGAAGAACCGCCTTGGAACGGTCAGTGGAAAGAATTCCACTGGGGGCTTAAATCGATTTTACATGGCCATATTCCTCGCCCTTACCTCTGTCGCGGTATACACTAATTTTGTTTAGTCCGCATGAAGGCTTCCTAACTCATCAGTGTAACATCTCCGAGAACATACAAATCAAGAAACTACAGAGATGAAACAGGGTTGAGGACTTGACAGCATACAACAACAACACATTGCCACCTTTATCGCCAAAAAATGAAAATTTTATGATGATATTTTTCTTATTTCTGCTCTAAAATATAGCTTGTGGGTACTCGTTAGAACCGCCTCGATCTCAAAATATAGATTGTGGGCAGTCGTTAGAACCGCCTCATCAAGGCGGTTCTAACGAGTACCCACAAGCTATATTTTAGAGCAGAAAGAAGAAAAATAAGGTATACCCCCGGAAACCCCAGTTTTACTATATAAAAGTGGGGTTCAAGGGGGTCAAAATGATATAGGCGTGTTTTCGTGATGAGTTCTTATCTTGAATTCTGATATTTCCTTCACTCCTCATAACTTTCAAGACTTTTTTATAGAACATATTTATCTGCTTCAAACGTATGCGTTTATATATATTTTATATTTCAGTTACAATTACAACTGTCTTCTGCTACAGAATTTTGGTATAGTACACCAACGAAGAGACATTAAGACCGATAGAAAACGTACAGACAACTTTCGAAGTCTAGACATTCTGGTCAAGTGAGTCGATTCGCATTAAATTTGGATTTAATACTTCACCAGCATACCTGTTTTATGTTTTACAATAGATGTACCGTTTTTTTCACATAATATGCAGAATACACACATGAGCACAATAAAACAGATTCTAAGAACTCAGATTCTCAGAACTAAGTTCCCCATTTGTTACACGATACGCTTTAGCACGCATCTAGGTAGCATCTTTTTCATATTATTAGTTGTATATTTTTTTTAAAATTGCTCCAAATATAAATTGAATGTGCTCGTTAGAAGCGCCATACAGAGGCGGTTCTAACGAGCACCCACAGTTTAGGATTTGGAGGAGACATACGAACAACGTATGCATGTACTCCTGTACAACGCAATTTTCTGTATATACGTCTATATAATTTTGACCCCCTTGAATCCCACTTTTATATAGTAAAACTGGGGTTTACAGGGGTAAATCTTATTTTTCTTATTTGTGTTCTAAAATATCATCGAGGCGGTTCTAACGAGTACCCACAATCTAAATTTTGAGCAGAAATAAAAAAGTATCACAGTTTTTCATCTTAAAATTTTCGTTTTGTAGTGCAGCAAAATTTACAATGCATTCATTGTATAGACGTGTTTTCGTAATGTAAAGTGGGGCTTACGTGGGTGTTAATTACACGATGTCAGGCTATTTTGATGGACTATATTTGACGTTTTTTGACATTGTATCAGAACTGGAGGTTGATTAATTCTACACTTCATGTCCCTGTGAGTTTCCATCCCAGACCGCGTCAAAATAGAAGTGAAGGCAATGCTCAGGAATCGATACCATCAGGAAACCACGCCTATATAAATTTGACCCCCTTGAACCCCACATTTATATAGTAAAACTGGGGTTTGTAGGGGTATACCTTATTTTTCTTATTTCTGCTCTGAAATATTGATTGTGGGTACTCGTTAGAACCGCCTCGATGAGGCGGTTCTAACGAGCACCCACAATCTATAGTTTGAGCAGAAGTATCGAGGCGGTTCTAACGAGTACCCACAATCTATATTTCAGAGCAGAAATAAGAAAAATATCACAAATTTTCATCCTAAAATTTTCATTTTTTTTTTCGGCGATAAAGGTTACAATGTATTTTTATAGGCGTGTTTTCGTAATGAATTAACCCACAGTTCCCATCAGTGAAAAACAATTGTAAATGCAATCCCTGAGGATTGGAAAATAAGAGCATTAAATGCATGTACGGGGAGACCTTTACATCCACCACACGGCACAAACAAAACAGCCCTAATATGCAAAATAGAAGAGAAGGAAATGATCAGGAATCGATACAATTAACTCCCAGTTCCAATCAGTGAAGGGCATTTGTCATGTGTAAACATGATATTTACCTTACATTATACCTTTGCCTCACTGAAATGGTCGGCCCCCGCCCATAGGGGCTTAAAGAAATATATGGGCTGCATGATGCTTCCACGCAGAGCTTAATCCGGCCGCACACTAGTACTGGTAAACCGCTTAGAGGATCTAAGCCTGTCCAGGAACCGCGGTGCGAGGCGGACCGTCCATGCTAATAAACCCTATTGGTTTCATTGGGCGACAGGGCTTGAGATGTCATTTCATCTCGATGTCGGGTAAAAGTCCCACAAAATTGGAAGCAACGTCTCCAAAATGACCTTTACAGTGTTGACGGGGACGTTAAACCTCAAATCAAACAAACAAACAAACTGAAATGGCGGCCTCGGTAGCCCGGTCGGATGCGCGTCTGGCTGGTGATCAGGAGGACGCGGGTTCGATACCTTCCGGGGTCGGCAACACTCTTTCGTGGAGATTGATCATGAAATCTTTTCTACGGTCATTCTCTCCCTTGCGCTGATTCAAGAAGGGCAGTGGTCAGTTTCTGGCGAAAGAATGTGTACTATACTGGTTAACCGCTTACGTATAAGCTTGGCCTGGAAACGTATGGATAGGTAAACTGACCGGCTCAAAAATGACCTAAAATAGTGTTGACTGGGCCGTTAAACTACAATACAAACAAACTAAAAAACGTGGGGTGGGATGGGGTTGGGTGGGGTGGGTTGGCGTGGGGTGGGGAGGGGTGGGGTGGGGATGGGGTATGGTAGGGTAGGGTAGGGTAGGGTAGGGTAGGGTAGGGTAGGGTAGGGTAGGGTAGGGTAGGGTAGGGTAGGGTAGGGTAGGGTAGGGTAGGGTAAGGTAGGGTGAGGTGAGGTGAGGTGCGGTGAGGTGAGGTGAGGTGGGTTGGGGTGGGGTGGGGTGAGGTGAGGTGAGGTGAGGTGAGGTGAGGTGAGGTGAGGTGAGGTGAGGTGGGGTGGGGTGGGGTGGGGTGGGGTGGGGTGGGGTGGGGTGGGTGGGTTGGGTGAGGTAGGGTAGGGTAGGGTAGGGTGAGGTAAGGTAAGGTAAGGAAAGGTAAGGGAAGGAAGGGTAGGGTAGGGTAGGGTATGGTAGGGTAAGGTAAGGTAGGGTAGGGTATGGTAGGGTAAGGTAAGGTAGGGTAGGGTAGGGTAGGGTAGGGTAGGGTAGGGTAGAGTAAGGTAAGGTAAGGTAAGGTAAGGTAGGGTAGGGTAGGGTAGGGTAGGGTAGGGTAGGGTAGGGTAGGGTAGGGTAGGGTAGGGTAGGGTAGGGTAGGGTAGGGTAGGGTAAGGTAAGGTAAGGTAAGGTAAGGTAAGGTAATGAAAGGTCAGGTAAGGTTAGGTAAGGTGTAAGGTAGGGTAGGGCAGGGTAGGGCAGGGCCAAGCAGAGCAGGGCAGGGCAGGTAAGGTAAGGTACGGTACGGTACGGTACGGTACGGTACGGTACGGTAAGGCAAAGGCAAAGGCAAAGGTAGGGTAGGGTGGGGTAGGGTAGGGTAGGGTAGGGTAGGGTAAAGGGAGGGCAGGCCAGGGCAAGGTAAAGAAAAAGGTAAAGGCAAAGGCAAGGCAAGGCAAGGCGAGGCAGTAAGTAAGTACTTAATTTACCGGGGGTGACACAGTTGAACTACCCAATCTATCCTGAGGCCATAAACATTGTACAGAATCGAACAAGTTGTTAATAAATAGTACAAACACGGCTTTTCATTTACGACATGCTGGGTGCTACTGTTATATACAACATGAATATGTGCACTGAATGATGATGATGGAGGTTTCGTTTTATTTGTATTTGAGTTTAACGGCCCAGTCAACACTATTTAGGTCATTTTTGAGCCGGTCAGTTTACCTAGCCACACTTTTCCTGGACAGGCTTATTCGTAGGCGTTTAACCAGTACAGTGCACATTCTTTAGCCAGAAACTGACAACTGCCTTTCTTGATGATTGAGGTGTCAGTAATAATTTATTTTAAAAAGTAGTTCTGTCCTTCATCCATTTTATACAAATGCTGGTAAATGTTTCTTTCTTGTTAGCGTTCTTTATGCTTAGTGGAGCACTTTTCCAAAATAGAGCCCCGGAATGTCCAATAGTCTGGCCATGAGGTAAATAGTCCACTAACAGACTATTGCTATTTGCTATCCAAAACACAGTCGCCATGACATTGCCTCTTGAATTTCTTTGGACGCGGTGAACCGTGACCAGCCCATTGTTTACCCAACTTTTTAGTCTCAGGATCAAAGTGATGGATCCAAGTTTCGACCACGGTAACAATTCTTTCAAAAAAAGTCTTCCGGATCAGAATCATATCTTTCCACAAGTGGCTAAGACATATACACTCGGACAGCTCGTTGTTGTTTACTTAGGCATGTTGGCACCCAGCGCGCAGAAAGCGTACTCATGCCCAGCCGTTCATGTAAAATGTTGAAACACTACCCTCAGGAATCTCCAATCTTCTAGCCATTTCTGAAACTTCCATTCGCCTGTTCCCTTAGAGTTTTACTAATGACGTCATCAGTGGCGTTTACATGTTTACTCTTCCAACTTTACCCGGCCACGTTTGAAATCAGCCACTTGAATATGGAGGAGCAAGCTTTCAGTTAACTGTTATTTTACCTCGCACGGACTACAAATACTAGACAGACCGATAAAGTTTTCTGAAACTGATGTATAATATTTGAAAAGTTAGGCCAGATAAATTTTTAACGACCCTCGTATATTTGTACATAGGTTTAACGTCCCCCATCAACACTGTATAGATCATTTCGGAGTCGCTGTTTCCAAGTTTGAGGGACTTTTACTCGACATTGACATGAAATGATATATCACAAAATGAAACCAGGTGGACTGTGCTCGTGCACTTGGACATTGGCCAACAGAATCTACATTATCGGACGTCACATAACGCGATGTCTGATCAGATCTACTGTGCTTGCTTAAAATTAAACGAACATTTAGATTCTCAGTTCAGGACTATTTTTCCAACCTGCACTCAGAGACGATCGACCCACCAGTACTCTCAGTGCTTTGATTTTTCTGAGGAAAACGTTCTATTATAGCGCTTACACATAACGTATGAAATTATTATCTGATTTTCGTCTGAATGATTCTGGGCTGTTATTTCTGCTTCTAACATACATAGCAGGCGCATTCTTTTGACAGCTCTAAACCCGATTTTTTTTTTTTAAATATTGTTTTTTCTTTCTTATTTCTTCTTCATACATCGATTGAAGGTGCTCGTTAGAACTGCCTCAATGAAAATGTTCTAACGAGTACCCACAATCTTTGTAATAATAATGTATACCCTGTAGACCCTATTTTTCTCTATAGTAAGTTGGGTCATAGGGGTTTTCTTTACATTCATCATGTGAAAGGAACACCCCCTAAACCATACTTTATATAGGGAAAACTGGGGTTTATTGAGGTATACACTATTTGTTCTTATTTCTGGTCCAAGACAAAGGTTGTAGATACTCGTTAGAACCTCCTCAATGAGGCGGTTCTAACAAGCAGCCACAACCTATGTTTGCAGTATAAATAAGAAAAATATCAGAGATTTTCATATGAAAAGTAGCCATGTTGGAGATGTGAAAAATGCATTATTATATGTCGCAGCGGCGTGTTATTATACCCCCGACATACGAAGTATGTCAGGGGGTATATAGTTTTCGTCTTTCCGTCCGTTCGTCCGTTCGTTAGTTCGTTCGTTCGTTCGTTCGTTCGTTAGTTAGTTAGTTAGTTCGTTCGTTCGTTCGTACTTCCGTCCGTCCCGCCGTTCGTCAACCTTTACGTCAAAGTTTTGCGTTAAACCTTTTTGATAGCTCATATCTCTGTAACCACATGTTAAATTCTCTTCATATTTGGTAAAGGATATCTCTATAGCATCACATTTCATATGGAATAACTAAGCCCCTGGGTCAAGCCCCTGTGTGGACTGTCTGTCTGTCCGTCTGTCTGTTCATCTACTTTTACGTCAAAGTTTTGTGTTAAACTTTTTTGATTGCTCATATCTCTGTAACCGCATGTTAGAGTCTCTTCATATTTGGTAAAGGATATCTCTATAGCATTTCCTTTCATATGGAATATCCAAGCCCCTGGGTCAAGCCCCTGGGTGGGCTGTCTGTCCGTTTGTCAACTTTTACGTCAAAGTTTTGTGTTAAACCTTTTTGATTGCTAATAACTCTGTCACCACATGTTGGATTCTCCTCATATTTGGAACAGGATATCTCTATAGCATTACCTTTCATATGGAGTATCTAAGCCCCTGGGTCAAGCCCCTGGGTGGGCTGTCTGTCCGTTTGTCAACTTTTACGTCAAAGTTTTGTGTTAAACCTTTTTGATTGCTCATATCTCTGTCACCACATGTTTGATTCTCTTCATATTTGGTACAGGATATCTCTATAGCATTACCTTTCATTTGGAATATCTTAGCTCGCGGGTCAAGCCCCTGGGTGGGCTGTCCACCCGTCAGTCCGTTCATCAATATTTACGTCAATGTTTTGTGTTAAACCTTTTTGATTGCTCATATCTCTGTAACTACATGTTAGATTCTTTTCATATTTGGTAAAGGATATCTCTATAGCATAACCTTTCATATGGAATATCTCAGCCCCTGGGTCAAGCCCCTTGGTGGACTGTCTGTCAGTTTGTCAACTTTTAAGTCGAAGTTTTGTGTTAAACCTTTTTGATTGCTTATATCTCTGTAACCTCATGTTGGATTCTCTTCATATTTGGTACAGAATATAGCTATAGTATTAACTTTCATATGGAATATCTAAGCTCCTGTGTCAAGCCCCCGGGTGGGGCTATGGGTCAATAATAAGGACTTACACATTTTGATCACGTCCAAGTTTTGTGTTAACTGTTTTGGTTTAAACAATATTTATTAGAATAAATTCACATATATACATCGCATAATAGTATATGGTACAGGATTTGATAACTGTTTTCATTATACTCCTTGCATACAAAGTATATCAAAGGTTATAGTTTTTGTCTTTCCATCTGTTCATTATTAGTTAGTTTGTTCTTTCTTTATGCTGTGACCCTTGTCAGATTTGTCCGTTTATACATGTATATTGGTCCTTGTGATCTTAGAAACAACAGCGACTAGAACTGTTAAATTTTGCATAATATTTTCTCTTGAAATGCAGACAATAATAAATGCAAGTAATAATAAAAAATGCATTGCTTTATTATGTCATTATACAGCTACTTTAATTCAGCAAATGTTCTATGACAGCCTATTCTATGTTTGTTGTTTCCAGTTGAAATTGTTCCAAATTGCAACAAACTTTGAATTTTTATTATTCAGCAAAGACAAGCAGTCTCATCTTTGGATATGATAAATTATTCTATATTTGTTGAAATGCAATAGTTATTCTCAGTGGACTAAATGGAAAGTTTATATGGAAAGGTTCAATGCTACAAACAAATTTTCATTTCCACTAAAAGGGGATGGCACTGGTCGGGGGTATACGTGCCCCACTGGGCACTTTCTCTAGTTGTAATGGACTTGTTGACCTTATGGATCTTAAACATTTCTGCTTTATAAATATGGGTCATATTATATGATGCTGGATAAACCTTTACACAGCCATATTCAATCAGCCTATTGAGTCATATTTCAGCGAATGTGGAGCCTCTAGTTTAAAGGACAGAGGCATTCAAATTACCTATCAAGACTGGGCCATCACTTCAATTACCTGTTTATCGCCTATGATTAAACCAAAACAAGAGGCTGGTGTAGCTGTAACCGAATATAAAACTCCAGATAATAAGGATATTTAATGCATAAATCCGTTACATTTGACCATTACTTGCAGGTGCATACGACATAGCTAATTACGGTTGGGGTCGTTAACCTGGGTGGTTCTCCTGCACATGGGGGCTGCAGTTAATGGTGCACTTAGTGGCGACCATCCCTGTGGAGCATGTTCGGACACCATAATTTTATTACCGCTGCCGGGAATCGAATCAGAATTGTTACTGGTGACGTGTCACCCGATTCCCGGCAGCGAACTGGGGGCTTCTAGCATCAAAGACAAAATGCATTATCTACCACGAACACAAATGGACTGATGCAGTCTATATATATGATAATCGTTAGAACTGCCCCGCCGATAACCAATACCCACAATAAATATAGTTTTTGGAAAATTAGATCTATAGTATAGAAAACTGAAAAATGATCAACTGCACGTAATCTTCGTGAGAGGGTGTTGCAGTATACTATATTATAAATAAAGAAAGATCAGATGCGAAATTATTCCTACTCATTATCGTGTTATCTGGAGCTTTGATTTGTTTGACTTCTGCAGTCATTGACTCATTTTATAGATAGGCCTACTACAACCATACAACTTGGACTCGACTAATTTTATACACTATCCAGTATAAAAAAAGCATGTACGAATATCAAACCCGCAAAAATTATTCGAAATAGAAAAGAATATATATTTTCTTACTTTTCCGTACCGAAACACAACAATCTTGACCTCAGACCGATTGTATTCATCCGCCAGTAAAATTTTAATATCGTAAATAGATCAAACTGTTTGCTCTTAATGTATTCTAAACACATACAATCATAGCTGTATCCCAAATAAAACAATTCTGCACCAAAGGCTTTCAGATCTCCGATAAAACTGCAAAGACTTCACAGTGGGCGGAGGGATAAGTAGTAATAAGGTGTAGACAACCGCAAAACACTAAAACTTCAAAAGCATTTGAATAGAAGGAAGCTGAAAAGTGCCATCGGACGATGACTTAAGTCTTGTGAATAAATTCACCGACTAAAAACTGTAGTAAATTGGAGTAAACATTATTGTATAATTCAACCTCACCTTAAACTGGTAACAGACACGCCTAAACGGGCCTCCATGGCCTAGTGGATTAGAGCGCTGACTTTTAATCATAAGGTCTCTCATCGGTGTTGTTCGAGCCTGGCTTGGCTCACAAGTGAGACGGCAAGTTCTACCACGGACGGTCAGGAGGTTTTTCTCAGGGTTTTCCGATTTTCACCCACCTCTGATTAATGATTGGCTCGATATGAGTGAAAAAATCTTGAAAGGGCTGTAACCCCCTTCCCCCCCACCCGAAAAAAAAAAAAAAACAATGGGCACGTCCAAATCTTGTTACACATCCGTGTGACATAGTGCATTCTTTCTTATCTCGAAAACGGTTGATTTCATTACGAAAATGCGCCTATACAAATACATTGTAAACTTTACCGCCAAAAAAAAACAACATTTAAAGGTGAAAAATTGTGATTTTTTCCTTATTTCTACTCAAAGTATAGATTGTGGGTACTCGTTAGAACCGCCTCATCGAGGCGGTTCTGACGAGTACCCACACTATATATATATTAGAGCAGAAATAAGACAAATAAGGTATACCCCTGTAACCCCAGTTTTACTGTATAAAAGTGGGGTTCAAGGGGGTCAGAATTATATAGACGTGTTTTCCTGATGTTCTGATGAAAATGCGTGATATTATTCTTATTTATACTCACGAAAGATAATATATCCCCACCCCCGCTAATCCAGCAGTTTTCTCTGTTTAAAGTGGGGCCTGGTGTTAACGTGATGAGTTTACTGTAGGGCTTGGAAGTCATTCATCTCATCACGTGAACAAGTCCGTTAAATGAACACTTCCTAAACCCCACTTTATATAGAGAATAGGGAGGGGGATTAAGGGTTTACGGAGTATACATTAATTTACTATTTCTGCTCCAAGACATAGGTTGTGGGTACATGTTAGAACCGCTCCAATGAGGCGGTTCTAACGAGCACCCACAACGTATGTTTGCCGAATTTCGGAAACCTTGAGCATTGCTATTATAAGTAATAGTGATCTAAAATAAGCCATATACAAAGGTTCGATTTCACAGGTTCGCAAAGTCCCAGGACATAAAAAGCGAATAAGGAAAAAGAGCATTTTAACTAATATCGTTTTTTCTTATTCGTAAGTTTTACTTCCGGAATTTCGAATACTATGCCATTATGTAGATGTCCTACGAACGTGTTGTTTGAAATTTAGGTCTCTTTTCATGGATCTCACCAGTAAATAAGCAAATGAGGGTATTGACCCGTTTGATAAATGCACCACAATTGCCTCAGCATGCAATCTGGTGTTTAGTAGGCTTTTTCTTGACCACGAAACTATTGGTATCATCCCACGTTACTGGTACATGTTCGAAGCCAAACAGTCTGTAATGGCTTACCAGTGGCTGTCGTACCTTGCTCATACCAGAGGCGTCCGCATTCAACATGGTAGTAACGGCAGTGAAAAAGAAATTGGGCCATATAAAGTGGATGGATTCTATGAAACCGACCAAGGAGATAAAGCTGCTCTTCAATTTAATGGTTGTTTCTTGCATGGATGTGCAAAGTGTTTCACGAGAACTACCATCAATCCGTACCGGCCCCGATAGCTCAGTTGGTAGAGTGTCCGCTCCGGGGAACGGGAGGACACGGGTTCGATCCCGGGCCGCGGCATACCAAAGTCGTTAAAAATGGTACTAGCTGCTCCTCGCTTGGCACTCAGATTTACGGGGTAGAGCTAGGACTGGTCGACCCAGTGTCAGGATAATGTGACTGGGTGTGGTATCATGTAATGTGTCTGGGACATGATACTTCAGTGAGGCAGCACTAAAAAAGTGAGCATTGAGCTCCCTGTCGCAACCAGACACCGTCGTGATATGACTGAAAAATTGTTGATAGCGACGTTAAACCCGAATTCACACACACACACACACACACACACACACACACACACCATCAATCCGTTGACAGATTTCACCATGCGGGAACCTGGGAAGTGTATGACAGATATGACACTCGAGAAAAAGCTGTTTCTTCAGTCAAAAGGGTTCGTCTGTGAGTCTATCTGGGAATGTGATTTCAAATTGGAATTGAAAAAAAAAAGAATCTCCCCATGAAAGCATACATAGATTCGTTGGCATCTTAACAACTCTAGAGCCGAGATATGCCTTTTACGGAGGTCGCACGGAAGCTTTTCAGACTGAATGAAGACGCTACAGATACTAAGATCAAGTACTATGATGTTGCTCTTTACAAAACACGCCTATACTAATACATTGTAAATTTTACCGCCAAAAAAAAAATGAAAATTTTCCGAATCAATTTGTGATATTTTTCTTCTTACTGCTCAAAATATATATTGAGGGTACACGTTAGAACCGCCTCTATGAGGCGGTTCTTACGAGTACCCACAATCTATATTTTAGAACAGAAATAAGAAAAATAAGGTTTACCCGAGTAAACCCATATAAAATTTGGGATCAAGGGGTCAGAATTATATAGGCGTGTTTTCGTGATGTTCCCTATATCCCTTTAGAAGCCCCTGTGGCGCAGTGGTTAAGCTACTCACCTTCTAAACCAGGGATCGCAGGATCGATCCCGGGCTTCTTCAGGCTTTCGGATGAGTCTTTAAACCGAGGTTCCGTCTCCGTATGACCTTAGCTGTTGGTGGGACGTAAAACTAAAATCACTCACTCACTCCCTATATCCCTTTGTCAATAAGACAGGGAAAATTCCTATTGGACATCCGACTATTATCACAGAAAATTTTGACGAACTTGAAAACTATGAATGGCTCATCAAATGCAAGGTTCGTCCACCTAAAGGTCTCTATACGCCTGTACTGCCAATGAAGTGTAAAGGAAATCTGCTATTCAGTCCCTGTCGTACATGCGGAGAAACATACCAACAAATCAACTGTCAACATGAGACAGAAGCAAGAGCGTTTAGGCCTAAAAATAGCCGTGTTTCCGCTAACCCGACCGACCCTGCTTTAGACCCCCCCCACACACACACACTCCCCCCCCCCCCCCCCCGACTATTTTTATTTATAAAAGAACAAAATAAATAAAACCCCGACCCTACCATTTTTAATTTCCGACCCTACCCAATGTCGTCTTTGCATTTTCGCATAGTAATTTCGGGGTTTAAGTACATTTTTGTAGTACATTCCAAAATACAGAGTTGACTTTTTTAAGCATCTAAAATGAAGTATGATATACAGTGCAAGTCTCAACACGACAATTTTATCAACAAACACATATGCAAAAAAAAAAAAAAATCACATAAAAAGAAATACAGGCCCGACCCTGTTTTTTTTTTTTTTTTTTTTGTTTTTTGTTTTTTGTTTTTTTTTTTCGGGAGAAAAAATAAGATAATAAAAAAAGTTTCTCCTATCTACCGACTAAATTCTTTTTCAGAATGTTAGCGGAAACACAGCTATTTTTACGCCTTATGGGGGCATGGGTTACAGAATTAAAGACGGCCTTAGCCAATGGATACACATTATTGAATATCTACGAAGTTTGGCATTTTGAACATGTGTCTCAATATGATTCAGATTCGAAATCTGGAGAGCTTTTTACTGGATATATCAACATATTTCTTGAGATCAAACATGAAGCAAGTGGATGGCCTGACTGGTGTGCGGGCGATATCACGAAATCACGCCTATATAATTCTGACCCCCTTGAACCCCACTTTTATATAGTAAAACTTGGGTTTCCGGGGGTATACCTTATTTTCTTATTTCTGCTCTTATTTCTTATTTTGAGCAAAAATATATGAAAAATATCACAATTTTTCATCCTCAATTTTTCATTTTTTTGGCGATAAAGGTTACAATGTATTTGAATAGGCGTGTTTTCGTAATGGAAGAAAAGAAACACTGGTATAGTCATAAGTATCTTGATAAAGAAGGATTTAAACTCGATTCTGATAAGATACAAGATAACCCTGGCTTGAGATTAATTGCAAAATTAATTGTTAAATTCCATCTGGGGAAAATTTTGGCAGATTTCAAATTTAACGGAAACAACATATTTAGACGACCCAAAAGAATACATGAATATAATGACATCAGATCAACACGAAGTTAAGAACGTGCGTTTTGTGAATGACGATTTTGTTCAGTTGGACTGGATATACAGCGATAATTTCATTGAACCATCATCTAGAACCAATGTAGTTATTGTCGCAAACACCACGGCCCAGGCATGACTCAAACTTTTTAGTTATTTACTTGGGAGATCTGACAGATGAAGCTCCGAACAACAATATAACACGTTTTGTGACAGGTGGTCCGAAAAACTACGCCTATACCTTTCGTATTGAAGCCAGACAAAAAAAGACAAAAATCCATCTGCAAAGTCAGTGGAATCACGTTAAATTTCAAAAACACGCTAGACATTAATTTTGACATACTTAATGGACTGGTGTCTTGTAAATCTGTAACACATACAATAAAAGTTACAGATGCGTTTAACCCTTATCTTGCTGTTCACGACAACCCCTATCTTTGCAAACAGTGTAGATCCAGATCAGATGGCTTCTGAAGAAGCCATCTGATCAGGATCTACATTGTTTGGCATTCAGTTTATGAATTTGTAGCAATAAATTACATCAAGTAATTTGATTGGTTGATAGACAGAAATGGGTGTGGCTTAAATGAATATTCAGCAAGATAAGGGTTAAAATCAGGAGAAATCCTGAAACTTGCACTATTTTAACGAAATCAGAGCACAAAGACTACAGAAAAGTATCTGACACATTACGATAACACACCCGTGCGACATAGTGCATTTTTCACATCCCCATAATGGCTACTTTTCTGATGAAAAGCTGTCATATTTTTGTTATTTTTACTCCAAACATAGGTTGTGGGTGCTCGTTAGAACCCCCTACATTGTATTAGAATTCTAGTACTTAGTCCTAAAATGTACTGCAACAATTTTGAAAATCGGTCAAGACATAATGATTTTATGCCCAAACTAGAGCTGCCGCCTAACGGGCGCCAATTATACCCCCGCTACCGACAAATTTTTACAAGTATTTGACCTTGAGGAAGGTCAACGTAAAGGTCAAGGTCAGGTTTGTGTATATCAATCTTAAGTACTAGTGGCAAGGTGTGTGGTGTGTGAATATTAAAGAAATCGGTCAAAGAATAAGGAAGTTATGAGCAATGTTAAAGTTTTTTGTAACGGACCGACGACAGACAAATTTTTACAAGTATTTGACCTTGAGGAAGGTCAACGTAAAGGTCAAGGTCAGGTTTGTGTATATCAATCTTAAGTACTAGTGGCAAGGTGTGTGGTGTGTGAATATTAAAGAAATCAGTCAAAGAATAAGGAAGTTATGAGCAATGTTAAAGTTTTTTGTAACGGACCGACGACAGACAATTTTTTACAAGTATTTGACCTTGAGGAAGGTCAACGTAAAGGTCAAGGTCAGGTTTGTGTATATCAATCTTAAGTACTAGTGGCAAGGTGTGTGGTGTGTGAATATTAAAGAAATCGGTCAAAGAATAAGGAAGTTATGAGCAATGTTAAAGTTTTTTGTAACGGACCGACGACGACAAGCTGACTCCTATATACCCCCTTCAAACTTCGTTTGCGGGGGTATAATTAGATCTAAGTAAGGAGTTTCAATGGGCAAAGGAGGTAACTGGAAAAATTAAAATTGGTATTTTGACAGAGTTATGAACCATATTCAATTTTACATACAGTACCACGTTGTAAGTTTGGTGTATTCCTGCTAAAATAAAACAAAAGTTTTCTCAAGGAAAAGAGTGTCTTCCCTTTATTTGAAATTTCACATGTGGAATGCCCTATTTAAGCACATTTTTCGGCATAAAATTGGCATTTGTTTACCGATTTTCAAAATTTGTGTTACATATTTTAGAACTCACGGAATGCGGATAGCTGAAAAAAAAAGTTTTGTTGAATCCTATTTAGAGCGAAGAAATATGCGAAAATGTCGTTTCTGAAAGATGGTGTAAGGAGAGTACAGCTATAGATAATAAGACGGCAACGACAGGAACTGATACAATCAGATTCCACATCTTGCTCAAAACATCGAAGGGAAAGAAGCAAATACAGACAACTTCAAGAAACTGACCGAACAAGTGACATTCAGAGTCAGCAACTCTTTCCCAAGCAGGTGGCAACTCATTTGTCCAGACTTAAGAGTCTAACGGTTGGTTTTCTTTTGCTCATTGCTCAAGCATTTCAGTGGTTTCTTTCTCTGCGGTTCTTTAATTATTTGGCCACGTAAAATCGATTAAAGCCCCCCCCCCCACCCCCCCCCGCCCCGTGGAATTCGTTTCGCTGACAGTTCCAAGGCGGTTCTTCTGTCGCAGTTTATTTTTGTTATGGTTTGTCTTTGTGTGTTTGTGTCGCTTATATTATTTTATTTTGGATAGCCTATTGGGCATTTTGTGGGAAAGTAACTGTCATTTTGGCTTTCCGCTATTGATGTTTCCATTAGGGTATGTTTTTCTTTCCCTTTGGTGTCTCCGATGGGAGCTATGCGTTAATTGTATCGATTCCTGATCATTGCCTCCACTTCTATTAACTAGCTTGAATAACATTGATAACATACATAATTGGCAAATTAAATAAAACACCGAAACAACAAACATAAAACAGTCAGGAACCACAACAAAAGTACCGACTTGGAATGGTCAGTGACAAATCACTGGTGGGCTTAAATGCATTTTCCAGGCACCAAATCCTCACCCTTCTCTTTCATTGGCCATTATTCAAATTCTTGACATCAATAACTCGAATTAGTGATGTCCATTAATAATAAAAAGGCTATCTCTTATTTTCGTAAATTGGGCTGGATAATTCTAATCCATGTATTCAATGATTGTGTAAAAAATAAATGTATTATTGGATTTTTTCATAATCCCAATTCATGATAAGAACCCCGAATAAAAAACCTCCAATGGACCCATCCATCCTAAATACCCACCTATACACCCATCCATCCAACATCCATCCATCCATTGATCCGTTGAAAATTGGGAGGGGGCGAAGCAACTAGGTGGGCGAAACGACTAAAGGGGCGAAAAGACCAGGCTTTGGTGGCGAAACATCTAGGGGTGCAAAATGGGAACGAAACGAATAGGGATAAAAGATTGGGGCATGGGGAACGTCTTGCGGGCATATTATCTTGTTACCCCACTAGTCAGCGGTAAAGAAACCAGTTGAATAAACCACAGAAAGACATCGAATCAGGCCCCAGTCATCTGATGAATGCTTCATCTTCATTTTAGGGCACTATCTCCATGTCGAGTGAACTAGATCCTTGTCAAGAAGACTATCTCGGACAATAATTTCGTCATAAGGTCGCAAGTTACGTAATCACGGCCAAAATGTTTGGCTTATTTCAAACTTTCCATGTTTCATTTCACTAGGGATGTTGCTTCTGGTGGTGTGAAGGGCGTTCTTGTCGAGAAGACTATCTCGGACAGTAATTTCGTCATAAGGTCGCAAGTTACGTAATCACGGCCAAAATTTTTGGCTTATTTCAAACTTTCCATGTTTCATTTCACTAGGGATGTTGCTTCTGGTGGTGTGAAGGGCGTTCTTTTAATTGAAAATGAAAGACCGCCGGCCAAAATCTCCGTGTTGACATAATTTGACCATTTTTCAGGTCCGTGATATAATGTTTCCTTTCATACATACTCCAGCGCTGCAAATTTCCATGGCAAATTCTAGCGGGGTACAAAGTTATACCATTTCTATGTAGCACTGCTTTGTCGGATTTTCTTATACATACATGTAGCTTACAAAGAAACTCTTCGAGACTCACCTTTGTTTACAAGTTTTCTGGTGATAGAGCTACCTCGGGAAATCCCGGATGTGTCGAGGGAACAAATTTACATTGACTCATTTTCGAGCTAGTTCCCCTGATCACCACCCGTGCACAGTCTACTTATAAAGCTTGCTATTGTCCGTGTGGCTATCACTGACCATCTGACTGCCGCCGACCCTGAACAAAATCTAGTTCATAACGTCGATAGTCGCCTCCCTAAGACGTCAGAGCGCTGCGTAAAAAGTAAATTCTGGACTGTGCTCGTGCACTAGGGCATTGGAGAACAGTGCCTAATCAGACACCACATAACTGTCTGATCAGGCCCCGAGGTTATAAAACTTTTTTCATGCTCAACTCAGCTGAGCATGAAATTTGTAATAGTCATAACTATTAAAATACAAACAAATCGGGCAATTTTCCTGCTCAGACCAGCACAGAATGTCATTTATCATACTCATGAATTTTAAAATGCCAACATCTGTTGGCATTTTAAAATTTATGAGCAGGATAAATTTCATGCTCAAGTGAGTAGAGCATGAAAAAAGTTTTATAACCTTGGGGCCAGGGCTACTGTGCTTGCTTAAAATACTGGAATTTAAGGTTCAACGAAGAGTTCGATTCTCAGTTCAGGACTATTTTCCCAACCTTCACTCAGAGACAATCGACCCACCAGCACTCTCAGCACTTTTTTAATAAAACTGTTTCAAAGTCCAGTATTTGGATATCATCGACCGCATATTTCTGTTTTTCGCGCATTTATCCACACCCTACGAAAGACTACAGCTTTTTTTTTTTTTAATTGACGAGATAATTTATCCAAATCATTTCTAAAACAACCCAGAGAGAACGGAAAAGGTCAACTTACAATGATACTTATAATTAACCCGTTTTGTACCAAATGGAATCCGGCCCCCGCCCATCGGGGCTTGAAGAAATAGATGGGCTGCATGATGCTTCCACGCAGAGCTGAAACCGACCAGCACCATGAGTACTAGTAAAATGCTTAGAGGATCTAAGCCTGCCCAGGCAAAGCGGTGCGAGTGTCGGCCCATCCATTCTTATAAACCCTATTGGTTTCATTGGGTGGCAGGGCTTGGCATGTCATTTCATCTCAATGTCGGGTAAAAGTCCCGAAAAATTGGAAGCATCGTCTCAAAAATGACCTTTACAGTGTTGATGGGGACGTTAAACCTCAAATCAAACAAACAAACAAAACCAAATGGAATCTTCCGCGTTATATATAGCAGGAGTCCATTTCAAAATTTGGGGGTGTCAGGTTATTTTTTCATCAAAACTATTTGGAAAATGACTTAACTTTTAGCAAACAGTGGAGGCCCTGATCAGACGCCGCGTTCTGCGGCGTCTGATCTGGGCCTGCACTATTTACCAAGGTACCCCTTTAGGGGTTTCTGGTACTGAACGGGTTAAATTAGTTGTTAAAGTTTATGTTAGGCTATCAGTACTACATAAATATTATAAACTAATTACGTAATAAATTGTATATAATGGTAGAATGGTAAAAAGGATTGCAAGGACAACCAATAACTTAAAATCTTCATGAAGGTAAGGAAATACATATTACATGTATATCAACCAACTTGCGAAAAAAAAGTCAATATCATATCGGTAACCATGAAAGACCTCGACGAGCCTACGCATATGTGCAGTCTCGCCAGAGCCTTTGCAGCTCGCAGATATATATACAGAAAAGTACGGTTTACGGGGTATTCGATATTTTCCCTCATATTTGCTCAAAAATATAGATTATGGGTACTCGTTAGAACCGCCTGATTGAGGCGGTTCTGACGAGCACCAACCATCTATATTTGGACTAGATATAAGAAAAAAATTGAACATCATCACCAAAACATGTCTTTATAATTTTGACCCTTGAAACCCCACTTTTATATAGTAAAACTGGGGTTTACAGGAGTAAACCTTATTTTTGTTATTTCTGCTCTAAAATATAGATTGTGAGTACTCGTAAGAACCGCCTCGATGAGGCGGTTCTAACGAGTGCCCACAATCTATATTTTGACAAGAAATAAGAAAAATATCACAATTTTTCATCTTAAAATTTTCATTTTTGGCGATAAAGGTTACAATGTATTTGTTATAGGCGTGTTTTCGTAATGTTTTCACCTGAAAAATGCTACTTCTAGAGATTTCAAAGACGCCATTACAGCGCACGGATGTGAGAAGGGACCTTGTGCGATCATCCGTGGACTACGCACGCGCATTTGAAAAAACAGTATTAAATCCTCAAGTGTCCGCTTTATTCATGAAATTATTTGTGTACTTATTTATTTCCATCACGCAAACACGCCTGTATAAATTTGACCCCCTTAAACCCCACTTCTATATAGAAAAACTGGCGTTTACAGGGTGTACATTATTTTTCTTCTTTCTGCTCAAAAACATGGACTGTTGGTGCTCGTAAGAGTTGCCCCGGCAAGGCGGTCCCAACGAGTACCCACAATCTATGCTTTTAACAGAAATAAGAAAAAAATGATTTCATTTGAAAAAAAAAATATTTGGTGGTATAAGTTTTACCCATGTATTTGAATAGACGTGTTTTCGTAATGATTCAGCCCATGGGAAACATTATGTTTCTTTTTATTTCTGTCCCAAGTCATAGGTTGTGTGTACTCATTAGAACCACCTCTATGAGGCGGTTCTAGGGCTCAACTGCAACCCGAGTTTGGAGTATAAATCATGAAAGAACCTTGTTGCAGAACAGATTTAACTCCAACATTGAATTTTGAAATTAAATCGGAATGACGTCTATAAAATTTTGAAAAGGCTTTGCGTAGTTTACGATACCGATAACCCCGATTAAGAAGTTTAGCAGTTTACAATTTATTACGAGTGTTGACTAGACACTCTGGCAAATCGAATTAATTGCGAAATATAAACACCATAGGATGCCGCCCGAGGAACATCACCATCCAAGAAAGGAAATTTTACAATCTCAAAATCAAAATCATCGCGTTTATCATAAATTTTGCAAGAAACAAACCCATCTACAATAGATAGTTGTAAATTCAAAAAACAGGGCTTCGTTATCAGCAGAATTTGCTTTATTTAACTGAAGTGCTGTGCGGGGAGGGAGTAAATTTGACTGATCAAACCATCGAAACAGGTATTGTCAATATTTAATAAATCATCCAAATATCTAGAAGTCGAGCTGAATGATTCATTGATTTCAGATTGGTTTTCAACGGAAAGGACATCATGGAGTCTCTTTCATAACAAAACAAGAACAGATAAGCCACAAGGGGTGCGCAATTTGTACCCATCGGAATACCCACAACTTGTCTAAATAACTGAGTACCAAATCTTATGTAAATATTGTCAAGTAGAAAGGTGAGAGCTTCACACACTTTCTAACATGACCATATAAGTATAATTCTTATGCTCTTCAGAAGTGAAAAAGCATTACTTACATTACAGGCAAGATAGAGTGAGTCTTCACTATGAAATGTCCATTCAGTTCAATAATTTAGTTTTTCTTTAATACGAATGTGAGGAAGTGTAGTGTAAAGGGTGGAAAAATCGTAGTCTTGCCATGACTTTCCTTGCTTTGTGTTTTATACCCCTCCATCATCTCACCAGTTTCTTTTCCTTCTTTGACAGCTTGATGATATTTAGTGCACGTATTAAATTGATCTTTCTTTAGAAAGTAAAAATAAAAATTATATTCCTCGTTGAACAGCTTTCTGTCAGTAAAACTTGTGGCAGCTTCTTCAAAGTTTAACTCGCATTTCTCTTTGTATATGTCATACATACGAGTTATGTTCAGCTCTGGGCCCAAAAGTGTCTTGTGGATGTTTTTCTTATAAAATGTATTTCTCATTTAGGAAATTAATCAATATGCTCATGTACTTTGTTTATCGAGATCTGCCCCTTTTGTTTGTGTGGTGTATGCTTTCCATGATTTTCTTCCTCGCGATATTCGACTTCATTTTCATTGCATGACTGATATAGGCTTGAGTTAGGAAGCCTTCATGCGGACTGAACAAATTATTTGTCTAAATCGCGACGGAAATAAAGGCGAGGATTGTGGCCACGTAAAATCGATTTAAGCCCTCCGATGGAATTCTTCCTCGGAAATTCTTATATACCTTTTAACCTACAGTTGTTATAATGTGGTTTCAGACTAACTGTTGGCCTGTCCTAACGGAGTCTAACTGTTGGTTTTCTTTTGCTCCAGCATTTCGGGGGTTTCTTGCTGTCGAGTCCTCACCGTTGTTTCATCTCTGTGGTTGATTGATTTCTGTGTTCTCGGAGCTGTTGCACTGATGAGTTAGGAAGCCTTCATCGGACTGAACAAATTATTTGTCTAAATCGCGACGGAAGTAAGGGTGAGGATTTCAGCTGCGTAAAATCTATTTAAGCACCCACCCCCACCCACCCTCACTGACCGTTCCAAGGCGGTTCTTTTGCAGAAGTTTATCTTTTGGTTATGGTTTGTCTTAGAGTGTGTTATCGCTTATATTGACCATCTTGTCGGAAAGTAACTGTCCTTTTGGCTTTCCGCTATTGATGTTTCCATTAGGGTCTAGTTATTTAATGTTTGTGTTTCTTTCCATTTGGTGTCACTGATAGGAGGTGTGGGTTAATTTTATCGATTCCTGATCATTGCCTTCACTTCTATGTTTCATTTGTTTTTCGGCACAGATTGTCCTGTAGTGTTTTGATATTTTTCTACTCAGTCGCAATAGTTTTTCTTCCAATTTTCAGGTTTAGCTTTTCCCTTTCTAACAGTCTCTCTTTTTACAGGTGTAACAACCCTATCAGCTTTCATTCAATGACTTCAGCACCCAATATCGTAAAATCATTCTTAGATATAAAAACATAGGGCACAACATAAATGTTATACGACAGACTGCATGCATGGTAATTAACCCAATCACGATTGACAACTTCGCTTCCCTCTTTAATTGCACACCGTTGGGTCAGGCCTCAGAGTCTATCCAGCGTAGAGGCTTACTGAGAATTAGTACAACAAGAGCTGTCGCATGACAGCATAGCTCGCCTGTTTTGCGACTTCAAGATATAAGGTAAAATCTATGAACCATGAAATATAGGTCACACTCACCTTGATATATTTGAACTCAATAATCAGGTCACAGGGAACATATATTCCAGATATTACATTTCAGAATCAAATTGTAAGGCAAAATCATTGAACCGTGAAATATAGGTCATACTGAACTAGATATATTTTGAGGTCAATAATGGGGTCACATGCAACTAATAACCCAGGTATAAGATTTTTCCATCAAATAGTATTCAAGAAAATAGACAAAATCACCGGACCGTGAAATGTAGGTCACCATGACCTACATATATTTTGCGGTCAATTATTGAGTCACATGGAACTAATAATCCAGGTATGACATTTCTCCATCAAATAGTATTCGAGATAATAGGCAAAATCGCTGAACCATGAAATATAGGTCACGGTGACCTAGATATATTTTGAGGTCAATAATGGGGTCACATGCAACTAATAACCCAGGTATAACATTTCTCCATCAAATAGTATTCAAGATAATAGACAAAATCACCGGACCGTGAAATGTAGGTCACCATGACCTAGATATATTTTGTGGTCAATTATTGGGTCACATGGAACTAATAATCCAAGTATGACATTTCTCCATCAAATAGTATTCGAGATAATAGGCAAAATCGCTGAACCATGAAATATAGGTCACAGTGACCTAGATATATTCTGAGGTCAATCGTGGAGTCACTGGGAACTAATATCCCAGGTATTACATTTCTCCAACAAATAGACTTCAAGATATAAGGCAAAATCACTGGACCATGAAATGTAGGTCACCATGACCTTCACCCTTTCACACTTGAACCAATGTCACTTGATTGGCTGCTGATGTATAACCAATTGTGTCTATAACTTGTAAGTATAATGGAAAGGTATACAACAAATTACAAAGGTGTCCTGGATTTTGACCCCTAGCCCCACCCAATCCCCACTCCCAGGCTTGAACCTAGGGGTGTGTTGTCTTGGAATCTCAGAAGACACTCCCAGGTATCCAAGTTGTAAATATGAATGCTTTGTGATGAGTGACTGTTGAGATATAAGCATTTCAAAAACTTTAACACAGAATTACAAAGGTGTTCTAGATTTTGACCCCTAGCCCCACCCGGGGCATGAACCCAGGGGTCTGTTCTATTTGAACATCAGAGGACCCTCCCAGGTACTTAAGTTCCAAATATGAGTGGTCTGTGATGAGTGACTGTTGAGATAAAAGCATTTGAAAAACTTTAACGCAGTGTGACGGGAACGCAAACGCACACGCACACGCGCACGCAATCCGGGGTACAGGCGAGCTAAAAAGGGTTAAAATCACAACACAATTTGTTAGCCTAATGTGTGTTATTTTCAACATGTTTTTTTTTTTTTTTTTAGAAAAGAAAAAGGAAATTTGATATCTGTTAACAAAGGTTAGAAACTGTTGTTTCCAGCGGCAAGTTTTTAGATTGACTTTTATGCAGTTAAACTTTGAAACCACTAGTGCCAGCATATATGAATGACAGATTAACCCTTTATGTACCAAATGGAATCTCCCTTCTTATATATAGTAGGAGTCCGTTTCAAAATTTAGGAGTGTCAGCTTGTGTTTTCATCAAAACTGATTTGGAAAATGGCTGAATTTTTAGCAAACAGTGGAAGCCCTGATCAGACGCCGCGTTCTGCGGCGTCTGATCTGGGCCTTCACTGTTTGCCAGGGTACCCGTTTTGGGGTTTCTGGTACTAAATGGGTTAAGTGGTGTTGGCATTACAATTTCTCACAGAGATCCTATTTACTGGAAGCACAATAAAAGGATATAAAGACAAAGTATGTTTTGCATATAAATAAAGCGGAAAACTACCATTTTGAAAAGAGCCAAAACATCATGTCTCTTGGTATTATGTTTTCAACTTAAATGTTGAAATGGATCTATCAGAAAGATCAAGCGCCAAATGTGTTTATCTATGCATGGTTGTTTATGGAACAAATCTTTAGGGATAATTAAAGATAATTCATTTGGGTTTTAATTAATAGGATAAAAATTATTAAGATAGATGCTTGAGAATAAGATATGTTAAAACGTTGACATGAAAAGAAAGCGAAAAAATGTAAAAAAAAAAAACAAAAAAAAAACTAGAAATGGTGTTTGTAAAACACAATGCCCCCAACCTTTGCTTGTCCCTAGATGGCAAAATATTCAACAAATATTGTTAAAGACTCAAAAACACACAACAAGAATTCTGCCGAAGGCTATGTCGCGCCTGTGGGGGCGCAAAGTCACCAAACCATGAAATCTAGGTCAAGGTCAAACATGGATGCCTGCATTAAAATTTCACTCCTAGTTGCAAGCATGTACCAAGTATCATCAATGAAACTCTTAAAAACAGACTCTTACATCAGGGTGAAAGTTAGGGTTGTCACACTATTTTACAAAGTCAGTGAACCATAAAATGTAGGTCAAGGTCAGAAATGGATACTTGCATTTAAGTTTCAATTCCTAAATGCAAGCTTGTACCAAAAACAATTATTGAAGCTCTAATAGATCTTGAGAAATGGACTCTTACATTAGGGTGAAAGTCAGGGTGGTCGCAATAATTCACAAAGTCGGTGAACCATGAAATATGGGTCAAAGTCAAATATGGATGCTTGCGTTGCAGTTGTAATTCCTAGATGCAAGTTTGTACCAATTATAATTTAAAAAGCTTTAATAGTTTTCGAGAAATGGACTCTTACATTAGAGTGAAAGTCAGGGTGGTCGCAATAATTCACGAAGTCAGTGAACCATGAAATATAGGTCAAGGTCAGATATGGATGCTTGGGTTGAAGTTGCAATGCCTGGATGCAAGTTTGTATCAAGAATGATTAATGAAGCTCTAATAGTTCTCAAGATATGGACTTGCTGACAAGATTTTATTAAGAAAAAAAACAAGGCATCGCTTGCGATACAAATCCCCTCGCACAAGACAATAAGTGTGTGGAAAACACTGAAATGAACAAAGTCCAACTTGCTTGAGATATTATCATATGCAACATTTGTGTAAAGTTTGTTTAAAAATCCATCCATAAATGTAGGTTATAGAGTGATGACAATATTTCTCTTAAAATAGTCATAGGGACCTTGACTTGAGGCCATGGCCGTGAAGAAGATCTTGCTCAAGATATTATCATAAGCATCTTGTGTGTGAAGTTAGATTAAAATCATAAATGTAGGCGGTAAAGCAATGGCAAAGTTTTTCTAAAAATAGCCACAGTGACCTTGACCTTGAGGTCATGACCTTGAAAGTCAAGCAACTCGAGATATTACCATAAGAAACATTTGTGTGAATTTCTATTAACATCCATCAATAAATGTAGGCACTAGAGCGATGACAAAGATTTTCTCAAGATAGCCACAGTGACCTTGACCTTGAAAGTCAAAATAGCTCGAGATATTGTCATAAGGAACATTTGTGTGAAGTTATACTGAAATCGGTGAAGAAATGTAAGCGCTAGAGCAATGTCAAAGTTTTTCTAAAAATAGCCACAATGACCTTGCGTTGAAAGTCAAACTCACTCGAGGTATTGTCATAAGGAACATTTGTGTGAAGTTATATTGAAATCAGTGAAGAAATATAGTCGCTAGGGCGATGACAAAGTTTTTCTAAAAATAGCCACAGTGACCTTGACCTTGAAAGTCGAAATCACTCAAGATATTGTCGTAAGGAACATTTGTGTGAAGTTATATTGAAATTGGTGAAGAAATGTAAGCGCTAGAGCCTAACAAAGTTTTTCTAAAAATAGCCACAGTGACCTTGACCTTGAAAGTGGAACTCGCTACAGATATTGTCATAAGGAACATTGTGTAAAAAGAATTAAAATTGGTGAAAAAATGTAAGCGCTAGAGCAATTACAAAGTTTTTCTAAAAATAGCCACAGCGACCTTGACCTTGAAAGTCGAACTCTTTCGAGGTATTGTCATAAGGATCATTTGTGTGAAGTTATATTAAAATCGGTGAAGAAATGTAGGCGCTGGAGCGATGACAAAGTTTTTCTAAAAAAAAGCCATTGTGACCTTGACCTTGAAAGTCGAACTCTTTCGAGGTATTGTCATAAGGATCATTTGTGTGAAGTTTTATTAAAATCGGTGAAGAAATGTAAGCGCTAGAGCGATGACAAAGTTTTTCTAAAAATAGCCACAGTGACCTTGACCTTGAAAGTGGAACCCCCTAGAGATATTGTCATAAGGAACATTTGTGTGAAGTTATATTGAAATATGAAGAAATGTAGGCGCTAGGGAGATGACAAAATTTTTCTAAAAAATAGCTACAGTGACCTAAACCTTGAGATCATGACCCTGAAAGTCGAACTCGCTGAGATATTGTTATAAGGAACATTTGTATGAAGTTATATTGAAATCAGTGAAGACATGCAGGCGTTAGAGCGATGACAAATGTTTTCTTAAAATAACCACAGTGACCTTGACCTTGAGGTCATGACCTTGAAAGTCGAACTCGCGGAGATATAGTCATAAGAAACATTTGTGTGAAGTTATATTGAAATCAGTGAAGAAATGTAGGCGCTAGAGCGATGACAATTTTTTTTTAAAAATAGCCACAGTGACCTTGACCTTGAAAGTGGAGCCCGCTAGAGATATTGTCATAAGGAACATTTGTGTGAAGTTATATTGAAATCGGTGAAGAAATGTAGGCGCTAGAGCGATGACAAATTTTTTTCTAAAAAATAGCTCGGTGACCTTGACCTTGAGGTCATGACCCTGAAAGTTGAACTCGCTGAGATATTGTCATAAGGAAGATTTGTGTGAAGTTATATTGAAATCAGTGAAGACATGTAGGCGCTAGAGCGATGACAAAGTTTTTCTTAAAATAGCCACAGTGACCTTGACCTTGAGGTCATGACCTTGAAAGTCGAACTTGCAGAGATATTGTCATAAGAAACATTTGTGTGAAGTTATATTGAAATCAGTGAAGAAATGTAGGCGCTAGAGCGATGACAAAGTTTTTCTAAAAATAGCCACAGTGACCTTGACCTTGAGGTCATGACCTTGAAAGTCGAATCGCTCGAGATATTGTCATAAGAAACATTTGTGTGAAGTTATATTGAAATCAGTGAAGAAATGTAGGCGCTAGTGTGATAACAAAGTTTTTCTAAAAATAGCCACAGTGACCTTGACCTTGAGGCCATCACCTTGAAAGTCGAACTCGCTCGAGATATTTTTATAAGGAACATTTGTGTGAAGTAATATTGAAATTGGTGAAGAAATGTAGGCGCTAGAGCGATGACAAAGTTTTTATAAAAAATAGCCACAGTGACCTTGACCTTGAGGTCATGACCTTGAAAGTCGAACTCGCTCGAGATTTTTTTATAAGGAACATTTGTGTGAAGTTTTATTGAAATTGGTGAAGAAATGTAGACGCTAGAGCGATGACAAAGTTTTTATAAAAATAGCCACAGTGACCTTGACCTTGAGGTCATGACCTTGACAGTCGAACTCGCTCGAGATTTTTTATAAGGAACATTTGTGTGAAGAAATATAGTCGCTAGGGCGATGACAAAGTTTTTCTAAAAATAGCCACAGTGACCTTGACCTTGAAAGTCGAAATCACTCAAGATATTGTCGTAAGGAACATTTGTGTGAAGTTATATTGAAATTGGTGAAGAAATGTAGGCGCTAGAGCGATGACAATGTTTTTCTAAAAATAGCCACAGTGACCTTGACCTTGAGGTCATGACCTTGAAAGTCGAACTGACTCGAGATTTTTTATAGGTAAAATTTGTGTGAAGTTATATTAAAATCGGTCAAGAAACGAAGGCGCTAGAGCGATGACAAAAGTACGTACGGGACAACTGCTATATCCGCCCTCACAACTATGTTGTGCGAGGGGATGATAAAAAAATTCAAAGGGCAATAACTCTTGAAAGGGGCATAATCCGGATGAGAAAAAAATACGCGTCAGCTTATTTTCCATTAGGAATGCATATATGAAATTTCAAAACCATAGCATGCACAGTTCTAAAGTTATGCTATGCATCACTTTTAGCATTCATTACAATGGGCACAAATTACCAAAATGACAAAGGGCCATAACTCACTAAAGTATTTTTCGGAATTTTGTCAAAAGTTAATCAGTTCATATACTCATCACCACCCATATACTCAAGAACATTCAAGGCTCTAGCTCCAAAAGTGTTTGAGATATTTTGCTGACAAGATTTTATTAAAAAAATTTCAAAGGGCAATAACTCTTGAAAGGGGCATAATCCGGACGAGAAAAAAAGATGCGTCTGCTAATTTTCCATGAGGAATCCATATATGAAATTTCAAAACCCTAGCATACACGGTTCTAAAGTAATGCTATGCATCACTTTTAGCATACATTACAATGGGCACAAATTACGAAAATGACAAAGGGCCATAACTCACAAAGTACTTTTCAGAATTTTGTCAAAAATTAATCAGTTCATCTACTCATCACAACCAATATATTCACCAACTTTCAAGGCTCTAGCTCCAATAGTTTTTGAGATATCTTGCTGACAAGATTTTATTAGAAAAATTTCAAAGGGCAATAACTCTTGAAGGGGGCATAATCTGGAAGAGAAAAAAAATACGCGTCAGCTAATTTTCCATGAGGAATCCATATATGACATTTCAAAACCCTAGCATACACGGTTCTTAAGTTATGCTATGCATCACTTTTAGCATACATTAT
Source organism: Lucinisca nassula (assembly GCA_963580285.1). Lineage (NCBI taxonomy): Eukaryota > Metazoa > Mollusca > Bivalvia > Lucinida > Lucinidae > Lucinisca > Lucinisca nassula. The sequence goes on from OY757011.1 coordinate 100,743,420, forward strand.
AATGGGCACAAATTACCAACATGACAAAGGGCCATAACTCACAAAGTATTTTTTTGAATTTTGTCAAAAGTTAATCAGTTCATCTACTCATCACCACCAATATATTCACCAACTTTCAAGGCTCTAGCTCCAAAAAATTTTGAGATATCTTGCTGACAAGATTTTAAAAGAAAAATTTCAAAGGGCAATAACTCTTGAAGGGGGCATAATCCGGAAGAGAAAAAAAATACGCGTCAGCTTATTTTCCATCAGAAATGCCTATATGAAATTTCAAAACTATAGCATACAGGGTTCTGAAGTTATGCTATGCATCACTTTTAGCATACATTACAATGGGCACAAATTACCAAAATTTCAAAGGGCCATAACTCACAAAGTATTTTTCAGAATTTTGTCATAAGTTAATCAGTTCATCTACTCATCACCACCAATCTATTCACCAACGTTCAAGGCTTTAGCTCCAATAGTTTTTGAGATATCTTGCTGACAATATTTTATTAAAAAAAATTCAAAGGGCAATAACTCTTAAAGGGGGCATAATCTGGACGAGAAAAAAAAATAAGCGTCAGCTAATTTTCCATGAGGAATCCATATATGAAATTTCAAAACCCTAGCATACACGGTTCTAAAGTTATGCTATGCATCACTTTTAGCATACATTACAATGGGCACAAATTACCAAAATGACAAAGGGCCATAACTCACAAAGTATTTTTCGGAATTTTATCAAAAGTTAATCAGTTCATCTACTCATCACCACCAATATATTCACCAACTTTCAAGGCTCTAGCTCAAATAGTTTTTGAGATATCTTGCTGACAAGATTTTATTCAAAAAATTTCAAAGGGCAATAACTCATGAAGGGGGCATAATCCGGACGAGAAAAAATATACGCGTCAGCTAATTTTCCATGAGGAATCCATATATGAAATTTCAAAACCCTAGCATACACGGTTCTATAGTTATGCTATGCATCAAAAGCGTAACGGACGGACGAACGGACGAACAGACGAACGGACGAACGAACCAGAAGCAATATGCCCCTCCAACTTTTTCAAAGTTAGGGGCATAAAAAAAAGCCTTCATCAACGAAAAACGGTACCAAAATATTCTTAATTTCATGCATTTTCATGCTTGTTTTGACAGAAGTGACTTCATACTGAGGAGCAATATCTAGCAAAGCTGTCCTTTTGGCCGGATTAAAAAAAACTTCTGAGAAGGTAGAGTCAAAAAACTATTCAAATCAAGCGACATGTGTGCTTTTTGTTCGTTTTCTAGAACAATATGGGTGATAAAATTTAAGATTAATTTTACATTTTTTTTTAATGACACTCCCTCCAGAAACCTCATTCTCTATTTCACATGAAAAGCTAATCACTCTATTACATGAAATGTCAATCCCCTAGATGCCTATGGGAAAATGTCAATCTTTTGAAGCAACTGCCAATGACAAAGAAATGACAATTACTTGCCTAGATATGAAATGTCAGTCGTAAAATGCTCAAAATGGTTTTATTCCGGACGAGCCCCCAATTTCTGTTACGAATCAAGTATAGTAGAAAAGAAAAGCAAACATAGTGTAGATTATATTTTCTTGTCCTTTGGGATCATTGATTCCATTGTGGAATTTTGAAAATATCTGAGGGTCACTGATGAGGCCTAATTGGCCGAAACTAGCTGGTCTGGCCCAGAAAACATCTACACTCCATATATTTCTGTTCTGCGTTGTATTCTTTGCTTCCAAAGGATAGCCGTATTATAGAACGTATTTAAAGATACCAAAATTTATTGACAAAATCTTTTAACTTTACTCTGAATCTATCTTTATAATCCTATTTATTAATCCCACAGAAAAATCACTGTGTCAAAAAGAATAATAATCCTCAAGTAATCCAAACAGGATTGAGAATGCAATTTTTCATTACGAAAACACGCCTATTCAAATATATTGGAAATTATACTACAAAAAAAATGAAATTCTTTAGATGAAAAATTGTGATATTTTTCTTATTCCTGCTCAAAATATAGATTGTGGGTACTCGTTAGAACCGGTTCTAACGAGTACCCAATTATCTATATTTTAGAGCAGAAATAAAAAAAATAAGGTTTACCCCTGTAAACCCCATTTTTCCTATATAAAAGAGGGGTTAAAGGGGTCAAAACTATATAGGCATGTTTTCGTAATGATTAGACATCCAAACTGAAAACTATGGAAATTATGATCCATTTTATATAGTGAAGGGAGATTCTGGAATATTGTAGAATGAAATTACCACATATGCTAAAATAATGTAATCTCGAAGTCGCTGGATTACTCTTTAATCTACTTTCTTGTAAATAACATGTTTACCAGCTATTATTCTCTGTCTCAATATTCAAGAAAAATCTTTCTGAAAATAAATTATTAAACAAATCCACTGGGTGTAATATGAGGATGAGAAATAAAATCGTATACATAACGCCGTTCAGATCCCCACCCCTAAGCCATATACATGCATATTATTGTTCTTTATGACAAGACGCATCCTATTGAAACTGGGAGATATTAGTAAATCTAATTACCTTGGTCGGTAGCACAAACTATCAGGTGAAATACCCACCGTGTACCAGCAAATCCGGAACTTGTTACTCAAAAGTACCAGCGAAACCAATATCGCAGGTACGGCACACAGTAGGGTAAGTTAAAACTTTTAACGGGCTTCTACCGGGTTTTGTCCTTTAAAACAAAATGAATATGTGCCAGAGAGATATCTAGCTCTTGTCTGCTTCCACGAGTGATAACAACTCACTGGCAATTGTTAAACAAAATGAAATCCTGACAGCTTGTACCAACATCAAATAATCTATATCGTGGAAAGTACCAGTTTTTGCTTTGAATATGGGCCACTTTTCATGCCGGAACATTCTGTTGGCTAGAAAAAGATGAGTAGCTGTGTATGTCTTCACTGAAACACCCGCTTTTTACTGTAGTTTTCGCGCGTGCCGAAAAAAGGAGGAAAGGAATTTCTGTTCGTGAAAAGAAGTTTTTGTTCTACGAATTAAAGAGCTCAAATAGCTTCTACATTGTTTTTGTGATATTTACAACCAGGATGGAAGCTATGTTATGTTTTGAGGCTGTTATTTATAGCTTTTGGGAATGGATATCATCGACAAAATAAACTTGAATAAAAGGTCGTGAAGGGGTTCATTTCTTTTGCGAAATGAAGATTATTCAAACTAAATAAAGGGTGATTTTGTAAGCATATCATATTCTAATTATTTTAAATTATAACTTTGGCCTATAATATGTTTGTTTGTTTGTTTGTTTGGTCGTCTTTTAGTCCTTTTAAGCCATATTTTACTTTATGGATATGTTTTTTCGACGATCATGGAGGTGCATGCATGTTATATTTTTCATCTTGAATATTCTACTTCATCTTAGAACAGTTTAGCAACAAAATAGACAATATTAAGTTACTTGTATTAAATGTGTTTATTTCCTTTAAGCGACATAGACATCAAACAATTACTTGTATAAAAAGTGTTTATTTCCTTTAGGCGACTTAGACATCAAACAGTTACTTGTTTAAAAAGTGTTCATTTCCTTCAAAAGGAAGGTGACGATGTCTTTAGATTAACTTCCTTTCACAGATTTTCTTTCAATTCACAAAAGGAAGTTGTTCCTTTCGTTATACTATAACGAACAACTTGAAAACATAAAATAACTTCCATTCTATTTGTAACTATTTTGTAAACATAGAACAATAAAATAAAACTCCGTTTCGAAGGAAATAGCTTTCACAATAGGAAGATTCCTTCTATCTATCTATCTATCTATCTATCTATCTATCTATCTATCTATCTATCTATCTATCTATCTATCTATCTATCTATCTATCTATCTATCTATCTATCTATCTATCTATCTATCTATCTATCAATATCAGTTTCAAATACCTCCAACAAAAACTAGGCTGCATATTAGTTACACTGTCGTAGATATGCCCCACCCATCGTGGTTTGGGTAAATTTGGCCACGCAGGGCTGTTTGTTTGTTTGATTTAAGGTTTAACGTCCCCGTAAACACTGTATAGTCCATTTTGGAGACCCTGCTTCCAATTTTGTGGACCTTTTACACGACATTGAGATGAAACGACACCTCAAGCCATGCCGCCGAATGAAACCAATCGTGTTTATAAGCATGAACGGTCCGATTCGCACCGCTGTGCCTGGGCAGGCTTAGATTCTCTAAACGGATTACTAATACTCGTGTGCGGTCGGTTTCAGCTCTGCGTGGAAGCATCATGCAGCCCATCTATTTCTTCAAGCCCCGATGGGCGGGGGCCGCCAGGCAGGCGTGAAACCGACCAAAAATGCGTACTGGTAAACCGCTCAGAAGGCCTAAGCCTACCCAGGCAAAGTGGTGCGAGTCGGATCATCCCTGAATATAAACCCTATTGGTTTGTTTGGGCTGCAGGGCTTTAGCTGTCATCTATATCAGATAAAAGTCGTAAAAAAATGACCTAAATAGTAGTTACGGGGACGTAAAACGTCAATTCAATCAAACAAAACCTTGTCGTAGCCCTGATCAGACATCGCAGAATGTGGCGTCTGATTATGGTCTACACTGTTTGCTGAGAGACCAGGGGCCAGTTGTTCAAAACTAACGACGTTGTTAGTGAACAAATCGTTCAAAGTTTGAACATTTCAGATTGCAAAAATATTAATGGTCCTGCAGGAAAATGTGAGCAGCTTTTGCAAATGCGAGCGCTGCCCACGTTCTTCAGCAAAAAAAAAAAAAACACACACTGTTTCAAGGTATGTTGCTTACCTGGGGCCAGTTGTTCAAAACTAACGACGTCGTTAGTTAACGTATCGTTAAAACTTTGATCATTAAATATGACAAATATGCTGAAATTTATGCTGAAAAATTGTGAGCAGCTTTTGCGGACGCAAAAGCTACTCACATTTTTTTCAGCAAAAACACCAAAATTTACGATATTGTACTTGCTAGAACAGTTAACAATATTACCACTAACAAGCTCGTTAAGCTAACGATGCTTTGAACATTTGGCCCAAGAACAGTTAACATTTTGACCAATAAAGAGCTCGTTAAGCTAATGATGCTTTGTTCATCTGGACCCAGGTCTTGTTTGTTTGAATTCAGGTTTAACATCACCCTCAACACTTTGGAGACGCTGCTTCGAGTTTTGTGGGGTTGTGATGAAATAACAATGAAACCAATAGGGCTTATATACCAGGGCCCAGTTGTTCAAAGCATTGTTAGCTTAACGAGCTTGTTAGTGGTCATATTGTTAACTGTTCTAGCAAGTACAATATCGAATTTTTTTTATTTTTGCTGAAAAAATGTGAGCAGCTTTTGCATCCATTTTAGAAAAAATATTAGCATATTTGCCATAATAAATGATCAAAGTTTTAATGATACGTTAACTAACGACGTCGTTTGTTTTGAACAACTGGCCCCTGGTATTTAAGGGATAAAAAACAGTCTAAGTCCCCGCTCAGGACCATTTTTCTTGCTTTCACGCTTTTCTTGCTTTCAAAGAGCTTTGATTTTCTTCTTATTTTTTTACACACATGAGTTCGTGTGCTCGTTAGAACGGCCTCGGTGAGTATTCGCAAACTATGTTTCGAGTTATATTACGGCGTCTGATCCAGGTTTACACAGTTTTCTAAAAGCATAGGACTTAAAGGTCCATGTCCATTTTACAGCCAACACTCAGACACAATCGACACACCAGCTCTGACAGTACGCTGAATGCTTACCTGAAAGAAATGTCTCCCACTGGAATTCGACCAGGACTTGGAGAAAAAAAACTAAATCGTCAGACTGGCTATATTTTTGTCTTTAGGTGGGCAGCAAACCAAGATTTTTTTATTGTCGGCGATGAACAGTGTTATAAATCCCACTTAATACAGTGACATTGGGTTTTCAAGAGTATACATTTTGCTTGTTTTAGCTCAAATATAGATTGTGGGTGCTCGTTAGAACCGCCTCAATGAGGCGGTTCTAACGAGCGCCCGCAGTCTATCTTGAAAGAGAAATATGGAAAGTATCACAATATTTCATTAGAAAAAGACATACAAGACGTTGTCTAACATGGTAATCCAATGTATAATTAAGTTCCTTAGATTTTCTTTTTCAGAAAAACCGATAATGCCACGTTGTAGAAAGTGTTCAAAAGCGGCGCAGATTCTTTGCTTACTCTTGCCATGTGCATTATTCCTGTACACAAGCCACCGTGTTTCCTTACACAACGGTAAGTATCACGTTGAGACGTAGTCATGTAGGAATATTACATGAACAGAAAATCCGTTCCCAGGCTTACTGTCCGGCATCACGAGATGTGCCGCACCGAGGGTCACTATCCGGCATCACGGGGCTTGCTGCCTCTACAACACTGTCCGGCAACATTAGTCTTGCCGTCCAGAGGTTCACTGTCTTGCGTCACGAGGCGTGTCATCCTGAGGGCCACTGTCCGGTAACACGAGGCTTGCCGTCCGATTATCGCTGTCGGGCATCACGAGTCTCGCCGATACGAGGGTCAGTAGTCTTGCCGTCCCGTGGATGACTGTCCGGCATCACGGGATTTGCAGTCCCGAGGGTCACTATACGGCAATACTAGTCTTGTCTCCCCGAGGTTCATTGTCTGTCTTCACGAGACTTACCTCCAGAGGGTCACTGTCCGGCATCTTGAGTCTACAGTCCCATGGTTCAATGTCCGTCATCATGAGGCTTTCCGTCCCGGGGGTCACTGTCCGGCAACATAGGTCTGCTATCCCGTGGTTCACTGTCCGGCATCACGAGTCATGACGCCTCGAGGGTCATTGTCCAGCATCACGGGACTTACCGCCCCGATGATCACTGTCCGGCATCATGAGGTTAACATGTATTTTCTATATTAGCGTGTATTTTTGATAATGCAGTCACTACAATTGCTACCGTGATGACATTGCGTTGTTTGTTTGAATTGATGTTTAAACGTACCCATCAACATTGTATAGGTCATTCTGGAGACGTTGCTTCCAATTTTGTGGGACTTTTACCCGACATTGAGATTAAATGACAGCTCCAGCCCTCTCGCCCTATGAAACTTGTTTATAAGCATGGACGGTCCGACTTGCACTGCTTTTGACTGGTCAGGCTTAGATCCTCTAAGCGGATTTCCAGTACTCGTGTGCGGTCGATTTCAGCTCTGCGTGGAAGCATCATGCAGGCCATCTATATCTTCAAGCCCCGGTGACATTGCTGTGACGTTTAGAGACGCCGTTGAGTTCAGTAACGTCAACCTAAACGACGGCGTACAAGACGGCCTATAGGTCAACAACCATTGAACATCAGGGTTTCCTTATCGATGTATAAGAATTTTGCAAACCCGTTTTACGTAGAAATGCAAAAGAGTAGAGATAACGGAAAAGATGAATTTGAATAAAAAAAAAAGATATATGTGCCGGGGCACAGCATTTCCTACAATTTACATGTGCGCCCAGTGTAGAATCAGATCAGACTAAGCATCCATGTGGTCTGACCAGAGACTTCTCTTGTTGCATGAAGTAGCACTGAAGACTTAGCTATCCTAAGAGCGCTCAACGAAGATTCTGATCAGACTGCTCGGATGCGAAGGCTGATCTGAGTGTCCGCTGGGCGCACATGTCAATTGTGGGAACTGCTGTTCCCCGGTTCATATATATTTCATCTCGTATGTAGAAAAGATCAGATTAAATAACTCGTGCTTCGCACTCAGAAATATACTGATATTTTCAACACAACTGATGATATTATAACTTTATATCTACTCAAAGAAGAAGTAAATGTCTACGGAAGACTTTTTTTCTTTTGATAGGTATCTCGACATTTCGACTTAGTAACTCGAAATTTCGACTTATTAACCGCGAAATTTAGACTTAGTATCTCGAAAGTTCGACTTATTAACTCGAAATTTCGACTTATTAACTCGAAATTTCGACTAAGAAACTCGAAATTTCGAGATATTAAGTAGAAATTTCGAGTTACTAAGTCGAAATTTCGAGTTACTAAGTTGAAATTTCGAGATACCTATCAAAAGAAATAAAAGTGGTTCTGGACCTAATGCTCCATCGTTTAAATATCCTCTTTTACGTGACTTTTTTCTCTTTATTCTTGCACAAAAACAGAGATTGAAGGTACTATTTAGTTCTAACGAGCTTCCAGAATCTCAGATTGAGGCAAAATAAAGAAAAAGGCACGTTAACAAGTCCTTGTAATCTCTTCAAACCACATCTAATATCAAGAATACTGTGGTTTACAGGGATACACGGTGTTATTATTTTGTGCCAAATCATGGGTTGTATTTACACATACACGTAAGAAGCGAGCCGTTTAGGTTGTTCCAAAGAGGACCTTGTTTCCTTTTTTGTTATCACCACCAAGAAATATTGCTCCATATTCAAAACTGTTTCAAATGTTTCTCATATCTAAAAATAAAATTGTCGATTAACCTATATGTTTTGTCGATTCATCGACTGTCCATCAGTTTACTTTTTAATTATAATGCATTTTATACAAGGATGATTTATGAATAAAAACATCGAAGATTACTTTTTATAGCTGAGTGCATGTACTGATGCTGGTATCTAGTAATGGAAAAGACTCAAAGAGTTCGATTAAGTATAAGTTAAAATACATTGTGTAATTCGTGGAGTGTTTACATTAATAAAGAGGAATAATAGAAAATATCTTTATCGCATTTCTTTGCCAGTCGCTGTAATACTGACAAGATCGCCGATCTAGATTGGGATAGTTGGGCATGCGCAGTTCCAAGATTAGCATACTTGAGCCTATGTATGACAAAACCTACAATAAGACCGGTGCGACCAGCAGAGACTCAAATCAACCTGCGCACCTATCCACTATGACAAGAGTTTTTGCATAGATATCAGCCTATATAATAGTATGTACATGCGATCAGCGGAGACTCTGATCAGACTGCGCGAATGCACAGGCTGATCTGAGCTTTTGCTGGTCGCTCAAGCATTCTTGTAGATTTTGACATGCGCTGGCTCACTTGTATTATACCCTTTTGCTTTGCAGAGGGAAAGTGGGTACCAATTTTAAAACATCAATGTCTTTCAAGTTAATCGATGTCGAGAGTTCTAGACTTCGCAACTATAAATAATTAATAAAACATATATTACGTATCACGGAACCCGGGAAAGGACATTTCTGTCCCAGTATCTAGCAGAATAGAATTTAAAACAATGAAATTAGAGTGGAGATGAAAACAAGAAATATGTCGTTTAATGGATATAATATGTCGTTTAAACGATATAATATGTCGTTTAAACGACATACGTTGTATTTCTTGTTTTCTGTTCCACTCTGAAAAAGTAGGGTGGAATTTAAAACAATAAAATTAGAACGGAACAGAAAACAAAAATATTTCGTTTACACGACATTTTTCCTGTTTTCTGTTCCACCCTGAAAAAGTAGCGTAGAATTTAAAACAATAGAATTAGAATGAAACAGAAAACAAAAATATGTCGTTTAAACGACATATAGATTTTGTTTTCCTTTCCACTCTGAAAAAGAAGCGTGGAATTTTAAACAAAAAAGATATCGTTTAATCGACATAATCTTGACCTCCCATTGGTTAAGGATCTCGTTTTTTTTTCAACATAATATGTAATCCTAGCCTTCCATTGGTTGGTGATATCAACCAATGAAAGGTCAAGATTATGTCGATTAAACGATATCTTTTTTGCTTTAAAGTTCACACTACTTTTTCAGAGTGGAAAGAAAAGCAAGGAATATGTCGTTTAAACGACATATTTTTGTTTTCTGCTCCAATCTAATTTTATTGTTTTAAATTCCTTCCTACTTTTTGATGCTGGAAAGGAAAACAAGAAATATGTCGTTTAAACGACATATTTTTGTTTTTGTTCCATTCTATTTTTTTTTTTTTTTTTTTTTTTTTTTGCTTTAAATTCCACGTGACTTTTTCAGAGTGGAACAGAAAACAAGAAATATGTAGTTTAAATGACATATTTTTGTTTTTTGTTCCATTCTAATTTTATTGTTATAGATTCCGCCCTAGTTTTTCAGAGTGGAACAGAAAACAAGAACGACATATTATATCCTTTAAACGACATATTCCTTGTTTTCCTCTCCACTCTAATTTTACTGTTTAAAATTCTGATCTGCTAGATACTGGAACAGAAATGCCCTTTCCGGGTTCCGTTCGTATGTCACTCGAATAGCATACGTTTTTTGTTGTTGTTTTATTTTGGTTTCATGGCTGCAAATTAGTCATTTCCAGATAATAATATTATTAATCAAGTAATTTCGTATTGACCCAGTTACAGGTCCGAGGTCAGCTATGTTGGTCCGAGGCCGAAGGCCAATACAGCTGCAGGAGGACCTGTAACTGGACCAATACTAAATTTCTTGATTATTGACAATTTTATCAATTGACACAATTAAAAAAACATAATTATTGATTTTTACCTCGGCCTAATATTGTTTTACCTGGTGTTAATATGGATGACCTATGACAAATACAGGATAGTCAATATAAATATCTGTCATATTTGTTTCTTTGCACCCCAAATGATCAGGGTTTCTTAAAAGCTACAACAGTCGAAGTTCGAATATCTCTGTGACCATGAAAATTTGTTCGACAAAGAGATAGTATGACCTATTGATGATTAATCATCATTTCCTTAAGCATAATGGAGATGACTATGATATTTGTTAAATTTATCTATACAATAAAGGAAAGTTGTGATTACTCATAAAAATCGCCTCCGCGAGGCGGTTCTAACAAGTACAAACACCATGTTTATGAACAGATAAGACAAATAATGTCCTCCCCTGCAAACCCCGGTTTTTACTGTATAAAGAGGATTTTAAGGTGATCAAATTTTTTCGTGATGTTTTCTGCATAATTAATATCATAAAAGGAAAATTCTGATAAGACTGCACTGAACGTCCATATTATGAGAATTTTACAAAACATGTGTTACGAGCCAGGCGTAGCAAAGCAAAGAAGCCTTTAAAAGTAACAAAATGTATTGACAAAATGTTTGAAGTGTCATAAACAAATTGTATTTAGCTGGGCCTTAATGAATAATAATCCTCCAGTAATCCGACACAGAATTTAGGATGACATTTTATTCAAAATACCCAATCTGAAACATAAAGGAAATTTTTATTCGTTTAAAGGACTTAGGAGAGATTCTAAACAGAAATAAATTTATTCATATGCTAAACACAATGAGATCTAGAAACTAGGTATTTCTTTAACCCTTTTTCTTGTAAATAAGATGTTGACCAGCAAAAAACCTTGCATGACAAAATTCACTTTTGGCAAGATTTATTATCAATTTGCCATTACTCAGTCTATCAAAGACTGTTTTGATAGTCCTAAAATGATGCTTCCACTTGCCACTAAATACGATAGCATCATCAATATAAGCAGTACAGCCTTTCAGCCCTGTTGTTACAGTGTTTATTAAGCGCTGAAACGTGACTGGCGAGTTTGTCATTCCAGATTGCATGACTTTATAGTTAAATAATCCGTCTGGTGTAGTAAATGCAGAAACCTCTTTTGCTCTTCATGTGAGCAGAATTTGCCAATATCCTGTTAGAAGGTCTTTTTTTTATACATATGTGGCATTCCCGATGTTGTCAATACAGTCATCCATTCTTAGAATTGGAGAGCTATCTGTTTTAAATAAAGAATTACTTTTCCTAATGTCTATACACATACGATATGTCCCATCAGGTTTTGGTGCAGAACTCCATTCAATTTTGCTTGATTCTATAAAATCATGGTCCAACTTCTTTAAGATATTTTTGTTTTATATGATTCATTCTGTATGGGTGTTGCTTTACAGGTTAAGAACCACCAATGTCCACATCGTAGAATATTTTGTCCGTCCGAGTAGGAAAATCCTGAAATAGGTGCTCATATTCAAATATCAACTGATTCAGTTCATTAAATTGACCTGACACTGCATGTAACAGATTCTGGTCAAGATTTCCCAGAATATCAGAATTCTGTAGTTTTGATGACATGTAATCAAATTGCTTTGAATGAATGTCCTCACAGTCATTCTCACATGATTCAAGTGAAACACACATAATAAGATTAACTGATGTTATAGATGAGTTATCATATCTCTGTGTTCCTTAAAGGAAAACAACCACAAAAATTCAGAACAAAGGTTTTGAAAAGACAAACATTTTGGGGCAGGTTTTATGAAAATTGACTGAGTGGTTTAGAAGTTATGACCTTTTGAACATTTCACAAATTCTGGTTTTGTTAGTCCAGAGCGAGGCTGTGGTGAGTAAATGACGTCATAAACTCACAATTGGAAAACTTTGAATTACAGCGATTCTGCGATAAAAAGCAATACATAGTTCAGTATGCATTCTATTTATTCAATGCGATGATGATTTACTGTTTTTAAGTACAAAATCTGAAAAGTATGCTGTAAATTATTATTTTTCTATTTCGTCACGTGACTGGATTAACAAAATGGCGGCCCTCATAGACAGCAATTGCAAAATGTTCAAAAGGTCATAATTTCAAAACCGCTCAACCTGATTTTCATAAAAGTTGTACCAAAATGTTCGCCTCATCAAAGGCAATATTTTAATGTGACAGTTAATTTTTGTGGGTGTTTCCCTTTAAGCAAGTAAATAATTATGACACGGCTGTTTTAGCTTGCGCCTCCCAGGAGTGTTAATTTTGTAATTTACATCTTTTGGGCCTTAATACTTGGCTTGCAAAGATTTTTCAGGAATAGGCAAAAGAACAAGTACCTTATCACATGGTTTAAAATTCCTTTCTTTTGTACCTATGCCATACAGTTGTTTTATTTTTCTTTGGGATGACTGAAGATTGGTCCGAGCAGCTTCACAAGCTTTTGAAAGTCTAGGTTTGAAGTCAGACACGTTCTGAAGTAAGGTGAAGGAAGTGTCGCAACTGGAGGGAAATTTCGCTTAGGACCACGAACAGTGTGGGCAAATACTAACTCAAATAGACTGAAGCCAATATATTCTTGCACAGATTATCTCACGGAAAATAAAAGCAAATGGATGCCTTCATCCCAATCCTTCTCTGTGTCAAAATAATAAGATCTTATCATATTTTTCAATGTTTGGTGGATCTTTCAAGGGCACCTTGATTCTCAGGATGATGTGCCGTTGACTTATACTACATAATGCCTCGTTCATGCATAACTTGTTGAAAAAAATCCAGACATAAAATTTGAACCTTGATCTGACTGAAAAGACTTGGGAAGTCCATCAAATGTAAAAATATAACTTCAGTAAAACCTTAACAATTGTTTTCGTTTTGATATTTCTAAGTAGAATGGCTTCAGGAAAACATGTGGAAGCACACATAATAGTCAAAAGGTATTCACAACCAGACTTAGTTCTTTGCAAGGGGCAAACACAATCTATAATTAATCTACTAAAAATTAATCAGATGTAGGTATTGGATGCAAATAGGCCTAAAGTATAGTCTGATTGGGTTTGTCTACCCTTTGGCATGTATGGTATGACTTACAATGTTTTAAAAACATCAGATTTTCTATTTACACATAAATGACTTTAGACCCTTAAATTTGTCTTCTGTAACTTCAGTTAATCTCAAAGGAGCAGGCAATACCAATGTTTTTGGGAGTAGTCTTCGTATAAGACTATCTCCTCTCAAATCACCCATCCTTCGAAAATATACTAATCCGTGGAAAAGAAGTGGAATGTATCCTAGTATTTCTAAGTGCAATGCCAAGAGGTGCAGATGTTGTTCGCATTTAAGCACTGCGTCTACCGTTACTTCATCTGTAAACGGTAGACGCTTCTCTGTAGTTAACATGTCTGATTTGACATGACAGTCTACAGATTTAATGTATCTAATTACTTGACGTGCTGCAAACTGTAATATGCAGTACGTCGGTCAAACTAACCGCATGCTTAAAACTAGATTGAACGAGCATTATCGTAGAATGAGTAAGCCTAAGAAAACTGACACTTTCTTGTACCGTCACTTTCGACGTACAGGTCATTCTGTAAATAGCATTATTATAAAACCAGTGGAAAAACTTTATTACGATGCAAATTCTACATCTAGATTCAAAATAATCAAAAGACATGAAGCTGAACTGAAATGGATTAAATTTTTACAGACCCCTTTTCCACTGGGATTTAATGACAACATTTATCATGAGGGTAATATTTCCAGAATGCCGGACTTTGATATTTTCTCACTCCTGGAATGTCGAAAACGCAGAACTAGATCTCACGGCACCAGGAAAAATGGTAACTTTAAACGTAAATCACGTGCGTTTAAACGAAACAATACTAGACTGAAGTGACTGTCAATTATATTATTAAATCATGGACGCCACTCTATGCTTTCATTTTTAAGTTCATTACCCGTTTCTGTTTTACGTCTTCTGGACACCGAGGCGAATAAATTCTACGATAGTTCTCATCAGTTATATGATGCGGCTCTCTTAACTAGAGGCTATACTCAGCATACTCTCCGTCCTTACATTGATTCTGAAATTAATCATAAACGTCATTTCTTCAAAATATCCTTCATTAATAAGGGTATGGATTTTATAGATTTGCCCAGTATCTTCCATGAGAGATCGGTGCTTTCTTCCATTCCTGCTTATTTTCAAAATACTGAAACACCTATAATTTGCTATAAATATAACAAACCTGTTAGATCTATCATTTTTAATTTCAATAAACTTGTTTCAGATCTTGATATTGATACTAATACTCCTGATTCATGTGATTGTAAAAACTCAAAGTATTGCTATCCTGCTGCTGGTCATGTAATTACTGGCAATTTGAAAATTATTCCTGATTCTAGGATAAGGAATATAATTTCTAAAGGACCGAAATATCGGTTTCCTTCTAAAATTGATTTCAGTAAATGTAGAGATGAAATCGCTGCTTCCTTGAATGAATTCGGTAATCGATGGTGTAAGCGAGAGTATGTTGAGTATAAAGCCCTAAAGGACTGGAAACTTAGCATTTTAAGGCTAGTGAATAAACGCATTTCTTTCTATTCTCAAAATACTAACTTATTACCTCCTAAGCCCAAGACGTCTTTACGTCATCTTAAACTAGGTATTCAAGAATTTCATAAGAAGTTTGTTTTGGCCCCTGCAGACAAGGCCGCTAACAACGTCGTCGTTGTGTGACGGCTCCACTATGTTAACACGCTTAAGCAGGAGCTTGGTGGTACTAAGGCCTATGAACTTCAGCCTTTGGCTGAAGAGAGAGCTATAGTAGATAAACATGTTTGTCTTTCAGCCACCAAGTTTGCTGTGTGTGTTAACGAAGGCCAAGACAAGCTTCCTACGCTATACTGGTTACCAAAACTTCATAAAAAACCTTATAAAGCACGGTTTATTGCAAATTCTAGTTCTTGCACTACCACTGAACTTTCTAAATTATTAACTTCCTGTCTTACTGCTATTAAAACGCATGTAATTAAATATTGTGATAAAGTCTTTGAAAGATCAGGAAGAAATCTGTTTTGGTCTATAAAAAATTCGAATGAGGTTTTAAATAAATTGAAATCTAGACAGTTTCGTGCTTCTAGTCTGTCTACCTACGATTTTTCCACTCTTTACACTACACTTCCTCATAATCTTATAAAAGAAAAGCTTAATGATTTAATTGAATGGGCTTTTCACAGAGAAGATTCTCTCTATCTTGCATGTAATGTCAGAAATGCATTTTTCACTTCTAAAGAGCATAAGAATTATACACTTTGGTCATGTCAGAAAGTGTGTGATGCCCTCAACTTTCTACTTGACAATATTTATATTAGATTCGGTACTAAGTTATTTAGACAAATTGTGGGTATTCCGATGGGTACTAATTGCGCACCTCTTGTGGCTGATCTGTTCTTGTATTGTTATGAAAGAGACTTCATTTTGTCGCTTTCCATTGATAACCAATCTGAAATTATTGAAGCTTTTAGCTCTACTTCTAGATATTTAGATGATTTATTAAATATTGATAATACCTATTTTGATGGTTTGATCAGTCAGATTTACCCCCTAGAACTTCAGTTAAATAAAGCAAATTCTTCTGATACCGAGGCCCCGTTTTTGGATTTACATCTATCTATTGTAGATGGATTTGTTTCGTGCAAAATTTATGATAAACGCGATGACTTTGATTTTGAGATTGTAAATTTTCCTTTTTTGGATGGTGATGTTCCTCGTGCGCCATCCTATGGCGTTTATATTTCGCAATTAATTCGATTTGCTAGAGTGTGTAGTCATGTAACTGACTTCAACACTCGTAATAAATTATTAACGGCTAAACTTCTTAATCATGGTTATCGGTACCATAAACTACGCAAAGCCTTTTCAAAATTTTATAGACGCCATTCTGATTTTATTTCAAAATTCAATATTGGACTTAAATCTCTTCTGCAACAAGGTCTATCGGAACCCGAATTTTATGGTGACTTAGTATATAAATTCAGAAAAATATATAACCGCAATGACTTCAGCACCCAATTTCGTAAAATCATTCTTCGATATAAAAAGATTGGGTACAACATGGATATTATACGACAGACTGCATGCATGGTAGTTAACCCAATCACGGTTGGCAACTTTGCTTCCCTCTTTAATTGCACGCCGGTTGGTCAGGCCTCAGATTCTATGACGGCTCCAACCTAAAGGCTTATTGAAAATTAAAGAGATAATGTTGGTTGGTGCCTGATGCTCTGTCTCTGGTCGGGCTCATCGGAGTCTAACTGTTGGTTTTCTTTTGCTCCAGCATTTCAGTGGTTTCTTGCTGTCGAGTCCTCACCGTTGTCTCACCTCTGTGGTTCTTTGATTTCTGTGTTCACGGAGATGTTGCACTGATGAGTTAGGAGGCCTTCATGCGGACTGAACAAATTATTTGTCTAAATCGCGACGGAAGTAAGGGCGAGGATTGTGGCCATGTAAAATCGATTTAAGCCCCCCAGTGGAAATCTTCCACTGACCGTTCCAAGGCGGCTCTTCTGTGGCGATTTATTTGTGTTGTTGTTTGTTACTTACTGTGTGTATCACTTGTGTGTTTTAATTTTGGATGGCCATATGGCCATTTTGTGGGAAAGTAACTGTCCATATGGCCTTCCTTTGTTTAGGTTTCCATTATGGTCTGGTCGCTTAATGTTTGTATTTCTTTCCCTTTGGTGTCTTTTATGGATGGAGTAAGTTAATTGTATCAATTCCTGATCTTTGTTTTACTTCTACTTTTTATGTGCAAAGTTAAATATTTCAGGACTATAAACCCGCGGAACCACAATTTGGTAGTTAGCATTCTACTCATCTTCTGCTGAGACATCTGGCAGAAGCCATTTCTTCATCAAAATCCCATTGTTTACATAAGAACAGGACGGATAACGATCAGGAATTTCATGCTCAGTTGGATCAGGTAGTTGATCAATGCAAGAATTAGAAGTCAAAAGTGGACTTACCACAACCTTATCTCCAACTGAGTCATTGCCTAGCAATAAATGAACACCTTTAAAAGGTAAATAATGTTTAATACCAACAGTCACTAACCCAGATACAAAGTCTGATGACAAATAAATGATATGAAGTGACACATTAACATTTCCAAAGTCCAAGAGGACACTTTGGCCAAAAGAAAATAGAAGTGGAGGCAATGATCAGGAATCGATACAATCAACCCACAGCTCCCATCAGAGACACCAAAGAAGTCTTCTCAGAAGTAGGCAGGGTATCTGCTAGAATAAGAGATTGAGAAGCTCCGGTTTCTAGTAAAATTTTAATAGGGATAGGATGAGCATACTTGTCACCATTTAGTGACACAAAACCCTCTGATAAGAATGGTTCATAAATTTCCATAATTAAAATAGTCTCAGATAAGCTGGTATAAAAAAATTCTTCACTTAAACTAACCTTAAAGAGGTCCTCTTGTCTTCCTCTCATTATCTTCAATTTTAAACATTCAGAGATCAAATGACCTGTATGCTTGCAGTAATTACAAACTACTAGAGATTAGGATAAGGGATTCTAGGCTTTATTGTCACAAGAAGGGGTTTGGAAGGATTCTTGCTTTTGTTTTCACCAGAAAGTTTGGGGGAGTTCTGGCGTTTGCTTTCACAGGAATGCTTGGGTATCGGAGTAAACATATGGCTACGACTGCCAAATGGATTACTAAGATATAATCTAGAACATGTCTGTGGGCAGTATAAGGTTTTCTAGGATACATATGTTCTATAAAAGGGTTATCCTTTGGAAGCAAAGAATACAACACAGAACTGAAAAATATGGAGTGAACATGTTTTCTGGGCCAGACTAGCTAGTTTCGGCCAATTAGGCCTCATCAGTGACCCTCAGATATTTTCAAAATTCCACAATGGAACCAATGATCCCAAAGGACAAGAAAATATAATCTACACTATGATGTAGGGCATGGAGACGTTTTACCGCCGCCACACATTCCCACACACCAGCTGTAGTGATCACAAATGAAACTTTATGAGCATAATATTTTGCCAAACGTGAAGCGTCATCCAAAGTGTTAACCTGTTTTTCATAAAGAAACGACTTAATGTCTGAATTTATACACCGTTTGAACTCTTCAACAAGGACAAACTGTCCAGGTTTTCATGATTAGATCCTCCTATTTTAGAATAACACCATAGTCTGGGCTTTCTCATCAGCATGCTGAGTTTAAATGTCTCAAGCTTTTCCAACTACAACGCTCTGCAAAAGCAAGAACCAATGCTCTTTCGGCCATTTTAAAATTTCAGCAACTTTCTCAAAATGAAAAAAAAACTTATCGACCACTCTTCCTTTAATGGAGGAACTAATCTGATGTTCTTCGTAATATCAATGTAACTGCCAGAGTCAAAACAGTTATAGGTTTTACCCTCTCCTAGCTCTGGCGCTCTAATTCCTTCAGCTTTCATTAAAATTGTCATTCTTCTCTTTCTATTTCAAGCCATTCTTCAATTTCTATTTACAGCCGCTCCTCTTTTTCTATTAGGTTCTCTATGAATACGTTCCTCAGTGATTCTTGAAAAAATGACCAAATTATGAAACCAAAAAGGTAGAAAAATGAACCTTATGGAATTTCGACAGATATGTTTTCTTTCGGTTTATTTCCACATTTTAACATTTGACCCAAACTTTTACCCACACCATTTCAATAGTTTTTGAGTTTTTGACAGTAAAACATGCTCGTTACGGAGGAGAGTTTATATTTGTAAGCCCAGATGTCTGTTTCATCAAACAGTCTATGCTAACCCAATGGGTATATTTATGAAGTTCAACTCATAGCTTTTGCCTACAAACAACACTTCGTCGGGCTACTGATTGTCTGAATAAGTAACGCTCACTTCTAAAATTGCTCGCCTCCGTAACATTTTAACTCACCTCCGTAACATCTCTTCCGTTACGATAGATTTCTCCCCCCAGTCTGTAGCTAGGACAAAATCCAATTTTTTGCTTTAGTGATTTGATATTACTAGCACAAATAGCACTCGATACACACAAAGATGTTCCGATACCTATATCGGCTTAGGTTTTTACGTTACGGAGGAGGGTAGTTACGGCGGTGGAGGACAGTTTGTTTTTTATCAACCAAACCGTTGTTGTTGGACCAATGGTCAATATTATGTTTCATATCAGTACAATCTTATGCAATATATATGGCAATTAGCTAAAAGTGTTCCTTTCAATCCACTGACCTTTTGAAATCACCGTTACGGAGGTGAGGCTCTGAAAAGTGACAAATTAATTATCCACTTTCAGATTTCATATAATGTTTATTTCGAAAGAAGATCAAACACTTAATGGTTTATTTACCAGAACCTTCCTTTGGAGGGATATAAGACATAGTCATAAGCAGAGAATTATTCCTGTCTGCACACGTTGACCAGATATAGATCCGTTACGGTAGGTGAGTGCTGTTTTAGCGACACCCTATTTTTACGGCATTGTGTCCAGACAATGAATGCAATAAGTCTATAAATTCTGCTTTTTGTTTCCTAAGCATCGTATCATTGAACCGCAATTGCAATCCCATTCCATCTAAACAATAACAGGTTAGATATTTGCACTTCAGTATGTAACCATGCCTTGTGACATGGCAAAAACGCATATCCCACTTGTATATTAATGGTGCTAACTCAGTAATCGTACTAGAAGGCATTTGTTTTAGAATTGGAAGTAAGTTCCTGATTATGCCTATTGGCTTATATGGCTTATTTATACCCATAGATTGCGTTGTTTAATCACCATGAAGGGACAAACATTAGCGACAGGGTATATTCAAAATTGGGTCATTTTTTCAAGAATCACTGTCCTCCGTTTTCATTTGCTTTTATTTTTCTTTTTCCTCCTTTTGCCTTCAAATTTCAATTTGTCTCATTAGTATTTCGGTATGTGATACAAAAATGAGAGACAATACAGATGACATAAACCAGATATTGTACCGAAATATCCTTTCATGTTTTTTTTTTTTTTTTTTTTTTTTTTGAGTGTGTGTTTTTTTTTTTTATTATTTTTTTATTTCATGCTTGACTTGACAGCAGTGACCCCATAATGGGATACAATATCAAGCAAGTCTATTCCATTAGCAAGATTAAATTGCTCCTGGGAAGGCTGAGCCAAACGTTATTTAAATCAAACGAGGTGTTTGCTTTTTTGTAAACTAAATTTGGTAAATAAAATTAAGGTTAGCTTGAAAAAGTTTTTCTTAATGTCAATAACTCTAGAAATGTCAGTCTCTATGTCACCGGCCAGCCGGTATCTGCTTTGTTTATGCGGGGTAGGGTTCAAGGAATGACGTAACAAGTCTTCAAATGATGATGATGATTTAATGTTGATGATCTAAGTTGTAAGCTGGTACCAAGTCGTCACTGCAAAATAATAAAGATACAATAAATATACATGTTATACATGTACATCAGATGAAAGGCATAGGTCCTTTCATACTGAACACAAAAAGGAATCTGCCTTGTAGTACACAAAATACCAAGCAAATAAAACAATTTGCTCTGAAGACACAGAACAGCAAGTGACGTCGCATCAACGTCAGCACACCGACGTCGGCGCAACGCCACCCTACTGCCGTAGAGTGAATTGAAAAATACACGTAAGGTAGCATAAACGACAAAACAAGCGACTTTGAATCCACTCCACGTCAAAGTGACATCGAATCAACGTCGATTAGATACATCGACGTTGATGCGACGTCACCCCAACATCGAAGGGGCCCGGAGACTGCAGCATACAAACAAGTAACAAATGGCGAAATACTTATTTAAAGAAATGTCACATTAACATTGACATTTAGAATACATTGAATACTGTCTAACAAAATGTCAAAGAGCCAATCAAAAGATGAACTTACTTCAATGGCTCAGAAGCAGTAAAACTATTGTATGGGTAATGAGAAGGTGAAAATGAAATGAAATGAATATAGAAAGAAAGAAGCCTTGTATGGGTTAGAGCAGTCCCACCGCCGACGAGCCGACGGAAGTCCATCTCCGACTCCCATTTACGAGGCTTAATCACACAGACATGGCTCTGACTGTTCTACATTTTATGAAAATAATTCTATGATTTACTAACCTGCAAAATAATAAAGATACAATAAATATACATGTTATACATGTACATCAGATGAAAGGCATAGGTCCTTTAATACTGAACACAAAAAGGCATCTGCATTGTAGTACACAAAATACCAAGCAGATGGATTAGCACACGTGAGTGCAAGTTAATAACGCAAGTTAGTAATATTTACCAAAACACACCATGCAGCCTAATAATCGAGGGCGGTCCGTATGTTACTGAAGGAGATAAGACATAACAAAACACTTGAGTATTTTCCTATGTTTAATTCAGCCTATGACATCTATATCACATGAAATGACTATCACACGCTCCCACATGAAATGTCAATCCCCAAGGTGCCTATGTGGAAATGTCAGTATTTTTAAAAGCAAATGCAAATGCGCATTCTATTTTTGAAAATAACTGACAATTAATTGCCTGCAGCTGAAATTTCAGTAATTAAATGCTCAAAAACTGTTTATCCCGGACGAGCCCCCAATTTCTATTACGAGCCAATCGTACCAGAAAGAAAAGAAAAAAAAAAAAAACATCTATAAAAATGACAAAATTTATTGACAAAATGTTTGAAGTGTAATAAAATAAAAATGTACTTACTTGAGTTAGCTCTGGTTTTAAAAAGCCTTTAATCCTGGTGTGTGATTCCACACGAGAAGCACTAAGTCCTTAATGATTAATAGTACTCCATCGCAGAATTTAGAATGAAAAATTCTTGAAATACCCAAATCTGAAACTTAACTTGGAGTCTAACTGTTGTTTTTTTTATTATTATTATTATTATTCTTCTCCAGCTCCAGCATTTCAGTGGTTTCTTGCTGTCGAGTCCTCACCGTTGTTTTATCTTTGTGGTTGTTTGAGTTCTGTGTTGTCGGAGATTTTGCGATGATGAGTTGGGAGGCCTTCATGCGGACTGAACAAATTATTTGTCTAAATCGCGACAGAAGTAAGGGCGAGGATTGCCGCCGCGTAAAATCGATTCAAGCCACCCACCCCCAGTGGAATTCGTTTCACTGACCGTTCCAAGATGGTTCTTCTGTCGCAGTTTATTTTGTTATGGCTTGTCTTCGCTTATATTTTTTTGTGATAGCCAGTTGGCCATTTTGCGGGAAAGTAACTGTCCTTTTGATGTTTCCATTAGGGTCTAGTTATTCCATGTTTGTGTTTATTTCTCTTTGGTGCCTCTGATGGGATCTGTTGGTCATTTGTATCGATTACTGATCATTGCCATCCCTTCTATTTTTTAAAGGAATTCTGGTCCGTTTACAAACTTAGGGGAGATTCTGAAACATTATATATAGAAGCAAACTTGCTCAGCAATCTACAAATGTCTAGGTATTTCTTTAACCTTTCTTTTGTACACAACATGTTTACCAACTAAAATTTATCCATGACTCATAATCTAGAACCTTCCCTTTTTGCAGTAAGTTGGTAAACAAAATCTACTGAGTATAATAGGAGAATCGGGAAAGCTCAGGGAAAAAATCTTATACACAACACATGCCTGTACATGTACTTAATGTACACAGTGTAAACCCAGATCAAATGCCGCTTCCAATGTCCTATTTTTGGCACGCTAAGTATGTATGGAGTTAACTTACTAAAGATCTCATCATCTCTAATTAGTCGTGAATTTCATATTTTAGATTTAATTTTTCGTACATTTTCAAAATGGTTTGAATACAAAAGTGGAATAGAAATTTCACGGGGAAAACGTTCTAGCAGAATGCAAAATGTTACTGAGTAATATACAGATTTTTATTATTTCTCTTTGACATGTAGCAAATACTGGTGTATTCATTCAAGTCAGACTTAGACTTTTTGTATAGCTGTGTCAATTAATATGTTTAAAGGCGAAAAATTTACATGTAGAAGTATCCGATCTCTTTCTCATTAAAAAGCTACTGCGCTATATAACTTTCGGTCGATTGATAAAAAATCGTCAAAAAATTATGAGCTTGCATTACGATAACATCTCCTTACGATGTAGTGCATTTTTCATCTCCAAAATGGCTACTCTTCTTTCTTTCTTTCTTTCTTACTTCCGGTTTCGCCTTAACCTCGGGAGGGGACACAAACGGTGTACATTACATACACTCCAGTTTTGCAGGATGAAAGCATATCATGTAATTACGGTAGGGTTCTTTAACCTGCACAGGGGATGGTTCTCCCTGCATCGGGGGGGGGGGGGGGGGGGGTGGGGGGGGCTCCAGTTAACAGCCCGATCGGCAGGACGGTGCACTTTATGAAATTCATTCCTGCATATGATGCCAGTGGGGCGTGTTCGGACACCGAAATTTTCACACCGCTGCCGGGGATCGAACCCGGGACCTCTAGCATCAGAGGCAAGTGCACTAACCACTGAGCTATCACGCTCCACAATGATAATATATGATATTTTTCTTACTTATACTTCAGTTATAGGTAGTGGTGCTCGTTAGAACTGCCCCATTGAGCCAGTTCTAACGAGTACCAAAACCTATGACTTGGAGCAAAAATAAGAAAAATAATGTATACCCCCGTAAACCATAGTTTTCTCTATATACAGTGGCGTTTGGGGTGTTCATTTCACGGAATTCCAAAAGATAACCCTTTTATAGAACATATTAATGTCACTACAGCTGGTGTCTTGGAATGTGTGGCGGCCGAAAAAAAAGTATCCCTGCCCTACATCATAGTGTAGTTTATATTTTCTTGTCCTTTGGGATCATTGGTTCTATTGTGGAATTTTGAAAATATTTGTTGATCACTGATGAGGCCTAATTGGCCGAAACAAGCTAGTCTGGCCCAGAAAACATGTATACTTCATATTTTCCAGTTCTGTGGTGTAGTCCTTGCTTCCAAAGGATACCCCTTTTGTAGAACATATTGTTCACATGATATATTGAAGTTTGTTCTGTGTTACTTAGGGTAGTAATTGCGTCAGGAATAAAACTTCTTCTGTTTAGGAAATACATCAGCTCCAGCTTAGATTTATTGAGTAATAAATCACAGTTTGGTGGTATGTTATCGTAATGGTCTAAACCCCGCAGGCACATAACGTAATTGTGACGTCACATCAATGTCGGTGCAAGACAAGGGTTTCGAGCTATTCAAGTTCGACTTTACGGAAGTTCCGCTGTTAAAACCGGATGAAATTCAGATGTACTCAAAACGTATTTAAAAGCTTTATTTTTTTCTTTCTTTGTGTTTTATGCACCTCGTGTCCTCTGCTAAGAGACAACCTTTAGATCTGTTGAAAAGTGGTCACTTTGGAACTGTTCGAAAGTGGTCCAGTTAACCATGCAATTTTAAAAGTTTTCTTTCTTTTACAGAGATGTTAGTAGCAGAAATAAAAAAGATCGCGAGACAGAGATATCAGCAAGGATTTTTCCTAAACAATAACGCGGTACGTATCTCACCTCCAGGCCATTGGAAACAACAAAATATTTCGCTTGCCCAAGGGACAAATGGGCGATAAAAGTCCACTTGTTCTAACATTTCACTTGTTCAGAGCAAAAGGGAAAAATGGACAGCAGATGATCAATTAATTTATCTGAGCACGGCATAAAATCCTATTTGAAGCTATTCTTGAATTGACCTGAAGTCGTGTTCAAACAACAAAACCCATGTTTAGATCATGAAATTACGTGTTGTTTGAACATGGACTTTTAACTTTGGCTAACACAAGATAGGTCTTGCTTTGTTAATCACGTAAACGTTGAGCGATGTAACGTTATCGCCCTGAACATAGCATTTTAGAATTTATGTTGACGTCAGAGAGTCATTGCGTAACTGACGTTATTGTAATAGAGGATCTTACACGAGTGATCATTTCATATGACTTTTATGACACGAGCCTTTGGCGAGTTTCATAAATTTCATATGAAATGACCACGAGTGTAAGATCCTGTTTATCATATGACAACTTTAAATTGGATTAAACAGTCGCCTTTAATTTGTCAAATTTACCATAAAAATTCATGGTTGACATGGCCGTTGTCATGACGTTATTTAATCCCGCCAAAGTGTTATTACACGTGTTGTCATACGATTTTTATTACACGAAGTTAATCCCTGCTTATCAACGACGTCATATGATAACGTTCTGAACAAGTCGCCACCGCGTTTGAAGAGTTTATACATTTATCGAGAATACATGGCGCTATTGGGCGTTTACGTCACAATATGCCGTTGCAATCGTAAGTTATGCAAGAACAACGATTATCCATGCTATTTCTATTTCATTGCAGTAACATTTGCCAGGTAACGAGGTTATAACACTTTTTTCATGTTCAGCTCAGCTGAGCATGAAATTTGTAATGCTCATAACCATGTAAATACAAACAAATCAGACAATTTTCAAGCTCAGATGATCAGATCAGCATAAAAGCCATTTATCCTGCTCACAAATTTTAAAGTGCCAACATTTGTTAAAATTTTAAAATTTATGCGCAGGATAAATTTCACGCTCAAGTGAGTTGAACATGAAAAAAGTTTTATAACCTCGGAGCCAGGTACCTCGGAATATATTTGAACACTCGGCTTAGCGGCCACGTGTTCAAATAGCTTCCTCGGGACTCGTCAAATGTTAATGCATGAAAAACCATGGGTGATCCCAATATGAATAGGCGAGCCTTTGTCAAATTGATAAGAATGCTAAAAGAGATACAATTTATAATCGATAGCCGGCCCCCGCCCATCGGGGCTTGAAGAAAAAGATGGGTTGCATGATGTTTCCACGCAGAGCTGACAACAATCCGCACACGAGGACTGGTAAACCGCTTAGAGGATCTAAGCCTGCCAAGGCAAAGCGGTGCAAGTGTCGGACCGTCCATGCTTAGTAACCCTATAGGTTTCATTGGGCGGCAGGACTTGAGAAGTCATTTCATCTCAATGTCGGGTAAAAGTTCAACAAAATTGGAAGCAACGTCTCCAAAATGACCTTTACCGTATTGACGGGGACGTTAAACCTCAAATCAAACAAAACAATGATAATCGATAGGTGAATGCATCCTGGAAAGGGTAGTGGCTTCTGAGGTATTTGAATCGCTTTCACATCGGGGCTAACTCTTAAGAGATTTTTTATCGATTACGGTGAAATAATTCACTAGTTAAGGCTTCCGAGTAAAAAAACCGGTGAGCTATAGCGCACGAAAGCCTTAGAACACGAGTGAATTAATTCTCCGTAATCAATCAAAACAACAAAATAAATAGTTTATAACATTTCCATTCATGTTTTACCTTTGAACTTTCAAATGCAACCATTCTGATTTCCAACCAAAATAGTTCGAGTCAGGGTATTGATTTCAAGAGGCGTAGTTTAGTTTGAAAATCAGTCGACATCTTGTTTTCATTTCACTGCAAAAATCATCCTGTGCTTCAAATACAGATCATAGTGTGATTTGTTGTAAAATAATTCGCAATTTCTTTCCATTGCCCATATAGGGTCGCTGTGTTAGAATCTGTGTTTTCTAGACCAGCTTTTTATAGTAAGAGACCGCCTTTAAGATTTCTTTCCATTGCCCATATAGGGTCGCTGTGTTAGAATTTGTGTTTTCTATGCCAGCCTTTTCTAGTAAGTGACCGCCTTTGAGACCCAAAGATGGTCTACATCACGCTAACATGTCCGTGAAATGAACACCCCCTTTGACCCAACTTTATATAGAGAAAACAGGGGGTTTGGGGGGTATTTTAGAGCAGAAATAGAAAAATATCACAATTTTTCCTCTCAAAATTTTCATTTTTTCGGCGATAAAGGATACAATGTATTAGTATAGGCGTGTTTTCGTAATGAGACCGCCTTTGAGACTGTTCAACAGTGGTCTTAAAGACCACTGTTGAACAGTCCCAAAGATGGTCTAAATATGGGAACTTTACTGTACAACAGTTCTACTCATATCACTCTAGCTTTCGTGATTCTTGCAAGTTTTATTGGATTTTAAATACTTTTGCCGGATTGTCATTTAATAATTGATCAGTTCTTTAATTAAAGTGAAAATAGGCCGCTACCATAGAAAAGTATCCATATGTCAGATTGAAACAGTGAAATCGCTTGGGATTGAGTATAGTCATACATTTATCTTTGAGGGGAATGTGTAATTCAGGGGAAGCGATTCCTTTCAAATCTGATTGGACGCGGTATTTATGACATCATAAGCGAATGTTTAGTCACGAATGTTTAGACTGGCTCCACATACCATTCGTTAATCACGGCAAAAACAAATTGACACAATTATTTCTTACTTCTTATCTAAGAGCATTTGGGCAAGCTCAAAAAATCTTCTGAGTAAGTCTTTATCCTGCTAGGGACATACAATCGTTTGAGTTGCGTACGTGCGAGTGTGCATGCGCGCGTGCGTGCGTGACTGTGTGTTTCAAAATTTACATCAGGATAACACACCCATGTGACCCGTTTTCGTGTCCCTAAAAGAGATCTTGTTCTGGTGTATTTTTCTGATAGGGGCGTAGCATCCTTTACGCAGATACGCACTTGCGTACACATTACAAAAAAGAAGGAAAAAGAAAACGAAGCAAAATAGTAGAATAAAAGCAGCACTAACACTGCATGATACCCCTACCACTGCAGGCCAATATCGTTACGGAAACACGCCTATACAAATACATTGCCACCTTTATCGCCGAAAAAGCAAAAATTTTATGATGAAAAATTGTGATATTTTTCTTATTTCTGCTCAAAATATAGATTGTGGGCACTCGTTTGAACCGCCTCATCGAGGCGGTTCTAACGAGTACCCACAATCTATATTTTAGAGCAGTCGTTTGAACCGCCTCATCGAGGCGGTTCTAACGAGTACCCACAATCTATATTTTAGAGCAGAAATAAGGCAGAGATAAGAAAAATAAGGTATACCCCCGGAAACCCCAGTTTTACTATATAAAAGTGGGGTTCAAGGGGGGTCAAAATTATATAGGCGTGTGTTCGTGATGTGTTTCCTTGGCCACAATAGGCTTCGTTTAGTGTTCTATACATCTGTAAAATTTCATCTAGATATTTCTTGTTTAGTAAAGGGGCTAGGCACCAAAAACCATTTTAACATATATCAAGGGCAGATAACGCGAGAACCAGAATTGACAGAGTGATTGTGCTTGTCATAGTATGCTTCATCTAGTGTTTTATACATCTGTAAATGTTCATCAAGATATTTCTACAGCAAAGAATAAAAAGACCAACACCATTTTCGGATCCATTCAGGGCAGATTACTCAGTCCTTGGTCATAATATGCTTTCTTTATAGGTCTATATAACTGTGAAGGTTCATTCATATATTCCATTCGGTATAGGAATAATATTCCAAAAAACGTTTATTGGAACTATTAATGACCACAACACTATCAAATGTTAACAGATTTTGCCAATTGACAAGACGAAACATGCTTCCTTTAGTGTTTTTTTTTTTTTTTTATCTGTGAAGTTTCATCCAAATATTCCATAAAGTAAATGAATAAGAGTTCAAAAATCATTTCATAGGAATTCGTAATGGTCATAACTCTGTCAAATGTTAACGCATTTTGCCCGTTTACAATCCCAAACACGATTCCTTTGTGGTCTTTATATGTGTGAAGTATTTAAGTAAAGGAAAAAAATATCCAAAACCCATTTACGGGCCGCGCCCATCGGGGTTGAAGAAATAGATGGGCTGCTTGATACTTCCACGCAGAGCTGAAACCGACCCGCACACGAGCACTAATAAACCGCTTAGAGGATCCAAGCCTGCCCAGGCAAAGCGATGCGGGTGTCGGACCGTCCTTGCTTATAAACCCTATTGGTTTCATTGGGCGGCTGGGCTTGAGATCATTACAGGGTCACTGATGAGGCTTTATTAGCCGAAACTACGTAGTATGACCCATCTTCTTTCTTATGAATGTTTTCATTGGTCTTAAAGGAACTCATTTTTGATTATTATTTGCCTTCACTGCAGCTGGTGTTGTGCCGTGTGGCGGCCGTAAAACGTCTCCCCGTACACCAACCATAGTGCAGTTTATATTTTACTTTTGGTCCTTTGAGATCAGCGTGAATATTCTGAGAAATCAGAAATAAATTATTTGTTTAGACTCATATTCTAGACAGGTTTTTAATTATTTGGACCCCATTTTGATTTATATCAGTCTTTGAATCGACTGCCTATTCGAAATTCGCAAAATTGGAGTTTGTGTCCTCTGGCTTTCTTTGCCGGATCATTACAGGGTCACTGATGAGGCTTTATTAGCCGAAACTACGTAGTATGACCCATCTTCTTTCTTATGAATGTTTTCATTGGTCTTAAAGGAACTCATTTTTGATTATTATTTGAGATGTCAATCCATCTCAATGTCGGGTAAAAGTCTAACAAAATTGAAACAACATCATCTCCAAAATGACATTTACAGTTAAACAAACATATATATATATATATTTTTTTTTTTTTTTATCCATGAAGGAAAAATATCCAAAATTCATTTAATGGGAATTTTTCATGGTCATAACTGTGTCAAATGTTAACGCATTTTGCCCAATAACAATCCCAAACATGCTTCCTTTAGTGGTCTATCATCAGTGAAGTTCCATCCATATATTCCATTAGGTAAAGGAAAACAATCCAAATTCCATTTAATTATTTACAGTCATAATTCTGCAAAATGTTAATGTATTTTGCCCATTAATAATCCCAAACGTGTTTCATATAGTGGTCTATATAGTCTGTGAAGTTTAATCCGTATATTCCATTTAGTAAAGGAATATGTGTCCAAAAACCATTTAATCGGAATTGTTAACGACCATAACTCCGTCAAATATTAAAGTAGTTTGTTCATTAACAATCCCTCACAATACATCCCCAATACCAAGGTATATACAAAATTTGAAGAAGTTTCATCCAAATATTCCATAAAGTTAAGAAAAAGAGTCCAACAGCAATTTAATGGGAATTGTTAATGGTCATTACTCTGTCAAATGTCAACGCATTTTGCCGATTAACAATCCCAAACATAATTTCCTATAGTGGCATATATCTTTGAAGTTTCATCCATATATTCCAGCTAGTAAACGAATGTGTCAAATAACCATTTATTGGGAATTGTTCACGACCATAACTCATCAAATGTTAACGTATTTGTTAATGCATTTGCACATTAACAATCCCAAGCATGCTTCCTATAGTGGTCTATACATCTGTGAAGTTGTATCCATATATTCTGTTTTGTGAATGAATAAGTGTCCAAAACCATTTAATGGGAATTGTTAACGGCCATAACTCATCCAATGCTAAAGTACGTGTTAATGTAATTGCACATTAACAATCCCAAGCATGCTTCCTATAGTTGTCTATACATCTGTGAAGTTCCATCCATATATTATGTTTAGTGAATGAATAAGTGTCCAAAAACCATTTAATGGGAATTGTTAATGTCAAAAGTTAATGTATTTGTTAACACACGTTTTGCATATTGACAATCCCAAACATACTTCCTATAGTGGTATCTGTGAAGTGTCATCCATATATTCCATTTAGTAAAGGAATAAGTGTCCGACAACCATTTAATGGGAATTGTTAACGACCATAACTCTGTCAAATATTAACGTATTTTGCCATTAATAATCTATGCCCAAACCACATATCCCCAGTACCATGTATTTACAAAGGGGGTCTTTCATTTGTGCCCATGCATGTTTTTTCTCTAAACTTTGTATATTAATAAATCAGCATATACAACCTATAAAAATGTATTTAATAAATTATATAAATCAAAGTAGGACTCAGAATGCCATTCTAACTGACCCCTCCATGAGCTGGTATCTGTCTCTAAATAAGTGCGTCTTAAATCTTATGTTTTATTTAGTTTCAAGATTTATAAACTGGATTGAATGCAGAACTCCATAGGCATTCCTTTGATACTAAGAAACCTTTTGAATTAATTAAAGTTTACATTTTCTGATAAAATAATTATCAAAAATCTCATTTTTTAATTAGATTTTTAAAAAAAATTCAAAATTCAATCCCTAAGATAAATATGTTCTAGTCTTTGTCAAGATTTCATTTTGCTAGGAAAACTTGCCATATGTATCTTCTTTAGCTATGCCAAATTTCATGAAAATCCAAAACCGGTAACACTGTAGTTTTACACTTTTAATGGATGTAAGTCGTTTCTGCAAAATTTACTATTTTATTGAAATCATCCAAGAACCTTACAAAGTGGCAATTCGTAACACTTACGTAATAAAAATGAGATTATACAAATCAAAATGAACACATATTGAGCTGATCTAGCTTAGAAACTATTAAAATATCTTGAATTTCTGATATTTTCCATTCATTTATACACTATGATCTATCCAAAATAGTAGATAGTAAAACACTAAATCAAAAGGTTTTCTAATCAACAAATTAGGCTTAACAACATTAATTAGGCTTTTTTATTAGCAGCAAAATTATTGTGAACATGTGCAACTTTATTTAATGACTTTGCATAAGTCATGCTACTCAAATAAGTGTAAGGCAAGGATATCCATTATTTTCATTTCCATACCAAGCTGGTATGCAAGGACGCAATGGTCAGTGGTTTGTTGTTACTAGTAAAAATAGTTCTGTTGATAAATCCATGACCAGATTAAGCCTTAGATATACTCAGTCTTTATGAACGCTGGATTATTATCCTAACAAAAAGTTACAGTAATTATTGGTTAGCATTTCCAAAAATCGAAATGTCACTGATACTGAGTTTCTGTTGCAAAAGATATCATTGATGGATGAGGCGCAGAATATTTGGTGTAAACAAAGCTGTCCCATGACCTAGAGAAATTTTGCTATTAGACGGGGAGAGAAACAGTTTCCTTCCTTATAGTACACATGCATAAATATCTCTTTTCTGGATTGGTATTGTAATTGTTGGCGTTTTTTTTAGTGTCTTATTTTTTCTATTTACTTTGTCAATATAGTGGTTAATTTATCGGAAGCGAGCTTTTAGTATTTGTTTCTGGTTGTAAAACTTTCAACCACTTCTTGAATATTTCTGCTGAATGCAAGTTCACTATTTTTTAAGCACTGTTCTTGCTTGCTTTTTGTTCATTAACTAGAGCTGTCAGTGAAACTGACTAGGGCCCCGGCAGCACTATCAGAGGAGTAGGAAAATTTGTGGACGGACAGACGGACAGACAGACAGACGGACAGTCAGACAGACGGACGGAGTGATTACTATAGGGCACCCACACTTTCAGTGCGGGGCCCTAATAATTACCAGTACATTAATTTTCTGTGCAATGTATCTCTCAGCTGAGAAAGAGCATTGCAGTGTTTGGACAGAAAAAAAACATCACAATGTATTTACTGAAAATAATTTAAAATCCTATGAGTAATGCGATAACTACTCACAGATTAAATAATTATTATCAACAGTTCAAATGCTTCTGGATATCTTACATAATGTGTATTGAAATTACTGCAACAACTGCTGAGATAGGTAAATGAAGTGAAAGACCTATACAAATATATAGACAACACAATCATGATCACATAAGTTTTGGAACACTGACAAATGTACGACCATGTGAATTCTAAAAGCAAATTCAAATGGCTTTGGAATACAACTTCAGGAAGCCATTTGATTTCGTTCATAGGGGCTATACAAAAAAGATAGATTGGCTAGTGCCTATGCAGATACAAATTCTGAAAACTTAATGTCCAGGAAAAATAATCTCAAGTGTTATTGATTTTCCCTAGAGTAAACCTTTCTTTTTAAATGGACAGTTAGGGTTAAACAAACAAACAACAGTTTGACTTGAGAGTCATTTATCCCCAGTTGGATAACAAATTTCATAAAATCTGAAGCACCATCTAAAGTGACTGGTATGTTGTTGATTTGAATGTTAAATCTAAACATCACCTTAGCACCATTACCAAATTAGAAAAGAAAGACAGAAAGAAAACTGTGCACATGATTACATGGGTGCGTTTGATGACGTTAGGGGGTGGGGGGGGGGGGGGGCAAATTTACTGAAATGGATGTTTTAAAGTAATACTTATAATTATGCTATGAACTACTGACACAAACCATACTATACTATAGCCATCCAAATTGAAAGCAATAGTAAAGTTTTATTAAACAGCATGGCCAAAACATGATAATCATATAATTTCACATTTTGCTGAATCAGGACTATCAGTATTTAGTCTGTTAAAACACAATGTTACCGGTCCTCAATTTCCATCAAAATTCATCAACATGTTCTTAAGATATGTGGGTAGTTTTTATGCTAAAATGGTGTTTTGACAAAAATTGGAACATGGCAAAAATGCATATAAATTTTTAATTAATACAAAAATAGGAGCTGAAATATGGGGACACCATCAAAGAAAACTGAATGCCCAGCCACTATTACTAGACATATGAGGTCATTCATAGTATCAACTAACTCACCAATTATGGCTTTATTTCATAAAACATAGCAGTTATAGATATATGAAACTCTGAATACTGTAGACAAGTTTATATGAGAGTACTCCCTGTTGTGATAGAGACTTCATAAACTATGTAATAAATTTACTACGGAAATAAAATTTAAAAGTGAATGCATCGTAATTATAATGGTTATACCCAAGGCAATTATTGTGCGTAACTTCATCAAAATCAAAGTGTGGGCAGAAACCAATGCAAATTTCCTATACCTTGAAAGACCCCCATTTGAAGAAAATCCATGATAAAATACTCAATTTATCGATCGAAAACGCCCCACAAACACTTATATATTTGGATCTGACAAGAGCCGTAACTCTTTCAGTTGTTAACGGATTTTGCCTGTTAACAATTCCATACCACTCATTCCCGGTATGGCCCTGCACATCGGCGCTTGAAGAAATAGATGGACTGCATGATGCTTTCACGCATAGCTGAAACCGACCCGCACACGAGTACAGGCAAACCGCTTAGAGGATCTATGCCTGCCCAAGCAAAGCGGCGCGAGTCGGACCGTCCATGCTTATAAACTCTATTGGTTTCATTGGGCGGCAGGGCTTGAGATGTCATTTCATCTCAATGTCGGGTTAAAGTTCCACAAAATTGAAAGCAACGTCTCCAAAATGACCTTTACTGTGGTGACGGGGACGTTAAACCTCAAATCAAAGAAACTAATCATTCCCGGTATGTAAGCATTTAAAAAAATGTCCGTGAATAATTACTCAAGTTATCGATCGGAAATGGTACGACGGACGGACAGACACTCGAAAGTATAAAATAATACCCCACCACTATCGTGTGGTGGGGTATAAAACGAAGAAGAAGAAGAAGAAGAAGAAGAAGAAGAAGAAGAAGAAGAAGAAGAAGAAGAAGAAGAAGAAATAGACATTACACAACACTAATTATTAGCTAACATAGTTTCTTACACTTACAGAAAAGAATTGGCTCCCTAATTTTTTTTCTTGCAAGAGTGGTCTACGTTAAGGGTCGGTATTATTATTTGTAACATTTTCTTTGGTGTGCGTACAAATTACGAGTTCCCCCTAGTTACGCCCCTGAGTTTCCCTAGTTACGCCCCTGATATTTATCTTATTCTTCGGCAAAAACAGATTGAGGTGCTCGTTTGAACCACAATTAGGCGTTTATAGTGCGTTCTCACAATCTATGATTCTGGGCAACAGTACTATAATGCATACTCGTACATTCCCTTGTACTGATTGTACGGGGTTTTGCAATACGTCAAACTTTGTGGGTCAAAAGTGTGTGTGTGTGTTGTACAGGGGGGATGGGGGTCTACGTCCACACCAACACTATTTAGGTCATTTTGGAGACGTTGCTTCCAAGTTTGTGGGACTTTTACCCGACATTGAGATGAAATGACATCTCAAGCCCTACCGCCCGAAAAACCACTAGTTTTTAAGAAGCGATCCGAGGCACACCAACTTTTGTCTGGGTAGTCTTAGACCATCTAAGCGGATACCCAGTACTCAATTTCGGTCGGTAACAGCCCTGCGTGGAAGCACCATGCAGCGCAATCCATTTCTCAAAGCCCCGATGGGCGGGGTACGGGGGAAAAGAGACAGAAGAGATAACAGAGTAGATTAAAGAGAAAGTGACAGTCGAAAAAGGGGATATAAATGAAAGCGAAGAAACAGTTGAAATAACAGCCTTCCCCTATTCCCTTGCCTGCTGCAAGGACAACAAGCCTTGTCCAACTGTAAGCCAATATCATTCGTAAGATACACGGCATCTTCGGATCACTCAGCCGACCGCAAAAGCCCATGTATACTCCAATTTTCTATGTATAAAACAGGTTTTTTTTATTTCAGGTTTAAAGTCCCTGTCAGCACCATATAGGTCATTTTCGAGACGTTGCTTCCAAATATTTAGGACTTTTACCCGACATCGAGATGAAATGACTTCTCAACGAAACCAATTGGGTCGATCCGACTCGCAGCACTTTGCCTTGGTAGGCTTGGAGCGGTTCTCAATGAGGCGGTTCTAACGAGCTCCCACTACCTATATTTGAAGTATAAATAAGCAAAATAATGACAACATTTCGTCAGAAACGTAAACATTTTGCAGATATGAAAGAATGCACATTCTAACACAGCGCGCCTATATAGGCAATGGAAAATAACTGTGTTTTATTCTACAACAAATCAGGGCAAAGGAGAGCGTGACGAGTGACGTCATTAAAACTGCAAATTTATGACGTCACTAGTCAATTTCCTTGACGTTGGACGGTGTAACGTCATTTTCTCGCATCGAAAACGTTAGAAAAAGATATAAATGCATGTGTTTCAGTCGATAATTTTAGCGGGATTTCTTCTAACAATGGCGAAAAGTTGTGAGAATTTGAAGGAAACAATAGCATTATTGCCGAGTTTCAGCGTGTTAGAATCGAAATAGATTAGCTCTAGCTAGTGATTTGTTAGATAATAAATAACAGTTTGTCGGTCAGTTGTAAGTAGACAAATCACGCGCGCTACGCGCTCGTGATTTGTCTACTTTACAACTGACCTCCAAACTGTGATTTATTACTCAACAAATCACAGCTAGAGCTGATCTATTTCTTAAATAGCACACGGGTTAGTTAACGTTATAATGTACAGTGAAATTCGGCTATTAAGACCACCTGAAATTAGGGCTGGCTAATCAGAGCATAAAAGATAATCGGTTACCAGTCCTGCCATTGTGATCGATAATCGATTAGCAATCACGGAAAATTTGGCCATAATTTTACCTGTCTGGCTTTCTGTCAGAGCATGACTCTTACCATATGTTGCAATTTACAATATGTATTTGAACAAACAGTGTAGAACCAGATGAGACGCCGCAAAATGCGGCGTCTCATCGGGGTCTGCACTGTTTACCACTCATCCAGTTATTTTAGGCACGACTTTAGGTAGTAAATTGTACTTATCAGACAATCGATTACAAGCAAACCAGTAATGATAATAATTTTTGTGGAATTTACCGATCGATTAATCGATTATACGATTAAGCGTACCAGCCTTACCTAAAATTAAGCCTAATTCTGCTTTAAAACGTTATTTAGTATGTTGCAGTTATTCATTCTTTGATTTTTCTGCAAACCGTGTCCTCTGGACCACTTTTTAACAGTTCCAAAAGGTTGTCTTAATATAGGGATTTTTCTGTATTATTTCAGGAAACAGAAGAGGAAAGCCAAAGACGAATTATGGAACAAAGGAAGAAACTAATTACTAATACTTGTAAAAGAACAGGTCCAATTTCTAACAAAACCACTGAGGTATCGGGAGTCAAAGATAAAAATTTGTCCTACTGCATGGTTCAAAAGGCCGGTTGTACTATCTACATACGATTGTTTAAGTTTTTAAATGGACAGAATCGACAGACAGGCACACCGCTGTCTATTGGAAAATACGACGTTCATTACGTCTCGCCTAGCCTTTATGTGAAATTTACCAAGCAGGATGCAGATTTTGTTAGTAAATCTCTTAGAGCTATGACTGTCCGGGACCCATACACTCGCCTTTGGTCAGCTTATATAGACAAACTTTTGTTACCGGATTTCTGGCAAACGAAAGGCAAAATGATAATCAGACAAACAAGAAAGAACGCGTCTACAAAATCACTACAGTGCGGATATGACGTAACATTCCCAGAATTCATAAAATACGTCATTTCCACCGGGCATTCCATGGCGTATCTTTCTCAAGATAAACATTGGTTACCGGCCTCAGACATCTGCGACCCCTGTGTATTTAAGCCAGAAATTATCAGTAAACAGGAAACATTCTTGAAAGATCTTAAATATACCTTATTGAAAAGCAACTTGACAAATATGCTTCGAAAACTGATTGCTGATGATCCCACTGAATATGAAATCAAGGATGAAATAGACTATAATTTCAAAATTCATGGCCACCACAAAAAGTGTATTGATAAACTAGGTTTAAGTAAACTAATCTGGATAGCTTTGACACTCAATGGTTATATCCCTACCGGGGAAAGGTTTCCATCGGATATATACGAAGACAGCCTAAACGCCGATTCTTTATATGAAATAGTTAAGACGACACGTGCAAGACATAATGTGACTAAATCAGATATAAAGTCAGCAAGGAAAATTGCATTAAGAACTGCATATTCACACATTTCAAAAGAAGACATGCAAAGCCTTAGAAAATTGTACAATAATGATTTTGAGATGTTTGGGTACAGAAGTGTACCGGAATTTCTTAGCGCGGAAGCACACAGTTAGCGTATTGGACTATCTGTCTTGGGAGGAATCCAGGCTCGGTGACCTAGGTGCACTTCATTTCGTTGACTACATTCATTGATGATTCTTGATTCTAATGCATATACGTATGTAACGCAACGTCTGATTGGATATAGTCAAAAATTTGCGACAGTATATTTAAGAAATACATGCAGATCAGCTCTAGCAGTGATTTATTGAGTGATATAGGGCCTATCACCGTTTGGAGGTTATTTGTGAAGTAGATGAAATCATGAGCGCGTAGCGCCAGTGATCTGACCGACAAACACTGATTTATCACTCAATAGAGCTGGGCCAAGTTCTTCAAAGCATCGTTAGTTTAACGAGCTCGTTAGTGGTCATGTTGTTAACTGTTCTAGCAAGTTCAATTTCTAAAATTTTGGTATTTTTGCTGAAATAAATGTGAGCGGAAAAACTTTTTTTCAGCAAAAATATTAGCATATTTGCCATATTGATTGATCAAAGTTTTAACGATACATTATCTAACGACGTCGATAGTTTTGAACAACTGGCCCCTGATCTATTTCAAGTCTAACACACTAAAGGTCGACGAAAATGTTATTGAATTCCTTCAGTCTCCCTATCTTCCGCCATCGTTTAAAGTAATCCCGCATGCGTTTACCTCTTTTCATAACGTATCTGATGCAAGAAAACACCATCTAAGGTCAAGGTAACAGTGAACGACGTAATGAAACGGGATAAAAAAAAGGGCGGCTCTTCACGCCGCAGTCTTACGCCCAGTGATTTATCACTCGTTCTAATGCACTTGCGAATAAACAGTCGGAAACCCGATGTCATCACGTAATGTCGTTTTTCATTGTCTGGCATTTGGTTTTACGCAGCTCAAAGCGATTGCCGTTTTTTTTTTTTTTTTTGGCAAAATAGTACAGTTTTAACAAAACAACAGGATAAGTGCACTAGAATTTGGATAACTGTGTGGCAAAATTGTCACTTGGGGAGGTAAATGGTCGGTTTTACGATCGCAAATTCCGTTTAACGGCTCCGCTGACGCGTCGTTGTAGAACGAAATTTCCGACCGTTAAATCGCCGGTTTACATCCCCATATGACAATTTTGAAAATAGTCATTCCTCTAAATACGTACGAGCGTTATCACTAGATTTTACTTTTGGCTATATAGGCGACTAGTGTTAAAATCTACGATATACTGTCGGAAATCCGACGTCATAATAAAACGTCCCTTTTCATTGGTTGTTATTCGGTTTTACGCGGTTCACCTTGCTTGCCGTTAAGGGGAAAAGAACATTTTTAAACAAAACAAGTGAATACGTGCATTAGAATGGGGTTATCCGATTGAAAAGTGTCATTTGGGGAGGTAAATCGTCGGTTTTACGGTCGTAAATTCCGTTTTACGGTTCTGCTAACGTGACGTCTTGAAACAAAATTTCGGGCTCCCGGCCCGATCGGGGCTTGAACAAATATATTGGGCTGCATGGTACTTTCACGCAGAGCTGAGAGTACTGATTAACCGCTAAAGAGTCAAAGAAAATTGGGAGCAACGTCTCCAAAATGACCTAAATACTGTTGACGGGGACGTTTAAACCTCAAATCAGACAAACATTAAACCAGATTTCCGACCCTAAAACTATCGATTTACCTCCCCCAATGAAAATTTTCAACACAGTTACATGTACACCCAAAATGAAGTTAAACGTGGAATCCACATTTTCGAGGATTGTAAGAAGCCTCAATTTTGTTTTCCTAGTTATCCGCATAATATAAATTGTATTATATTGCATTAGTAGTATAGACAACGGGGGTTCTGGCCAATTTTTCTTCAAGAAGCGCCCCCCACCCACCCCCACCCACACACACCACCACCACCACCAGGAGGGCGACCTACCAGTCGCGGAGGCTCCCAATCCCTGTTCCGGCCTGGGCTCTCCTTATGTAGATCGGGCCGCCGTAGATCCCAGCAGCACTTCCGGCCTATACCCGCAACCCAGGTTTGTACGGTGAGCCTCTGTGGACGGCCCCCACTCTCGCCGGCCTGGGGTTCTCAAAGCAAGTGTTTATACAAAAAAATCTAAGGTAAACACCAAAGCAATGGCGTTCCTGCATGAACGCTTGCAAATGTTCATACAAAACGCCTATCATAGGTAAACAACACCATAGCAATGGCGTTCCTGCAGGAAGGCTTGTGTCTGTGTTGTTTTTACTGGCCAACTACTAAGGCAGGCTACGACGGGGACGTCCTCACACATCTGCACCACCACCACCTAGCCATCCCGGGCCTGGCATTATCGAACATTTATTTAAACAAATGTAAACCGTGAATATATCTTCGACGTGGTAGAGTACAACGAGTCGTGGGTCGTGCCGAGCGGTGCGGAAAGCGGTGCGTCAACAATTTATGTGGCATCCATCGAGCTCAGTTACGCAAAAAGACGGGATCGGAGCCTTACCCCTGTCGAAGAAGCGGTTGGGGAACCAAGGCAGAAAGTCGGCAGTGCAGCAAGGCCTGCGGTAACGACTGCGAAAACAGGCCCTTCCCCGACCTTTACCCGGCATTTATGCATGAGCTTCTGTGCATGGAATACAGGCAACGGACATTACCGTTCATAGGTGTGTGCTAAGCGGTAAAATAGAGATACGCCGCTTATACTACGTTCGAAATTTTGTTTAGAGAAATGTTCGCATATGGTATACTCATATGATATACCCATATGCCTCTTAAACAAAGTTCGAATTTTATTTAGGGAAATGCTCGCATATGGTATACTCATATGATATACCCGATTCAAGAAGGGCAGTTGTCAGTTTCTGGCGAAAGATTGTGCACTGTACTGGTTAACCGCTTATGTATAAGCCTGACCAGGAAAAGTGTGGATAGGTAAACTGACCGGCTCAAAAATGACCTAAAATAGTGTTGACTGGGGTGTTTAACTCCAAAACAAACAAACAAACATATGATATACCCATCTGACAATATGGCTACCATAAACGAATACACTGACCATGTAAATCTATATCACTGTTATTTCTCAGTATGCTAAAATAGAAATGGATCAGCTGTAGTGTGCGAATTGGAGTAATAAATCAATCACAATTTGTCAGTCGTTAGCAAACAAATCACTGGCGTTACATGCTCATGATTTGATCTACTTCACAAATGATCTCCGAACAGTGATTTATTCCTGAACAATTCACTGCTGAGCTTATTCATTTCTTTACCCTTTAATGCCATGGAAAACTGCATCTGAAAATGTCGTCTGCTGAATCCTCTTGCAAACTTTTCAAAACTATTTTTGCATATCGGCAAACAGTGTGGACCCAGATCAGACTGCTCCTAGAGGAGCAGTCTGATCTGGGTCCACACTCTTTGCAAAAAATGACTTTTAAAAGTAACGAGCAGACAACAAAGCAGACGACAATTGTCGTGGTTGGCATTTTATGGGTTAAGCAGATGAGTTGAGTGAATAGACTGTCTTAGTCTCCAAAATGACCTTTACAGTGTTGACGGGACGTTAAACCTCAAATCAAAAAGGAAATTTCGTTTCGTAGGAGGCAGCCAACAAAAATTAACATACAATAAGGCGTGCATTCAACAAAGACTCAGACCAGCCTGCATATCTGCAATCTGATCAATCTTTGCTCCTGTTTGTGTTTGTTATGAGTTTAATTGC
The DNA here is from genome assembly GCA_963580285.1 of Lucinisca nassula. Lineage (NCBI taxonomy): Eukaryota > Metazoa > Mollusca > Bivalvia > Lucinida > Lucinidae > Lucinisca > Lucinisca nassula. The sequence goes on from OY757011.1 coordinate 100,785,388, forward strand.
CCAGCCAATAATATTTAGCTCATATCGAGTCCAAAGCTACCCAAACACACTTTTTCTTTGGCCGGCTTTTACATCAGCAGTTAACCAATCGCATACTAGTGGACCCTTCCATTGCTATACATTTATGTTGGACTAGTCCATTTGCAATATAATGAGTGGTAGGCTATTTTTTCGTTCTTATTCTATTTTTGATGGAAACTCTGTTAACAAATAGTGCAGCCCCTGATAAGACGCCGTGTTCTGCGCCTGCACTGTTTGCCAAGGTACCCCTTTAGAGTTTTCCCTAGAAACTGACAATCAGTAGAAGGTAGAGAAATGATTTCAGTATGAAAACACGCCTACACAAATACATTGTAAACTTAACCGCCAAAAAAAAAATGAAAATTTTAAGATGAAAAATTGTGATATTTTTCTTATTTCTGCTCAAAATCTAAATTGTGGTTACTCGTTAGAACCGCCTTAACGAGGCGGTTCTAATGAGTACCACTATCTATATTTTGAGCAGAAATAAGAAAAATAAGGTATACCCCTGTAAACCCCCGTTTTACTATATAAAAGTGGGGTTTTTGTTTGAGGTTTAATGTCCCCGTAAACACTGTTTAGGTCATTTTGGAGACGTTGCTTCCAATTTACCTGACATCGAGATGAAATGACTTCTCAAGCCCTGACGCTCAAGGCAACGAATAGGGTTTATAAGCATGGACGGTCCGACTCACACCGCTTTGCCTGGGCAGGCTTAGATTCTCTAAGCGGTTTACCAGTACTCGTGTGCAGTCGGTTTCAGCTCAGCATGGAAGCATCATGCAGTCCATCTATTTCTTCAAGACCCGATGAGCGGGGGCCAAATAGTGGGGTTCAAGGGGGTCAAAATTATAAAGGCGTGTTTTCGTGATGCATCATCAGTCTTTACAAAATAATGTTGCTAACCTGGCAGTTATCACACCCGCAACCTCCTGATCACATCACGAAAACAAGCCTATATAATTTTGACCCCCTTGAACCCCACTTTTATATGGTAAAACTGGGGTTTCCAGGGATATGCCTTATTTTTCTTATTTCTGCTCTAAAATATAGATTGTGGGTACTCGTTAGAACCGCCTCGATGAGGCGGTTCTAACGAGTGCCCACAATCTATATTTTGAGCAGAAATAAGAAAAATATCACAATTTTTCATCATAAAATTTTCATTTTTACGGCGATATAGGTGGCAATGTATTTGAATAGGCGTGTTTGCGTAATGACAAGTCAGACTCTCGGCTGTACACACAAGCCTTTCACCATCCCTAGCCACATAGAGGGCCTTACCTGGTGCTTTTGGTTGGACTGATCTTCTTGAAGGCTTTGTGAATTGTTCTGGCTCAGTTAATGATGAAATTGAAAAAGTTCATAATAAAGCTGCTAGATTTGTAACAAACAATTACTGCCTTGAAACTGGGAGCATGATTGGAATTCTAGGAAAATTAAGATGGGAGTCTCTCAAGAAAAGGAGAAGAGACAGTGGCTCATACTCTTATACAAATGTCTAAAGGGTGCTGTCAGCATTCCAACAGATAACCTGGTTCCCCAGCTAGGCACTGTAGAAAGCAACATTCAATGGCGTTTCAGACCTTACTGCAAGAACTGACATTTATAAAGAATCATTCTTCCCCCGAACCACAAGAGATTGGAATGGCCTTCCCAATTCGATTATTTCGACCGCTGAAGGTGCTGAGGATTCTGTAGCTAAGTTTACCTCTTTTGTTAGAGCAAGGGACTAACTTCCCATATTACAGGTCCTGGTGTATGAATGTCATTTGACGTGTCACCAGTTTTCATCTCAATGTCGGGTAAAAGTCCTACAAAATTGGAAGCAACATCTCCAAAATGACCTATACAGTGTTGATAGGGATGTTCAACCTCAAAGGACGAGTTACAGTTTAGCCATATCTGTGCCTACGATGGATCTTCTTTAAACATATATGCAACACAGCCCAATATGTGCACGTTCATTTGTCGACAATATTTAATTAACCATGACATATGCAGTCACGTGACTTCCGTTTTTCTACAAGTGGGGTAACTGCCAGTGTTTGGTGATTTATCAAAGTAATATGATATTTTTAAATAATAAACTACACCAAAGCATGCTTACATTCCATATAATTCGCGTCTGTTGCTGATCTACATGTACATATCATAATCTATGTGTCTTGTATCACGTGACACAATTTTTTGTACAGAATGTGCATAAAACTTTTCTATTGTGTTTAACCATGTTAACATTTATGTTTTAATATATAATGTGTTAGAATTGCTTAAAGGTGCATTATTGAGCTATCTAGAAAAAATGCTTCCAAAAATAAAATACATATAGCCGGTATTTTTCTTTAAAGCAATACAAATGAATGCATTTTATGCAAAAATGCGAACAATTATGATGACAGGTAAACGAGTTTGAGAGGGATTCCCTAACTAGGTTTCGAACACTAGTTAGATCTATTTTTAGTTCGTGACAAAAATAGAATCCCCATATATGACGTTATGCGACGTTCATTTTTGGCCTTGTTTGCTTAGGCCATGCCTGAATCGGAAAAAATATGACGCTGAATACCATGCCATAAGTAACGACACTCAGAGACGATACTGTCGCCATGTATGTGTAAAGTGACATATTTATTTTTAGAACAGAAATTCCGAACACATGTTCAGAGCGAAGGGTAAACATGAATGAAAACGACCATTTTCACAAAGTTCTGAAGCTGTATTTGGCTCCAAAAGCCGTACACAAGGCAAAGGAGTATGCATTGAAGATAAAAACCAGAAAAAAAAAATTTGAGACCCGGTAGCTCAATAATGCACCTTTAATAATACGGAATATCATTTCTATTCCGTAATATATACTTAAAAGGTTGGCAGAGTTAATATTCCAGTATACTCCACTTAAAAAGAAACTAAGTACATCACACTTAGATTAGAAATTTCGTATACATAATAAGCATGCTGTGATTAAAAGAATAAATCTTAGAAATATGATATTAAAAATAGAATATCACTTTTAAGGATATGACTAAAATCATCCTTTTAAAATTGTAATCAAATATATAATAAGACGTTTAAAACTTTTTTACATATAAATCGAAAATAGACAATACTCCTTGATATTTTGAAAATAATACTAAAGATGTATTTCTAAAGTACATGATGATTGTTTGACAGGCATGACCTACTCCCCACTCTTCTCACCATCCCAAGACTCCCAGTCTGCATCAGCAGCATTTCAAAATGCTCTTTTGGATCACTAACAGGAGCTAGTGCGGCTGAACTGTGGCACTTAAAGCCAAGGTACCAAAGTACCGAAGCTACAGTTACAGCCAACAGTTCTTGCACCAGCTTTTCACAGACAATACCAAACGGTTATACTCTCAGCACCAGATTGATAAGAAAGCCATAGAAATATGCCTTTGATGTTGTGTGACGAGACTGAATCCTAAAACTTATTAGTGTGTCATCTTTGTGAATACTGAATATGTTCTAGACAGGGTTATCCCTTGGAAGCAAGGAATACACCATAGAACTGGAAAATAGGGAGTGTACATGTTTTCTGGACCAGACTAGCTAGTTTCGGCCATTTAGGCCTCATCAGTGACCCTCAAATATTTTCAAAATTCAACAATGGAATCAATGATCCCAAAGGACAAGAAGATATAAACTACACTATGATGTAGGACCTTGAACTCGCATTTTACTTATAGGAACAAGGTAGAAGTTATGAAAATTCAGGCAGCATGGTCATGAAATCTGATTATTTACACAAGTCATTTTTGATGACCGCTGATGGGAGATTCACTGCTAGATACAAGCTCCAGTTTTAACTCAGCGATGTGGGTATTATATCTGCCTATAGGTGATACCATATCATTTATTCAAACAGTTGAAACAAACCACTATAACAACACTTCATGAATTATCCTTTGCATTCAAAAAGCACCTCTTTTGCATGTATAAACATCAAGTAAGTGATATTAGAGATACGTGCTTCAGCCATCAACTGGTGTTTATTTAACAAATTCTGTTGGCTAATAACTTGAATTCTCTGATAAAAATTGGATCCTTCTGAGAAGGGGGTTCTAGTACTTTGTTCCCTATAGTACATTTACTATCTTCAGACAGGTGCTCTTGTGTGTAATATGATACATCTTTAATTCATCAACAAGAAAGCAGTATGAGGGACATTCAAATCTCCCGCCGCCTTTAGTAACAAAGCTCAACCTTGTGACCTTAAGCTGTGACTTTGACCTTGTATTGGTAATCTTATGACGGTTAACATTTCTGCTAAGTAATTTTAAAAACCATCCAGGAGTAAGAAAGCTATTGACAAAACTGCCCCAAAAATACCCTTTTTGACCTTTGACCTCTAAGTATGACCTTGACCGTTTAGAAACCAACCTGGGTGTCACCCACGGAACATCGTCTCATGATAATAAACATTTCTGAAAAAGTTATTTTAAAATCAATCCAGAACTAAGAACGTGATTGAACAGACACGAAAGAAAAGCGCCTTTCTATGACCTCTAAATATGACCGTGACCTTTGAGGAACCGACCTGGTTCTTGCATGCGATACAATGCCACATTATGGTTATCATTTCTGCCAAGTAGTTGTTAAACTATCCAGAAGTAAGAAAGCTATTAATCGAGCACAAAAATAACTTTTTTTTATTTTGACCTCTAAGTATGACCTTGATTTTTATGGAACCGACCTGGATATTGTACGCCACACCCTGTCACTTTGTTGTTAACATTTCTGCCAAGTATTCTTTTTTTAAATCTATCTAGGATTAAGAAAGTTATTGACGAAAAAAAAAGATCCTTTTTGACACTTGGCCTCTAAGTATGACCTTGACCGTTGAGGAACCGACCTGGGTCTTGCGCGCGACGCACTGTCACATTATGGTTAACATTTCTGCAAATTAACTTTTAAATGCATCCAGGAATAAGAAAGTAATTGATCGGACATGATAAAAAAGACCTTTTATGACCTTTGGCCTCTTAAGTATGACATTGGCCTTTGAGGTACGGACTTGGGTCTTGCGCGCGACACACTATCACATTATAGTTAAAATTTCTGCAAAGTAATTTTTAAATGCATCCAGGAATAAGAAAGTAATTGATCGATTAATTGGACATGATAAAAAGACCTTTTTGGACCTTTGACCTCTTAAGTATGACCTTGACCTTTGAGGTATGGACCTGGGTCTTGCGCGCGACGCACTATCACATTATAGTTAACATTTCTGCAAAGTAATCTTTAATGCATCCAGGAATAAGAAAGTAATTGATCGGACACAATAAAAAGACCTTTTTGGACATTTGACCACTTAAGTATGACATTGATCTTTCAGGTACGGTCGTTGGCCTTGCGCGCGACGCACTATCACATTATAGTTAACATTTCTGCAAAGTAATTTTTAAATGCACCCAGGAATAAGAAAGTAATTGATCGGGCACAATAAAAAGACCTTTTTGGACATTTGACCTCTTAAGTACGACCTTGACCTTTGAGGAACGGTCCTGGGTCTTGCGCGGCGCACTATCACATTATAGACGCACTTTCATATTATAGTTAACATTTCTGCAAAGTAATTTTTAAATGCACCAAGGAATAAGAAAGTAATTGATCAGACACAATAAAAAGACCTTTTTGGACATTTGACCTCTTAAGTATGACCTTGACCTTTGAGGTACAGACCTGGGTCTTGCGGGCGACACTTTGTCTCACTGAGAAGATTATTTGACCAAAGTTTAGTGAAATTCTATCTAAGGGTTCAGGAGAGTCGGAGCGGACAAGAATGTGTTACAGACAGACGGACAGACAAAGGCCATTCCTATAATCCCCACTCCGCTTCGCGGCGGGGGATTAATCAAAATAAAAATCAAAAATGAGTTCCTTTAAGAGCAATGAAAACATTCATAAGAAAGAAGATGGGTCATACTACGTAGTTTCGGCTAATTAAGCCTCATCAGTGACCCTTGAATGATCCGGCAAAGAAAGCCAGCGGAAAAAATACTGCAATTTTGCGAATTTCGAATAGGCAGTCGATACAAAGACTGATATAAATCAAAATGGGGTCCAAATAATTAAAAACCTGTCTAGAATATGAGTCTAAACCAATAATTTATTTCCGATTTCTCAGAATATTCAAGCTGATCTCAAAGGACCAAAAGTAAAATATAAACTGCACTATGGTTGATGTACGGGGAGACGTTTTACGGCCGCCACACGGCACAACACCAGCTGCAGTGAAGGCAAATAAAAATCAAAAATGAGCCTTCTCTTTTGTCCAGCAAGGAATCATGGTCATGCTCATATAGATGACCAGCCCTTGCTCTCCTGTATATGTAGTATATTGAGTTTTTTCCTTTGCGAGTATGTACTGTACTTTGATTGCATTGATTTTCTCACCTTATTTTATTGATAAAAGTTTATTTTTCAACATCCTCCACATCGTTAACCGCCAAAACATCAGCATTTTTAAAAGCATTGTTGTTTCAAAATAAAGTGGTGTGTAGTTTTCTCCGGTTAACAATGTGGACGACCATGCAATTTTCCGTTGAACACCACAGGGGTCTTCAGTTTGTCCATTGGCACAATGTTGCACATGACCAGTGTAGCGTGAGATCTTTAAACCCGTGAGAACCTTAATACAAGGCATATCTGCGCATGCGCAAGAAGGCCGGGAGAAATGTCATCCATTTCCTGTTAGCCCCTGCCCCTTTCATCTTGAGCCTATGTTCAAAATGTCTAAAGAAATCTGCTTACATTACGAACACTATTTATTACAAGCTTTATTTCTTTATTTATTTATTCGAAAGATATCCGTATTTAATATGCCATAAAAAGGTTTCCATGTGTTCAAAAAGAACTTACTTTATGCGGGTACATGTATTTCCTTGAAATAATTACGAAAACACGCCTATATTTTAAACCCCATTAAACCCCACGTTTATACAGTAAAACAGCGGTGTATATTATTTTCATATTTCCGCTCGAAAACAAAGATTGTGGTACTCGTTAGAGCAGTCTCGGCGAAATGATTCTAACGAGTACCTACAATCTATGTTTTCCAGCGGAACTATAAATATCAGAATATTTTGTCTAAAAATGTGATGGTAAAATTTCAATATATTTTAATAGGCGTGTTTTCGCAATTAATACTTTTAAAAAGCAAGTTCTTTGGAAATTTTAATATTACTATTCTGCCTAAATGGATTGGAATACTGTACTATAAGTCTGATCTCAATATAGGTGCCCTTTTACAATAATAATAATAATAATAATAATAATAATAATAATAATAATAATAACAATTATAATAAATAATAGTGATGATATTAATCATAATCCGAGGCTTAGAGAAAACATGTACACTCTTACCTTTTCAGTTCTACGGTGTATTCCTAGCTTCCAGTTGTTGTTGTTTCCAGTTTCCCCGTGTCACGGGTCGTCAGCTGGTGGGGTCCCAGGGTACGAATCCATTCTGGCACTACACCGTAGCCGTTCGGTGGTCTCCCCATTCCACGTTGCCGGTGAATGGGGAGACCATCGCTCGGCTCCTGCCCCCTCCGTCCGTGTCTATCGTAAGTCCGCTGCAGTCGGTCAATTTTGTCTTCTACTCGACGTTATAATTTTTTGCTTGTCAATATGCCGAACCGTGTCAGAGCAGGAAAAGGTCAATTTTGATATTGGTATTTTTGTTTTTTATTTTTTATTTGATTTTTGTATATTTATGTAACGTATGTACATTTTTACATTGTTTGGTCTGTTTCCTCAGCTTGTTGGGTGGTCTATTTTTTAAGTATATATGCGGGCGGATGTGCTTACCCCGCCACGGACCTGTTTTGTTTGTTTTTCTTGTGCCTTAAAGGTGGTGTTGTCCGTTTTAGGGCAAGCCCATCCGCTCAAAGTTGCTGGGGAGGACAGTTTTTGTACCTGCAAGATTGTGCTAGTGGTTTATATTTTGTGTTTTTTTTATTTATTTATTTTTATTTTTTTTGTTGTTTATCTGTACATTCAATATGTAACATAATAATATGAAGTGCCGCCCTACGCCGTTCTCGGGCTTGAATTCGTATTTAATTTGTTAGTGAGGGACTATCGCGGAGGATGTGCAAAGTAGGTCAATCCCTTTTTATGCATTTGCCGTTTTAAGTTAAGAAAAATTGATGCCTTCTTCGACGTAGGATGCCGCACTCTGCGGGACCATAAGTGGGTCAGTCGCCATGTTTGCATATCATTAACGCATCCTACGTGAAGGAAGGCACCATAGGAGGAAAGTGTATTCCTGCCTAGCAATTTTGAGGCCCGAGACAACGTTTACCGATCTCGTTTGTGGTGTTGTCCGTTTTGGGACAGGCCCATCCGCCCACAGTTGCTGGGAAGGACATTTTTTGTATCTGCAAGGTTGTGCTTGTAGATTATATTTGTTGTTTGTGCGAGTGTTGTTTTTTTTTTTTTTTTTTGTTTATTCTGTACATACAACATATAACATAGTAACATGGTGTGTTGGCTTCCGCCGTCTCGGGCCCAAATTAGTATTTATTTTAGTTAGTGGGTGACCCCTATCGCGGAGCATGTGGAAAGTAGGTCAATCCCCTTTTATGCTTTTTCGTTTGAAGTTAAGAAAAGGTGATGCCCTCCTCGACGCAGGATGCCGTATTCTGTGGGACCGTAGGAGGGTCATTTTGTGTCGCCATGTTTGCATATCATTATCGCATCTCACGTGTAGGAAGGCACCATAGTAGAAAAAAAATGTATTCTTGCCTAGCCGTTTGCGGGACCCGAGACAGCGTTTGCCAATCTCTTTAGTCAAAGTGGTTAGTGCAAATTGTTATATAATCATGTAGGTCGCATACAAGCGTCCGCCTACGTACGTATGCACTCGAGCGCTCCTATGCGATCTTGTTTTAATGTTTCATATTTACACAAATAAAAATGTTTGAAATTGCTTTTTTGAGAAAACTCTTCTTCTTTTTCTTCTAACTCCAGGTTTTTGATCTCTCTTTTCTATACTATCCTCTCTACTGTATTCCTATCCTACAACTATAGCTATATCTACCTTCCTTGTGTGGTTGTATGTTGTTTTAGTTTCGCGTGGGTGATTGTGTGTATTAAAAGCCTTCCTTCAGGGTCGCGTTAAGTCATGCCCTAGTTAGTTAGTTAATTGCCCTTGTCTGTATTGATATGTGGCCATCTTGACCGTCTGTCTTTATTACGGTCATGGCGCAATTTGCTGTTTTTTGGTGATTTTTATGTTATGCGACAAGGGCAGTACGTAGGGCTGTATGCTATACCAGGCGAGATGCGGTTTTTCAGTCGTGGTAGTATGCAAAAGACCCTTTTGAGGGCCCCAGGTCATTCCGTTTGGGTAACCTTATAATGTATATCCTTTATTCGAAAGTGAAAGTTGCGAAAAAAGAAAGAAAAAGATGTGATAAGGCGTCTTGTTTCTTATTTCTGTCCCACTTTTCTATATGCGTTCCTGAAGGAGAGGCTTTGTTTTCTAGTGTGCTGCTGTGCCGTTCTCCTTTGGGTTGTGTGGCTATCGATCATAATGTATATCCTTTATTCGAAAGCGAAAGTTGCGAAAAATGAAAGAAAAAGGTGTGATAAGGCGTCTTGTTTCTTATTTCTGTCCCACTTTTCTATATGCGTTCCTGAAGGAAAGGCTTTGTTTTCTAGTGTGCTGCTGTGCCGTTCTCCTTTGGGTTGTGTGGCTATCGATCAGCAAGGATTTTGACGCAACGCTCCTACGTGCAAAGTCCAAGGACCGCAACCACAGCGCTACGTCTCGTCCTGACTTCCCGTTTGCCTCACCTCCTCAGGAGGAGCTGGGCAATGGATTTTCCTTGTGGTGGGTCCATGCCCAGTCACGACGTGCTTTCGTGTGGTCCTCTTTTGGGCTGTGTGGCTCCCGATCAGCTAGGACTTTGGTGCAGCGCTCATAAGTGCAAAGCCAGTGGGCCGCAACCACAACGCTACTACACCTTGTCTTAACTTTTCGCTTGCCACACCCCCTGTGGAGGGCGGGTCGGGGCTATGGTTTTCCTTGTGGTGGGTCCATGCCCCGTTCTGCTATGGTCTTCTCACAGTGATCAAAGGGATCGCTGTCACCGATAGGCACTCCTAAGTGCAAAGCCGAGGCCGCAACCACAGCGCCTATCGTTGACTGTGTTCCCCTTTTCGCTGTGAGACGGCCGCCCTTTGATCACTACGGCCCTTTTTGGTTGGGAGCGTCTAAGGTGCGGTTAGAATATTTATTTTTACTGTTCTGAACTCGGGTCTCTAGAGGTTTCGGTTTAAAGTATGTATTCTCGTACGGGCTGTGTTTTACGGTACAATGCATTTAAATTTAGTCTGCGCCCTTACTTTTCCCCTATATTTTGTCCAGGTAGTTTGTTTTCTCAAAGAATTTGAAGACCGCGTCCCTCATTTCCTGTGAATTTAGATTGAGTAGAGAAACCGCGTTTATCTCCCCTTGGTATCCCAATGTTGTCAGTTCTCCCTTTAGTTCCCTTCTGGCGGGCTGTGTGCGGGGCACTCTGCGAGGTAGTGTTGAACACACTCCACCCCACCACAGTGCCCGCATAATGGATCGGCCTCGCTATAGATGTTGTGTGCATTTAGTCCGTTGACCCCGAGTCTTAGTCGTGTATATATGCGATCGAGCTTTCGGCTGTCGCTATATTGTGCCAATTTCGGGGTCAAGGACTGACAGATCGAGTGTCTAAAGCCGTGTTGTCCCTGCCATATGCGCGCCCATTCCTTTTTGATGCTGGCCTTAATGATTGCGTATACTTCTTGTGGGGCTTAGAGAGTTTCGATACCCCAGACTCTTATATAGTTATCGTATTACAATTCTCACGGCTGAATTATCTCACACCCCTCCGTGAGTGATTTCAGCCGCTTCCGGTGCGACTGAAGAATCACAGGGGATCAATAATCTCACGCTACACCGGGAGTGCATGTATTCAACTGGAAATTTTATGACGAAAACGCATGCGGATGACAAAATAAAACAGTTTTCAATAAACTAGAGATATTTGGACACCTTATGAGTGCGTTTTGATCAAATTTTGTTGACTTCAAGAATTAGCTCTTTCAGCAGGCACTTTGCAATAGAAAACTGTAACCCGTCCTTAAACAAAAACAAGGTAACAATTTTGATTCGACTGAAATGGGCATATAAAAATAAACCAGATTTCTTGTATTTTTTTTTTAATATTCTGATTTTTTTCATATTCTGATGCTTATCACAAAACTTAATGAATCTGCATAAAAGCAACGATTTTCAAACTTAAGGGGAATGGGAACCCTTCAGGGGAGGCAACTCCTGCAAAAGTACTTTGGTCTCCCATGTCAATAGGGGTCAACTCTTGAAGGGAAGAATTTGCTCCTGTGGAGCAAATTCTTTCCTTTAAGAGTAGACCCTTTTTTCAGTGCGACAGAGTCCACAGAAAAGCGAACGGGAAGTCCCGAAAGTTATCTCCCTTTGAAAATTGGCGGAAAATCTGCCAGGTGTTCCCATTCCACTTAAAAGAAACAATAAAATAAAATGCATAAACTGTTAAATGGACTTTTGTTAACCCATCTTTGTTTTCAAATTTAGAAAGCACGCCTATACAAATACATAAGTCATTGTAACATTGTAAATTATATCGTTGGAAAAATTTTAAGATGAACAAGAGGGCCCAATGGCCCTATATTGCTCACCTGTGAACCAGAAAATCATAAGTGTAGGAGACCACTTGACATGGCTACATACTAAATATCTGAGCTCTGGGCCTTATGGCTTTGGAGAAGAAGATTTTTTAATTTTTTTTTCAGTATAAGTCCATAGATCAATTTTTACCCAAAGGGCATGGTTGGCAGGATTTATGTAGGCGACCATTTTATGTTGCTATATACTAAATATCTAAGGTCCGTACTCAATGGTTTCAGAGAAGAAGATTTTTAAGCTTTTTTTTCCCATTATAAGTTTATTGGAGTTAACAAGCCACAGGATTTGGCCAATTTGAACCCCAGGGGCAAGACTCAGGCAGGATTCATGTAGGCAACAACTCCATGTTGCTACATGCTAAATACCCAAACTCTGGGCCTTATGGTTTCACAGAAGAATATTTTTGAAGTTTCTTTTTTTTTTTTTCAATTTAATTTTTTTCCATTTTAACTCCATCCATGGTAGCTAATAGGCTATGGGTGTGGCCAATTCTTGCCCAAGGGGCATGTCTGGCGGGATTCATATAGGCGACTTGGGTCCTGTGGTTTCAGAGAAGAAGATTTTTGAAGCTCTTGTTCATTAGGAGTCTATGGGAGCTAAGGGGCCCCGGGGCGTGGCCCATTTGGACCCCAGGGGCATGATTGGCAGGATTTATGTAGGTGACCACTTACCATTGCTACATGCTAAATATCTAAGCTCTGGGTCATGTGGTTTCAAAGAAGAAAATTTTTGAAGCTTTTTTTCCATTAGGAGTCTATGGGAGCTAAGGGGCCCAGGGCGTGGCCCATTTGGACCCCAGGGGCATGATTGGCAGGAATTATGTAGGTGACCACTTGTCATTGCTACCTGCTAAATATCTAAGCTCTGGGCCCTGTGGTGTCAGAGAAGAAGATTTTGGAAGCTTTTTTCCATTATGAGTCTATAGGAGCTAAGGGGCCCCGGGGCGTGGTCCGTTTGGACCCCAGGGGAATGATTGGCAGGAATTATGTAGGTGACCAATTGCCATTACTACGTGCTAAATATATAAGCTCTGGGCCCTGTGGTTTCAGAGAAGAAGATTTTTGAAGCTTTTTTCCATTAGGTCTATGGGAGCGAAGGGGCCCCAGGGCGTGGCCCATTTGGAACCCAGGGGCATGATTGGCAGGAATTATGTAGATGACCACTTGCCATTGCTACATGCTAAATATCTAAGCTCTGGGCCCTGTGGTTTCAGAGAAGAAGATTTTTGAAGCTTTTTTCCATTATGAGTCTAAGGGGACGAAGGGGCCCCGCGGCGTGGCCCATTTGGAACCAAGGGGCATGATTGGCAGGAATTATGTAGGTGACCCCTTGCCCTTGCCACATGCTAAATATCTAAGCTCTGGGCTCTGTGGTTTCAGAGAAGATGATTTTTTAAGCTTTTTTCCATTATGAGTCTATAGGAGCTAAGGGGCCCCGGGGCGTGGTCCGTTTGGACCCCAGGGGCATGATTAGCAGGAATTATGTAGGTGACCACTTGCCGTTACTACATGCTAAATATATAAGCTTTTGGCCCTGTGGTTTCAGAGAAGAAGATTTTTGAAGTTTTTTTTTTCCATTATGAGTCTATGGGAGCGAAGGGGCCCCGGGGCGTGGCCCATTTGGAACCCAGGGGCATGATTGGCAGGAATTATGTAGATGACCACTTGCCATTGCTACATGCTAAATATCTAAGCTCTGGGCCCTGTGGTTTCAGAGAAGAAGATTTTTGAAGCTTTTTTCCATTTTGAGTCTATGGGAGCTAAGGGGCCCCGGGGCGTGGTCCGTTTGGACCCCAAGGGCATGATTGGCAGGAATTATGTAGGTGACCACTTGTCATTGCTACCTGCTAAATATCTAAGCTCTGGGCCCTGTGGTGTCAGAGAAGAAGATTTTGGAAGCTTTTTTCCATTATGAGTCTATAGGAGCTAAGGGGCCCCGGGGCGTGGTCCGTTTGGACCCCAGGGGAATGATTGGCAGGAATTATGTAGGTGACCAATTGCCATTACTACGTGCTAAATATATAAGCTCTGGGCCCTGTGGTTTCAGAGAAGAAGATTTTTGAAGCTTTTTTCCATTAGGTCTATGGGAGCGAAGGGGCCCCAGGGCGTGGCCCATTTGGAACCCAGGGGCATGATTGGCAGGAATTATGTAGATGACCACTTGCCATTGCTACATGCTAAATATCTAAGCTCTGGGCCCTGTGGTTTCAGAGAAGAAGATTTTTGAAGCTTTTTTCCATTATGAGTCTATGGGAGCTAAGGGGCCCTGGGGCGTGGTCCGTTTGGACCCCAAGGGCATGATTGGCAGGAATTATGTAGGTGACCACTTGCCGTTGCTACCTGCTAAATATCTAAGCTCTGGGCCCTGTGGTGTCAGAGAAGAAGATTTTGGAAGCTTTTTTCCATTATGAGTCTATAGGAGCTAAGGGGCCCCGGGGCATGGTCCGTTTGGACCCCAGGGGCATGATTGGCAGGAATTATGTAGGTGACCCATTGCCATTACTACGTGCTAAATATATAAGCTGTGGGCCCTGTGGTTTCAGAGAAGAAGATTTTTGAAGCTTTTTATCACTATGAGTCTATGGGAGCGAAGGGGACCCACGGCGTGGCCCATTTGGAACCCAGGGGCATGATTGGCAGGAATTATGTAGGTGACCACTTGCCATTGCTACATGCTAAATATCTAAGCTCTAGGCCCTGTGGTTTCAGAGAAGAAGATTTTTGAAGCTTTTTTCCATTATGAGTCTATGGGAGCGAAGGGGCCCCGGGGCGTGGCCCATTCGGAACCCAGGGGCATGATTGGCAGGAATTATGTAGTTGACCGCTTGCCCTTGCTACATGCTAAATATCTAAGCTCTGGGCCCTGTGGTTTCAGAGAAGAAGATTTATACAATTTTTCCCTTTATAAGTCTATGGGAGCTATATGTTGCAATGGCAACCAGAATTCCAATCTGATCAGCCCCAAAACCTTATGCAGCCTTTCCCCTACCTGAAGATGCTTCACATGAAATTTGATCAAGATTGGCCACGAGGTATTAGAGATATACTTATTTGAAATTGTTTACGGACGGATGCACGCTCGACGGACAAAAAGTGATCCCAAAAGCTCATCTCGTCACTACGTGACAGGTGAGCTAAAAATAGTGATTTTTTTCTTATTTCTGCTCAAAATATTGGTTGTGGGTACAAGTTAGAACTGCCTCATTGAGGCAATGAGGCAGTTCTAAAGAGTACTCGCAATCTATGTTATAGAGCAGAGATAAGACTAGAAAAAGTGTCAATAGGACACGGATGCCCCTGCCAAATGCCATTCATGAAATGGTTTACTATATGGAACTAAATCAAGGGCAGATAATTCAAAAACCAAAAATGCAAGAGTTGTCTTCCTTGTTCATGACACATCGTCTCAGTGTGACGAATGCACCTGTGAAGTTTCATGAATATATTCCATGCAGTTTAGGAGTTATGGCCCGGACATGGTTTACTATATGGAACTAAGTCAAGGGCAGATAATTCAAAAACCAAAAATGCAAGACTTGTCTTCCTTGTTCATGACACATCGTCTCAGTGTGATGAATGCACCTGTGAAGTTTCATGAATATATTCCATACGGTTTAGGAGTTATGGCCCAGACACGGTTTACTATATGGAACTAAGTCTGTCAAGGGCAGATAATTCAAAAAACAAAAAGTCAAGAGTTGTCTTTCTTGTTCATGACACATCGTCTCAGTGTGATGAATGCACCTGTTAAGTTTCATGAATATATTCCATACGGTTTAGGAGTTATGCTCCAGACACGGTTTACTATATGGAACTAAGTCAAGGGCAGATAATTCAAAAACCAAAAATGCAAGAGTTGTCTTCCTTGTTCATGACACATCATCTCAGTATGATGAATGCACCTGTGAAGTTTCATGAATATATTCCGTACGGTTTAGGAGTTATGGTTTACTATATGGAACTAAGTCAAGGGCAGCTAATTCAAAAACCAAAAATGCAAGAGTTGTCTTCCTTGTTCATGACACATCGTCTCAGTGTGATGAATGCACCTGTGAAGTTTCATGAATATATACCATATGGTTTAGGAGTTATGGCCCAGACACAATGTCAGGACGGACGGACAAACGGACGAACGGACGGACATGGGTAACACTTAATGCCCTTTCCACCAATCTTCGAATGGCGCGGGCATAAAAAATAATAAAGCAAACCCCAGTTCTACTATATGAAAGTGGGGTTTCAGGGGTCAAAATTATATAGGCATGTTTTCGTAATGTCCTGGAGGTGCTTGGGGATGGGACGGGGTGATCCTTGGGATTGTACATCCAAATAACAGAATACTTCGAGCCAAGGGTGGGGTTTTAGACATTTAACCCAGAAAGTCTTCAATAAAGCATGTGCTAATTACAATACACGCCTAGGTAAGTTTCAACATGAAATTGTGAAACATGACAGGAAATAAGACACCCAGTTTTCAAGATTGTCAATATTCCCCAGGATAATCCCACCATCCCACTCTGGGGGAAAACATTGATAGGCGCATTTAAGCACAAACTTCAGGGGAACAGATACTGTTTAGGGAGCCTATGGGACTACTCTCAAAGGAAAGAATTTGCTCCTGAGGGAGCAAATTCTTAACTTTAAGAGTAAACCCATTTCTCAGAGGTAAGAATACTTTCCTTATGAGTAGATCCCTTTTCAGAGGGACTCGGTTAACAGGAAAACCATCAGATTAACAAGTCCGTGAAATGGAGACCCACTAAACCCCACTTTACATAGAGAAAAGAGGGATTTATGGGGGTATTAAGTATTTTCCTTATTTTTGCTCTAATACATAGATTGTGGGTCCTCCCTAGAACCACCTCATTGAGGCCATTCTAACGAGCACTCATGGTCTAAATTTGAACGAGAAATAGGAAAAATCTAAAACATTTTCATCTAAAAAATGTTAGTTCTGACAGTAAGATAGACACCATTTACCGGTAAGTGCACAGGTGTGATATTGGTTACAAAAGTTGTCTCCCTGGTAAAAAAGGCAAAAACTGTGCCAGGGGGAATGGGAACACGTGGCAGGCTTTTTTCGCCAATTTTCAAAGGGAGACAACTATCTGGACTTCATTTTCACCTTTCTATAAGCCCTGTCCCACTGAAGAAGGGGTCTACTCTTAAAGGAAAGAAATTGCTCCTCAGGAGCAAATTCTTCCCTTTAAGAGTTGACCCCTATTGATATGGGAGACAAAAATACTTTTGCAGGAGTTGCCTCCCCTGAAGGTGTACCCATTCCCCTTAACAGAAATAACAGAACAAAATAAAATGTACTAATATTCAGGGGTGTAAACCTACATCATAGTACAGATATCACATGCATCTGAAAGTAAGCCATTTTGCAAGAAATCAAGATGAAATTTCATAAGTTTAAGAACACTTCAAATGTGTAGCAACACACTGTATGATTTAGACACTAACAAGCAGGATTAAAGAACAAGAGGACCATCATCTAATTCGCTCACCTGAGCCAAGAGATATACATGTGGGTCCAAGGGTGGGGCAATGTTTGGCCCCAGGTCTATAATTTGAACAACCTCGGAGGGCCCCAAGGCGGGGGCATTTTTGGCCCCAGGGCTATAATTTGAATAATCTTGGTGGACGTCCATAGACATATAATGAAAATATCAAACACCTCGGCCTTCTGGTATCAGACAAGGAGATTTTTAAAGGATTTCCCTATATAAGCCTATGTAAAACTAGTGGGCCCTGGCGCGGGGACATTTTTGGCCCGAGGGCTATAATTTGAAACAAGATGAAACTTCATACCAAATATCAAAGCCCTGGGCCTTCTTGTATCAGACAAGAAGATTTTTAAAGGATTTCCCTATAAGCCTATGTAAAACCAGTGGGCGCAGCGCGGGGCCATTTTTGGTCCATGGGCTATAATTTGAACAATCTTGGTAAGTTGGTAGAGGTCAACTAGATGAAGCATTCTATGTGTGAGCATATTCGTAACAAACACGAAGGAATTACAGGGGAAAGTCGAAGTGCCAAGGACCCGAACACACGGGACTTCACAATAGAAAAATTAGATAGAATTCTAGGACCTTTCCTAGAAGAGAAATTCAATACAGAACTCTCCTTAAGTGATGATTTATTCACAATGGCCAACTTCGAAATAAAGGTATGTAAATGAAAACAAATAAGTTTCATTTTGACCGTTTATTATAAACAATTTCATACCTCTGCATGTAAACAATCATCTTATACATGTTATACTAACATTCTCTCCCCCATCCCACCCGTCAATTAACATAAATTAACAATAAATTGCAAATGCGCCTCACTTCAGTAACCCCACAAAGCCTGTAAATAAACAGCGAAAATGTATTCCCTTTCAAAGACTGTCCAAAAATCGGTACCGGTGCCGACAATAAAATACATACGATACATATAAATACATGTATTTAGGCTACCGATAATACAAAGCGGCCCCAAACGGACCAACTAATGCCACAATCCTAACCAAAATAGTAAAGGAAAACGTCGCCCGGCCCCATAGGGGCCGGTGAACGTCTTGTGCCCATTAATAACAATGGATTATGACGTCACCGGCCCCCAGGGGCCGGTGACGACGTTCTCTCCATAACAACGAAATGGAAATAACGTCAACCGGCCCCCAAAGGGCCGGTGACAGTCTTCACAAAGGCAAAAATTGCCCACCAGCCCCCAAAAGGGCCGGTCTACATACATAATGATGGGTAACCATGGGTGACCCAGAGGGTATATAAAGAGCGAAAATCGCACAGCTCGTCACAAATCTGTGACAAGCGCACACATCCTCTGATGAAAGCCTACTATTAGGCAGAAACTAGTTAGGAATTATTCGCTATGAGTCACAATGAGCAAGACCATGGCGCGACCAATCTGAGTCGTCAGCCACACACCTCCAGCTATAATTTGAACAATCTTGGCAGAGGTCCACAAGCTGAAGCTTAATACCAAATATCAAAGACCTGGGCCTTCTGGTTTCATACAGGAAGATTTTTAAAGGTTTTCCCTTATTTTCCCCTTTTTGTTGCCATGGCAACCAGAGTTCTGCATGGAATTGAATTCTTTGAACATCTTTGAGAGAGGACCACCTAAGGATCATTTCTGCCAAGTCTTGTCAAAATCAGTTCAGTGGTTTAGAAGGAGATGTTGTTTAAAGAAATTGTGAACAGACGGACACACGATGACAATGGTGACCAATACCAATAGCTCACCCTGAACCTTCGGCCCAGGTGTGGTAACAAAAAAAAAAGTCGCAAATTCTCTAAACACTATCCTGAAAACCAAAATACAGCCTGTCAATCAAGGGAGAAAATTTTCTAATTTGTTGTTGTTTAGGGTGATTTGAAGGTTCAAATCGAAATTGGAACATGAGAAAGGGTGTTTTTAAAGTTAGAGAAAATATTTTGTGGATTTTGCCCATCCAAAATGTACCTGGGGAGTTAGTCAGAGAATGATATGAATACAAAAGAAGATATGCTCAGCTTTTTGTTAAATATAGTATTGATAATCAGGAGAATACTTAAAAGACAGCAATAACATGGAAGGAAATGTTTGAAATGTTCACAGTTTTTTTAATATTTAACCCATTATGATCATCCTGATACTGATGGTATGTAAAATTTGTTTCTTGTATGTAATATTTATTTAGCACAATTATCAGAAGCATATATTCTGTATGAGTTTAAATTTGAGCTCATTATCTTTATTATTTCCATAGAAATAAGCTATGACTACCGAATTTATTTTATGACTTAAAAATATTTGGCACTGACTTGAACTTTTCACTATATATTTGGTGGAGAAAGGGTTAATCAAGCTAACATAGCAGTCTACAAAATGGTTGGGAATCCACTGCTATGATGTAGGTTGTTTCCCTTGGCACTTATCACTGGATTTCTAAGCACAAACTTAACAGATAATAAAATAAAATACCGAAACTGATCACTGGAACTACAAGTTCCAAAATTGAGGAAACATTCAACAAAAAGTACAACAGTAACATAGTTCCTTAAACCATTACCACTCTCTAATTAATTCAGCAGACAACAAATTGTTGATATTTTTCTCATTTTTCCAAGAAAACAGGACTTGACATCTCATGCAAATAGGAGACAATTTGCATGAGATGTCAAACCCTGTTTTCTGGGTATGAAGACAATTTGCATGAGATGTCAAATCCTGTTTGTGTGAAGTTATATTAAAATCTGTCAATAAATGTAGGCACTAGAGCAATGACAAAGTTTTTCTTAAGATAGCCACAGTGACCTTGACCTTGAGGCCATGACCTTGAAAGTCGTACTCACTCGAGAAATTTAAAGCAGTATCTATCACCATTCCAAGTGTCAAGTAAATTCGTCTGAAGGCAACCAAGTAATGATCTTAAATCTTCAGTGCAAAAACATAAAAGTCCTTAGTCTGTGACCTTGACCCAAAGGTCACGGTTATGTATGATGATGATGCTGATAAAAACTTTTGACTAGTACCTACCACCAGCCCAAGTATGAACTAAATCTATCAAAAGATAAATAAGTAATGAGCTCCTAAAAACTTTAACACAAAAACTTTAACATAAGAATTCTAAGTCAGTGACCTTGACCCCTAGGTTATGGTCATGAGCGCTGAAGATGCTGCTAAAAATTTGACACAAGTATCTATAACCATACCGAGTATAAACTAAATCCATCCAAAGATAAGAAGTAATGAGCTCCTAAAAACTTACACAAAAACTATCACATTAAAAGTCTGTGACCTTGACCTTAAGGTCACGGTCATGGGTGCTGATACTGCAGATAAAAACTTTAGATCAGTATCTATCACAATACCAAATATGAACTTAATCCATGTTCAACTCGCCTTGTAAATCAGGGATCGCAGGATCGATCCCGGGCTTCTCCAGACTTTCAGATGAGTCTTTAAACCGAGGTCCCGTCTCCGTATGACCTTAGCTATTGGTGAGACGTAAAGCTCAAACAAATCCATGTTCACATAAAGAAGTTATGAGCAACTAAAAAACTTTAATGCAAAAACTT
This sequence comes from Lucinisca nassula, assembly GCA_963580285.1. Taxonomy (NCBI): domain Eukaryota; kingdom Metazoa; phylum Mollusca; class Bivalvia; order Lucinida; family Lucinidae; genus Lucinisca; species Lucinisca nassula. Next base: position 100,806,213 of record OY757011.1, read on the forward strand.
TAATATTTGTGGATGCCGACCGTGACACCGACGCCAGGGGTAGTAAAATAGCTTATCAGAACTTCGTTCTGGTGAGCTAAAAATGTCATCTGCTGAAAAAATTCCCAGAATGCAAAGTGTTAGTCAAGGATCTGAATGAAGGACACATTTAACAAAAAGTAAAACTGTAACATGGTTCCTTAACCTATACCACTCTCAGCAAACGACAAATTGTTGATGTTTTTCTTATTTTTTCCAGAAAACAGGACTCGACATCTTATGCAAATTGCTTCTTACATCTCATGCTTATTGTTGGCAGATCCTGTTTTCTGGTAAAATTTGAAAAATATTTCAAAATGTTGTCTGCCGCCAAAACATACCCAGCATGCAGAGTGTTAATCAAGCATACATTCAACAATCAAAGAACTGACAGCACTGGTGGGTTGATTTTCACTGAAGGTAGGCTGGGAGATGGTCCTGAACAGGGACTTACTACTTTTGTTTAACCCTTAAAACAGTGCAGATCCTGATAAGATGCCACATTCTGGGTCTACACTGTTTGCCAAGACCAAAACATGATTCCAGCCCAGAGTCTACCTTCTTAGAAAACACTGACCTCAGAGTGATAAGAATAGCTTGGCTATTTTCTATAAATAACTTTTACATGATCCTACAAAACAGTGACAGTCATGATGACATCAACAACAAAAGGCTGCTGCGTTTATAAGTTTGGGTCGATTGACAAACAATCTAACCAACAAGACTGTTACTCATTAGTTATAGACCATAACACCTGAATTCAGCTTTACCTTAATCCAGCCCAGATGGCCGTCTTGAGAATGGTGGGGAATCCACTGCTATGATGTAGGTTGTTTCCCTTGACACTGATCACTGGATATTTAGTACCAAATTAACAGATAATAAAACAAAATGCCAACAATGATCACTGGAACTACAAGTTCCTAAAATTTTAAGGATACGTTCAACAAAAAGTATAATAGTAACATTGTTTCTTAACATTTAACACTCTCCAGGCTTATTCAGCAGACGACAAATTGTTGATATTTTTCTTATTTTTCACTAGTCCTGTTTTCTGGGAAAATTAATCAAGCACACATTCAACAATCAAAGAACTGACAGCACTGGTGGGTTGATTTTTGGAACCCAAGTCTTGTTTTCTGGGATAATTAGAACAAGAGGGCCCAATGGCCCTATATCGCTCACCTGTGTACCAGAAAATCATTAGTGTAGGAGACCACTTGACACTGCTACATACTAAATATCAAGGCTCAGGCAAAGCGGTGTCCATGCTTATAAACCCTATTGGTTTAATTGGAAGACAGGGCTTGAGATGTAATTTCATCTCAATGACAGGTAAAAGTCCCACAAAATTGGAAGAGACATATCCAAAATGAACTATACAGTGTTGACGGGGATGTAAAACCTCAAATCAAACAAAATCTGTGCTTATGGTTTTGGAGAAGAAGATTCTTTGAAGTTTTTTCCAGTATAAGTCTATAGGAGCTAATGAGCTCTGGGGCTTGGCCAATTTTGACCCAAAGGGCATGGTTGGCAGGATTTATGTAGGTGACCATTTTGTGTTGCCATATACTAAATATCTAAGGTTTGTACTTCATGGTTTCAAAGAAGGTGTTTGAAGCTTTTTTCCATTATAAGTTTGTTGGGGTTAAAGGGCCACAGGATTTGGCCAATTTGGACCCTAGGGGCATGATTGGCAGGATTCATGTAGGCGACCACTCGATATTGCTTTATGCTAAATACCTAAGCTCTGGGACTTATGGTTTCAGAGAAGAAGATTTTTGAAGATTTTTTTCCCCATTTTAAGTTGTTTTTTGTGTTTTTTTTTTTCTTTTTTCATTATAAGGGCCCTGTGGTTTCAGAGAAGAAAATATTTGAAGTTTTTCCAATTGTAAGTCTATAGAAGCTAAAGAGCCCTAGGGTGGCCAATTTGGATCCCAGGGGCATAACTGACAGGATTTATGCAGGTGGCCACCTGACGTTGCTACATACTAAAAATCTAAGCTCTGGGCCTTATGGTTTCATAGAAGAAGAAGTTTTTTTTCATTATAAGTCTTGGAGCTGATGAGCTCAGGCGTGGCCAATTTTGACACCAGGGGCAGGGTTAGCAGGATTTATGTAGCTGGCTATTTTATGTTGCTAGATACTTAATATCTAAGTTCTGTGCTTCACAGTTTCTGAGTAGAAGATTTTTGAAGCTTTTTTCCATTATGAGTCTATGTGAGGTAAGGGGTCCCAGGGTGTGGCCCATTTGGACCCAAGGGGCATGATTATCAGGAAATATGTAGGTGACCACTTGCCGTTGCTACATGCTAAATATCTAAGCTCTGGGCCCTGTGGTTTCAGAGAAGAAGATTTTTGAAGCTTTTTTCCATTATGAGTCAATGGGAGCTAAGGGGGTCCATTTGGACCCCGGTGGCATGATTGGCAGGATTTATGTAGGTGACAACTTGTCATTGCCACATGCTAAATATCTAAGCTCTGGGCCCTGTGGTTTCAGAGAAGAAGATTTTTGAAGCTTGTTTCCAATACGAGTCTATGGGAGCTAAGGGGCCCCGGGATGTGGCCCATTTGGACCCCAGGGGCATGATTGGCAGGATTTATGTAGGTGACCACTTGCCATTGCTACATGCTAAATATCTAAGCTCTGGGCCCTGTGGTTTCAGAGAAGAAGATTTTAGAAACTTTTTTTCCATTATGAGTCTATAGGAGCTAAGGGGCCCCGGGGCGTGGCCCATTTGGACCCCAGGGGCATGATTGGCAGGAATTATGTAGGCAACCACTTGCCATTGCTACATGCTAAATATCTAAGCTCTGGGCCCTGTGGTTTCAGAGAAGAAGATTTTTGAAGCTTTTTTTTCCATTATGAGTCTATGGGAGCTAAGGGGCCCCGGGGCGTGGCCCATTTGGACCCCAGGGGCATGATTGGCAGGATTTATGTAGGTGACCACTTGCCGTTGCTACATGCTTAATATCTCAGCTCTTGGCCCTGTGGTTTCAGAGAAGAAGCTTTTTTTCCATTATGAGTCTATAGGAGCTAAGGGGCCCGGGGCATGGCCCATTTGGACCCCAGGGGCATGATTGGCAGGAATTTTGTAGGTGACCACTTGCTGTTGCTACAATGGTAAATTTCTAAGCTCTGGGCCCTGTGGTTTCAGAGAAGAAGATTTTGAAGCTTTTCTTTCCTTTATGAGTCTATGAGAGCAAAGGGTCCCTGGGGCGTGGCCCATTTGAAACCCAGGGGCATGATTGACAGGAATAATGTAGGTGCACTGGCCGTTGCTACAGGCTAAATATCTAAGCTCTGCACCCTGTGGTTTCAGAGAAGAAGATTTTTGAAGCTTTTTTTTTCCATTATGAGTCTAGGGGAGCTAAGGGGCCCCGGGGCGTGGCCCATTTGGACCCCAAGGGCATGATTGGCAGGATTTATGTAGGTGACCACTTGCCGTTGCTACATGCTAAGTATCTAAGCTCTGGGTCCTGTGGTTTCAGAGAAGAAGATTTTTGAAGCTTTTTTCCATTATGAGTCTATGGGAGCGAAGGGGCCCCGGGGCGTGGCCCATTTGGAATCCAGGGGCATGATTGGCAGGAATTATGTAGGTGACCACTCGCCGTTGCTACATGCTCAATATCTAAGCTCTGGGCCCTGTGGTTTCAGAGAAGATTTTTTAAGCTTTTTTTTCCCATTATGAGTCTATAGGAGTTAAGGGGCCCAGGGTGTGGCCAATTTGGACCCCAGGGGCATGATTGGCAGGATTTATGTAGGTGACCACCTGACATTGTTTCAAGCTAAATATCTAAGCTCTGGGCCCAGTAGTTTCAGAGAAGAGGATATTTTAATTTTTTCCCATTGTAAGTCTATGGGAGCTATATGTTTCCATGGCAACCAGAATTCCAATCTGATCTGCCCAAAAACCTTATGCAGCCTTTCCCACTACCTGATGATGCTTCTCATGAAATTTGATCAAGATTGGCCATGTGGTATTAGAGATATACTTATTTGAAATTGTTTACGGATGCAAAGACGCACGGATGGGCGCACGCACGACAGGCAAAAAGTGATTACAAAAGCTCACCTTGTCGTGACAGGTGAGCTAAAAATATTTCAAAATGTTGTCTGCTGATAAAAAATACCCAGCACCCAAAGCATTAATCAAGGACCTGAATGAAGGACACATTCAACAAAAAGTATAATAGTAACATAGATCCTCAACCTTTACCACCCTCTAGACTAATTTAGCAGACGACAAATTGTTGATATTTTCTTTACTTTACCCAGAAAACAGGACTTGATGTCAAATCCTGTTTTCTGGGAAAATTAGAATCCTATTTAAAAATGCTGTCTGCTGCGAAAAAATTCCCAGCATGCAAAGGGTTAATCAAGGACTGAATGATGGACACATTCAACAAAAAGTATAATAGTAACATAGTTTCTTAACATTAACCACTCTCTAGGCTAATTTAGCAGATGACAAATTGTTGATATGTTCCTTACTTGTCCCAGAAAACAGGACTTGGCATCTCATGCAAATTGTCTCCATGTTGTCTGCTGCAAAAATACCCAGCATGCACAGCATTAATCAAGGACCTGAATGAAGGACACACATTCAACAAAAAGTATAACAGTAACATATTTCCTTAACCTTTACCACTCTCTAGGCTAATTCAGCAGACGACAAATTGTTGATGTTTTTCTTATTTTTCCCAGAAAACAGGACTTGACATCTCATTCCAACTGTCTCCTACATCTGATGCAAATTGTTGTCAAATCCTGTTTTCTGGGAAAATTAAAACTGTTATTTCAAAATGTCTGCTGCGAATAAAAAAAATCCCAGCATGCAGAGTCAAGGACACATTCAACAATCAAAGATCTAAGCCTGTCCAGGAACCGCGGTGCGAGGCGGACCGTCCATGCTCATAAATCCTATTGGTTTCATTGGGCGACAGGGCTTGAGATGTCATTTCATCTCAATGTCGGGTAAAAGTCCCACAAAATTGGAAGCAACGTCTCCAAAATGACCTTTACAGTGTTGACGGGGACGTTAAACATCAAATCAAACAAACAAACAATCAAAGAACTGACAGGTAGGCTGGATGGTTCTGAACAGGGACTAAGATTTTCGTATAACCCTTTAATTCCTGCACTGTAAGCAAACAGTGTAGATCCTGATAAGAAGCCACATTCCGGGTCTACATGGTTTGCCTGAACCAACACGTGATTCCAGTCCAGAGTCTATAGATAACCTTCTTAGAAAACACTCTGACCTCAGAGCGATAAGAATAGCTCTTCTATCTTCTATAAATAACTTTTACCTGGTTCTACAAAACAGTGATAGTCATGAAGACATCAACAGTGAAAGGCTACTGTGTTTATAACTTTGAGTGGATTGACAAGCCAAGATGGCCATCTAGAAAATGGTTGGGAATCCACTGCTATGATGTAGGCTGTTCCCTTGACACTGATCACTGGATTTGTAAGCACAAACTTAACAAATAATAAAATAACAAAATTGATCACTGGAACTTCAAGTTCCTGAATTGAGGACACATTAAAGAACAAGAGGACCATAATGGTCCTATGACGCTCACCTGAGCTAAGAGATTTATATGTGGGTCCCGGGGCAGAGCAATTTTTTGGCCCCAGGTCTATAAGTTCACCAATGTTGGTAGAGGTCTACTAACTGAAGTTTAATATCAAATATCAAAGGCCTGGGCCTTCTGGTTTCAGACAAGAAGATTTTTAAAGGTTTTCCTTATATATGTCTATGTAAAATCAGTTGGCCCCCGGGGGGAGGTGGGGGGAGGGGACCGCCCCTAGCCATAATTGGCCCCAGGGCTATATTTGAACAATCTTGGTATAGGTTCACTAGATGAAGCTTCATGCCAAATATCAAAGACCTGTGTCTAGTGGTTTAATACAAAAAGATTCTTAAAGGCTTTCCCTATATAAACAAATGTAAAACCAGCAGGCCCTGAGGCGGGGCCATTTTTGGTCCCATGGCTATAATTTGAACAATCTTGGAAGAAGTCCACTACCTTGGCCCAATGTAAAACCAGCGGGCCCTGAGGCGGGGCCATTTTTGGTCCGCTGGCTATAATTTGAACAATCTTGGAAGAAGTCCACTACAAAGCTGCAAACCAAATATGTATTAAGACCTTGGCCCAATGTAAAACCAGCGGGCCCTGAGGTGGGGCTATTTTTGGTCCCATGGCTATAATTTGAACAATCTTGGAAGAAGTCCACTACAAAGCTACAAACCAAATATGTATTAAGGCCTTGGCCTTTGGGTTTCAGACAAAAACATTTGTAAAGATGTCCCCTATATTACCCTATGTATGTTAAGGTGTCCCCTATATTACCCTAGGGGGACCCTGGACAGGGCCAGAAAGGCTATAATTTGAACAATCTTGGTAGAGGTCCAATAGATGAAGATTCATACCAAATATTAAAGACCTGGGCCTTCTGCTTTCATACAAGATCTTTAAAGAATTTCCTTGTATTAGCAAATCGAGGCTTTAGTGCGAAACTATTCTATCTGCATTTTTCATAATTTTACAGGAGAAGGAAAAAACTGAAATTCTTTACTACTTTGTCTTCTATAACAATTCTGAAAGAGTGTTTGAGTTTAAAATGTGTATTGTAAACATTGTGGACAGTTTTTATTGAAAATATCTGATAAATAAAAAAAATCATCACATGGACTAGTTACGTGCTGAAATTGAACATTTACGGCCATAATGTTTAGTGCGAAACTAGTCTATCTTATGGAAAAAGCCGGTTTTGAAGCAGTTTGAAGCCAAAAAAGTGTTGCATTAAGTAGAAAGTGAATTTATAATTATGATGTAATTATTTGTTTCAGCAGAAACTTAAAAAATAGTTTTTATTCTCACATCAAATTTACAATTATACCATAGAATGACTGAGAGTTGTTAAAGACATATCAACCATTGATGATCATTTTGAATTAAGGGAGAAATGCCCTTGCATTTTACTTCTCTTGCATAAAAAATGAAGTTTAATAATAAGATTTTATTAGGAAGCATGGATATCAGTTATTCTTATCCCTTTATCTATCTATAATTTTGGCCACTGCACATCGGGGCTTGAAGAAATAGATGGGCTGCATGATGCTTCCACGCAGAGCTGAAACCCACCTGCACAAGAGTACTGGTTAACCGCTACGACTGCCCAGGCAAAGCAGTGCACGTCAGATCGTCCATGCTTATAAACACTATTGGTTTATTTGGGTGGCAGGGCTTGAGATGTCATTTCATCTCAATGTCGGGTAAAAGTCTCACAAAATTGGAAGCTATGTCTCCAAAATGACCTTTACAGTGTTGACGGGGATGTAAACCTCAAATCAAACACACTGTCTATAATTTCGACAGCTCCGATACTTTTGAGATTATAATCAAGGTTCTATACCATGGTACACATGTCTTGTGCAAGAACCACAACTCCTTTGAGGTATGAAGATGTCACCCCTTTGAGGTATGATGATGTCACATGGTACAAAAGTAGACAAGGAGGAGAAGGCATGCAAAATGTGCAAGAACCAGAACTCCAGATGCCATAGTATTTTAGTTATCTCCCATGACAACATAACCATAGCTTCCACATACTTTGAGATATATTGATGACACTTGTTAAGATTATACTCAAGGTTAAGAAGGCATGTCATTAGCCAGAACCAAACTCTGGCTGTCATGGTATTTTAGTCTGTTACCTTGGCAATACTGTTACCTTGGCAATAGTATCTTGTGATAACTATAACTTCAATCCCTTTGATTAGTAATGATGGTTCTTAGTAGATAAGAAGGCATGTCATGTGCAAAAATCACAAATTTGGGTGCAATTGTATTCTAGTTAGTTGATGATACTGAGTACGGTTTAACATGATGTTAAGAAGGTGTGTCATGAGCAAGAACCACAACTCAAGGTGCCATGGTCTTGTGATTATCTCCCCTGATAGTATAACATTGTAATGGCCATAACTGCAACAACCTTTGAAATATGTATTGGTGGTACTTGGTATAGCTGTACACAAGTTTGAGAAGGCATGTCACAAGCAGATCCATAGCTGTAAGTGCCGCATTATGTTAATTATCTCCCCTGCCAGAATAGCCTTGTGGTCCCCAAAGCACTAACACCCTTTAAAATGTTGATGATGCTTGGTACAATTGTACACCATGTTGACACAGCATGTTATGAGGAAGAGCCACAACTCAGTGGGTGCAACTGTAATTGTGATCTCCATAACTCAACCCCCATTTTGGGTCAGTTGTTTATCAATTGACCCAAAGTTACCCGTACTAAGCACAAAATCTCTTTCAGTGCTGGAGTCCACATGACTATCACTTATTTGGGGAAACCCAGGTTATTAATAAAAAAGAAAGTTACACTATTCTTATCAATCTTGGGTAGAGTGTTGCATAAGAGGGTTATCAATAGAATCTGATTGGGCTTGGCAAACAGAATGGACCCAGATCAATCATGCCGCATAACTCTGCATCTGATCAGAAGCTACACTGTTTGCTTATAATACTGGTATTTAAGGGTCACTGGTCAGGCCTATCGGAGTCTAACTGTTGGTTTTCTTTTGCTACAACATCTCAGTTATTTCTTGGAGTCCTCACAGTTGTTTCATCTCTGTGGTTGTTTGATTTTTGTGTTCTCGAAGATGTTGCACTGATGAGTTAGGAAGCCTTCATGTGGACTGAACAAATTATTTGTTTAAAAAGCGACGGAAGTAAGGGTGAGGATTGCGGTCACATAAAATCAATTTAAGCCCACTTACCATTCCAATGCAGTTCTTCTGTTGTGGTTTAGTTTTGTTATAGTTGTCTTTGAATATGTATATCACTTACATTTTTTTTTTGGTTTTAGATAGCCAATTGGCCATTTTGTGGGAAAGTTACTGTCCTTTTGGCTTTCTGCTATTGATATTTCCATTAAGGTCTAGTCATTTCATGTTTGTGTTTCTTTCCATTTGGTTTTTCTGATGGTAGGTGTGACTAAATTGTATCGATTCCTGATCATTGCCTTCACTTCTATTTATAAGTTTCAGTTCAGGATCTTCAACCAATCAGTGATGTCTAATTAACCCTTAAGTTCCCAAGAAAAAAACTGCATCTGAAAATGTTGTTTGTGTATGTTGTCTGCTTAATATTCTTGCCAACTTTTCACACCTATCTTTTGCATGTAGGCAAACAAAGTGGGTGCAGATCAAACTGCTCCTAGGGTAGCTGCCTCATCTTGGTCCAATTGTCTGCAACAATAACTTTTAAAGTACCCAGCAGACAACAAAGCAGATGACAATTTTTGTGATTGGCAACTAGGGTTAAAGTTCTGTGTTCTCTGAAATCATCATTTTCTGGATGCAGCCAAAATAAGCAGGAGCCCATTGATGGACCTTATTGGGTGACTAACGGACACTATGGAACATAAACTTGTGGGCTATATTTAGATTGGAAAATCCATAGTTTGCCCCCCCCCCCCCCCCACCCAGCCAGCCATGCTTAAACAAGCCACAGGAATTTCACTGGTTCAATTTTTATTAAATAAAGCAGTTATCCATTAACTACAGGTTCTGTGTCATTACAATACACACACAACCGCTGCCTATGATTTTTCTTGTCAGATGATGTCCCCGTCAACACTATTTGGGTAATTTTGGAAATGTTAACTGCTTCCAATTTTGTGGGACTTTTACCGGACATTTAGATAAAATGGAATCTCAAGCCCTACCACCCAAACATACCAATATGCAGGGTCCGATTTGCACCACTTTGCCTGGGCAGTCTTAGACCATCTAAGCGGTTTACGAGTACTCATGTGCAGTTGGCTTCAGCTTGGCATTGAAGCACCATGCAGCCCAATCTATTTCTATAAGCCCCAATGGGAGGGGTCAGTAAATACACAGAGAGGTATGTATGACATCTGGACCCATGATTGGTTTGTCTATCTGGCAGACTTTGCTTAAGTTTAATCTTGCCAGCGGTGTGACAAATAGGGTCTTCATCGAATAACTTTGTACAGGTCCATTTCAATTTAAGGGGTTTCTGATTTATTTTATTTATTGCAAGTTTAACAAAAGTCTATATACTTTATGTACTTAGTGAAGCCGCTGATCAGTTGCAGCAATCTTTTACTGCTTGTTAGAGTCTTATGGACATACAGTAAGAAGGCAGTTAACTTGAGTGTGCAAAATATTTTAACGCTGGTTTTGCAAATGCGCTTCAGCATTATCAATGAAATATTGTAAATGCAGAAATATGAATCTGTTGTGCTGGCCATGTTTAGTATATAGAAGTATACAGAAAGGTCTAGGATGAAGCTGAAAAGTCTACATTATAGAGCAGAGTAACTAACAGCCAGCTATTGTCACTACCCAGTACCTATTATTTTTAGCAGTGCTAGTCTTCTCTATGTGTTGTCAGGGCGCTGTGTAAAAAGTAAAATCTGGACTGAGCTAGTGTACTGGGGCATTGGCTTATCAATCAACCAAAATAACTAACTACAGAAGCTTCCCGCCTGCTATTGTCCATGTGACTGTCACTGACAAAATCCAGGTACCAGTTATTTAAAGCAGTGTTAGTCTCCTCCTTGTGACGTCAGAGCATTGTAAAAAGTAAAACATGGACTGGGCTCGTGTACTGGGGCATTGGCAAACAGTAGATACCTAATCAGATGCCACATAACACGGCATCTGATGAGGTATACAGTGCTTGTTTAAAATACTGAAATTTAAGGGTTAAACGAACAGATGCACTAGTTTCGCACTGACTGAAATCATAAAATGCAGATAAACTAGTTGGACAAATCTGTGTTTTTCTCAGTAATTTGTTAGTGCAAGATGGGGAAATTTGTACACATGTTGTAAAATGTAAAATACCATCAAACTATGGAAAAAAGTGTTTTTCACCAAAAATGTCACTTAGAATAGTTTCGCGCTAAAGCCTCGAAATGTAAAACATTTGGGGCCGGGATGGGGCCATTTGTGGCCCCAGGGCTATAATTTAAACAATCTCGGGAGAGGTCCAGTAGATGAAATCTCATATCAAATATCAAGACCTTGGCCTTCTAGTTTCAGAAAAGAAGATTCTCAAAGATTTTCCCCCAATAAGCCAATGTGAAACCAGTGGGCCCACGGGTTGGGGCCATTTTTGGCCCGAGGGCTATAACTTGAATAATCTTGGTCCACTAGATAAAGCTTCATACCAAATATCAAAGACTTAGGCCTTTGAGTTTCAGACAAGAAGATTTTTAAAGATTTTCCCTATATACCTCTATGTAAACACAGTGGGCCCCGCCGCAGGGCCATTTTTGGCACCAGGGATATAATTTGTACAATCTCGGTAGAGGTCGACTAGAACAAGCTTCATACCAAATATAAAAGACCTGGGACTTCTGGTTTCAGACGAGAAGGTTTTTAAAGGTTTTCTCTTATTTTCCCCTTTTTATTGCCATGGCAACCAGAGTTCTGCATGGAATCGAATTCTTTGAACAACTTTGAGAGAGGACCACCTAAGGATCATTTCTGCAAAGTTTTGTCAAAATCTGTCCAGTGGTTTAGGAGGAGATGTTGTTTAAAGAAATTGTGAATGGACAGACGGATGACGACGACGGACGGTGACCGATCACAATAGCTCACCCTGAGTCTTTGGCTCAGGTGAGCTAAAAAGTAGAACATTAACATATCGTAATGATCCTAAGTATTGGGACAGATAGGCTTAAGCAAACAGTGCAGACCCTGAAGGAGCAGTCTGCTCAGGTTCTACACTGTTTGCCCTTCCATCTGCACCTTTTGGACACCTTGCTTGATCATGAAACAAATTTGTTAAAATTTTAGGAAAATTATAGCAAGTCCTCAAGATGTCAGAATTGTTAGGATTTTTACGATAACTCTGGAAAAAGAGGGGTAATAAGTATGATTTTGGGATACAGAGGACCCTCGTTACAACAGCAGTATCTGTTACCTTATACTATACCGTTATAAAGTATTAGTCCCTGTCATGAAAGCCAATAAGGAACAGTACGAGGGTAGGCTGAAAAGATCTGAGCCTGACCAAGAAGCAGGCATCGAACAGCCATGAAATTTTGTATTAAATTTTGTATTAAACTGTAAGAGAAGTTGCGATGACAAGAAGTGCCTATCATGTATCAATTGAAGGTTAAAAATGACAAAGTTCACAATGTGGAAAAAAGTGATTAAAATTGATCTGAAGATAATGTCCAAACCACATGCACATCCTCATACCATAGCAAAACACACACAAAGTTTCAAAATGATCGATATAAAACTGTAACAGGAGTTGCGATGACAAGAGGTACCTATCGTATATCAACTGAAGCCTAAAAATGGCTAGTTCACAATGTGCAAAAAGTAAAAAAAAAAATATTCTGAAAATTATGTCGAAACCACATGCACATCCTCAAACCATGGCGAAAGCACACGCAAAGTTTCAAAATGATCGATATAAAACTGCAAGAGGAGTTGCGATGACAAGAGGTACCTATCATATACCAATTGAAGGTTAAAACTGACTAAGTTCACAATGTGGAAAAAGTGACAAAAATTGATCGGACGATAAAGTCCAAACCACATGTGCATCCTCATACCATGGCAAAAACACATGCAAAATTTCAAAATAATCGGTATGAAACTGTAGGAGGAGTTGCGTTGACAAGACACCCAGTGTAAAATGTTGATGGAAAGATGGACGGACAAACAACCGGACTGATGGACAACCAGACAGATGGACGGATGGAAACTTGCACGCCTATGTCTTCCTGCTAAAGCAGGTGCGACAAAAATGAGTCACCTCATACAAAATTATGCTTCATAATATCTAGTTTTGGTTTAGTTTATATTTCAACAGCCAGGTCACATCAAGCTGGTAGGTTTACCTAACCACACTTTTTCTTTTAAGGATATGTTTAGTAACAACATCATAAATTTTCAACAAAGATATGTATCTTGTATCTCATGTACCAATGACATTTCAATCTTCACGTGTGTGGAAAATAAGCCACATATCTTTAAGTCATCACAAAACAACAGATAGGCAATACAGTCGAACTTCAATGGCTCGAACACCTTTGGGACCACAACAATATGTTCAAGACAGGCGTAGTTCGAGCAACTGAGGTTACTGTCAGGAGGCATAACGAGATACTTTTAGACATCTTTTTGGTGTTCTATAATGAAAATGTATGCAGTGTGTACTCATTAGAATCGCCACACAGCATACATTTGCAAGTTAAAAGACTAAAATCTCCTACATAATCCCCCACTGTTTCTTATGTATAGGATTTCACTAGGGGCTCAAGAATGGTTTCGATACATCCATGGTAAACGAGCCTTCGGTGTTCGAGCCATCGAAGTTCTACTGAAAATATAAAAATAAAATCATCTCTAACACTGCATGATACCCACCCCCCACCACTACCACTCCAGGCAATTATGGGCCCATTAACAATCCCAAACAAGCTTCCTTTAGTGGTCTATAATTCTGCTAAGTTTATCCATATATTCCATTACGTAAAGGAATAAGGGTCCAAAAACCATTGGATGGGAATTGTTAATGGCCACAACTGTGTAAAATGTTAACACAATTTGCCCATTTACAATCCCAAACTTGCTTCCTATAATAGTGGTCTGAATATCTGTGAAGTTTCATCCATATATTCTGTTTAGTAAAGGAATAGTTTCTGAGATATATGGCTATAATTTGAACAATCTCAGTAGAGGTCCACTAGATAAGGCTTCATACCAAATATCAAAGACCTGAGCCTTCTGATTTCAGATTTTTAAAGGTTTTTACCTATATAAGTCTATGTAAAACCAGTGGGCCCAGGTGCGGGAGCATTTTTTTGGCTCACAATGTGGAAACAAGAGCACCGCATGCGGGTGCCAACGCTCGTCTGCAGTTTCTTTTAGAAAACCAAAGTTCTAAGTCAAACAAGAGCAATCAAATTGCAAGATGGAGTTATAAAACTTGTAGGGAATGTAGCTCTTGTGATGGTGAGTATGTGTATGAAGTTTCATGAAGGTAGACCAAATACTTTTGGAAATATGGTCAAGGTTAAGGTTTTCGGTTAAGGACGACGCCAGACGACAACGAAGACGCCGGAGTGATGACAATAGCTCGAAAGTTTTTTTTTCAAAAAACAGACGAGCTAAAAATGACAAAAATTGATTCGAAATTTGAACAACCTTGTTTAAGAGGTCCACTTGATGAAGCTTCATAGCAAATATCAAAGACCTCGGCCTTTTGGTTTCAGGTGAGATGATATTTAAACGTTTTCCCTATATAAGTCTATGTAAAACCATTTACCGCCCCCGCCCATCGGGGCTTGAAGCAATAGATGGGCTGCATGATGCTTCCACACAGAGCTGAAACCGACCCGCACACAAGTACTGGTAAACTGCTTAGAGGATCTAAGCCTGCCCAGGCACATAGCTGTGATAATTTTTTTAACTGTACGAGAGACATTTTCCATGGTGATGAGGGAGATGTAAAGAATATATAGGGGAATTCTCAGTTCAAATGAGGGAGAATCCAAAATTTTACTAAAATTTAGAACATATTGGAGAACAAGAGGCTCAATGAGCCTAAACCGCTCACCTGAGGAACTTAAGTTTTAACAATTCACAGACTTGACTACTAAATCTGCTAATAGAATTCAGCCCATTGACCCTTACAGGATATAAGTCATCATTATTGCATTGCATTAGTTCCTGAGAAATCTTTGACGAAAATTTAACATTGGTCAAAATGGAGAGAAAGAAGAATGAAAGAACAGATGAACAAATAAGCTGAGAAATCCCAATGTCTCTTACACAAAATAAGTCATCATTATTCTATTGAATACCAAATTTGATGCTTCTAGCTTTTATAGTTCCTGAGAAATCTTTGATTAAAAATTTAACATTGGTCTATTATCTCTATATGGAGAGAAAGAAGAATGAAGGAACAAATGAACCAGACTAGCTCCAAAACCTAATGCAGCCTTTCCCCTTGCCCAATGGTGCTACACATAAAATTTAAACAAGATTGGTAGACTGCCTTCTGAGATATGCTTCATTGAAAGTGTGGATGACGGATGGACGGACGACAGATGACGGACTCCGGAGCCTTGGTATACTATCAGCTCACTAGAGCCTTTGGCTCAGGTGAGCTAAAAATTCAAGTCGCTATTTCTGTCACAACATTTTCCCTACATTAAGTCTATGGGCAAATTTTTTTGTCTCTCAAGGTCACGTAACTCCGAGGTCAATATTCCGATTCGGCCCAAAATCGAACTTAACCGAGATTTTATGCCTGTCCTCGTTACCTGCAAGTTTGAAGCTGATATGAATAAAAATAAAGTTGCTATCGTGGTCACAACGTATTTTTTTATGCTCAAGGGCAGGTAACTCCAAGGCAAATATTCCGATTCGGCCCAAAACCGAACTTAAACGAGATTTTATGTCTGTCCTCGTTACCTGCAAGTTTGAAGCTGATCTGAAAAAAATTCAAGTCGCTATCGTAGTCGCAACATTTTCCCTAATTAAGTCTATGGGCAAATTTTTTGTCGCTCAAGGTCACGTAACTCCGAGGTCAATATTCCGATTCGGCCCAAAATTGAACTTAACCGAGATTTTATGCCTGTCCTCGTTACCTGCAAGTTTGAAGCTGATATGAATAAAAATAAAGTTGCTACCGTGGTCACAACGTATTTTTTTATGCTCAAGGGCAGGTAACTCCAAGGCAAATATTCCGATTCGGCCCAAAATTGAACTTAACCGAGATTTTATGTCTGTCCTCGTTACCTGCAAGTTTGAAGCTGATCTGAAAAAAATTCAAGTCGCTATCGTAGTCACAACATTTTCCCTATGTAAAGTCTATGGGCAAATTTTTTGTCGCTCAAGGTCATGTAACTCTGAGGTCAATATTCCGATTCGAACTTAACTGAGATTTTATGCCTGTCCACGTTACCTGCAAGTTTGAAGCTGATCTGAATAAAAATAAAGTTGCTATCGTGGTCACAACGTATTTTTTTATGCTCAAGGGCAGGTAACTCCAAGGCAAATAATCCGATTCGGCCCAAAATCTAACTTAACTGAGATTTTATGTCTGTCCTCGTTACCTGCAAGTTTGAAGCTGATCTGAAAAAAATTCAAGTCGCTATCGTAGTCACAACATTTTCCCTATGTTAAGTCTATGGGCAAATTTTTTGTCGCTCAAGGTCACGTAACTCCGAGGTCAATATTCCGATTCTGCCCAAAATCGAACTTAACCGAGATTTTATGCCTGTCCTTATTATCTGCAAGAATGAAGTCGATCAGAAAAAAATTGACGGAGCTAGAGTGATGACAAGCTTTTTCCTATGTTAAGTCTATGGGAGCTATATGTTGCCATGGTAACCAGAGTTCCACTCAGATCTGCATGAAAACCTTATGCAGTCTTTCCACTTGCCCAATAATGTTACACATGAAATTTGATCAAAGTCGGCCAAGTAGTCTTCAAGATATACATTTTTGAAATTCACATTAACCCTTATGCAAAAATGCACAAGGGCAGGTAACTCCTAAGTGTATGATCCGATTCTGCCAATTATCGAACTTGACCGAGATTTCATGGCTGTGCTGGTTATCTGTAAGAATGAAGCCAATCCGAACAAAATTGAAGCAGCTACAGTGATGACAACATTTTCCCCATGTTAAGTCGATAGGCAATTTTTCGGGCGCTCAAGGGGACGTAACTCTTGAGTGAATTATCTGATTCGGCCCAAAATCGAACTTCACCAAGATTTTATGCCTGTACTGGTTATCTGCAAGAATGAAGTCGATCAGAAAAAAATTGACGGAGCTAGAGGGATGACAAGCTTTTTCCTATGTGAAGTCTATGGGAGCTAGATGTTGCCATGGCAACCAGAGTTCCACTCAGATCTGCCTGAAAACCTAATGAAGCCTTTCCACTTGCCCAATAATGTGACACATGAAATTTGATCAAAGTTGGCCAAGTAGTCTTTAAGATATACATTTTTGAAATTCCCATTAACCCTAATGCAAAAACACACAAGGGCAGGTAACTCCTAAATGAATGATCCGATTCTGCCAGTTATCGAACTTGACGGAGATTTCATGGCTGTGCTGGTTATCTGCAAGAATAAAGCCAATCTGAAAATAATTGAAGCAACTACGGTGATGACAACATTCGCCCCATGTTAAGTCAATAGGCAATTTTTTCAACGCTCAAGGGCACGTAACTCCTGAGTGAATAATCCGATTCAGCCCAAAATCGAACTTGATCGAGATTTCATGCCTGTCCTCGTTATCTGCAAGAATGAAGTCGATCAGAAAAAAATTGACGGAGCTAGAGTGATGACAAGCTTTTTCCTATGTTAAGCCTATGGGAGCTCTTTGTTGCTGTGGCAACCAGAGTTCTCATCCGATCTGCACGAAAACCTAATACAGCCTTTCCCCCTACCTGATGATGGTTCATATGAAATTTGATCAAGGCCGGCCCACTGGTTACAGAGATATACTTCGTTGAAAGTGTGGACGACGGACGACGGACGCCGGCTCGTGGTATACTAATACCTCACATGAGCCTTTGGCTCAGGTGAGCTAAAAATTATCATCTAAATGGGGGAGTCTCGAGGGAGGTATCGCAGGTATGCAGGCAAAGCGATGCGAATCGGACCATCCATGCTTATAAATCCTATTGGTTTCATTGGGCGGCAGGGCTTGAGATGTCATTTCATCTCAATGTCGGGTAAAAGTCCCACAAAATTGGAAGCAAAGTCTCCAAAATGACCTTTACAGTGTTGATGGGGACGTTAAACCTCAAATCAAACAAACAAAACAAAATGTAAAACCATTTTTGACCCCAGAACTATAATTTGAATAATCTTGGTAGAGGACCACTAGATCAAATATCAAACACCTGGGCCTTCTGGTTTCAGACAAGTTTTCCCTATATATGTCTATGTAAAACTGGTAGGCCCCAGGGCTATAATTTGAACATTCTTGGTAGAGTTCCACTAAATAAAGCTTCATTCCAAATATCAAAGACCTGGGCCTTGCGGTTTCAGAGGAGATGATTTCTTAAGTTTTCAGAAAAAAAAATTCTATTTTTCGCGCCTTTGACCTAGATGTTCAATGGACTGGAACCATTTGAACAACTTTGAAAGTGGACCACCTAAGGATCATTCCTGAGAAGTTTGGTCAAAATCAGTGGTTAAGGAGAAGATATCGTTTGAAGAAACTGTTTAACACATGCACTGACGCACGGACGGATGCATGACAGACAAATAGTGATCCCAAAAGCTCACCTCGTCACTACGTGAAATTGTTAACCTTTCCTAAGCTAGTTCAATTTCTAAAATTTTTTATTTATGCTGAAAAAATGTGAGCAGCTTTTGCATCTGCAAAAGCTGCTCACATTTTTTCAGCTAAAATATTGGCATATTTGCCATATTAAATGATCAAAGTTTTAATGGTATGTTAACTAACAACGTTGTTAATGTTGAACAACTGGCCCCAGATCTAGATCAGATGCCCATTCTGCAGCCTCAGATCCGTGTCTAAATGTTTGCCAATGTCCCAGCACATGTGCCAAGTCAATGTTTAACAATAAGCTTTCTTTAACACAGTACTCCAACATCAAAACAATAAGAAAAGCATGGCTATCTTCTATAAATAACAGTTACATGCATTTGCAACAAATCAGTGATAGTCACCTGGACATCAGCACTGAAGAGTTTCTGTACTTAGAAACTTTGGGCCAATTGACAACAATCAACCCAAAAGGCATATATCATTATTTTGCATTTAAAGGTGCATTGTTGAGCTATCTGGAAAAAATGCTTCCAAAAATAAAATACATATAGCCGGTTGTTTTCTTTAAAACAATACAAATGAATGCATTTTATGCAAAAATGCGAACAATTATGATGACAGGTAAACGAGTTTGAGAGGGATTCCCTAACTAGGTTTCGAACACTAGTTAGATCTATTTTTAGTTCGTGACAAAAATAGAGTCCCCATATATGACGTTATGCGACATTCATTTTTGGCCTTGTTTGCTTAGGCCATGCATGAATCGGAAAAAAATATGACGCTGAATTTCATGCCATAAGTAACGACACTCAGAGACAAAACTGTCGCCATGTATGTGTAAAGTGACAGATTTATTTTTAGAACAGAAATTCCGAACACATGTTCAGAGTGAAGGGTAAACACGAATGAAAACGACCATTTTCACTAACTTCTGAAGCTGTATTTGGCTCCAAAAGTGTACACATGACAAAGGAGTATGCATTGAAGATAAAAACCAGAAAAAAAAAAATTGAGATCCGGTAGCTCAATAATGCACCTTTAAGGTAGAGCATAAAGCTATCACATGAGACGGGGCACAGCATTTCCTACAATTTACATGTGCGCCCAGCAAAGATTCAGATAAGCCTGCACATCCATATAGTCTGACGAGAGACTTCTTCTGGAAAAAATAAGAAAAATATCAACAATTTGTTGTCTGCTGAGTAGTGATGGTTAATACAAGGCCTCTTGAGACTCAAAGGGATGGTTTTGAGTCCTGACTTCAGTAATGATCCTAAGTACTAGGGCAGACAGGCCTAAGCAAACAGTGTAGATCCAGATCAGACTGCTCCTGAAGGAGCAACTTGATCTCAGTCTACACTGTTTGCCATTCCATCTCCACTGTTTTCGACTCCTTGCAAGATCGCGAAACAAGCCCATTAAAATTTTGGGAGAATTACAGCAAGTCCTCTCGCCCACGCCAATCGGGGCTTGAAGAAATAGATGGGCTGCATGATGCTTCCACGCAGAGCTGAAACTGACCGCACACAAGTACTGGTAAATCGCTTAAGAGGATCTAAGGCCCAGGCAAAGCGGTGTTGAGTCAGACCGTCCATGCTTATAAACCCTATTGAATTCATTTGGCGATAGGGCTTGAGATGTCATTTCATCTCAATGTCGGGTAAAAGTCTCACAAATAGGAAGCAATGTCTCCAAAATGACCTGTAGTGTTGACAGGGACGTCAAACCTCAAATCAAACAAACAAACAGCACGTCCTCAAGGTGTCCAAATTTTTAGGATTTTTGCGGCAATCCAGTCCATAGTGAATGCTGATTTGATTCTTCCAAGTGTGCATGTTTGTCTGAAGATGTATTTTTTACTTTCATGGCTTGAGTTGCTTGCTATAAAATACACTTTGTTTATGAAAATTAATGAGCTGTTTCATTAACCCATAAAATGCCAATCACAACAATTGTCGCCTGCTTTGTCATCTACCGGTTGCACTAACAGTCATTTCTGCAAACAGTGTGGACCCAGATCAGACTGCTCCTAAAGGAGCAGTCTGATCTGGATCCACACTGTTTGCCTGTACGCAAAAATATTTTAAAAAATTTAGCAAGAGAATTCAGCAGACGACATAAGCTGATGACATTTTCATATGTAATTTTTCTCGGCATCTTAACCCATTCAGTACCAGAAACCCCTAAAGGGGTACCTTGGCAAACAGTGTAGGCGCTGATCAGAAACTGCAGAATGCAGCATTCTGCGGCTGATCAGGGCCTACACCTTTTGCAAAAAGTCAAGCCATTTTCCAAATAGATTTTGAAGAAAACACAACCTGACACCCCTAAATTTTGAAATGGACTCCTGCTATATATAAGGAGGAATTTTCCATTTAGTACAAAAAGGGTTAAGGGTTAACACATGTGACTCGAAGACAAGGCCCGGCAAAGCCCGGGCAGGCATCTAAAAGGGCTACAGGCATGACTTCCAGCATGAAGCTCCCTCAAGGTCTCCGCTAGATATCAGGGGCCAGTTGTTCAAAACTAACGATGTCGTTAGTTAACATGTCGTTAAAACTTTGATCATTAAATATGGCAAATATGCTAATATTTTTGCTGAAAAAATGTGAGCAACTTTTGAGGACGCAAAAGCTGCTCACATTTTTTTAGCAAAAATACCAAAATTTACGATATTGTACTTGCTAGAAGAGTTAACAATATGACCACTAACGAGCTCGTTAAGCTAACGATGCTTTGAACAACTGGGCCCAGTACTGCAAACAACAAAGGCTCTGAGCCTTTGCTTGTTTCCCATAGGACAAGTAACAAAAGTACGAAACACCCAAATATATTGGAAGTTTTACCACCAAAAAATGAAAGTTTTCAGAACAAAAAATCTGATATTTTTCATATTTCTGCTCAAAACATAGATTGTTGGAACTCGAGGCGGTTCTAAAAAGTACCAACACTCTATGTTGTGGAGCAGAAATATGAAAAATTAATTAAAATATTATACCCCTGTAAATGGCCCCTGCCCATTGGGGCTTGAAAAAATAAACGGGCTGCATGATGCTTCAACGCAGAGCTGAAACTGACCGCACATGAGTACTGGTAAACCACTTAGAGGATCTAAGCCTGCCCAGGCAAAGCAGTGAGCGTCAGTCCGTCCTTGCTTATAAACCCTATTGGTTTCATTAGGCGACAGGGCTTGAGATGTCATTTCATCTCAATGTTGGGTAAAAGTCCCACAAAATTGGAAGCAACATCTCCAAAATGACCTATACAGTGTGGACAGGGACGTTAAACCATAAATCAAACAGACAAATTCTGACAAGACTGTGAATATGTGCATCACGAAAACAGGCCTATATAATTTTGACCCCCTTGAACTCCACTTTTATATAGCAAAACCGAGGTTTACAGGGGTAAGCCTAATTTTTCTTATTTCTGTTCTTAAATATAGATTGTGGCGTTTCTAACGAGTACCCACAATCTATATTTTGAGCAGAAATAAGATAAATATCATAATTTTTCATCCTAAATTTTTTTTGTTTGGCCGTATTTGTAAAGGCGTGTTTTCATAATTCATGTTCGCATGAGACTTTGCTTATCTCCCATACGATAATGACTTTTTTTCATGAGCTGGCTCAAATGTTTTCTATCTGCCTTTGCTGTTTACATCTACACTGGACCTTTGTCTCGCCCCTGCCCATCGGGCTTGAAGAAATAGATGGGCTGCATGGTGCTTCCACGCAGAGCTGAAACCGCCTGCACACAAGTACTGGTAAACCGCTTAGAGGATCAAAGCCTGCCCAGGCAAAGCGGTGAGAGTTGGACCATCCATGCTTATAAACCCTATTGGTTTCATTGGGCGAAAGGACTTAAGATGTCATTTCATCTCAATTACGGGTAAAAGTCCCACAAAATTGGAAGCAACGTTTCCAAAATGACCTATATAGTGTTGACGAGGAGGTTAAACCTCAAATCAAACAAAAACAAACAATTTGGACCTTAGTCACTTATGGGGCCATTGAGAAAGTATTAACAATTTTACAAAGAGGTGTGGTAAAGTTTGTCATCTCTTCCACGACACTGTTATCACCAACAGACTGATAAGCATCAATAGCAGCCTCCCCACTATTGCTCATGTTTGCCTTCCAGTCTATGATACCAGAATTATTTTCAAAAACTTTATCATCAGTGTTGAGCTGGCTATCTGATTTTGTCTCTAGTTCACATAAATCTGCTAACATGCTCAGTCCACAAAAATTTGAATCATTATTCACACTTTCTACAGGCAGAGCTGGATTACGTGTTACCATTTCAGTCATTGACAGTGGCAGATTAAAGTCAGTATATTTCCTTTTCTGCATCTGAGCAGCAGCAGCATCAAAACTAACCTGAGAATTTACATCAAGATGTTCATTATCTTTGTATTCTGCAAAATTAAGCTGATCATTACTTGTGTACTGTTCTAAATCAGCTTGTTCATTTGCACCAAGGTGTTCATTATCTTTATATTGATGAAAATTAACCTGATTATTTGCATCAGGCTGATCACTACCATTCTGTTCAAAATTCATCTGATCATTAGCACCAAGCTGTTCATTATCTTCATACTGAGACTCAAAATCACCATCTCTTTCTATGTTGATGATGAAGCTATTGCCATCAGACTGCTTCACTATTGCTTGGTTATTCTCCCATAGAAGCTTCCAACTGCCATCAAAGGTTGGTGAACCAGCCTCCTCCTGGTTTTCTTCATCTTCAAACACAGGGATGCTTGAATCAGTTAATTCTACAACACGATGCATCTTGACAGGCACAGGTTCCTCTGATAAAAAGAAACAAGGCAAATATTAACCCATTTTATGAAAGAAATCCATACCAGTGCAGCTTCAGATCAGATGCCAAACAAGAGGCTCAATGAGCCTAAACCGCTCACCTGAGGAACTTAAGTTTTAACAATTCACAGACTTGACTACTAAATCTGCTAATAGAATCCAGCCCATTGACCCTTACAGGATATAAGTCATCATTATTGCATTGCATTCCAAGTTTGAGACTTCTAGCTTCTATAGTTCCTGAGAAATCTTTGACGAAAATTTAACATTGGTCAAAATGGAGAACAGATGAACAAATAAGCTGAGAAAGCCCAATGTCTCTTACACAAAATAAGTCATCATTATTCTATTGAATACCAAATTTGATGCTTCTAGCTTTAATAGTTCCTGAGAAATCTTTGATTGAAAATTTAACATTGGTCTATTATCTCTATATGGAGAGAAAGAAGATTGAAGGAACAAATGAACCAGACTAGCTCCAAAACCAAATGCAGCCTTTCCCCTTGCCCAATGGTGCTACACATAAAATTTAAACAAGATTGGTTGACTGCCTTCTGAGATATGCTTCATTGAAAGTGTGGACGACAGATGGACGGACGACAGACGACAGACTCCGGAGCCTTGGTATACTATCAGCTCACTGGAGCCTTTGGCTCAGGTGAGCTAAAAATTCAAGTCGCTATTTCTGTCACAACATTTTCCCTACGTTAAGTCTATGGGCAAATTTTTTTTGTCTCTCAAGGTCACGTAACTCCGAGGTCAATATTCCGATTCGGCCAAAAAAAAAATTGAACTTAACCGAGATTTTATGCCTGTCCTCGTTACCTGCAAGTTTGAAGCTGATATGAATAAAAATAAAGTTGCTATCGTGGTCACAACGTATTTTTTTATGCTCAAGGGCAGGTAACTCCAAGGCAAATATTCCGATTCGGCCCAAAATCGAACTTAACCGAGATTTTATGTCTGTCCTCGTTACCTGCAAGTTTGAAGCTGATCTGAAAAAAATTCAAGTCGCTATCGTAGTCGCAACATTTTCCCTAATTAAGTCTATGGGCAAATTTTTTGTCGCTCAAGGTCACGTAACTCCGAGGTCAATATTCCGATTCGGCCCAAAATTGAACTTAACCGAGATTTTATGCTTGTCCTCGTTACCTGCAAGTTTGAAGCTGATATGAATAAAAAAAAAGTTGCTATCGTGGTCACAACGTATTTTTTTATGCTCAAGGGCAGGTAACTCCAAGGCAAATAATCCGATTCGGCCCAAAATCGAACTTAACCGAGATTTTATGTCTGTACTCTTTACCTGCAAGTTTGAAGCTGATCTGAAAAAAATTCAAGTCGCTATCATAGTCACAAAATTTTCCCTATGTAAAGTCTATGGGCAAATTTTTTGTCGCTCAAGGTCATGTAACTCCGAGGTCAATATTCCGATTCGAACTTAACTGAGATTTTATGCCTGTCCACGTTACCTGCAAGTTTGAAGCTGATATGAATAAAAATAAAGTTGCTATCGTGGTCACAACGTATTTTTTTATGCTCAAGGGCAGGTAACTCCAAGGCAAATAATCCGATTCGGCCCAAATTCGAACTTAACCGTGATTTTATGTCTGTCCTCGTTACCTGCAAGTTTGAAGCCAATCTGAAAAAAATTCAAGTCGCTATCGTAGTCACAACATTTTCCCTATGTTAAGTCTATGGGCAAATTTTTTGTCGCTCAAGGTCACGTAACTCCGAGGTCAATATTCCGATTCTGCCCAAAATCGAAATTAACCGGGATTTTATGCCTGTCCTCGTTACCTGCAAGTTTGAAGCTGATCTGAATAAAAATAAAGTTGCTATCGTGGTCACAACGTATTTTTTCATGCTCAAGGGCAGGTAACTCCAAGGCAAATAATCCGATTCGGCCCAAAATCGAACTTAACCGTGATTTTATGTCTGTCCTCGTTACCTGCAAGTTTGAAGCCGATCTGAAAAAAATTCAAGTCGCTATCGTAGTCACAACATTTTCCCTATGAAGTCTATGGGCTAATTTTTTGTTGCTCAAGGTCACGTAACTCCGAGGTCAATATTCCGATTCTGCCCAAAATCGAACTTAACCGAGATTTTATGCCTGTCCTTATTATCTGCAAGAATGAAGTCGATCAGAAAAAAATTGACGGAGCTAGAGTGATGACAAGCTTTTTCCTATGTTAAGTCTATGGGAGCTATATGTTGCCATGGTAACCAGAGTTCCACTCAGAGCTGCATGAAAACCTTATGCAGTCTTTCCCGTTGCCCAATAATGTTACACATGAAATTTGATCAAAGTCGGCCAAGTTGTCTTCAAGATATACATTTTTGAAATTCACATTAACCCTTATGCAAAAATGCACAAGGGCAGGTAACTCCTAAGTGTATGATCCGATTCTGCCAATTATCGAACTTGACCGAGATTTCATGGCTGTGCTGGTTATCTGTAAGAATGAAGCCAATCCGAACAAATTTGAGGAAGCTACAGTGATGACAACATTTTCCCCATGTTAAGTCGATAGGCAATTTTTCGGGCGCTCAAGGGGACGTAACTCTTGAGTGAATTATCTGATTCGGCCCAAAATCGAACTTGACCGAGATTTTATGCCTGTACTGGTTATCTGCAAGAATGAAGTCGATCAGAAAAAAATTGACGGAGCTAGAGTGATGACAAGCTTTTTCCTATGTGAAGTCTATGGGAGCTAGATGTTGCCATGGCAACCAGAGTTCCACTCAGATCTGCCTGAAAACCTAATGAAGCCTTTCCACTTGCCCAATAATGCGACACATGAAATTTGATCAAAGTTGGCCAAGTAGTCTTTAAGATATACATTTTTGAAATTCCCATTAACCCTAATGCAAAAACACACATGGGCAGGTAACTCCTAAGTGAATGATCCGATTCTGCCAGTTATTGAACTTGACCGAGATTTCATGGCTGTGCTGGTTATCTGCAAGAATAAAGCCAATCTGAAAATAATTGAAGCAGCTACGGTGATGACAACATTCTCCCCATGTTAAGTCAATAGGCAATTTTTTCAACGCTCAAGGGCACGTAACTCCTGAGTGAATAATCCGATTCAGCCCAAAATCGAACTTGATCGAGATTTCATGCCTGTCCTCGTTATCTGCAAGAATGAAGTCGATCAGAAAAAAATTGACGGAGCTAGAGTGATGACAAGCTTTTTCCTATGTTTTTTCAACGCTCAAGGGCACGTAACTCCTGAGTGAATAATCCGATTCAGCCCAAAATCGAACTTGATCGAGATTTCATGCCTGTCCTCGTTATCTGCAAGAATGAAGACGATCAGAAAAAAATTGACGGAGCTAGAGTGATGACAAACTTTTTCCTATGTTAAGTCTATGGGAGCTATTTGTTGCCATGGCAACCAGAGTTCCAATCCGATCTACCCGAAAACAGTATGCAGCCTTTCCCCCTACCTGATAATGCTTCACATGAAATTTGATCAAGATTGGCCCACTGGTTCCGGAGATATACTTCTTTGAAAGTGTGGACGACGACGACGGACGACGACGGACGCCGGCTCGTGGTATACTAATACCTCACATGAGCCTTCGGCTCAGGTGAGCTAAAAATGGAACATCTGATCAGGGCCTTTACTGTTTCAAAGTTTTAGCCACTTTCTAAATAAATTTCGAAAACTCAGCCTATCACCCCATAATTTTGAAACAGACTCCTGCTACATTTAATGCAGATTTTATTCAGCACAAAATGGGTTAACCTGTTTTGACCAAATGGAATCTTCCTCCTTAAGTATAACCAGGAATCCATTTCAAAATTCAAAATTTATTTGGAAAATAGCTTAACTTTTTGCAAACAGTGTAGGCCTTGATCAGACGCCGTCTTGTCTCAGTCTAAACTGTTTGCCAAGCCCAACCTATGAGTCCAAAATAACCCTCTTACACAACACTCTTACCTAACTGTCACTATTTTGTATAAAAGAAGTCATTCCGACAAGTCAGTGATAGTGAAATGGACTTTAGCACTAACGACCTTTTCTGTTTAGTAACTTTGGGTCAATTGACAATCAACCCAAAAATAATCATGTTATTTGTTCCACTATGAGGTCAAAGTGTTGTGTACATATTATGGAGTCAGCTGTAAAATCTGGACTGGAATCACGTGTTTGGTTTGGAAAACCGTGTAAACCCAGATCAGAAGCTGCACAACTTAGCATCTGATCAGCAGCTACACTGTTTGCCTTAGGTACAAGAACTTACAGATATACCAAAACAGTCCAAGGCCCCGTTCGGACATTTTCCCAGCCTGCACTAAGAGACAATCGGGTAATCAGTGCTGACAGTGCTTTGATTGTTTTTAACCTCAAACCCTCTCACCCTTGTGTTTCTGGAGTGCCCACTTCCAGCGATGAAATTGGGCACATACAACTACTAAATAGGGTGTCTAGCTGAATGGTTAAGCAATATATATCCCGATAAGATGGCTCATAGCCATCACATCAGGATCTACACTGTTTGCATTAGTATCTATACCAGGCTAAAGGGTTGTAAAAGATAACCGAGAGGCAGGCTTAATTAATCTTATGCAGTAACATACACTGGAATTGAAGATTGTACATTCTATGTAGGAATACTGTCATCTCTTTCAAACATACATAGACATACCCTCATCTATTTCAAACACATATTTTAAGCAGTGTAGACCCTAAGCAGCAGGCCTGAGCAGATGTCACATACAGTTTTTGCCAAATGCAACACTCTGACCTACATTTAACATCAATGAAAACAGTGTGACTATTTATAATTTCTATTAATAACCATAACCTTGGTTTCCCCAAATCAGTGATAGTCACATGGCCAACAGTAATAATTCAGTTTCTGCCCTTTATAACTTTGGACCTATTGAAAACAATCGACCTGGTGAAGGTGCATTAGTCTTTCCCTAAATAAAGTCGACATGAATACATGACTGAGATGACTATTTTCAATGTTCAAAGGGCGGAAAGTCAACCAGTATTACAGTTCTCATTTTCTGCAGATCCCCTCATGGTTGCTTCCTGCGAAGTTTCAAAATACCCTGTTTACAGAGTAGATACAAATAAATCACAGAAACCATTATTTTCAATGTTACACGAAAACACGTCTATATAATTTTGACCCCCTTGAACCCCACTTTCATATAGTAAAAATGGGGTTTCTGGGGGTAAACCTTATTTTTCTTATTTCTGCTCTAAAATATAGATTGTGGGTACTTGTTAGAACCGCCTCGATGAGGCGGTTCTAACAAGTGCCCACTATCTATATTTTGAGCAGAAATAAGAAAAATATCACAATTTTTCATCTTAAAATTTTCATTTTTTCGGCGATAAAGGTGGCAATGTAATTGTATAGGTGTGTTTGTGTAATGTCAAAGGGCCATAATTTTGTACCAAGTGTGACAAAAATTCTACAATTCTTTTATTGGGAAGGGTGCAGACAAGCCATCTCTGGCCCAAAATTGAGTTTTTTTTGGGGGTCTGGTCAAGGTCACCAAAAGCTAACCACATCTTTGGTAGGCTGCAATAACATATTGTACAAAGTTTGACCAAATTTCATCTTTTCATTCAAGAGACTGGGTGCAGACAAGCCTTTGACAGTTTTGGGGGCCTGTGTCCTTTGAAATAAGGTAAAATTCATGTGAATCTAATCAAATCTTTGGTCAGTTGCAATGATATAATGCACCAAGTTTGACCAAATTTCATTGATTCATTCATGAGATAGGGTGCAGACACGCCATTTATGGCCCCAAATTGACAGTTTTTGGGGGCCTGTGCCCTTCAAAATAAGATCAAGGTCATCAAAACCTAATGGGTGTTTTCCTTTATCCTAGTGATGTAACCATGCCAGTTTTGTCAGAATCAATCAATAGGTTCAGGAGATATAAAGCTTCAAACAGACTACATGATAGAAATGGCTATGTTCAATGTTCAAGGGGCAATAACTCCCAAAAGTAGGAAAATCAAACTTACTGTTCATATGTAACGCACAATGTCTCAAAGTGTTCTGCATATCTGTGAAGTTTTGGGAGAATATCTCAAATGGTATCACAGTTATGGAGCGGACACGAAACTATGATAGAAAAGGCTGTTTAATGTTCTAAGGGCAATAACTCCAAAAATAGGGAAATCAGAATTACGGTTCATATATCTGCATGGCGTCTCATGGTGCTCTACAAATCTATTGAGTTTCATGAAAATATCTCAAAGTATATCAGTTATAGAGCGGACACAACACTATGACAGAAATGGCTATGTTCAATGTTCAAAGGGCAATAACTCCAAAAGTAGGAAAACCAGAGTTACAGTTCATATGTTCTGCATGATGTCTAATAGTGCTCTACATATCTGTGAAGTTTTGTGAGAATATCTCAAATGGTATCAGAGTTATGGAGCAAACAGGGAACTATGATAGAAAAAGCTGTTTAATGTTCAGAGTAATTACTCCAAAAATAGGAAAATGATGGTGCTCCACATATCCGTGAAATTTTGTGAAAATATCTCAAACAGTATCAGAGTTATGGAGCGGACACAAAATTATGAGGTGCTGATGGACTGTCAAACGGAGGCTCAAAATTTTGGAGGGTATAACATAATACCCCACCACCTTTTGAGTGGCAGGCCATAAAAATCAAAATTTTCATTTTTAACGAAATTATTTTTCCTTATATCAAAGATCTATCTCCCACTAGCCTTATTCCATACCTATGTTTGAATTGGGGGTCAAGTTATCAGGAAGTGAAGCCACAGCTTGCTCTGTGTCCTGTACAGCTGGCTCCATTGTTACTGTCTGTCTCTTCTTACAATGTTTCAGGTGAGCATTCAGGTACCAGATTTGTATAAACTTCCGATGACAAAGGACACACTCATGTATCTCTGTTGCATGTTCAACCTTGTGTTTGCGTTTGGCAGTCTGAAATGAGTTAACCCATTGTATGTGGGGGAACCCCTAAAGGGGTACCTTGGCAAACAGTACAGGCCCCGATCAGGGCCTGCACTATTTGGTAACAGAATTTTCCGTCAAAAATAGAATTGTGTGTGTGTGTGTGAATTCGGGTTTAACGTCGCTTTCAACAATTTTTCAGTCATATCACAACGGTGTCTGGTTGTGACAGGGAGCTCAATGCTCAATTTTATAGTGCTGCCTCACTGAAGTATCTAGCCACCACCCATCGGGGCTTGAAGAAATAAATGGGCTGCATGATGCTTCCACGCAGAGCTGAAACCCACCCGCACATGAGTACTGGTAAACAGCTTAGAGGATCTAAGCCTGCCCAGGCAAAGCGGTGCGAGAGTTGGACCGCCAATGCTTATAAACCCTATTAGTTTGATTGGGCGGCAGGGCTTGAGATGTCATTTCATCTCAATGTCGGGTAAAAGTCCCACAAAATTGGAAGCAATGTTCTCCAAAATGACCTTTACAGTGTTGACGGGGACCTTAAACCACAAATCAACCAAATCACTGAAGTATCATGTCCCAGACACATTACATGATACCACACCCAGTCACATTATCCTGACACTGGGTCGACCAGTCCTAGCTCTACCCCGTAAATCTGAGTGCCAAGCGAGCAGCAGCTAGTACCATTTTTAACAACTTTGGTATGTCGCGGCCCCGAATCGAACCCATGACCTCCCGTTCCCCGGAGCGGACACTCTACCAACTGAGCTATCGGGGCCGGTCAAAAATAGAATAAAAATAAAAAAATATTTGCCTGACACTCCTTACATGACAAATGGTCTTGATCAACATATAGCAATGGAAGAGTCCACCAGTATACAATGGGTTAAACCATTTGCCATGTAGGAGCAACAAAGGGGCAGATCTGCCTGTCATAGATCCATTTAGAGGGAGCATCCACAAATATTTTTAACTTATTTCTGCATGAAAAACGATGTTGTGGGTACTCATTAGGAGTGCCTCCCTGAGGCGCTTCTAATGAGTATCCACAACACGGTTTTGTGCATAAATAAAAACAAGACGGCCAAATGGCCCTATATCGCTCACCTGTGTACCAGAAAATCATTAGTGTAGGATAACACTTGACATTGCTACATACTTAATATCTAAGCTCTGGGCCTTATGGTTTCGGAGAAGCAGATTTTTGAAGTTTTTTCCAGTATGAGTCCATAGGTGCTAATTAGTCCTGGGGCATGGCCAATTTTGACCCAAAGGGCATGGTTGGCAGGATTTATGAAGGCGACCATTTTATCAAACTATATAGTAAATATCTAAGGTCTGTACTTCATGGTTTCAGAGAAGAAGATTTTTGAAGCTGTTTTTCCATTATAAGTTTTTTGGAGTTGAGGGGCCACAGGATTTGTTCAACTTGGACCCCAGGGGCATGATTGGCAGGATTCATGTAGGCGACCACTCAGCATTGCTACATGCTAAATACCAAAGCTCTGGGCCTTATGGTTTCAGATAAGATTTTTTAAGTTTTTTTTTTTTTGTTTTTTTCCATTTTATTTATTTTTTTTTCATTTTAAGTCAAGGGTAGCTAATGGGCCTGTGGGCAAGGCCAATTTTGACCCAAGGGGCATGGTTAGCAAGATTTATTAAGGTGACATTTCACAAATGTGATTAAGACTGGTCATTGTCAGTAATGACAGACAAACTATTATTAAACTAATTGATGGATTTTGATGTAATTATAATCATATACAGTAAAATTCTTCTATTAAGCCAACCTTTGGGAATGTTTAAAAGTGGTCTTTAAGACCACTTTTGAACAGTCCCAAAGGTGGTCTCTGACCAGAGAACACTGTATGCCGAAAACACAAAGAAAGAAGAACTTCAGCCACCTAAATAAGCTTTTTAAAGCAAAATTAGTCTTAATTTTAGGTGGTCTTAATAGCGGAATTTTACTGTACTATGGTAATATCGTGCAAATTCGACTTTCAGGGCTCTCGGCTCAAGGTCACGGTCACTGTGGCTAGTTTTAGAAAACTTTGTCATGGCCTCAGTGCCTACATTTATGGATGGATTTTTATATAACTTTTCACAAATGTTATCGAGCAAGATCAACATCACCGCGTCCAATCGTAACGCCGAATGAGTGGTCGCAACACCGCATAAGTGGTCGTTTCACGCCGAATTGTGGTCCTTTTTGATAAATTCG
The DNA here is from genome assembly GCA_963580285.1 of Lucinisca nassula. Classification (NCBI taxonomy): domain Eukaryota; kingdom Metazoa; phylum Mollusca; class Bivalvia; order Lucinida; family Lucinidae; genus Lucinisca; species Lucinisca nassula. Next base: position 100,838,537 of record OY757011.1, read on the forward strand.
CCGCCATTTCTCGCTCGAGGAGACACGGTGAGTAGAAACAAAAGTTTATTTGAAATATACAAACATGTTAATCAACTATGAAAAGTAGGCTATCCGGATCTACATACATTCTTCTAACTGCCAAATCTTCAGTTGATGCATAAACTTTCCTGAATTTGTCAAACACTTCGCAAGATTATTGTTGTATAGGTTCGGCCATACCACAAATAAGCATTCGTACCAGAAAGCTTCGTACTTTTCAAATTTACTCCAAATCTATGAACAACTGGTGAATACAAATGCCTCTGAAAATGACATTGTATCATAATATTGCTATTCAGTAAAAAAATATTGCCGAAGAAACAAACACAGAGACACACTCGACGAAATTGTAGGTAACGCCGGATAAGATGGTATCTGATTAATCGGTTAATTGCCAGTTGTCTGGCTGAGAAACTGTGCATACTTAGTCAAATGCCAGTTAAATTTTTTTTTTTTTTTTTGGTTTGGGTTTTACGGCCCTTTCAAGATTATTTCACTCATATCGAGCCGATCGTTAATCATAGGTGGGCAAAAACCGGAGTACCCGGAGAAAAACCACCTGACCTTCCGTTGCAGAACTTGACGTCTCACACGTGACCCGAGCGAGGCTCGAACCCACGGCGGTGAGAGACCTAATGACTAAGAGACAGCGCTCTTATCCACTAGGCCACGGAGGCCCGTTAGTGGTGTCAGTTAATTAACGTTTCATTTATCAATGGTTATCATTTGGAAGCAAGGAATACACCACAGAACTGAAAAACATGGAGTGTTCATGCTTTCTGGGCCAGACTAGCTAGTTTCGGCCAATTAGACCTCATTAGTGACCCTCAGACATTTTCAAAATTCCACAATGGAATCAATGATCCAAAAGGACCAGAAAATATAATCTACACTATGATGTAGGGCAGGGAGACGTTTTACCGCCGCCACACAGTCCGACACATCAGCTGTAGTGAAGTTAAATATGTTCTATAAAAAGGTTATCCTTTGATTTTTGTTTTGTTTGATTTGAGGTTTAACGTCCCCGTCAACACTGTAAAGGTCATTTTGGAGACGTTGCTTCCAATTTTGTGGGACTTTTACCCGACATTGAGATGGAATGACATCTCAAGCCCTGTCGCCCACTGAAACCAATAGGGTTTATTAGCATGGACGGTCCGCCTCGCACTGCGGTTCCTGGACAGGCTTAGATCCTCTAAGCTGTTTACCAGTACTAGTGTGCGGGCCGGATTCAGCTCTGCGTGGAAGCATCGTGCAGCCCATATATTTCTTCAAGCCCCTATGGGCGGGGGCAGGGTTATCCTTTGAGAGCAAGGAATACACAACAGAACTGAAAAACATGGAGTGTTCATTTCGCATTGTCCCAGTTAAAAGTCGTCCCGGTCAACACTATTTAGGTCATTTTGGAGACGTTGCTTCCAATTTTATGGGACTATTATCCGAAATTGAGATGAAATGATATCTCAATCCCTGCCACCCAATGAAACCAATAAAATTTATAAGCATGGACGGGCCAACTCGCAGCAGTTTCCCTGGGCAGGCTTAGACTTTCTAAGCGGATTACCAGTACTAATGTGCGGACGGTATCAGCTCTGCGTGGAAGCATCGTGCAGCCCATCTATTTCTCCAAGCCCCGATGGGCGGGGGCGCTCGGTTTAAGTCGTAATTCGATGCAGCAGACCTCGGAGCTGTAAATCTGCCAATACGAAAAATCACATGACTAACGAAATATGTGTTCTCTGAATTTTATACCTTAATTTGTTATATGTAAATTAATGAAAGACAGCAAATATCAATGACACATAATTCATACCTGAAAAAAAAGTTATATTTTCAGTCTTTCTTTTTTTTTTTTTTTTGGTTTGGGTTTTATGGCCCTTTCAAGAATGTTTCACTCCTCATACCGAGCCGATTGTTAATCAGAGGTGGGCGAAAACCGAAGTACCCGGAGAAAAACCACTTGAACTTCCGTTGCAGAACTTGGCGTCTCACACGTGGCCCGAGCGAGGCTAGAACCTACGGCGGTGAGAGAATATTTTCAGTCTTATTTTTTCAGTAGTGAAAATATATGGTTTCGTGTTTCACTACTATATTTACATGTTTAAAATAAATCAAAGGAAGATTTTGGCCTCCGAACTTTTCGGTTTTGTTTTGTACATATTTGAGCCGGCGATAAGTCCGGTGCGTCGAGCAGAGACTCAAATCAACCTGCGCACCAATCCACTAAGACAAGACCTTTTGCTGATATTTGTTGGCACAGATCGTAGCCTATAGCAGGTTCATGCGATCAGCTGCAGCCTATATGACTTCGACGCCCTCGAACCCCACTTTTATATTGTAAAACAGGGGTATGCAGTTTTGTTTTATTTATGCTCAGAACATAAGTTGTGGGTACTCGTTACAATCGCCTTAGCGATTCGGATCTAACGACTGCCCACAATCTATGTTTTGTGCAGAAATAATAAAACTGTCTCAGTTATTCATAGCTGAAATTATTCATTTTCAGACTGTGGTGGAATAGGCATGTTTTCGTAATGTATATTTAAACCCAACAGTAAATATACTGACCGTTAAAAACCGTTGCTTTTGCTGGAATTTTTGTCTAAAGTTTTTATTGCTATGAAGCTGTTACCTTTTCGTTCACTTGTGGTAATGTGGGTGGAATTTAGGATTGATCTGATTGTATCAGTTCCCAATCGTTTCAGTTTTCAATTTCCATATGATAATATATAATGAAAGAAATAAATCATCTCTTTGTCATTTTGTCAATTTCAATCAAGTTTTCCGCCCCCGCCCATCGGGGCTTGGAGAAATTTATTGGGCTGCACGATGCTTCCACGCAGAGTTGATACCGACGGCACATTAGTACTTGTAATCCACTTAGAAGGTCTAAGACTGCCCAGGAAAAATGCTGCGAGTCGGCCCGTCCATGCTTATAAACCCTATTGGTTTCATTGGGCGGCAGGGATTGAGATGTCATTTCATCTCAATGTCGGGTAAAAGTCCCACAAAACTGGAAGCAACGTCTCCAAAATGACCTTTATAGTGTTGACGGGGACGTTAAACCTCAAATCAAATCAAACAAAAATCAATCAAGTTTTAGAACGATGAGTAGTCTCTGGGGTAGTATTAATGGGAGAGTACAGTTGTCATTAATATAAAATATTAAATGTTATTTACCTAACTAGCTATCATAGCACATTATATTGTTTGTCAGGCAGAAAAAATACTGACAATTTGCTGATCAGATACCATCTTATCCGGCGTTACCTACAATTTCGTCGAGTGTGTCTCTGTGTTTGTTTCTTCGGCAATATTTTTTTACTGAATAGCAATATTATGATACAATGTCATTTTCAGAGGCATTTGTATTCACCAGTTGTTCATAGATTTGGAGTAAATTTGAAAAGTACGAAGCTTTCTGGTACGAATGCTTATTTGTGGTATGGCCGAACCTATACAACAATAATCTTGCGAAGTGTTTGACAAATTCAGGAAAGTTTATGCATCAACTGAAGATTTGGCAGTTAGAAGAATGTATGTAGATCCGGATAGGCTACTTTTCATAGTTGATTAACATGTTTGTATATTTCAAATAAACTTTTGTTTCTACTCACCGTGTCTCCTCGAGCGAGAAATGGCGGCGAATCTATCAAAAAGGATCACAATTTGGCGTGAAACGACCACTTATGCAGTGTTGCGACCACTCATTCGGCGTTACGATTGGACGCGGTGAACATACAAGGTCACAGTGGCTATTTTTAGAAAAACTTTGTCGTGATCCATCAATGGATATTGATATAACTTCAGACAAATGTTGGTTATTATGATAATATCTCAAGCAAGATCGAAATTCAGGATTCTGGGATCAAGGTCGGCCCCTGCCCACAGGAGCTTGAAGAAACAGATGGGCTGCATGATGCTTCCACACAGAGCTAAAACCGACCGCACACGAGTACTGGTAAACCGCTTAGAGGATCTAAGCCTGCCAAGGCAAAGCGGTGGGAGTCGGTCCGTCCATGCTCATAAACCCTATTGGTTTCATTGGGTGACAGGGCTCAAGATGTCATTTCATCTCAATGTCGGGTAAAAGTCCCACAAAATTGGAAGTAACGTCTCCAAAATGACCTATATGCTGTTGACAGGTACGTTAAACAAACAAATCTGGGATCAAGGTCAAGGTTACTGTGGCTGTTTTCATAAAAAAAAATTATTATGGCTCCAGTGCTTACATTAATGGATGGATTTTTATGTAACTTTTGACAAAGGCTTGGTAAGATAATTAGTTTTAGAGCATGTTTGACTTTCAGGGTGTTTGGATGAAAGTTCAAAGGTCACTGTGGCTGTTTTTAGAAAAACTGTAATCACTCCAGCACCTACATCAATTAACCCATTCAGTACCAGAAACCCATAAAGGGGTACCTTGGCAAACAGTGCAGGATGCAGATCAGATGCCGCAGAATGCGGCATCTGATCAGGTACACTGTTTGCAAAAAGTTCAGCCATTTTCTGAATAGTTTTTGAAGAAAACACAACCTGACACCATTAAATTTTGAAATGGACTCCTGCTCTATATATAAGGTGGTCTAATCCATTTGGTACAAAGAGGGTTAACCCATTGTATGCGGGGGGGGGGGGGGGGGCCTTAAAGGGGTACACTGACAATCAATGCTGGCCCAGATCAGACGCCGCAGAACGCGGTGTTTGCTCAGGGCCGGCATTATCTGCTAACAGAATTTTCCATCAAAAATAGAACAAGAGGGCCATGATGGCCCTGGATCTCTCACCTGATCCATACTGTACGAAAGAAATGGTAGGTAATATAGTAAGATGGAGTGGGGGGGGGGGGGGTGAGCAATTTTGATTGACAGTGACTCAAGGAACATTTCTCAGAAATTATATCAAAATCAATCTAGCTGTTTATAACTAGGTCATTTTAGGGTTTGGATATTTTTAGGTCTGGTGGCTTTCATGTTCACTTGAGTAAAATTGATCCATAAGCCATAACAAGGTTTTTATTAAAATAGCTACAGTGACCTTGACCGTAAGCCCAGAACCCTGAATGCTGATCTCGCTTGAGAATATTATCATACCTAACGTTTTTGTGAAGTTACATCAAAATCCATTGGTTAATCTAGGAGCTAGCTAGAGCCATGGAAAAGTTTTTCTAAAAACAGCCACAGTGACCTTGACTTATGATCAGGACCCGGAAAGTTGCACTTGCTTCATACATTATCATACCCAACATTTGTGTGAAGCTACATTACAATCCATCAACTAGACTATCAAGTGAGCATATGCTCACTAATACCCCCGGCCAAAGCCATCGGTAACTTTCTGGCAATTCAAAGCCATCAAGTTTGACAAAAACCTATTATGAACACAGAATTAATCTTGCAAAAGTAAGGAGAATACCATTACATCTAAATAACTCACCTGATAACTAATGAGATCTTGAACAGATGTTTGAAATGTCAGTATCACAAGTTGTCTGTTTAGTCTTTTTAGAACAAAGGCTATTTCTCTTCCAATTGTCTGATTCAGTAATAACTCCTGAAAATTATTGGAGCTAGAGCCTTGAAAGTTGGTGAATAGATTGGTGGTGATGAGTAGATGAACTGATTAACTTTTGACAACATTCCGAAAAATACTTTGTGAGTTATGGCCCTTTGTCATTTTGGTAATTTGTGCCATTGATCTGTATGGTAAAAGTGATGCATAGCATGAGATATCTTGCTGACAAAATTTTATAAAAAAAAAATTCTTAGAGCAATAACTCTTGAAAGGGGCATAATCCTGACGAGAAAAAAAAATACGCGTCAGCTAATTTTCCATGAGGAATCCATATATGAAATTTCAAAACCCTAGCATACACGGTTCTAAAGTTATGCTATGCATCACTTTTACCATACAGATCAATGGCACAAATTACCAAAATGACAAAGGGCCATAACTCACAAAGTATTTTTCGGAATGTTGTCAAAAGTTAATCAGTTCATCTACTCATCACCACCAATCTATTCACCAACTTTCAAGGCTCTAGCTCCAATAATTTTCGAGATATCTTGCTGACAAGATTTTATTAAAAAAATTTCAAAGGGCAATAACTCTTGAAAGGGGCATAATCCGGAGGAGAAAAAAAATATGCGTCAGCTAATTTTCCATGAGGAATCCATATATGAAATTTCAAAACCCTAGCATACACGGTTCTAAAATTATGCTATGCATCACTTTTACCATACAGATCAATGGCACAAATTACCAAAATGACAAAGGGCCATAACTCACAAAGTATTTTTCGTAATATTGTCAAAAGTTAATCAGTTCATCTACTCATCACCACCAATCTATTCACCAACTTTCAAGGCTCTAGCTCCAATAGTTTTTGAGATATCTTGCTAACAAGATTTTATTAAAAAAATTTCAAAGGGCAATAACTCTTGAAAGGAGCATAATCCGGACGAGAAAAAAAATACGTGTCGGCTAATTTTCCATGAGTTATGCTATGCATCACTTTTACCATACAGATCAATGGCACAAATTACCAAAATGACAAAGGGCCATAACTCACAAAGTATTTTTCGGAATGTTGTCAAAAGTTAATCAGTTCATCTACTCATCACCACCAATCTATTCACCAACTTTCAAGGCTCTAGCTCCAATAATTTTCGAGATATCTTGCTGACAAGATTTTATTAAAAAAATTTCAAAGGGCAATAACTCTTGAAAGGGGCATAATCCGGAGGAGAAAAAAAATATGCGTCAGCTAATTTTCCATGAGGAATCCATATATGAAATTTCAAAACCCTAGCATACACGGTTCTAAAATTATGCTATGCATCACTTTTACCATACAGATCAATGGCACAAATTACCAAAATGACAAAGGGCCATAACTCACAAAGTATTTTTCGTAATATTGTCAAAAGTTAATCAGTTCATCTACTCATCACCACCAATCTATTCACCAACTTTCAAGGCTCTAGCTCCAATAGTTTTTGAGATATCTTGCTGACAAGGTTTTATTAAAAAAATTTCAAAGGGCAATAACTCTTGAAAGGAGCATAATCCGGACGAGAAAAAAAATACGTGTCGGCTAATTTTCCATGAGGAATCCATATATGAAATTTCAAAACCCTAGCATACACGGTTCTAAAGTTATGCTATGCATCACTTTTACCATACAGTACAATGGCACAAATTACCAAAATGACAAAGGGCCATAACTCACAAAGTATTTTTCGGAATTTTGTCAAAAGTTAATCAGTTCATCTACTCATCACCACCAATCTATTCACCAACTTTCAAGGCTCTAGCTCCAATAGTTTTTGAGATATCTTGCTGACAAAATTTTATAAAAAAAATATAACAAAGGGGAATAACTCTAAAGAACCTGGCCCCACAGCCCCAATTTTCTTTCCCACAATACAACTAGTTATGCATGTTGTTTGTACCAAATTTCAAGTTTCTAGGTACAGTAGTTCCTGAGAAATCTTTGACACAAAATTTAAGGTAACTCACAAAATACACATCTCAGTAGCAAATATAACAAAGGGGAATAACTCTAAAGAACCTGGCCCCACAGCCCCAATTTTCTTTCCCACAATACAACTAGTTATGCATGTTGCTTGTACCAAATTTCAAGTTTCTAGGTACAATAGATCTTGAGAAATCTTTGACACAAAATTTAAGGTAAGTCACAAAATGCACATCTCAGTAGCAAATATAACAAAGGGGAATAACTCTAAAGAACCTGGCCCCACAGCCCCAATTTTCTTTCCCACAATACAACTAGTTATGCATGTTGTTTGTACCAAATTTCAAGTTTCTAGGTATAGTAGTTCCTGAGAAATCTTTGACACAAAAAAAAGTTTACACACACACACACACACACAGAGAAAAGACGAAAACTATATACCACCATGGCATACTCCGTATGCCGGGGGTATATGCATGTTGTTTGTACCAAATTTCAAGTTTCTAGGTATAGTAGTTCCTGAGAAATCTTTGACACAAAAAAAAGTTTACACACACACACACACACACACAGAAAAGACGAAAACTATATACCCCCATGGCATACTCCGTATGCCGGGGGTATAATAAATGTAGACGCTAGAGTGATATGTCAAATTTTTTTCTATAAAATAGCCATAGTGACCTTGACCTTGAGCCCAGAATCGTGAAAGTCAAACTTGCTTGAGATATTATCATACCCAACATTTGTGTAAAGTCTCATAAAAACCTTTGATAAATGTGGGAGCTAGAGTGATGACAAAGTTTCTGAAAATAGCCAATTCACCTGGGACCATGAAAGTCTAGCTTGCTGGAGATATTACCATATCCAACTTTGGTGTGAAGTTACATTAAAATCCATCAATAAATGTAGGGGCTACAGTGAAGACAAAGCTTTCCTAAAAATAGCCCCAAGAACCTTGACTTTGAGCCCAACACCCTAAAAGTCTGATTTGCTTGAAAATGAAATGAATTGGCCCTCGGGCGCCCTAGGGCTATAATTTGAGGCTTTTGAGCCTTCATAGCAGAGGTCCACAAGACGAAGCCTCATATCAAATATCAAAGACCTGGGCCTTCTGGTTTCAGACAAGATGATTTTCTAAGGGATTCTCTATATAAGTCAAAATAAAACCAGTGGGACCCGGGACAGGGCCATTTTTGAGCACAAGGATATAATTTGGACAATCTTGGAAGAGGTCCAATAGATGAAGCTTCATACCAAACATAAAAGACCTAGGCCAAGAATGTGGTTTCAAACATGAAGATTTTTACAGGATTTCCCTACGTAATTCTATGTAAAACCAGTTGGCCCACACACGGGGCCAGTTCTGGCCCCAGGGCTAATATATGAACAACCGTAGTAGAGGTTCACCAGATGAAGCATATCAAAGACCTGGGCCTTCTGGTTTCAGACAAGAAGATTTTTAAATGTTTTCCTTATATAAGTCTATGTAAAACCGGTGGACCCCAGGGGTGGGGCCATTTTGGGCCTCAGGACTAAACTTTGAACAATCCTGGTAGAGGTCCACTAGATGAAGCTTCATACCAAATATCAAAGATCTGGTTTCAGAAGAGAAGATTTTTTAAAGGCTTTCCCTATATAAGACAATGTAAAACCAGGGGCCCCAGCACGGGGACGTTTTGGCCCCAAGCCAATAATTTGAACAATCTTGGTAGAGGTCCTCTAGATGAAGCTTCATAGCAGCTTTCTGGTTTCAAATGAGAAGATTTTTAAAGGGTTTCCCTATGTAAAACCAGTGGGCCCTGGGTGGGGGGGGGCATTTTTTTTGCTCCAGGGCTATAATATAAACAATCTTGGTAAAGGTCCACTATATAAAACCATGTAAAACCGGTTGACCCAGGGGAGGGGCCATTTTTTGCCCAAGGGCTATAATTTGAACAATCTTGGTAGAGGTCCAATAGATGAAGCTTCATATAATTTAAAGGGTTTCCCTATGTAAAACCAGTGGGTCCTGGGGCGGGGTCATTTTTGGCCCCAAGGCTATAATATAATCAATCTTGGTAAAGGTCCACAATATAAAACCATATAAAACCAGTTGACCCCAGGATGGGGCCATTTTTGGCCCAGGGCTATAATTTGAATAATCTTGGTAGAGGTGCACTAGATGAAGCTTCACACCAAATATCAAAGACCTGGGCCTTCTGGTTTCATACGAGAAGAATTTTAAAGGTTTTCCCTATATAAGTTTATGTAAAACTGGTGGGCCTGGCCTCTTGGTAGAGGTCCTCTAGATTAAGCTTCATAGCAAACTTCAAAGACCGCGGCTTTCTGGTTTCAAATGAGAAGATTTTAAAGGGTTTCCCCATGTAAAACCAGTGGGCTCTTGGGCAGGGCCATTTTTGGCCGCAGGGCTATAATATGAACAATCTTGGTAAAGGTCCACTAGATGAAGCTTCATACCAAATATCAAAGACCTGGGCCTTCTGGTTTCAGACAAGAAGATTTTTAAAGGTTTTCCCTATAACAAACCATGTAAAACCTGTTGACCCCGGGGCGGGGCCATTTTTGGCCCCAGGGCTAAAATTTGAAAAATCTTGGTAGAGGTCCAATAGATGAAGCTTCATACCAAATATCAAAGACCTGGACCTTCTGGTTTCATACGAGAAGATTTTTATAAGTCAATGTAAAACTGGTGGGCCTGGCACGGGGTTCATTTTTCGCCCCAGGGCTATAATTTGACTAATCTTGGTAGAGGTCCACTAGATGAAGCTTCATACCAAATAACAAAGGCCTGGGCCTTGTGGTTTCATAGAAGAAGATTTTTTAAGTTTTCAGTGAAAAAAAAATCTATTTTGGGCTCCTGTGACTAGATGTACAACGGACCGGAACCATTTGAACAATTCTGAAAAGGGACCACCTAAGGATCATTCCTGTGAAGTTTGGTCAAAATCCAATCACTGGTTTAGGAGTCCATCATGTCGTTTGAAGAAATTGTTTACAGACGGAAGCACGCACAGACGTTGGGCACATGCACGGAGTACGGACAAAAAGTGATCACAAAAGGTCATCTTGTCACTACCTGACAGGTGACCTAATAAAAACAAAAAAAAAATAGGCCTGATACCCACTTATATGACAAATGAACTTGTCCAACATGTAGCAATGGAAGAGTTCACTAGTATACAATGGGTTAATGGATGCCAATATTTCTTCACACAACATCTCACAGGGGGACCTAGGCTCAATTAAGACCAAGGTCACTGTGGCTATTTTTAGAAAAACATTGTCATCCATCTTAGCCCCTTCTTTTATCAGTGCAGAGGTGTAAAATTTCCCTCAAACTCACTCGCCCTTATCGTCTAAACTTTTCATTTAGGTGCTAAAAATGAAGAAAAAATAAGGTCAGTTTTGAAAACCTCACTCGCCCTGCCTTAAAACTTACTGGCAAATGCGAGCGGGCAAGTAGAATTTTACACCCCTGCAGTGGATTTTAATTTTACTTCACACAAATATTACATATGAGCCAGCGCATGACAATACCTACAATAAGACATGTGGGCCCAATGAAGACTCAGATCAGCCTGCCCATCCACCCAGTCTGATCAGAGTCTTCGTTGTGCACTCTAAGGATAGCTCCTTCATGCAGCAAGAGGAGGCACTAGTTAGACTATATGGATGTGCAGGCTGATCTGAGTCTTTGATGGGCCCACATGTATTATTGTTGGTTTTGTCATGCGCTGGCTCATATGACTTTATATGGAACTTGATTGACTTTCAGGGGACTGATCTCAAGGTCACTATGTCCATTTGTTTGAAAAACTTTGTCATCGCTGTAATGCTTACATTTATAAGTGGATTTCAAATTAACATTACGATAACACACCCGTGCAACAGAGTGCATTTTTCACATCTTCAAAATGGCTACTTTTCAGATGATAATCCTTAATATTTTTGCTATAAATGTTCAAAACATAGGTTGAGGGTGCTCGTTAGATCCGCCTTAGTGAGGCGGTTCTAACGAGTACCCACAACCTATGTCTTGGAGCAGAAATAAGAAAAATAATGTATACCCCCGTAAACCAGTTTTCTCTATATAAAGTGGGGTTTAGGGGGTCTTCATTTCATGTTGGCTATCAAATTACATCTTAAGCAACTTTGACTTTCACCAGTTAAGTGTTTGCCCACACTCCACAGTCTTGGGCAAGGAGATTTTATCACCTGTGATGCCTTGTTTAACTCTTATCTTGCTGTTCACGACAACCCTTATATTTGCAAACAGCGTAGATCCAGATCAGATGGCTTCTGAAGAAGCCATCTGATCAGGATCTACACTGTTTGGCCTTCAGTTTATGAATTTGTAGCAATAAATTATGTCAAGTAATTTGATTGGTTGATAGACAGAAATGGGTGTTGCTTAAATGAAAATTCAGCAAGAGAAGAGTTAAATAAGCAATAAACAGCTTCCATGTGCACCCAAGTCAGACACAGGATTTTTCAGTATCAGGATGACTGGCAGATGAGAACATCAATGAGGCTGAAAAAGTTCTATCACATACAGATGTACCTAAACACGACAACCCCTACCCTTGCGAACAGTGTAGATCCAGATGAGATGGCTTCCAGATCAGTCTGTCATGTAGTTTGTGAACAAAACAAACAAATTGTCAAGTTATGTGATCGGTTGATAGTCCGTAATGGGAGTGGCTAAATTAGTTTATTCCACAGGACAAGGGTTAAACCGCTTTAAAACACTGGTTTTGGGTACTGTGTACATGGATTAAAGATGGATCCCAAAAATTCATAGATTACAAATAAAGAAAAAAAAACATGTAAGGTAATTTTTCTGTAAAAATTTTATGAATGTGTTCTAATATAACATTGTCGTTAAACTACAATGGCGTTTGTTTTGTTCCATAAAAATAGCATAAAAAAGTGGTCGCGGTGAAATTGTAGATGTATGTTATCCTAGTGGAGCACATCACACTTACCTTATTCTGAAATTCTTGGTAGCACACCTCACAATGTTTGGGATGAGCTGCTTTCATATGTGCATTATGCTCTGCTGAGAGCTTTTTTTTACAAACCGGGCACTTTCTTTCTGCAGTGCTACAATCTGACCTGTATTTTTTAGTGACAACATGGACAGTCTCAGCAGTTGTTTCTTTCTCAATTTTTCTTCTTTTGGTATTCTTCTGTTTTTTCAAGAGAACATTCTTTCTTTTCTGACAATAAATTTGGTCTTTGCAGCCATCAGATTTGCTTTTTAATACCATATCTTCCTCAAGTTTGCCAGTAATATTTTTACGCAATTTTTTGGTTTCAACACCACCATTTTTCATGTCAGCAGACTGTTTCTGGTTATCCTTGTTCACCATAATATCAGTTAGTTTTACCCTTAATTCAGGAGATGACTTCCCCTTTGTACATCCAGCTTTTAAACCTTTTTTCTTTGGTTTATCAGTTTTATACTTTGATACTCTTTTTGAATCCACTAAATTTGGTTGACAGTATGTCTCCTTTAATTGCGGTAATTTTGATTGTCTTCTTGGATGACCTCGCCCTGATTTCTTTTGACAATCTAATCTTTCTGACACAGAGTGGTTGATGTCCCCTTCAAGTTTATGCACTTTTGATACATCAAATACTTCACTAGATACAGATATTTTAGTAATGTCTTTTTCCTTTCTATCACAGACATTTTCTCCAGTACTTTGTTTTCTTTTCTTATGTTTAGAGTTTAGCATCTCCATTTGAGAACTACTTCTTGTCTTTACTGTTTTAAGCTTAGCAACCTCAGAACTATTAGAGTACTGTGCTGGTTTCTTCCTTTTCCTTGGAGCCTGTTTGTCAAACTCTGCACCAAGAAATTCTGCTGCCATACCAAATAATGATCTTTCTTGTCGCAACTTTCGCTTCTGAGAAAGCCTCTTATCAATTTCATAATTCTTGTCTTGTACACTACAAGTAGGTCCTTCTATGTCAGGTTTGTTTTCTTTGCTTGCATCAACATTCACACTTGGCTTGCAACTTGCCTTTTCTGTAGTTTGCATTTTGCTGCTACATGTATTTGAAACTTTCATTACTGTCTTCTGATTACTAGCCCTTTGCCCTTGCTTGATACAGGTTTCTTTCTTTACTTTATTTTTTAAATCTTCTGTAAAGGAGCTTTCAGTTTTATCTTGGTTGGAACATTTGTCTCCACAATATCCTTTATTAATATTTTTTGAATCACAATTTACTGGCTCAGACTTTTTCTCGTATGTTTTGATATCTTGAACTGGAGATAGAACAGGAGGTGAAATACTAGACGTTTCAATTAACATTTCTTCGATTTCATCACTTGTAAGGGGCAACACATCATTAAACAAATCTTCTGAAGTCCTCATTTCTGTCAAAACACTATCAATATAATCATCTGCTAATCTTAAGGCCACAGTGCTGTTGCTTACATCTGAAGATTTGCTTCTTGATACCTGTAAATTACCAGTAAATAAAGGACCTTCAGAAACATCTACAGGTTGTACAGAAAATGAATTAATGGCGTTGTTGGCATGTGCTTGTACAGCAGTGTTTTTATTCCACAGATCAGTATAGCTTTCTGAAGCAATCGCAGAATCACGCATCCAGTTTGTATCAAACTGACAGTTTGAAGTACTTGTACATTGCCTCATACTGTTAATATTTCTAGCATTTGGCCTTATAAACTGACAAGCTTGTGAAACTTGCAACTGGGTTTGACTGTTGTCAGGTTGCAAAGTAATATTCTCAACTTTAGAAATGGGCTGCTGGAATCTTCCAAATTCTATTGCTGGGTTTTGATAAGTGCCAGACCCCAATATTGGTCTTGTTTGTTGAAAATTTACAGAATTCAAATGTGGTTGGAACATATTTAATCTGAAACCCTCACTGGTATCACTTCTTATCTGGTTGGTCTGAATAAGATTTCTATGTAGCCCAAACCTACACTGAAACCCACTATTGAAATTCTGAGGGCTATTTAATTGGCCATATCCATAATTGTTGATGGGATTTAAGCTTCTAATGTCTGAACAATGGTCTATACAAGCAAATGCATCAATCATTCCTTGGGCACAAATGTTGTAATTTGGAACATGAGAATACTGACAGCTGTATGAAAAAGCATCTGGGTAGTCTACATGGGTTGAATAACAACTATTAGGCTGGTTCACTGGATATTGAGTGAACATATCTGCATGACAATAAACAGAGTTTCCGTGGAAGTTATTCAGTGAATTATAATGTGGTGGCATAAAAAACGAAGAACAAGTCTCATTGAAATTACCATGAGGATTATAATATGGAGGTACATGACCTGTGAGATGATGGTTTCCATGAGCATTGCTTTGAGGAATGTGATGTGGTGGCCTGTTGAATGTTGAAATGTAACTGTTCATCACAACAGGAGAAACTGATGATTTGTTTAGAGTATATGGATTACAGTTGTTTAGAGTTGGCACTTGTGAACAAGGTACATTGATTGTTAATGGAACAGAACCCATAGTAGTATTTAGCACTTGCTTTTGTGAAGTTATAGGATTTTTCATAGCATCACATTCAGTGGCTTGTGGTTTACAAGGAACAAAACTCAAAGGTGTTTTTAGCAATGGTTTTGGTGATGTCAATCTATTTTTCATACCATCACATACAGTGGCAGTAGAGCCAGAGATAATCTCTGCAGTAGTATGTGTATTCAATTCAATATGAGAGGCAAAGCTGGAAGGACTGTAACCTGCAGTTGTGACAGTTATGTTTGATCTACAGGCAGATGATACCAATGTCGATTTTTTATTGTCTTCGCCTGCAAAGATCTTTTGCGGTTTACTTGCAGATGATGGATCTGTAAGCCCAACAGATTTTTTCTTTGAACTTGTTACTGAAATAGATGGTGGAATTTGGGAAGTTGAAGTTTCTATCTCTATTTCTCTTTGGGTAACTGTCTTGCAGCTAACTTTTATACCAGACTTTGATTTATCATAGCAGAATACTGAAAATGAGTCCTCGATCTTTTCAGCAACTGAAGGAAGGGGACAAAAATTTGAATTTGAAACAGATGCAGTAGGGCTACCATTTAGATCTGGAAGAGAGTCAGTATCATACATATCTTCAGATTCCTCTATTTCAGATACAGGCTTTGTTGTAACAGACTTGCTTTTCAGTGTTTTTGTCTCTCTCATTGTTTCAACTAGAAGCTGCAGTGGAGACATTGTTGTTTTGTGTGTAATTATTTTACTGGGGATCTGGTCATTTTTCAGCAAGTTCTCCTTTGCTTGTTCATCTGACATGCTCTCAATATTAGAACTGGTCATTGCTTTTGTTTTTTGACCGGACTCAACTGTTTTGTTTTTAGGTACAGTAGTTCTATTCATTGTGAAAGATTCTTTATCGGGAGAATTTGTTGCATTTCTCACTGCTTTCTTTCCAACCTTTGGTATTATGTAATTTAAGTGCATTTTGTCAGGTACAAATTGCTTAAGGTTCATTTTATGCTTTTTAACACACAATAATTGGTTTGGCTCATCTGAAGGTTGTTTAGGTTTTTCAGTTTTATGTTTCAGTGAAGATGAAGTATACACTTTATCTACCCTCAACACGGGGCTTTTCTTTAATGATTTGTGTATATCTTTGTTTTTTACTTTCCCCACTCCATTCTGTTTCTTACTTTGTTTTGAAGCAGGTTCTTTATGCATGATGTCTTTTTTTAGTTTATTCAATTCATTGTCTTTGCTCCTTTTTGAAAATGATCTTTCCTCAGACAGTTTGTCATTTGTTTTATATGTTGACTTTTGTTCCTTCAACACAATGATGGCTGGTTTTTGTTCATTATTTGTATTCATTTTGTCTCCAAGTGAAACTTTTTTACATGTCTTTTTTGTCTTCTCTTTGCTGTCATGTTTATTTGGTACACTGTTTTTGAAACATTCCTGCACAGATGCAGGTTTGGGAATCTTAAGATCCTGATGATACTTTTCATCCACAACTGCTGTTTTATCAAATATTTGGTGGTTTGCAATACTGCATTTGTTTCTATTATTAAAGTTAGTGATTGGATTTATCTTTAATGCTTCCACAAGTAGTCTGTTTTTAACTTTCCCTTGTTCACAATCATGGACTTTTTGTGAACTGATTATTTTCTTGTTCATAGCTTTGTCAATTTTCTGGCATAAATGTAACCGTTTGCCATTTTCTGAGCCATGTTTAGGTCTAGGTTCTACATACCAGAAAGATACACCCCCAAATGAAACTCTTCTTGGTGATTTTAATGAATTTCCTTTACCACTATCATTAAGAAAGCTTGCACTTCCACAATCATTCTTACTTCTGCTGCAGTTATCAACTTCAAGTACCTTCTTTGATTCTTCACCTATGTATGATGGGCGATTGTTCATTGGAAGCTGTCTTGCTGGCCAAGTGTAATTGTTGTGTGACCTATGTACAGGAGAATGTTTTGCTACTAATTTGTTTTTCTGCAGTTTACTTTCATTCTTCCCTAATTTTACAATGTCATTACCAGGATTACATATTGTATGACATGTTTTCCTATGTGAGCCTATTTCTGTTAACTTGGGGTTATGAGCTGCACTACTGCTGCTGTCAGCTTTACCATCCAATTCATTTTTTGCAAGTAGTTTCATATCAGCTTCCCAGTTTTGACCAGGGTTAAGATGGTTATCCATCAAGCCAGTCATAAATGCTGTACTGTGACTTTCATCAAATGCATTATTCCTTTTGTTGACAGCATGCTTCTCTTTAAAATTCAGACTTTCTGACCAAAACTTAGGACTACTTGTGTTTACTTCAGTACCACTGTTATTTGTCATCTTACAATCTGCGGTAGTTTTTGCCAGTCTTTCCATGTCATTCACCCAGTTATGAGTAGAAACTAGCTGATTATCCATTATACCAGTCATAAATGCTACATTATGACTTCCACTAGATGCTGCATGAAGTTTCCGACCTCCTGTTGACTTCTGACAACCTGTTGACTTCTGACCTCCTGTTGACTCTAAATTTGTTTCAGCATACCCAGCTGTTGGCTTATATTTCCATATTACTGGCTCAATTTTGCTAAAAGCATCACCTTCATTTGGCTGCTTTTTCCATCCTTTCTTGACACAGGTGAGCGAGTAATTATGTGTATCAGCAAACATTTTCTGACTGAACGATTCTTCATGTGCCAACAAGTTTCTGTCATTATACCAATGTCCTGCATGCTGGGATATACTTTTACACAGACCGGATCTTCTCCTCATTTGGGTGTTCAACCTCTGAACTTTTGACAGAGTATAACTGAATATACCTGATCCTTCTGAAAAATTAGCAGGCCCTCCAATGTTACTTGTTTTGTGTTCTGTTTCTCTTACACATTCAATACTTTTTTTACATGACAGATGCTTGTTTTCTTGGGTTCCAATCATTATCTGTGTGCATGCTAATGCTTTAAAAAATCTTTCTCCCACAGAATGTTTGTTTCAAAGACCTCCATTTCCATAAGTTTGGTTCTTCTTCTGAAAAAATGAAAAGATACCTGCCAGGAGAAAAGTGATCTTGGGCTTCGAAACAAGGTAAGACACAAACTGTGCTGCTCACCTCACACCCTAGCAAGACTCTTGAACTTAAATAGAAACTGGAAGTGTTTTACTACCATAATGATCTTAAGTATTGGGATGGACACAGGCCTAAGCAAGCAGTGCAGACCAAGATGGAGCAGTCTGACCAAGGGCTACACTGTTTGTAATTCCATAATTCCTTGCTGAATTAATTTTTGTTTGATTTGAGGTTTTACATCCCCGTCAACACTGTAAAGGTCATTTTGGAGACGTTGCTTCCAATTTTGTGGGACTTTTATGTTACATGTGGGTTTACGGCGTCCCGCAAACCCCCATGCTGACAAGACAACCGAGCGTGATCTCTGACAGGTGTACGGGCAGCTGTGGGGTAAGGCACAAGAAAGATGTTAAATGAATGACATGAATTATTTACAGTATCTACATACAACACTTACTAACACAAAACATCACAAATTGTTGCTTCCGTAGCCAACTCACGACGTCCGCTCCGAAGGCAAAACACTGTTCTGTGCTCGGAACGGGTGACGTGAATACCTACAGAAGCAAACAACAAAAACAAGAAAAACAAAAGAAAGAATCAACACAAGACGCGACTGGCCAGTTTATAACTTAGGGTGAATTCCCCACTCGCGTGACACTTCCTCTCGCGAACTAGTAAAACTAGTCTATCAACATAGTTGATAATCCTAGGATTAGCGATCACGTTTGCTGATCAGACGTTTAGTGATCGTCCAAATAAGGTAAGTTGACCTTTTCCATGATCACATTTGTTTACAACGAACAATGATTTAGAAGAATCTGCTTCTATCCTGGTAGGCGCTGATTACGGCGGTCTGTCCGCCCTTGCTGGACCCTAACGCCTAGCGTCGTACCAGTACCTGCTGCTATGAAGCAGGGAGCAGCAGGTCACACATTGTTGTGCCTGCAAATTACGATAACGGGACTAGAAACGAGTCACAAAACATACATGCTATATCATGATCCCCCTCCCGGAGAAGTAAGAATATGTTCATGCATATACCGTTATTGCGCATGCGCCGACCAGACATACAGGCTGATTAGTGCATGCGACAAATAACCGTACAGCAGAACTCAACTTGACTGTGCATCAAATTATCAGCACCCAGCGCTTGACACAATAATACTCAACGTTCATGTTTCCCTACTGAGCACTACAGAAATCAATTAATGCTCACTACTACTGAGCATAATACTCATCAAATTTGTGCTCACTACATTATCACTAGTAAGAGGCAATTGAACAGACCACGCCTTTGCGCTACCTGGTCAGCCGCCAATTACAGGAAACATAACAATCTCTATTTCATATCCTTCTCCGCGACACGGCTCACAAATATAGCTATTCACAAATTCAATACATTAATAACAGATAGAAACTACAACAGAAGATTTTCATCTATAATCACAACATTTGTTAGTGTCTCATATGGGCCAACACTGTTTGCCGTAAATTCTCTCTATTTGGTAGGCACCCCGTCACAACAGTCCTCGCGACGCCGATGACGCAGCTGACGTCATCCCCGCCGCTCAGGCCGCTATGACGTGTGGCGACCAAATACTCCCACTTATCATCATCACGTTCTTTATATGTACATACATGCACAAACTGAGTTATCAGACAAAAACGGCATCATTACAAAATGAACTCGTAATTCTTCTTGAACAAAATTATTTCTAATCAATGTGAACATGCTTGTAAAATAAAATTCATTACAGTTCATCATCACGGATAACCCAACAGGCTCTTGTAAGAGTTTGCCCTGATGATGAAGATATGGTTAAACCCGTCTTAAGTTTACGTCCCCTCTACACCTAATATCATATTGGGACGGAACCACGGTTTTCTAACCACAGCTAGTCAAAAGTCATGGATCAAACAAGTGACCCGGCGTTATTAATTACATTCTACAAAAGGGGTCTAAAAGCCTAAATGAATCTAGAATGAGCGGGTGTCCAAACTTTACGTCTCACCAACATCTAGGGTCAGCATGAGACAGGACCTCACTTAGAAAGACTCATTCTACTACTGGAGAAGCCTGGGATCAATTCTGAGACGTCTAGCTGGCAAAGCTAGTAGCCTAATCACTACAGGCCACAACAGTGAATTCAGAATAGGCTTCAGAAAGTTGGGGTATACTAGAAGTAAACCCCTCCAAAACCTACAAGCATGTTCATACAAAAATAATACTAAACATAGATTTAACATACCTTTCAATATACTTTCTATTTCCCCGTCACAATGTTGTGTTTACTCTTTACAACTTGACCTGCTGCTAAAGTGTCCGCTTTTTCCAGGGTTTATATATCTATGAATACTACCGGAAAATCATGCCTACTCGTATTACCTTGCTCAATTCGTGGCGAGGTGGAGATACCGGCCACAAACAAAGCCAGATAGCAAAAATCGAGTAGATAATGGATTTGCGTTCAAATAGTATATTTCCCATAGGAAAAATTGATGAAACGACCCTATAATCAATGACATGACTCCTGTCAAAACGAACACCCACACAACACGTGACGGGAATAAAAATCATATATGGCACAATTTGGCGGTTGGCGATTTTTAGGCAAATTCTATAGGACTCGGCCTTTTAGCGGCCCCCTGTATTGTAAAAACAGCTCTCTATAAACCACTCATGCATACATCGTATGATATGTGCATGACTTGTTCATGGAGCCGCATAGTTTGCGTACCATATTTCACCTAAAATATTTCACTCGCACCGCCCTACCATATATCTACTAAAATAATTTAGATGTGCATAAGCACTAGAGAGGTTTCATATTCCATCTCGTAACAAAGGTTTCCCCTTTTGGAGAAAAAACAATCAGAAATGTTTTTTCTTTGTGTATAGAGATGGAATAGGATGAACCTATCTAAACAAGACAGCTATTTACACAACAACCGTGCGAAGAATTACCTACTAAGGTAGTCTGCCCCCAAATTTTCTTGGCCCCGAATTGCAACAATCCGAAATCTATACGGCTGTAGTTTCATTGCCCAACGCATAATTCGAGGATTGAGAACTTTTGCTGTTTGCATATAAGACAAGGGCTTGTGGTCTGTCTCAAGCAGGAATTCTACTCCGTAAAGATACTTGCGAAATTTCTCAACACCCCAGATAATAGCCAAACATTCCTTCTCTATTACAGAATAGTTTTTCTCACGAGGCAAAAGTTTCTTGCTGGCATAAGCAATGGGAAGTCGTCCTTCCCCTTCAAATTCTTGGAGCAAAACGGCTCCTATACCAACATCAGAAGCGTCCGTCCGGAGTATGAACGGATTCCCATCATGAAAGACAGGAAGACGAAGAATAGGACTAGACGTGAGTCTATTCTTCAGGGTCTGAAAAGCCTTTTCATGATGGTCCTGCCAGTCTGTGATCTTGTCTGGTCTACTTTTCTTAGTTAAATCTGTCAAAGGGGAAGCAATAGATGAGAAATTTGGAATGAAACGGCGGTAGAAACCAGCCAACCCAAGAAATGACTTTATTTGTCTCTTAGTAGAAGGTCGAGGAGCATCCTTTATAGCATGTATCTTGTCTTCTTGCGGTCTAACTGACTGAGCAGCTACACTGTGACCAAGACATTCGATACTGCTATACCCAATCATACACTTGGAAGGTTTTGCCGTCAACTTGGCTGTCCTGAGTCTATCTAAAACTTCACGTAATGACGTCAAGTGGTCTTTCCAAGTTTCGGTAAAGATCCACATGTCATCGACGAAGCTATCAACGTTAGAAAGTTCGGACAGAATCTTTCTCATCAACCTGCAAAATGTTGCTCCTGAGTTTACCAAACCGAAGGGCATAGTTTTGAATTGAAACAAGCCTTTGGGGGTTTCGAACGCAGTTAGGGGTTTTGCCTTAGACGTCATTTTTACCTGCCAATAACCTTTTGACAAATCTAATTTGCTAAAGTATTTGTGCCCCGACATTCTATTTATAACCTCCTCCATATTTGGCATTGGTTCTGCATCGAACTCCGTCACTTTATTAAGTTTTAGGAAGTCAATGCAGAACCGCACCGAACCATCTTTTTAGGGACAAGTACTACAGGGGATGAATATGGAGATATTGATGGCTCAATAACTCCTAAATCTAACATATCTTGAATTTCCTTTTCCATTACATCCCGTACTTTATATGGTATGGCATAACCTTTTGACCTCACTGGTTCCGTCGTCAGCAACTTTATGTCGTGTTCTATTTGGTCAGTTCGTCCTGGTACACTGGACAGTACGTCCGGGTATTCTTTTATCAACGTCTCTATTTCTTTACGCTGATCCTGCGTTAACATTTCTGAAATATTGACGTCCTTAAACGTCTCTGGTTGCTTTGCAGTAGGAAAAGCGCAATCTTCCAATGAGAATTCGTCAACGTCATCATTTTCAGTTGACGGAGTGGACTCTACAGAAAGCAAGCAATGTGACGTCACATTTTGACGTTCCACATATTGCTTCAGTATGTTAGCGTGATATGTGTTAACATTTCCATTGACGTCAATCTTATAATCCATTCTGTTTACTACCTCAACAACTTCATAAGGACCTTTCCATTGAAGCAATAATTTATTACTGTCTGTCGGTAGTAACAACAGTACTTTGTCGCCGACGTCAAATTTACGCGACCTCGCGCCTTTATCATAATAAGCTTTCTGCTTAATCTGAACCTTCTTTAAATTATCACGCGCTAATTTGCATGTCTGCTCTAACCGTTCCCTAAGCTCAATAACGTATTGATACGTCGAAAGAACTTGCTCATCGCGTACCTCTTCAGCCCATAATTCTCTTAATATTGCCATTGGACCTCTGACGTTACGTCCATATAACAACTCAAAAGGGGAGTATCCTAAAGACTCTTGTGGGACTTCCCTTACCGCAAATAATAAGGCTGGAAGATATTTATCCCAATCTTTTGGACGTTCAGCACACATGCGACGTAACATCTGCTTTAACGTAGCGTGGAAACGCTCTATCAGTCCGTTGCAAATTGGGTGTCTCGGACTACACGTTAACTGTTGAAGAGAAAGAAGTCTGCTGACTTCCTTCATTACCTCAGCAGTAAACTGTGATCCACAATCAGTCAACATTTCATCAGGAATGCCAACCCTACTAAACATTTCAATAAGCGCTTCCGCGACACGTTCCGTCTCAATACTCGGTAAAGCTATCGCCTCTGGATACCTTGTCGCATAATCTATCATGGTTAAAATATACCGAGATTTCCTATCAGATCGAGGCTCAATTGGACCAACTATGTCCACTGCCACCCTCTTAAATGGCGTATCAATCAATGGCATTTTTCCTAGAGGTACTTTAGTGACCCGACATTTCTGAATAGTTCTCTGACAAATATCACAAGATTTACAAAATCTAGCGACATCACCGCAAATACCGGGCCAGTAAAACTCAGTTACAACTCTATCCAATGTCTTCCTAATACCCATATGTCCAGACATAAGCGTTTCATGAGCCAGTTTCAACACCTTTCCTCGGAAACTTTGAGGGACCACAAGTTGGAAAGAGACTTTGTTACCCTTGGTGAACTCCCTATATGCCAAACCTTTTTTCTCAATAAACCTAGTTTCACCTCGGTTTAAACCACGACTCACAGTCTTGTTCCCAGATACAACCCTTTTCCTGATGTTTTCCAAAGTTGGATCATCAACCTGAGCTTGCTTGAAAGCCTCCTTGTCATCGTTAATGATCTGATCGGGAACCTTAAGTTTTCTGTAAGGCTTCTCATCCTGCCTAGTTTGAGATCTAGTTACAGCCGCAGCTGAGAAATGAGACATATCAGGAAGTTTTGATCCATCAATGTTACCGATAACCAAATCGTACAACGTATCATCCATACACAAAGCTTCAGTTTTCCCAGTGAAAAAAGGACAATCAATGTCAATCATTGCCAAAGGATACCTTTGTGTGGATTCATCAATCAACGTAACATTTGATTCCTTCCCTATTAACTGACTATCCGAAACCAAACTTCTCCGAACGACACAGCCTGTACACCCAGTATCTCTTAATACAACCACCTTTTTATTATTAACCAAACCTTGTGCCGTCGGTAACCTTGCCTTTAAGAAGTAACAGACACCTTCCCTAGTTTCCTTACTACACTCCTCCCTATCCGAAATCAAAGGATCACCAACCTTATTTTCAAAAATACTTCCAATCTCATCACCTTTCCTAGTTACTTCCGTTTGACAAAAACTAACTTGGTGTGCTGCGCCACGTGGTGTGCTATTATTTTTACCGCGTCCGCGAAAAGACCCTCTGAAATTACCACGACCACGTGTATAACCACGACCTACATTCTGCGTATTCTCATTCTTAACCTGAGAACCTTGAGTCTCTACGCGCGTGTTAAAATTTTCTTTAACACCGCTATCCCCCACTCCAGTTGCTCCTACCTCTGCGCTATACAATTGTTTCCTGTCGGGGTTCTTAAAACATTTAATTGTTAAATGCCCCTTACCGCATATGCTACACTTGATATCCGGTCTACCACTCGGTTTGTTCGAGTCAACTTTGTCCTGTTTACCCTGCGCTGCGCCTCTATTATCGCGTTGCCCCTTATTAATGCAACTATATACGCCCCCGCGCGCTTCTGCAAACAAATCTGCCTCCCTAGCCATTTCATCAAAATTACCAAACTGTTTTGGCTTCAGATGTACATACAGTTCTCTATTACATGACTCCAGGAACTGATCCCTTGCCATGAAATCACAGACAGCCGGAAAAGATTTTTCTATCTTTGCCATATTAAGCCATTTTTCTAAATAACTTCTCAGTCTACTACTGAACTGTATGAACGTTTCTGATTTCTCGGGCCTACTATAACGAAACTGCTTCCTAAATCCGCGCTCTGTCATGTCAAAATTCTTTAATAAAGCGTCCTTTAACTTTTCATAATCCGCCGCATCCTCATTTGACAACCGGTCATATACATCAAGTGCGCGCCCTTTGAGCAATGCACTTAAATACGCGGCCCAAACACTCTTATCCCATTTATTAGCCGTAGCATATTTCTCAAACCTAGATAAATAACTATCCATTTTATCCTTACCCTCTTCAAAATAAGGTAACTTAGGATCCCGGGCATGCGCCACCTTCTCAGCTTTTTGCTTTTCAAATTCTAGCTCGAGCTTCGCTCTCTGCATTTCTAACTGATTCCTTAATTCTTGGTGCTGTAGCTCAAACCCATGTTTTATTTTTTCTAAATGGGCCTCACTAATCTCTTTTGACTCCCTTTCAGTCTTAATGCGTGCCATTTCAAGTTCCTTATTAACATTCAACATAGCTAGTTCATGTGCCCTTTCCTTTTCTTTTTCTGCCCTTTCCTTTTCCTTTTCTTCAGACCTTAACCTTTCTAAATCCCTTTGCTCTTGCCTTTCTGCCCGCTCAATATCCTGCTGCTCTTTGACAAAACCTTGTAACTCCTTCCCCTCATAACCTAAGTCCTTTCCCATTTGCATTAAACGCTCCATTATTGATAACGTAAATCTCACGTTACTATCAATACCACTATAAACTGATCAGTTATGATCAGTGATGATTGAATGGGCTTAACTAAAACGTTAAGATATGTGTTATACGCGTTAATCTAACTAAAACGTTAGTTATTAAAGCACACGCGATTTGAAATGTCAAATGCTTTCAGCACAGTATGACGTTGCGTACTGGTAGTCTAATATGACGTCATAAACTGACGACTTTTACAGTAAAATGCTACAATCCGAAGTTTTATCACATTACAAAACTCCGATCATAACAAGTCACCATTAATGTTTCTATTACGTCATACCTAACCTCAAGCCACAGCGTAAATATTAACGCTACCGTTATGTCAACGTCAGTAAATTGTTAACGTCACTACGTCAGAACCATGTGTGGGTAAGATCAATTAGTAGCTCCAATTTAACTTAGTAGAATGTCAGGTAACACAATTAAGTGGGGTCTACTTAAATTTTTCGTTACCAAGAAAAAGTGGGGTTTGCCTTGCCTTCCTGCTCAGAAATTATCGACTTGTCAGTATCCATTCAGTTGAATACATGGGTTTCGCACTTCATCAACGCAGGAAGGAAGATTAAAGTTAATTTCTAAATATGGCTGTCAATGCATTTTTTTTTTTTTTTAAAGTTGATGATTCAGAGTATCAATGTGCTGTTCCACAGCCGGGAACACCAGCCAGAGATCAAATCCCACTTCTGACACCAAATGTTACATGTGGGTTTACGGCGTCCCGCAAACCCCCATGCTGACAAGACAACCGAGCGTGATCTCTGACAGGTGTACGGGCAGCTGTGGGGTAAGGCACAAGAAAGATGTTAAATGAATGACATGAATTATTTACAGTATCTACATACAACACTTACTAACACAAAACATCACAAATTGTTGCTTCCGTAGCCAACTCACGACGTCCGCTCCGAAGGCAAAACACTGTTCTGTGCTCGGAACGGGTGACGTGAATACCTACAGAAGCAAACAACAAAAACAAGAAAAACAAAAGAAAGAATCAACACAAGACGCGACTGGCCAGTTTATAACTTAGGGTGAATTCCCCACTCGCGTGACACTTCCTCTCGCGAACTAGTAAAACTAGTCTATCAACATAGTTGATAATCCTAGGATTAGCGATCACGTTTGCTGATCAGACGTTTAGTGATCGTCCAAATAAGGTAAGTTGACCTTTTCCATGATCACATTTGTTTACAATGAACAATGATTTAGAAGAATCTGCTTCTATCCTGGTAGGCGCTGATTACGGCGGTCTGTCCGCCCTTGCTGGACCCTAACGCCTAGCGTCGTACCAGTACCTGCTGCTATGAAGCAGGGAGCAGCAGGTCACACATTGTTGTGCCTGCAAATTACGATAACGGGACTAGAAACGAGTCACAAAACATACATGCTATATCATGATCCCCCTCCCGGAGAAGTAAGAATATGTTCATGCATATACCGTTATTGCGCATGCGCCGACCAGACATACAGGCTGATTAGTGCATGCGACAAATAACCGTACAGCAGAACTCAACTTGACTGTGCATCAAATTATCAGCACCCAGCGCTTGACACAATAATACTCAACGTTCATGTTTCCCTACTGAGCACTACAGAAATCAATTAATGCTCACTACTACTGAGCATAATACTCATCAAATTTGTGCTCACTACATTATCACAAGTAAGAGGCAATTGAACAGACCACGCCTTTGCGCTACCTGGTCAGCCGCCAATTACAGGAAACATAACAATCTCTATTTCATATCCTTCTCCGCGACACGGCTCACAAATATAGCTATTCACAAATTCAATACATTAATAACAGATAGAAACTACAACAGAAGATTTTCATCTATAATCACAACATTTGTTAGTGTCTCATATGGGCCAACACTGTTTGCCGTAAATTCTCTCTATTTGGTAGGCACCCCGTCACAACAGTCCTCGCGACGCCGATGACGCAGCTGACGTCATCCCCGCCGCTCAGGCCGCTATGACGTGTGGCGACCAAATACTCCCACTTATCATCATCACGTTCTTTATATGTACATACATGCACAAACTGAGTTATCAGACAAAAACGGCATCATTACAAAATGAACTCGTAATTCTTCTTGAACAAAATTATTTCTAATCAACGTGAACATGCTTGTAAAATAAAATTCATTACAGTTCATCATCACGGATAACCCAACAGGCTCTTGTAAGAGTTTGCCCTGATGATGAAGATATGGTTAAACCCGTCTTAAGTTTACGTCCCCTCTACACCTAATATCATATTGGGACGGAACCACGGTTTTCTAACCACAGCTAGTCAAAAGTCATGGATCAAACAAGTGACCCGGCGTTATTAATTACATTCTACAAAAGGGGTCTAAAAGCCTAAATGAATCTAGAATGAGCGGGTGTCCAAACTTTACGTCTCACCAACATCTAGGGTCAGCATGAGACAGGACCTCACTTAGAAAGACTCATTCTACTACTGGAGAAGCCTGGGATCAATTCTGCGACGTCTAGCTGGCAAAGCTAGTAGCCTAATCACTACAGGCCACAACAGTGAATTCAGAATAGGCTTCAGAAAGTTGGGGTATACTAGAAGTAAACCCCTCCAAAACCTACAAGCATGTTCATACAAAAATAATACTAAACATAGATTTAACATACCTTTCAATATACTTTCTATTTCCCCGTCACAATGTTGTGTTTACTCTTTACAACTTGACCTGCTGCTAAAGTGTCCGCTTTTTCCAGGGTTTATATATCTATGAATACTACCGGAAAATCATGCCTACTCGTATTACCTTGCTCAATTCGTGGCGAGGTGGAGATACCGGCCACAAACAAAGCCAGATAGCAAAAATCGAGTAGATAATGGATTTGCGTTCAAATAGTATATTTCCCATAGGAAAAATTGATGAAACGACCCTATAATCAATGACATGACTCCTGTCAAAACGAACACCCACACAACACGTGACGGGAATAAAAATCATATATGGCACAATTTGGCGGTTGGCGATTTTTAGGCAAATTCTATAGGACTCGGCCTTTTAGCGGCCCCCTGTATTGTAAAAACAGCTCTCTATAAACCACTCATGCATACATCGTATGATATGTGCATGACTTGTTCATGGAGCCGCATAGTTTGCGTACCATATTTCACCTAAAATATTTCACTCGCACCGCCCTACCATATATCTACTAAAATAATTTAGATGTGCATAAGCACTAGAGAGGTTTCCTATTCCATCTCGTAACATTTTACCCGACACTGAGATGAAATGACATCTCAAGCCCTCTCGCCCAATGAAACCAATAGGGTTTATTAGCATGGACGGTTTGCCTCGCACTGTGATTCATGGACAGGCTTAGATCCTCTAAGCGGTTTACCGTGAAACAATTTTTTTAAATTTAAGGAGAATTCCAGCAAGTGCTCAAGGTGTCCAAATTTTTAGGATTTTACGGTATTCAAGCAGTGAACACTTAGGTGCTGATTAGTCTGTATGGGTGCGCAGACTGATGTGCACTTTTGCTGTTCACTAATGGCAAAAACACTGGTTTTCTCATAATGTTGCTCAAAAGAAATAACATTACGAAAACACGCCTATACAAATACACTGTAAATTTAACCTCCCCCCCCCCAAAAAAAAACGAACATTTTCAAATGAAAAATTGTGATTTTTTTTCTTATTTCTGCTCAAAATATAGATTGTGGGTACTCGTTAGAACCGCATCGACGAGTACCCACAATCTATATTTCAAAGCAGAAATAAGAAAAATGTATACCCCTGTAAACCCCAGTTTTACTATATAAAAGTGGGGTTCAAGGGGTGTCAGAATTATACAGGCATGTTTTCGTGACGGAGGCCCGTGGACCATTATGCTTGCCAGAGGTTAAGTGGAAGACAGTGACTCTTGGCCCTGGCTGCAATGTTTTTCTACAGACCTGGTGAATTAGCTGTCTACATGAAGAAAATTAGACCTTTTTACACACTGAGGACACAGCAAAGGCTCTGATCAGATCCTGTGTCTTTGATTGGCTCATCTTGTGCTGCAGGAAGAAATTATTTCCCCACCCACACATCAGATAAATGGTGCTGCCATTTGGATAGCAGTAGATTTAAACATCTGCTCAACCATATTTAACAAAACCACCTACAAATCTTGGAAACTGTCAGAAAGAAGAGGCTGATCAATAATCGGAAATAAAAACAATATTTAAAAATCAAAATCATTTTGTTTACCCTAATAATAAATCTAAGTAGAAGCCATTTTGAAAAGGAAAGTTGGAAGACTTGCCAATGAAAGCTGAGATCTGAATGACATCATCAATCATGTGACTTAAATCATGTGACAAAGTTCTGAAACTGTTCATAAAGTGTTCTTGAAAAATACTCAAGAAAAGTTTCAGAACATTTTAAGAACAAAAGTTCAAGAAAAGTCTTTAAAATAATCAAGAACAAATTTAAGAACAGTTTCAGAACACCTGTCATTACAATTTGTTCATGAAATGTCTTTGAAATAAACCAGAACAAATTTAAGAACAATTTAAGAACACCTTTCCAGACACTTTGTTCAAGAAAAGTCTTTGAAATAAACAAGAACAAATTTAAGAACGGTTGGATAACATCAGAGTCATCATGTTGTTCAAGAAAAGTCTTTAAAGTCTTCAAGAAAAGTTTAAGAATAGTTCAAGAATATTACGAATTCTTACAAGATGTGTTTGTGAAACACTGATGCCCCCGGACAGCGCCAATGTTAATGTTTTTAAAAATTTTGAAAAAAATAGGTCAAAGGTCAAGGTCAAGGTCACGAAATCAAAAATTATGGTACCACTGGAAAGGTCTTGTGATAAGGTATACACATGTGAAATATGAAAGCTCTATCTATTACCATTCAAAAGTTATGCCCAATGTTAAAGTTTTTGCAGACGGACAAACGGACAAACAGACGGACAGACCAAAAACTATATGCCCCCGAATCTCTTAGATTCCGGGGGCATAAAAAAGTTCTTGAACTGTTCCTAGAATGTGTTCTTGAATAGTTCATCAAGTACAAGTGTTCTTGAAAACCTTCATGAACAGATTAAGAACTCTTAAGAGCAGTTCAAGAACAGTTCTTAAGTTAAGAACTCCATTTCGCAGGGGAGCAAATACATTTAATGATAGAAATAACTAGAGCTGTCAGTGAAACTGACTAGGGCCCCGACAGTGCCATCAGAGGAGTTGGATTTTTTTTTTCAAAGGGCTATAACTCTTAGAGTATTGCAGCTGGAGTTATGTAACTTGCCATGTAATTGTGAAATGATATTGTAACCTTATATCTAAAGTTGATGCATTTGACGGTTTGTAAGCTATGAATAAAATACGAAAGGGTATTGCTATATGGCAACTGTCAATAACTTTAGCTTCATTTTCATTTGGATATCTATATTGGTTTTGAAATTAAGATGAAAACAAAAGACGAAAAAAGCAGATTTATTTGTTTTTCAAAAGGCAAAAACCCTCAGAGTATTATAGCTAGAGTTCAGTAACTTGCCTTGAAACTGTTTAATGTTGTTGTGATCTTACCTTTAAAGGTTGAAAATGATGCGTTTGAAGGTTTGTAAACATGAAAAATGTTGATGGACAGATGGTCAGATGGACGGATGGATGGACAGACATACAGACGGACAGACAGACAGGGTATTACTATAGGGCAACTGTCAGTAACTATATGAAGTTTCATTTGGATATCTATAGTGATTTTAAAATAGAGATGAAAAAAATACGAAAAAAAAACTGAATTTTTAAGTGTTTCAAAGGGCCATAACTCTTAGAGTATTAAAACTACAGTTATGTAACTTGTCCTAAAATTGTGTAATGATAATGAGACCATATATTTAAAGTTTGAAGTCGATAGGTTTGACGGTTTGTAAGTTATTAAGAAAAAAACATGAAAAAGCTGATTTTTTTAGTTTTTCAAAAGGCCATAACTCTGAGAGTATTGAAGCTACAGTTAGGTAACTTGCCATAAAATTGTGTAATGATGATGAGACCATATATTTAAAGTTTGAAGTTGATAGGTTTGACGGTTTGCAAGTCATTAAGAAAAAACATGAAAATTGTGGACATTTTTTAAGTTTTTCAAAGGGCCATAACTCTGAGAGTATTGAAGCTAGAGTTACATAACTTGACATCAAATTGTGTAATGATATTGTGACCTTACATTTAAAGTTTGAAGCTGATGTGTCTGACGGTTTTTAAGTTATTAAGAAAAAACATAAAAAATGTGGACGGACAGAAGGACAGACGTTCTCATGGATGTATTATACTATACTTATGTGGCTATTTTTGGCAGGATCGATACTTAAGTGGCTACTTTTAGCCACAGAAAAGAAGTATTTTCGGTGTCTAACGGAATAAATCCCATTGACTAACATTGATTCTGTCCATTTACATAGCCACCTAACTATACATTTGTTAGTGCGGACGAACAGACAGGGTGATTACTATAGGGCACCCGCAAATAAATTTGCAGGGCCCTAATTAAGAAATAAAACAACACAGTTCCTTCCCTCAGTCCACAAATGCCGTGAAACTCCGCAGAAAGGGAGGAAATATCTGTCAAAGGTCGAACATAAGATGAGTTTCGCATTGACGTCATTTCGTTTTCAGACATTTTAGTGTTGTAGTCAGTTTGAAACTTTCACCAATTTTAGTTGTCAGAAAAACTGTCTGTCGAAGCGAGTGGTCGGTATGTTGACAAAATGATAAAAGCGTTATACACATTAATTTCTTAGCTCATATTACATACATGTATGAATCATATTAACCCTTGTCCTGCTTAGCCCGGATGTGCCTTATTTTCCAAACAATCAAGATCCAGATCAGATGGCTTGTGACGAAGCCATCTGATCAGGATCTACATTGTTTGCCATTCAGATTGTGAATTTGTTGCAATAATTTGCATCAAATAATCTGATTGGTTGATAATCAGTATTGGGTGTGGCATATATGAATATTCAGCAGGACAAGGGTTAAAAATCTGTTTTTCTGAGAACTCTTCAATTATAGTTGAAGGAATTTAATTAAGTAAAGATAACTATATAAGTTGCATTTACACATTATTAAATATTCCACAGCTAGATAACGGCCAAATTACTATAAATAGCAATATGCGATTTTTCTGTTTTACACCATTTTCATGATTTTATGTGTGTCAGTCTTTAAATTTACAGACTAAAAAGTCTTTAAATTTACAGACAGTCTTTAAATTTATGGACAGTCTTTAAATAAAACAACTTTCTTAGACCTGTTCATATTCAACTGGTAAAATTCTGTGACTCATTTTAAATGTGGTCGGGTAACATGGGGAGATGAGCACCATTACAAGTGGCAGACATGTGAATGCTCCTGATGACGTCACTAGTGAAAATCTAAGGGAACAAGTAAAGCAGGACAGA
Source organism: Lucinisca nassula (assembly GCA_963580285.1). NCBI lineage: Eukaryota > Metazoa > Mollusca > Bivalvia > Lucinida > Lucinidae > Lucinisca > Lucinisca nassula. Next base: position 100,871,605 of record OY757011.1, read on the forward strand.
AATGGCTACAAGATTGGAGGTTTCTGAGGGTAGCGTTTTTACTATTTTAAATGAATTGCTGGGCATAAGGAAGCTTTCAGCACGTTGGGTGCCAGTATGCCTTAGTAAAGAACAACGAGCTGTCCAAGTGTCCATGTCTGAGTCACTTTTGGAAAGATCATGATTCTGATCCGGAAGGCTTTCTTTCTTACAAGTGTTGTTAGCAGGGACGAAATTTGGATCCATCACTATATATCAGAGTAAACTAGAGCCAGTGTTTATGAAACATTATGCCCCCAACTTCTTGAGCCTAACACTGCTTGACCCTGTCCCTAAGCAGTAATTGAGATATCTTGTTTTTAATTGGTTGCAATGCTGAAATATTCAAAGAACCATGACAAAAGAAAAACAGAAGATAATCAGGTCACCTACCTATCATCTCATATCAGCGTTTGAAGTTACAGGACAATTATAGTTTTAGAGATATTTTGAATGCCCAAATTTTCAAAGGGCCAAAAATGCCTATGTCCACCAAGGGGCATAATCTGGTCAATTTTTAATAAAATTATACCAAAATTGAATGTAATCATCTTCAGATTAGTTCCAAACAGCATGCGAAATTTCAAGAGACTAGCTCAAGTGGCTCTTGAGATATTTTGCTTACAAGCTTTTCCTTTGCCAAAATGCATAGGTCTACAAAGGGGCATAATTTGGTCAATTGTAAATAAAACTACACCAAAATTTAATCAGACCATCTTCACATTAGTTCCAAACAGCTTGCAAAGTTTTATTAGCCTAGCCTTTGCGGTTCTTGAGGTATTTTGCTTACAAGATTTTCTATGCCAAAATGCCTATGTCCACAAAGGGACATAATCTGGTCAATTTTTAATAAAATTATATCAAAATTTGATCAGATCATCTTCAGATTGGTTCCAAACAAACTGTAAAATTTCAAGAGACTAACTAAAGCTTACAAGTTTAAAACGCCCAAAGTTTCAAAGGGCCATAACTCAAAAAAAAAAGTTTGGATTTTTTTTCAAAAGTAAATCAGTTCATCTACTCATCATCCCCAACCAGTCTGTAAAGGTTCAGGGCAATAGCTCAAATAGTTTTTGAGATGCTTAAAATGCCCAAAGTTTCAAAGGGCCATAACTAAAGGCAAAAATTCAGATTTCTTTCAAAAGTTAATCAGTTCATCTACTTACCATTCCCCATCAGTCTGTAAAATTCAAGACAAAAGCTCAAAATAGTTTTCGAGATATCTTGCTTACAAGCTTAAAACGCCCAAAGTTTCATAGGGCCATAACTACACGAGTAATCGACCGACATCGCTAGTTTTCGAACTCATCAGAGCTTTTAACCCTGACTTACTTGTAAGTTTCAGGAAGATCCGATCAATAGTGAAGGGGCTGGGTGATGACAAGGTCAAAAATAGGCATGTTCAGCAATCAAAGGGACGTAACTATATGATTAATAGGCCTACTTGCATGGTTTTCGAACAGAACCAAGTTTTTATCCCCAGCCACCTTATATATAAGAAAGAGCTGATCAAAACTGAAGGTGCTATGGTGATGACAAGCATTTTCCCTTTGTAAGTCTATGGGACCTTGTGGTTACCATAGCAATCAAAGCTTTTGTTCAATTTCGAAAAAAAGCTTATGTCGTCAATGTCCCACAAAAAGCAATTGCTACAGATGAAAAATGGTTGAGATAAGCCTGCAGGTTGCAGAGATATAACTGGTCAAAGGTGTGGACAGACGGAAGGATGACAGACGAACAATGGACCCACTATACTATAAGCTCCCCTGGAGCCTTCAGCCCCGGTGAGCTAAAAATAGCAAGATGACTACATGTATTTTTATATCAAATATATCGGGACCATAAATGATAATGGTCCTATATCGCTCACCCGAGCTAAGAGATTGAGGGTGGGGGTGGGGGGGGGGGGGGAGGGGATTTTTGGCACTATAATTTGAACAAGCTTGGTAGCAGTCAACTAAGTGAAGCTGAATTTCAAATATCAAAGATCTGGGTTTCTGGTTTCAGACAAGAAGATTTTTTAAAGTTTTCCCTATATACGTCTATTTAAAACAAGTGGGGGCCACTTTTTGCTCCCAGGCAATAATTTGAACAATCAAGGTAGGGATGCACTAGATGAAGCTTCATACCAAATATCAAAGACCTGGACCGTCTGGTTTCAGACAAGAAGATTTTTAAAGGTTCTCCCTATAACTCTATGTAAACTCAGTGGGCCCTGTCCTGGGGGCAGTTTTGGTTCCAGTGCTATAATTTGAAAAATCTTGGTAGAGGCTTACTAGACTAAGCTTCTCACCAAATATCAAAGACCTGGGCCTTTGGTTTCAGACAAGAAGATTTTTAAAGGTTTTGCCTATAAAAGCCTATGTAAAACCATTGGGCCCTGGCATGGGGCCATTTTTGGCTCCAGGGCTATAATTTGAAAAATCTTGATAGAGGTCCACTAGATGAAGCTTCATACCAAATAGCAAAGACCTGAATTGAATTCTTTGAACAACTTTGAGAGAGGACCTGACCACCCAAGGTTATTATAACTGCCAAGTTTTATGAAAATCTGTTCAGTGGTTTAGGAGGCGATGTTGTTTAAAAATTGTGAACGGACGGACAGATGGACGGTATGGATGTGGTATTTGGTGTTCATTTTTTTATTTTATCTTATTTTTTGGTATCATTTTTGTCAGTTCCATCATGTGAACAAGTCCATGAAATGAACATCCCCCACCCCCACTCAAAAGCAAAGCCCACTTTATATAGAGAGAACTTGGGTTTATGGGGGAACATATTAACATATTACTTTTCTTATTTCTAACAAGCACCCATAACCTTTGTTATGAGTTTAACTAAGAAAACTATCACTAATTTTCGTCTGAAAATTAGCCATTTTGGAGATATGAAAGAATGCTTTGGAGCGCTTTGGTGCAGTGGTAGCGCATCGGATTTGCGATCGAGAGGTTGTGGGTTCGAGCCTCACGCTGACCAAAGTGTTGTGCCCTTGAGCAAGGCACTTCATCCACATTGCTTAAAAAAAAAAAGTACTGGTTACCACCCAGGAAATCCTGCTTGTAATGCTTAGATGTGAGCGAGTAGCAGTAAATAGGAGAAAAATGCTCCATGAAACACACATGTTGGCATCCAAGGGAAATTACTGGTCTGGATAAAAGCAGAATTCTTACAGGGACAGGGTTGAAGACAAAGGGTCATAGTGATCTTTCAACATTTAAACTAGACTGACATCACAAGCGAGATTCCCCAGGGCAGTGTCCTTGGACTTTGTTTGTTTGAGGTTTAACATCCCCTTCAACACTGTATAGGTCATTTTGGAGACGTTGTTTTCAATTTTGTGGGACTTTTACACGACACTGAGATGAAATGACATCTCAAGCCCTGTCGCCCAATGAAACCAAAAGGGTTTATAAGCATGGACTGTCCGACTCGCACCGCTTTGCCTGCTCAGATCCTCTAAGCAGTTTACCAGTACTCGTGTCAGATCCTCTAAGCAGTTTACCAGTACTCGTGTGCGGTCAGACTAAGCTCTGCATGGAAGCATCATGCAGTCCATCTATTTCTTCAAGCCCCGATGGGCGGCGGGGCCCATATTAATTCTCATCTATATTAATGACATTGAGGATAGTATCGGAAGTACAATTTGTCAATTTGCTGATGATATGAAACTACATACTACAGTGTTTATGGCACAAGATTATGATCAGATACAGGAAGATTCAGATAATCTCTCTAAATGGAGTGATAAATGGTTGCTCAAATTCAATATAGAGAAATGCTGTGCATTACACTTTGGCCAAAATAATCCTGATGTGACTTATTCCTTAAATAGTAAGAAAGGGAAATTAAACAAGAGGGCCAAATGGCCCTATATCACTCACCTGTGTACCAGAAAATCATTAATGATGTTTTAAGAATGCCATCTGGGCTTGAAGAAATAGACTGGGCTACATGGTGCTTCTATGCAGAGCTGGAACCGACCACACATGAGTACTGGTAAACAGGTTCTAAACCTGCCCAGGAAAAGTGGTGCCAGTTGGACCGTCCATGCATAATGACCCTATTGGTTTCATTGGGTGGAAAGGGCTTAAGATATAATTTCATCTCGATGTCGGGCCAAAGTCCCACAAAACTAGAAGCAACGTCTCCAAAATGACCTACACTGTGCTGACAGGGATGTTAAACCTCAAATCAATAAACAAGGGCAGGTAACTCCAAAGTTGTTTGTCTCATGCAGCCGAAATTCGAACTCTATGTAGACTGTATGTCCCTCCTGGTTATCTGCAACTTTGATGAAGATCAGATCAGAAATGGCAGAAAAAAGTTGGTAAAGTTGTTTTTCCATTGTAAGTCTATGGGAAAATTGTTTGCGCTCTAAGGGCTGTAACTGCAAACCCGAATGTCAGAATCAAGCCAAGTTTTATGGTTGTTCTCGTTTACTGAAAGTTTCAAAAAGATCAGATTAGAAAGGTCTGAGAAAAGGTGGAGACACTATTTTTCACTAATATTTATGCTCAAGGGCAGGTAATTCGAAAGCCTTTTGTCTCATGCGGCCCAAATTCGAACTAAACATAGACTGTAAGCTCCTTCTGGTTATCTGGAAGTTTGATGAAGGTCAGTTTAGAAATAGCCAAGCAAAGTTGGAGACATTGTTTTACCATTGTAAGTCTATGGGAAAATTTTTCACCCTCAAGGGGATGTAACTGGAAATCTGGTGGTCAGATTCAAGCCAAAATCGAACTCATTAGAGATTTTATGCTTATCCTCGTTTACCAAAAGTAACAAAAAGATCAGATCAAAAATGGTTGCGGAAAGCTTGATACACCATTTTTCGCTAATAATTATGCTCAAGGGCAGTTAACTTAGAAGTCATTTGACCAGCGTGGCCCAAATTCAAACTCAACATAGACTGTATGCCCCTCCTCGTTATCTACAAGTTTGATGAAGATCTGATTTGAAATGGTCGAGAAAAGACGTCGTTTTCCTATTGTAAGTCTATGGGAAAATCTTTCACACTCAAGGAGATGTAACTGGAAAACCACTGGTCAGATTCAAGCCAACTTCAAACTCGCTCGAGATTTTATGCTTGTCCTCTTTACCAAAAGTTGCAAAATGATCCAATCAAAAACGGCTGGGAAAAGCTGGAGACACCATTTTTTACTTACATTTATGCTCAAGGGCAGGTAACACAGAAGCTGTTTGTCCCGTGCAGCCCAAATTCGGTCTCGACGTAGACTGTAAGCCCCTCCTGGTTATCTGCAAGTTTGATGAAGATCGGATAAAAAATGGCGGAGAAAAAGTGGAGACGTCGTTTTCCCCATAATAAGTCTATGGGAAATAATTTTTACGCTCAAGGGGATGTAACTGAAAAAAACGATCGGCAGATTCAAACCAAATTGGAACTCGTCCGAGATTATATGCTTGTCCACATTTATGAAAAGTTACTTGTTGCTCATATATATAGACCTCCAAAGTCAACCATCCAGTGGAATGACTATTTTGAAGAAAGTCTCGAAAAAGCATGTTGTCTGGAATTAGAAATGTACCTACTAGGTGATTTCAACAGGGACTTATTAAATGATCATGTTGGGAAATCATGGTTGGATTATACAGTCTTTTGGTCTAACTCAGTTTGTTAGGGAGGCCACACGATTGACAAACAGTTCAAAAACACTTATAGATCATATTTACTCCAACTTTTCTGAAAATATAACATTTGTTGATGTCCCAACAATTGGATTAAGCGACCATTTCCCAATATTCTTCACACGAAAAATGAACTCTTGTTTACCTAAGACAGAGCATCATACCATAAAATACCGGTCCTTTAAGGACTTTGATGAAAATAAATTTATAAGTGACCTTCAGTCAGTTCCGTGGGAAATCATTCAAATTTTTGAACACCCTGATGATATACTACAGGCATGGACAGACCTCTTTCTGGAAATCGTTGATAATCATGTACCTATACGGCAACACCGGGTTAAGCACAAGAATCAACCCAAATGGCTAACACCAGAAATACTGGATGCCATCAAAATAAGAGACAGACACAAGGCATTAGGCTATGAAAATGATTATAAAATTTGGAGAAACAGAGTTACCCATATGATAAGGTTGTCTAAAAAAGAAAAATATGAAACTTTTATAGATCAGAATAAGCACAAACCAGGAAGCATCTTTAAAATTTTTCAAGAAGTTGGAGCTGGGAAGGGACAACAGGCACAAACACATATTGGCCCAATTAAGAATGGAGATTTGTATGTAGAACACCCCACCGATATTGCAAATACTTTTAATGAGTTCTTTGTTAATGTAGCCTCAAAAATAAAGGAGCCACTTCTTTCTTCCAGTCATGAGAGACTTCGGGAATTCTGTAGTTCCAAACTTTTGACAGGATCTAAATTTCATATTCCACATGTTCAGAAAGATCAAGTTAAAAAATTTCTTCATAATTTAGATGCCAGCAAAGCAACAGGGACAGACGCTATAGGCCCTAGGCTGCTAAAACTTTCAGCACCTCATATAGCAAATGAAATAACATATATATGCAATCAGAGTATCAGAGCTTCTATATTCCCTGAAAAATGGAAGGAAGCAAAAGTCACACCCTTATTCAAAAAGGGCTCCTGTGAGGATATGAATAACTATCGCCCAATATCAATTCTTCCCACCCTGTCTAAAATTCTTGAAAAACATGTTCATGACTCCCTTATGCACCATCTTAACACATACGAGCTGCTTCATAAAACACAGTCCGGCTTTAGGCCCAAACATTCTTGTGAAACGGCACTCTTAAGTATGGTAGATACATGGCTAAATGCTCTTGATAATGACTGGGTTTGCATGTGACACATCGTCTCATGATGGTTAACATGTCTTCAAAGTAATTTCAAAACCCATTCAGAAATAAGTAAGTTATTGACTGCGTTTAAGTTTTGGACACATTTTTTTATACCTTTGACCTCTAAGTATGACCTTGACCTTGGAGTTACAGATCTGGGTTTGCATGTGACACATCGTCTCATGATGGTTAACATTTCTTCAAAGTAATTGCAAACCCACCCAGAAATAAGTAAGTTATTGACTGTGTTTAAGTTTTGGACACTTTTTTTTACCTTTGGCCTCTAAGTATGACCTTGACCTTGGAGGTACAGACTGGGTTTTGCATGTAACACATCGTCTCATGATGGTTAACATTTCTACAAAGTAATTTCAAAATCCACCCAGAAATAAGTAAGTTATGGACTGCGTTTAAGCTTCGGACCCTTTTTTTTTACCTTTGACCTCTAAGTATGACCTTGACCTTGGCGGTACAGACCTGGGTTTTGCATGTGACACATCGTCTCATGATGGTTAACATTTCTTCAAAGTAATTTCAAGAAATAAGTAATCCCATCCAGAAATAAGTAAGTTATTGACTGCGTTTAAGTTTTGGACACTTTTTTTTACCTTTGACCTCTAAGTATGACCTTGACCTTGGAGGTACAGATCTGGGTTTGCATGTGACACATCGTCTCATGATGGTTAACATGTCTTCAAAGTAATTTCAAAACCCATCCAGAAATAAGTAAGTTATTGACTGCGTTTAAGTTTTGGACACTTTTTTTTACCTTTGACCTCTAAGTATGACCTTGACCTTGGAGGTACGGACTGGGTTTTGCATGTGACACATCGTCTCATGATGGTTAACATTTCTACAAAGTAATTTCAAAATCCATCCAGAAATAAGTAAGTTATGGACTGCATTTAAGTTTCGGACCCTTTTTTTTTACCTTTGACCTCTAAGTATGACCTTCACCTTGGAGGTACAGACCTGGGTTTTGCATGTGACACATCGTCTCATGATGGTTAACATTTCTACAAAGTAATTTCAAAATTCATCCAGAAATAAGTAAGTTATTGACTGCGTTTAAGTTTCTGACCCTTTTTTGGACCTTTGACCTCTAAGTATGACCTTGACCTTGGAGGTATGGACCTGGGTTTTGCATGTGACACGTCGTCTCATGATGGTTAACATTTCTGCCCAGTAATTTTAAAATTCATCAAGAAATAAGGAAGTTATTGACCGCGTTTAAGTTTCGGACGCACAGACGAACGGACGGACAGGGGCAAAGCTATATGCCCTTTCCACCATTCTTTGAAGGGCGGGGGCATAAAAAGCCCTCAATAACAAAGTTTTTGGACAAAAATTGAACAAGAGCTCCGCAAGCTGGGCATTATACGCCTGTGGCAATTAGTAAAATGGAGCATACATATATTGACTGTTTTACAAGTTTGGGTTTGTGGAATGTAACCAAGGAACAATATTTGCTCCATATATTCTTACCTGGCAGTATTAATAACCCTCAATGGCTCAAACTACCTGTCTCCAACCAATGGTTGATAATATTTGGTGGACCATAACCTCAAAATAATATAGGCATAACTCTAGCAATAAGTGGTGGACTGTAACCTTGAAATAATATGCACTGCTCCACATCATAGTCTAACTATACGTAAAGTTTCAGTTTCATCAGATGTAGGTGGGAGGTATTATCCGGAAACAATATATGTTTAGAAAAATATGTGAAAGGCGAATAACTTTGGTAATATTTGGCGGACTGTAACCTCAAAATAATATGCACTGTTCCACATCATGGTCTTACTATATGTAAAGTTTCAGCTTCATCAGATGTAAATTAAATGTAAGAGAATTATCCGGAAATGGAATGTTTAGAAAAATCTGTGGAAGGGGTATAACTCTGGTAATATTTGGCAGACCGTAACCTCAAAATAATATGCACTGTTCCTTCCATCACTGTTCATGGTCTTACTGTATGTAAAGTTTCAACATCATCGGATCTAAAATGTAGGAGGAGTTATCCGGAAACAAAATGTTTACAGAATTTTTCGAAGGGGCATACCACTCATTCTCAAATGAATTGGGATATTGCAGTCGCCGTATATTTTCTGAAATCAAGCAGTCATTTTTAACCAATGCATACGTTTATATGACAGAACAACAGGTCCCGAAGATATCATAAATCTCCTGTAGAATAGTACCTTTTCAGAGAAAATGAGCCACAGGAAAACCTGGTTTTGTAATGTTCGAGACTGTCGCTTTTCGAATTCTCTTTGTTTGCGCACTTACAAATTTAAAATTCCACTATTAAGGAAAGGGTTAGGTGGTTTCCATAAATTCTACATATTCTGGGTAGGAAAATGACTACCATTAGCAGGACCACATGGAGTCTTACTAAGTATCTTTCCCCGATTATGGCTGTCACCGAAATTTAATTAAACATTGTAATGAACGAGACGACGTTTTTCTTCTTGTTATTTCAAAACAACGTTTAGGTTTTTATACACGGAAACATGACCAAATTGAGATTCTATATTATATAAAGCATATAAGGTTGTTTGATGTTTTCTGTACAATAGGAAATGAAAAATACTTGCCATACAAAAATGTGCATGGATTTGTTGCAAAAATGCATGTAATGTTCGCGATCATTATACCAGGCTTATTACGTATGTATGGACAAAAAATGCTAACTTGAGTTAAACTCCCACAATGTGTGACTAACACAAATACATCAACTGGAACGAAAATAATATTTTGATGTTGAAATTCCCTCATTTCCAGTGTTTTGTAATGTTCGAGACCTGTAATGTTCAATACCGAAAATTGTTAGTCTAACAGCTTGATCACAATGCTCTCACGTGGCACAGATTTCCGTTACCAGATTGCGTAGTAGAAAGTATCTGCACACTGCATGGTTGCCTTTTCTGGTATTTGATGGGTAAGGGAGTCGGCAGACAATACCACAGTTAAGGGAAAACAGAAGTCATATTTTGTTTTTAAATACCGCTGCATAGAAACTTTTTATCTTTTTCAAATATTATTTGTCACAATCAATATTGTTCAATTAAGAATATGCCACCAAACATCATTATTAATAAACAACATTTGCACGCTTGCAAGATCATTATTCTATTGCAATAAGCAGTGGATGTTTGCGATGAAATGTCCGCTACATTTGGTATCGAACATGACAGGTTTGCTATGTTGACCGTCCAGGGATAATGACTGCAAATAAATGAACAATTTTGAATTGTGCAACCTAAGCTGTGTAAAATGAACACGTTTAGTGATATACATGTTTGCTACATTTCTACCAATAGCTGCAAACGGTAACAATGTTGATTCCAAATTTATTACTTATTTTCGATTTTGGATTTGAGTCCCATAGCTTATAACCTTTTCCCAAATTTTATTTGCCAGACTGAATATTTTCAATATTAAATGTGCACTGTTAGGAAGACACTTCAACTCCAAAATTTGTATTTCCAAATGCATATTTTGAATGTTAAAAATATTGTAAGTGCAGTTTATGTTACTAACATTATTGTATCGAACATTACAAATTGTATCGAACATCCCCACCTAAAATAAATTTGTATATTTTAGGGTATGCTGGTTTACTCTTGATTATGTTCCTAGATACAACAAATACAATATTAGATTCATTTGCAATTTTACATGTAGAAATGGTAAAGTGGCATAGCATGTCCCTTTATCGTGTATGGTAATGTCCGAGACCATCATAGCTGCCATTTACAGACATGCATTTGTTTACATTTCTGAGCACTTATTTACAAACTTCACAAAACGTGATACTTTCTTCCAGCTGGTAGACAAAATTGGTTACACTTTGAAGACTTTTGTATAGACAAATATTACTCTGGAATGCACTGTAATGTTCGATACTGTATTCTCGCGGTTGCATTATTAATTTTAGATACTTGATTATTGAGAGCATAAGGCCATGCGGTTGTTGTGTGTTAATATGTGATAAATATGTCTTTTAATGTTTCAGGTGCCTTAAGGAAGCAGTTTATCTGTCAGGAGAGCATTTTTTATGCATAAAAGTATATACCGAGGCTTTTTTGCGTAATAGCGACACCATGTTTTAAAAGCATATGATTGAACATGCACTGTTACATTAGTTGGATCCAAAATATGAATGAAAATGACACTAACAGCTATATTGTCAGTTTATCGCGTTAGTAAACTACTTGACTTATAGAAACAAAATCCCTGTAATGTCCGCGACTTTTTACATATAATTAAAAAAACCTATTGCTTATGTTGATCGTTTATCTAAAGTAATATTACTTGTGTTCCTTATTTACCACTCAATACCTGTTCAAATGCAATAGTCGAACATGATCTAGCTATTATGTGCTTCTTTAAAAAAAACGAAAGTTGTATGTTTTAAGAAAACTATTTCTTTTTCTGTATTCTCTGACCAACCCCGAATTTTATTCTAATTGGCTATTCATTTCTTTACCATATATATGACCATATGTTCAGTTTTGTCCCCGCTTAATAACCCGGTCGTAAGTTTCTGTCATTGCGAACTGCGGTCTCTTGATTTTTGTGATGTTATAGACGGGGGCAACGAACAAGTAGATTGTAGCGTACATTTCTCACAATCAAAATATATCAAAATACCAACATATTTCTAGCTGTTGGGGTGAAATAACTTTTGATTTCTTGATCAAGGAATTTTAACTGAGTAAAGGTACATGTTAATACTTTATTTTGAACATATCGGTGACTGAATCTAAGTAACTTTATAATTTGACTTTTTAAACGGCTAAAATCCCAATTCATTTGAGAATGAGTGATAACTCTATTATTATTTGGTGGACCATATACGCTGCCCCACATCATGCTCAAAGTTTCAGTTAAATTGGATGTAAAATGTAGGAGGAGTCATCCGGAAACAAAAAGTTTACAAAAAATTTCAAAGGGCATAACTCTATTTATATTTGGTGGACCTTAACCTTAAAACAATATGCGCTGCCACACTTCATGGTCTTACTGTGTATGAAGTTTCAGCTTGATTGGATGCAAACCGTAGGAGGAGTTATCCAGAAACGAAAAGTTAACAAACAAATTCAAAGGGGCATAACTCTATTATTATTTGGTGGATCCTAACTTTGAAACAATATGCCCTGCCCCATATCATGGTCTAACTATGCATGAAGTTTCAGCTTCACTGGATGCAAACTGTAGGAGGAGCTGCCCCACATCATGCTCTAATTATATATGAAGTTTCAGTTAAATTGGATGTAAAATGTAGGAGTTATCCGGAAACGAAAAGTTTACAAAAAATTTCAAAAGGGGCATAAATCTATAAATATTTAGTGGACCGTAACCTCGAAACTATATGTCCTGCCCCACGTCATGGTCTAACTACGTATGAAGCTTCAGCTTGATCAGATGTAAACTGTAGGACTGTAGGAATTATCCGGAAATGAAAAGTTAACAGATGGATGGACAGACGGACGGAGGGATGGACGCCGGGGGGCATAACATAATATGACCATTTTTCAAACGGGCATATAAACTAGAGCTGCCGCCTAACGGGCGCCAATTATACCCCCGCATCCTCAAGGTCAACGTAAAGGTCAAGGTCAGGTTTGTGTATATCAATCTTAAGTACTAGTGGCAAGGTGTGTGGTGTGTGAATATTAAAGAAATCGGTCAAAGAATAAGGAAGTTATGAGCAATGTTAAAGTTTTTTGTAACGGACCGACGACGACAGACGACAAGCTGACTCCTATATACCCCCTTCAAACTTCGTTTGCGGGGGTATAAAAAACTCATCAGAAATATTTCTTTAGAGTATTTGGTTTCTTCTCAAGCATGGTTACCCCATTTTACTCTATTTATTAAACAAGAATTCCGCAGAAGGCGGCGTAGCACCTGCTAGGGGCAAAAGTCACAGGAGCCACAAATCAGAACGTAGTTATTAAATAAATAAATTTCATTCTTAGCAGTGTTAGTTGATGTAAAATGTGTCAAAGTCACGGACCAAAAATATAGGCCATGGTCACCATGTCAAGGTATGTGCCAAATCAGTACATCGACGAGAAGCACTATGCAAGGTTTGGTGGCTGTAGGCCATTTATTTCAGGACATATCGAACATTGACGTAAAATGTGTTAATGTCACTAGAGTGCATAATATAGGTCAAGATCACCAGGTCAAGGTACTCGCAGTGTCAGTAAATGTAGGAGAAGCACTATGCAAGGTTTGGTGGTTGTAGACCTTATAGTTAAGAAGATATGGAATGTCGACCTAAAATGTGTAAAAGTCAATGGAGTACGATAAATAGGTCAAGGTCACTAAGTCAAGGTACCTGCACAGTCAGTACATCTAGAAGCAGCATTATGCAAGATTTGATGCTTGTAGGCCAATTATTTGCAGAGGTCTGGAACTTCGACATAAAATGTGTCAAAGTTGCTAGAACTTAAAATATAGGTCATGGTCACCAGGTCAAGGTACCTGCAGAGTCAGTACATCTAGGAGAAACACTATGCAAGATTTGATGGTTGTGGGCCTTTTATTTGAGGAGATCTGGAACTTTGACGTAAAATGTGTCAAAGTCAGTGGAGCATAAAATATAGGTCACGGTCGCCATGTCAAGGTTACTGTAGAGTCAGTACATCTAGGAGAAGCACTATGCAAGATTTTATGGTTGTAGGCCTTTTATTTGGCAAGATCTGGAACATCGATGTAATTTGTGTCAAAGTCACTGGAGCGCAAAATATAGGTCAAGGTCACCGGGTCAAGGTGCTTCCCTAGTCAGGAGCTCAGGGTGATGTTTCATGAAAGGTCTGTCGGTTGTTTAGTCGTATAGTAGATTACAATATAAACTTTGACGTAATGTGGAACTTCGATGTAATGGTCAAAGTCACTGGAGCGCAAAATATAGGTCAAAGTCACCAGGTCAAGGTGCTTACAAAGTGAGAAGGTCAGGGAGATGTTTCATGTAAGGTTTGATGGTAGCTGGGGTTTGTAGTTGACTTAAATAAAAACTTTGACGTAAATGTCGAACTTCGACATAAATGTTAACAGACGGACAGACGAACGGATGCAAAATATAGGTCAAAGTCACCAGGTCAAGTTGCTTACAAAGTGAGAAGGTCAGGGTGATGTTTCCTGTAAGGTTTGATGGTAGCATAGGTTGTAGTTGACTTAAACAAAAACTTTGACGTAAATGTCGAACTTTGACGTAATGGTCAAAGCCACTGGAGCGCAAAATATAGGTCAAAGTCACCAGGTCAAGGTGCTTACAAAGTGAGAAGGTCTATGAGATGTTTCATGTAAGGTTTGATGGTAGCTGAGGTTTGTAAAATAAAAACTTTGACGTAAATGTCGAACTTCGACGTAAATGTCGAACTTCCACGTAATGGTCAAAGTCACTGGAGCGCAAAATATAGGTCATAGTCACCAGGTCAAGGTGCTTACAAAGTGAGAAGGTCTGTGAGATGTTTCATGTAAGGTTTGATGGTAGCTGAGGTTTGTAAAATAAAAACTTTGACTTAAATGTCGAACTTCGACGTAAATGTTAACAGACCGACGGACGAACAGACAGACCCACGGACGGAAAATCGGACGCCTATGTCACACCCTGCTACAAGCAGGTGCGACAAAAATGATGATTAAATACTCAAATGCCTAAACAAATTATCTGGGGCACAGAGTATATTGATTAAAATTGACATGAACGCAGTTCGAAGCCTCAAAATTTGAGGAATTTATGCCGAAAGTGCAGAAAATACCTATAATAGGTGCCTAAATTTCTCATTCAGTACCAGAAACCCCTAAAGGGGTACATTGGCAAACAGTGCAGGCCCAGATCAGACGCCGCAGGATGCGGCATCTGAATCAGGGCCTACACTGTTTGCAAAAAGTTAAGCCATTTCCTGAATAAATTTTGAAGAAAACACAACCTGACATCCCTAAATTTTGAAATGGACTCCTGCAATATATAAGGAGGAAGATTCCATTTGGTACAAAAAGGGTTAAGGTATATACAGATGTCAATCTGATACATGAGCTCAAATTTAATTATTCTCAATGTGGACAAGTTTCTAGAAAAGGAACCCATAATGTTCCAAATTATATGAATAATCATAAAATATGCTTATTAAAAAGTGTATTTTTGTTGTCAAAGAAAAAAACAAGAATTCCACAGAAGGCGGCGTCGCACCTGCTGGGGGCAAAAGTCACAGGAGCCACAATCAGAACGTAGTTATTAAGAAAATTTCATTCTTAGCAGTGTTAGTTGATGTAAAATGTGTCAAAGTCAATGGACGAAAAATATAGGCCATGGTCACCAGGTCAAGGTACGTGCCAAATCAGTAAATCGTGGAGAAGCATTATGCAAGGTTTTCTGGCTGTAGACCATTTATTTTAGGACATATCGAACATTGACGTAAAATGTGTTAAAGTCACCAGAGTGCATAATATAGGTCAAGGTCACCAGGTCAAGGTACCCGCAGAGTCAGTACATCTAGGAGCAGCATTATGCAAGATTTGATGGTTGTAGGCCTTTTATTTGCAGAGGTCTGGAACTTCGACGTAAAATGTGTCAAAGTCAGTGGAACATAAAATATAGGTCAAGGTCACCATGTCAAGGTTACTGCAGAGTCAGTACATCTAGGAGAAGCACTATGCAAGATTTTATGGTTGTAGGCCTTTAATTCGAGAAGATCTGGAACATCGACGTAATTTGTGTCAAAGTCACTGGAGCGTAAAATATAGGTCAACGTCACCGGGACAAGGTGCTTGCCTAGTCAGGAGCTCAGGGTGATGTTTCATGAAAGGTTTGATAATTGTTTAGTTTTATAGTTGATTACAAAGCAATCTTCTACGTAAATGTCGAACTTCGATGTAATGGTCAAAGCCACTGGAGCACAAAATATAGGTCAAAGTCACCAGGTCAAGGTGCTTACAAAGTGAGAAGGTCTATGAGATGTTTCATGTAAGGTTTGATGGTAGCTGAGGTTTGTAAAATGAAAATTTTGACTTAAATGTCGAATTTCGACGTAAATGTCGAACTTCGACGTAATGGTCAAAGTCACTGCAGCGCAAAATATAGGTCAAAGTCACCAGGTCAAGGTGCTTACAAAGTGAGAAGGTCTATGAGATGTTTCATGTAAGGTTTGATGTAAATGTCGAACTTCGACGTAAATGTCGAACTTCGATGTAATGGTCAAAGTCACTGGAGCGCAAAATATAGGTCAAAGTCACCAGGTCAAGGTGCTTACAAAGTGAGAAGGTATATGAGATGTTTCATGTAAGGTTTGATGGGCAGGTACTACATACTCCGTGTCCTGAAATCTCACTTGGGCAACTGTGCTTGTAAATCAGTGCTTTAAAAATTGATGCTTGCAAATGTTTCTATCTAAATTTATAGGTCTAAGATTTCAGGACACGGAGTATGAAGTACATAGTACAAGGGCTTTCATATAAACACCCTAATAGGCATGAGATTCAGGACACGTTACACAGAATGAAATTCAGGCTTACAGAGGTTCCTGGGTGTCCTGGAGTCTCTGATTTCACTGTTAAATGAATTCTACTCATTTTACTTACGTAACTGATCTTCACATCAACACTATAAGTAAAATAAGCAAGTTTACAGTATTCTACTTAGGTTACTCAGTTTACTTACCTGGCACTACAGCAGTATAAGTAAACTAAGTAAACTAAGTAAATCTATGCCCCTCGATCAAAAAAACATGCTACATAAAATTAAGTGCAACAAGCTAATTAATTGATAAAAAAGACCGATTTTACATAGTTTTAAGAGAAATATCTACAATTTGCTGACCAGAACACTGAAGCATGATACTAAAATACGGAAATGAGCTAAGTGGGATGAGTAACATAAGTAGGCGTATGGCTAGCCAAGGATGGTATATGCATCAACCTCAGTCTTAAGATAAGCTAAGTAACGTAAGTAATGTAAGTTGACTAATCAAACCACCGAAAGTCAATCTTGATATAACAGGATAAGAACAAGAATAAGCGTAAGTAACCTAAGTAACCTAAGTAACCTAAGTAACCTTGTATGTCTCTTATGACAAAAGCTACTACCATACCAACAATGCTAAGAGTAAGCTAAGTAAGATAAGTAACCTAAGTTGAGGTTGTATATTTCATCTATGTCTATAAGCAGTGTAAGTAGGATAAGTAAGTTAAGTAAGGTAAGTAACGTAAGTATTGTAAGTAACTGATATACCAGTAACACCAGCGACACCAGAGTAAGTTAAGAAAAGCTAAGTAAAGTAAGTAAGTATAAGTAAGATAAGTAACTACTCCACCAGCTACGCTACCCATACCAGAGTAAGTTAAGTAAGCTAAGTAAACTAAGTAAGCGGCGAAGTCTGTCCCAGGTAAGTAGGATAAGTAAACTAAGAAACCTAAGTAGAATTATATGTAAGGTAAGTAACTACTCCATTAGCCATCTACCCAGACCAGAGTAAGTTAAGTAAGCTAAGTAAACTAAGTAAGCGGCGAAGTCTGTACTGAGGATGATGAGTAGGGTAAGTAGGATAAGTAAACTAAGTAACCTGAGTAGAATTCTAAGTAACATAAGTAAGGTAAGGTACTGCTCTACCAGCAACGCTACCAATACCAAAGTAAGTTGAGTAAACTAAGTAAACTAAATGGCGACCTTGTCATCCCGAAAAATGATGAGCCGGGTAAGTAGGATAAGTAAACTAAGTAGCCTAAGTAGAATTCTAAGTAACGTAAGTAAGATAAGTAACTGTCCTACTACCTATTCCACCATTACCACAGTAAATTAAGTAAGTTAAGTAAACTAAGTAAGCGGCAAAGTCTGTCCCGACGAGGATCAGTAGGGTAAGTAGGATA
Source organism: Lucinisca nassula (assembly GCA_963580285.1). Taxonomy (NCBI): domain Eukaryota; kingdom Metazoa; phylum Mollusca; class Bivalvia; order Lucinida; family Lucinidae; genus Lucinisca; species Lucinisca nassula. Next base: position 100,889,348 of record OY757011.1, read on the forward strand.
AGTAAACTAAGTAACCTAAGTAGAATTATAAGTAAGGTAAGTAACTACTCCATTAGCCACTCCACCCATACCAGAGTAAGTTAAGTAAGTTAAGTAAACTAAGTAAGCGGCGAAGTCTGTACTAAAGATGATGAGTCGGGTAAGTAGGATAAGTAAACTAAGTAACCTAAGTAGAATTCTAAGTAACTTAAGTAAGGTAAGTAACTGTCCTACTATCTTTTCCATCCTCACCACAGTAAGTTAAGTAAGCTAAGTAAACTAAATAAGCGTCAAAGTCTGTCCCAACGAGGATCAGTAGGCTACGTAGGATAAGTAAACTAAGTAAACTAAGTAAACTAAGTAGAGTTATAAGTAACATAAGTAACTACTCCACTAGCCACTCTGCCCATACCAGAGTAAGTTAAGTAAGCTAAGTAAACTAAGTAAGCAGCGAAGCCTGTACCGAAGAGGATGAGTAGGGTAAGTAGGATAAGTAAACTAAGTAACCTGAGTAGAATTCTAAGTAACATAACTAAGGTAAGTTACTGCTCTACCTGCAACGCTACCAATACCAAAGTAAGTTGAGTAAGCTAAGTAAACTAAGTTATCGAGCTTGTCATCCCGAACAATGATGAGCAGGTTAAGTAGGATAAGTAAACTAAGTAACCTAAGTAGAATTCTAAGTAACGTAAGTAAGGTAAGTAACTACTCCATTAGCCACTCCACCCATTCCAGAGTAAGTTAAGTAAACTAAGTAAGCGGCGAAGTCACTATTGTAGAGGATGAGTAGGGTAAGTTGGATAAGCAAACTAAGTAACCTGAGTAGAATTCTAAGTAACATAAGTAAGGTAAGGTACTGCTCTACCTGCAACGCTACCAATACCAAAGTGAGTTGAGTAAGCCAAGTAAACTAAGTCGGCGACCTTGTCATCCCGAACAATGATGTGCAGGGTAAATAGGATAAGTAAACTAAGTAACCGAAGTAGCATTCTAAATAACGTAGGTAAAGTAAGTAAGGTAAGTATCTGCCCTACTTCCTATATCACCCTTGCCACAGTAAGTTAAGTAAACTAAGTAAGCGGCAAAGTTTGTCCCAACGAGGATCAGTAGGGTAAGTAGGATAAGTAAACTAAGTAGAAATCTAAGTAACATAAGTAACTACTCCACTAGCCACTGTACCCATTCCAGAGTTAGTTAAGTAAGCTAAGTAAACTAAATAAGCAGCGAAGTCTGTACCGAAGAAGATGAATAGGGCAAGTACGATAAGTAAACTAAGTAACCTGAGTAGGATTCTAAGTAACATAAGTAAGGTAAGTTACTGCTCCACCAGCAACGCTGCCAATACCAAAGTAAGTTGAGTAAGCTAAGTAAACTTAGTTGGCGACTTTGTCACTCCGAACAATGATGGGTAGGGTAAGTACGATAAGTAAACTAAGTAACCTAAGTAGAATTCTAAGTAACGTAAGTAAGGTAAGTAACTGTCCTACTGCACTTTCTTTTTATGTAGTATGTTTGTTTTTTTTTGATCGAGGGGCATAAATTTTTTGACATCTACTTAGTTTACTTATACTGCTGTAGTTCCAGGTAAGTAAACTGAGTAACCTAAGTAGAATACTGTAAACTTGCTTATTTTACTTATAGTGGTGATGTGAAGATCAGTAACGTAAGTAAAATGAGTAGAATTCAATTAACAGTGAAATAAGAGACTCCAGGACACTAGGTCAGCCTCAGCTCAGCTTACTTACTTTACTTATCTGACAATGATGACTGATAAGTAATCTAAGTAAAGTAAGTAAATACCGCAAGACTGCTTATTTCGCTCATTTCTGGACAAAAAATTGGATAAGTTGTGTAAGTAAACGACACAGAAGGCATGGATAGCGCATTTTGATGAATTTCAGGACTCGGAGTATGAAGTATAAGCCGTTTGATGGGAGCTGAGGTTTGTAAAATAAAAACTTTGACCTAAATGTTGAACGTCGACGTAAATGTTAACAGGCGGACGGACGGATGGACGGATGGATTCACGGACGGAAAATCGGAAGCCTATGTCGCACCCTACTACAAGCAGGTGCAACATTAATAAAATTCTTTAATAGAAAATTGCCTTTCAAAATGGCCAATTTTTGAACATCTGTTTCTCCACTGTCCTTCCTCAGAAAATTCAGTTTTTACATCAACCTAACCTAGCAACGACGAAAAGTAGTTTTTCCAAAAACTGCCATATTAACATTGTATCCATCCTTTTAAACAACCACCACACAGTCATATTGGCAGTCATTACTTTATACATGGTCACTGAATTCTCCAGATAAATCAGGGTTATAGACATGCTAATTGGGATAAAAATATCCTGCAGAACGGATTTTATTCTAAATGTTTTTATGCCCAGATCATGATTTCCTTTATTCGTCCATTATTTTGGTATTAATTATTATTATGCATAGAATAGATACAAAAGGGGAAAATTGTTTGTTTTGTCCAAAAGACATGATAATGATTTGACAGAATTTTTATTATCGCTACCTGATTTACCCCAGTGTTAAATTAATCCGTGCGCAATACTGTGTCCATGGATGACGGTATAGTGAACTCTACATGTTGATAGGGGTTCTTTAGGCATGGATATAATGTTAGACTGCCAGTTTTTGGAAAAATCACATCTCATCATTGCTGGTACACACACTAAAGTATATTTTGGTGTAAAAATGAAGGGCAATGGAGCATATGGACCATTTTGAATGAAGTGATTTTTTTTTTTTCTTCTAACAGCAAAATACATTTTTAATATGCATGTTTTATATTTATCCATTTAATTTGGAACATTATGGGTTGTTTTTTTTTTTTTTGAGAAATATGTCAACATGCTAAACACCCATGAACTTTAGCCCGCATGCCAGGAAGACATTTTCATAGTCCTTACAATTTACAAAAACTAATGAACTTTTACTTAAAATAATGTTACATTTCTACAAGCAATACATTCAAATATTGCTTTTTAAAATAAAATAATACAAATTTATCAAGATAAGAGTTTTATGCAGCAATGAATCAGAATCAGATGCCTATATAGATAGATTAAACGCTCTCAGTCTAATAAAGGAGGTTTCAAGGGGATATGATAGATGTTTTCAAACTTTTAAACAATTTAGAAGATATTGACTATCAAAAGTTTTTCAAGCAAAATGTGCAGACAACTAGATGAAATGGTAAAAAAATGAAATTTAAACAAAGTAAGAAAGATATCAGGAAATTTTTTTTTTCAACGAGGGCTCATGTATCGGAATGGAATAAATGCATTACCAGAAGCTGTTGTGTCAGCGCCTTCTTTAAATTGTTTTAAAAATCGTCTTGATAGATATATGGGGAATACAAAATACACTGTTTTTGTTCCCCTATTGTTCTCCCTGTACATCAATGATATTTCCACTGACATTGACTCAGAAATAAGACTGTTCACAGATGACTGTGTTTGTTACCGGGAAATTAGAGATACAGATGACTCACTGAAACTTCAGGCTGACTTCAGGCTGACATAGATAGATTAGGATGTTGGACCCGAAAATGGGGCATGAGGTTTCAGCCAGTTAAATGCAATATTATGCGGATAACTAGGAAGAAATCTAATAAAGTTGAGGCTTCTTACACCTTAGAGGGAACGGTCCTCGAGACTCCATTAAATACCTTGGAGTGACAATCACACACAACTTGAGATGGAATACTCATATTAGCAACATGTGTACTAAGGCAAATAGAACGCTTGGTTTCCTGAGGCAAAATCTTCATCAGTGCCCTCAGGATGTAAAAGAGGCAGCATATAAGGGTCTTGTTCGCCCAATCTTTGAACATGGTAGTTGTATCTGGGACCCAAGTGGTGTGGTCCGTAACGAAGAAATTGATAAAGTTCAGAATAGAGCTGCTAGATTTGTAACAGGAAATTACTGCTTTGAAACTGGGAGCAAGACTGGAATACTTGGAAAATTAAAATGGGAGTCTCTCAAGAAAAGGAGAAAAGACAGTAGGCTCATCCTTTTATATAAAGGTCTTTTGTTTGATTTGAGGTTTAACGTCCCCGTCAACAATGTAAAGGTCATTTTGGAGACGTTGTTTCCAATTTTGTGGGTTTTTTTACCCGACATTGAGATGAAATGACATCTCAAGCCCTGTCGCCCAATGAAACCAATAGGGTTTATTTGTATGGACGGTCCGCCTCGCACCATGGTTCCTGGACAGGCTTAGATCCTCTAAACGGTTTACCAGTTCAAGTGTGCGGGTCGGATTCAGCTCTGTGTGGAAGCATCATGCAGCCCATATATTTCTTCAAGCCCCTATGGGCGGGGGCCAATTAAACAAAGGTCTAAAAGGTGCTGCCAGCATTCCAACAGATGACCTTGTTCCCCCGCTGGACACTGTAGAAATCACCATTCTTTGGCTTTTCAGACCCTTACTGCAAGAACTGACATTTATAAAGAGTCATTCTTCCCCTGAATCATTAGAGATTGGAATGCTCTTCCCCATTTGATTATTTCGACAGCCGAAAGTGCTGATGATTGTGTAGCTAAATTTACCTCTTTGGTTAGAGCGAGGGACTAACTTCCCACATCAAAGGTCCTGGTGTATGAATGTCATTTGACGTGTCACCAGTAACAATTCTGATTCTGATTCACTGTCATTCCGGATAAAGGCTCTGTTAAAAATACCAATCTCGCGCACATGGACACGGTTCATATTGATTTTGCTCTTCTAGAATGAAAACTAGTATATACAGTGTATATATAAAGTCACTTTATATATACACTTAATATGACTAGTGCATTAAAGGCTGTCTATAAATTTAAAGACTGTCTCTAAATTTAAAGACTTTTTCGACTATGGATTTAAAGACTTACAAAAGGAAAATCACGAAAATGGTGAAACACGAAAAAAATCGCATTCTCATACACAGCCTCAGTCTTCTCAGTTGGTAGAGTGTCCGCTCCGGGGAACGGGAGGTCTGGGGTTCGACCCCGGGCCGCGACATACCAAAGTCGTTAAAAATGGTACTAGCTGCTCCTCGTTTGGCACTCAGATTTACGGGGTAGAGCTAGGACTGGTCGATCCAGTGTCAGGATAATGTGACTGGGTGTGGTATCATGTAATGTGTCTGGGACATGATACTTCAGTGAGGCAGCACTATAAATGTGAGCATTGAGCTCCCTGTCGCAACCAGACACCGTCGTGATATGACTGAAAAATTGTTGAAAGCGACGTTAAACCCGAATTCACACACACACACAGCCTCAGTCTTTATCTCATTAAAAAACATGCGATGCTAAAGACTGCATGTATTTTATTGTCTGTAAATATTGTTTTAATGATTGAAATAATTAAGAAATAAAACAACAAAGTTCCTTCCCTTAGACTATAAAAGCCGTGAAACTCAACAGAAAGGGAGGAAATATCTGTCAAAAGTTGAACATAAGATGAGTTTCGCATTGACAACATTTTGTTTTTGGACATTTTACTGTTGTAGTCAGTCTGAAACTTTCAGCAATTTTAGTTGTCAGAAAAACTGTCGAAGCGAGTGGTCGGTATGTTGATAAAATGATAAAAGCGTTATACACATCCATTCCATAGCTCATTTTACATATGAATCTTATTACAAATCTGTTTTTTCTGAGAACTCTTCAATTAGGGTTGAAGGAATTTAATTAAATAAAGACAACCAGCCTGGAAACCCATAACTCCGTTCATCTAAGGTTGAGCAATCCCGCTTTCAATTTTTTGTTGCAAGAATAATTTTCTGCAGGTATTTTTTAAACATTTGACTAAATGCCTAAGAGAATCTCAAGATTTAAGAAAATAAACATCACTTCTGTTTATTCTGCAGCCGTCTAGAAATGCAGGGCGTGTTTGGGGCATGTTCTCATAACTCTGTTCACCCAAATTTATTTGATTATCATAAGTAATCAGATTCATTCTATGAATATTATACATGATGAGTATTTTATTTAGACTGTGCACTGTTCTAATTTGTTGATACTTTTTATTTTCAGTCACAAGCTTGTCACTGGTAAGAGATTATTTTGGGGGACTCCTTAAATATTTAGCATTTTGTAACAAATTTTGATTTCTGTGAATTAAATTGTAAATCAAAACTGATTTTCTTCAAAACAGGTTGCATTGTTAGTTATTAACTACAAATTCTGATGTGTGATAACTGTAAAAATGATTCCTTTTAAGTTAATAAAATAGCAGTGCGATTAAGATTTTTCAGTTATACACCATGTTCATGATTTTATTTGTGTCAGTCTTTAAATTTACAAACTAAAAAAGTCTATATATACGGGCCTCCATGGCCTAGTGGTTAAGAGCACTGACTCTTGATCATTAGGTCTCTCACCGCTGTGGTTCGAGCCTCGCTCGGGTCACATGTAAGACCCAAGTTCTGCAACGGAAGGTCAGGTGGTTTTTCTCTGGGTACTCCGGTTTTCGCCCACCTCTGATTAACGATCGGCTGGATATGAGTGAAATAATCTTGAAAGGGCCGTACAACCAAAAAAAAAAAAACCAAAAAAAAAAACAGTCTATATTTATATATAAAACAACTTTCTTAAACCTGATCAATATGTTCCCTGTGATCTCCCGACCCTACAAGATGTAGGACGTGTTCATTTTTGTCAGTTTTCCACAGATATTCATTTGAAGTGCATACAAGTACTATCTATCTAGGTTTACTACAACACCCCCTGACGAGGATTACGTGTAGGTGATTGCGCGCCGTGAAGAAAAAGGTAGAGTGAATAGTGAGAATAAAAGTGCAATAGTGAGATGAATAAAAACAGATGAAAGTGTTAGTTAATAAGATGAGATTAAAATCAGTTTAAAAACAGGTCTGCTGTGTTTAGGGTAACTGGTGGTCAAGAGACCGAACTGCCACACTGAACTGATTCAGTGTTGGCAGCATGACCAAGGAAGATGGCAAGCTGTTCCATTGCACAACAGCCAAAGGGAAAAACGAATACTTGTAATAATCAGTTGAGGTATGGATTTGACGATACACGAAGGGATGGCGCAGGCTTTGACGGGTTGCTCTTGTTGGCTGCTGGAAATACGGTGGCATTTGAACGGCAACCATGCCGTGTGTAATTTTATATAACATACAGAGGCGAGCATCAGCCCTCCTCTGTTCCAGAGACCGCCAGCCAAGTACTTTCTGCATCTTTGAAACGCTGTTGTAAGGCGAATAGTCACTCATGGTCCAGCGAATAGCTCTCCTCTGGACCATTTCTATTTTCTGGGAATAACTTTCGGTATAAGGGCTCCATGAAGTGGAGGCGTACTCGAGTTGTGGGCGCACAATAGTTTTATATGCAGCCTCACGGACACCTTTATGTTTAGTTTTTATGTTCCGTTTAATAAAACCGAGTGATTTATTTGCGTTTGCCGAAATTCTATTAATATGTGTATTGAAACTTAAGTCGGTAGATAGATCAACACCAAGGTATCTGGCGGAGGATACACTTTCAAGGGTTTTCTTATGCATGGTGTAGGTAGACTCGATTAGATCTTGTGACCTGGTGATATGTAAAACTTGGCACTTACCAGGGTTAAATTCCATATCCCATTGTTCCTCCCACTTTTGTAGTTGGTCAAGGTCCTTCTGGAGGTTGGAAGAGTCATCTGGGTTATTAATGGTCAGGTATACCGCAGTGTCATCCGCAAAGAGGCGAACTTGAGACTGCACATTATCGGGCAAATCGTTAATGTACAGTAAGAATAAGATGGGGCCCAGGACTGACCCCTGCGGTACACCTGAGGATACTGGTACCTCATTAGAACTGTCACCTTCAAGCACAACGGTCTGGCTTCTCCCTATGAGAAAGGACTGGATCCAATACAAGACATTACCTTGAACACCATGAAGTCTAAGTTTGTAAAGCAGTTTGAGATGGTTTACCTTATCAAAGGCCTTACTAAAATCTAACAGAATGAGGTCAGTTTGCCTGCCCCCTGTCATCGATCTAGTAAGGTCCTCAACAAGTTGAATAAGCTGAGTTTCACAAGACCTGCGTTGACGGAAACCATGCTGTAAGTCATAGAGTACATTATGTTTGTCAAAGTGCCTGGTCAGGTTTGATGCAATGATGTGTTCCATAGTTTTGCACATAATGCATGTCAGTGAGATTGGTCGGTAGTTGGCTGGATTACCTTTGTCACCTTTCTTGAACAGTGGACTGACGATTGCAGTTTTCCAATCCATTGGGACAGTGCCTGTGTCCAAGGATAACTGGAAAATAGCTGTAACCAATGGAGCTATTTCCATTACTCACCTTATCTGGTGCTATGAATTATTATTAAATATAACTACATGGTTTAAATAAATTAGATGTACCCTCACATTGCCACTGATTTCGCGCCATATGTCATTTTCAATATCGTTTTTTACAATCCGGACCTACCGGCAATAAAATCTGGATCCGGTCGTACACTAATATCCGGGAAATATCCGGGATGTGTGGGGGTAGAGGTGCATTATCCCTAATATCTCGACTTCGGGTGGTCAGCAATTAATAAAATTGGTATCAAATAAAATTTTAAGCTCCAATTTAAAAGATTATTAAAATATAATTTTCATTTTTAACTTTTTATGGGCCCATTTCTGAAGTTATTATGTCCGAGATGTTCCCGGATTGTCTCCGGGATATGTGGGGGTAGTGGTGCATAATCTCTAATATCTCGACTTCGGGTGATCAGAAATTAATAAACGTAGTATCAAATAAAATCTTAAGCTCTATTCTAAAAGCTTATTGAAATAGTTTTCATGTTTAACATTTTAGAGATACATTTTTAAGTTGATTTGTCACAGGATGTTGCCAGATTGTGTCCAAGATATGTTTGGAGGTGGTGCATTGTCCACAATATCTCGACTTGTGGAGGTCAGAAATTCACAAAATATGTTTCAGATAGATTTATAAGCTGTATTCTAAATGATTTGCAAAAAAAAAGTCTTTTCAGTGTTTACGTTTTTAGGTCTATTTCCGACTTCAAAGTAAGGTTATCCGAGATAGTCCGTATCGCAGGCTGGGTGTAGTGGAACGCTATTCGCGCTATTCTACCTTTAATGTCTCGAGTTTTGGATAACTCGAACACCCGGATAATTCCTTTAACCATGGCTAATTCGAACCCATTTTGTTGTCCCTTGTCATCTCTTCCGGAATCCCCAGATACCCATATATATGTATTTAAACTTCTTTTTCTTGTTGTGAGTAAGTGAGTGTTTGAGTATTACGTCCCACCAACAGCTTAGGTCATACGGAGGCGGAACCTCGGGTTAAATACTCATCCGAAAGTCTGGAGAAGCCTGGGATCGATCCTGCGACCCCTGGTTTACAAGAAGAGTAGCATAACCACTGCAACACGAAGGATTCTATTTTAAGCTCGCCTTACGAAAGTAAGGGGGAGCTATTGCCATACCCCCGGGCGTCCGTCGTCAGCGTCGGCGTCAGCGTCAGCGTCCGCATTTGGTTCAAGTTTACCTGCAAGCTCTTATATGTGATGTTTTTACAAGTTTATTTTGAATATATAAGTTACAATTGGTAAAAAAAAAAAAAACAATATCTAACATTATCATTGTACTTCATTTTACAGGTTTTTTGGCTTAAATTGTTTTTTTGTTTTTTTTAGAAGTTAATATTTTCCTCTGTATTACCTCCCTTACTTCCCTGTGTAAAGGTTTACCTGCAAGCTGCGTGAGTTCAAATCCCGGGGGAAGCATGTTTTTTTTTTTGTTTTTGTTTTTTTTTCTTTCTAAAAACATAGCGGGTCTGGGGCTCAAGGTCCAGGTCACTGTGGCTATTTTTAGAAAAACATTGTCATCGCTCTAGCGCCTTCATTCATTGATGAATTTTAATATAACTTGGGTATAATGATATATGATATCTCGAGTGACTTTGACTTTCAGGGTCCGGGGCTTAAGGTCAAGGTCACTACTTTCAGGGTCACTGGGTCAAGGTCACTGTGGCTATTTTTAGAAAAAACATTGTCATCGCTCTTTCACCTTAATTTATGGATGGATTTTAATATAACTTCACACAAATGTTGGGTATGATGACATCTCTAGCAGGTTCAACTTTCAGGTTCTGGGGCTGAAGGTCAAGGTCACTGTGGCTATTTTCGAAAAAACTTTGTGATCGCTCTAGTGCCTACATTTATGAATGGATTTTAATATAACTTTACACAAACGTTGGGTTTGATGATATCTCGAGCTGGTTCGACTTTCAGGGTCTGGGGCAGAAGGTCAAGGTCACTGTGGCTATTTTTAGAAAATCTTTTTCATCGCTCTTGCGCTTTTATTTATGGATGGATTTTAATATAATTTCACACAAATATTGGGTATGATGATATCTGGAGTGACTTTGACTTTCAGATTCCGGGGCTGAAGGTCAAGGTCACTATGGCTATATTTTTGAAAAACTTTGTGATCGCTCTAGTGCCTACATTTATGAATGGATTTAATATAACTTACACAAATGTTGGATATGATGATATCTCGAGCGAGTTCGACTTTCAGGGTCTGGGGCTGAAGGTCAAGGTCACTGTGGCTATTTTTAGAAAAACTTTGACATCGCTCTTGCATCTTCAATTATTGATGGACTTTAATATAACTTGACACAACTGTTTGGTTTGATGATATCTTGAGTGACTTTGACTTTCCGGGTCAGGGGCTGAAGGTCAAGATCACTGTGGCTATTTTTTTAGAAAAACTTGATAATTCCTCTAGTGTCCACATTTATTGATAGATTTTAAGATTACTTCATACAAATGTTGGGTATGATAATATCTCGAGTCGGTTCAACTTTCAGGGCCTGGGGCTCAAAGTCAAGGTCACTGTGGCAATTTTCAGAAAAACTTTGTCATCACTCTTAAGTACCTACATTTATTGATGTATATAATGTAATTTTACGCAAATGCTAGGCTAGGCTTTAATTTAATTTGTCTTGCACGAGGGAATTTGTATTGGCTGTGATGCCTTGTTATTACTTGGAAGTTTGTAGTTTTTTAATTATTAAATATAGATTTCTTTTTCATCATTTTTTTTTTTACAGTGGAAAGGCTTGAAAACAGGATGATTAGGGGCGCGTTTTGGTTCTCTTTCATTTGCTGCAGTCTGTTGGGCTTTTTTTTTACGAAGAAAAAAATTTGATAACTTGCCCTCATCCATCTTAGGCCCCCAAAGGCGAGCTATGTTGTCTTCTGACAAGTCTTGTTTTTCTTGTAGTATGTTGTATGCTCATTATAAGCGCATCATTGAGGCGATTCTAATGAGTGCACACAACATAACTTTATTTTTTAGAAGATATCATTAAGTGATCTTAATTACGCCTCAAAACCTGGCACTATGATTAAACCTCGGTAGTTTGAAAAATAAAAGTGGAGGCAATGACCAGGAATCGATACAATTAACCCACAGCTCCCATCAAAGGGAAAGAAACACAAACATGAAACAACAGACCCTAATGGAAACATCAATAGCGCAAAGCCAAAACGACAGTTACTTTCCCACAAAATGACCAATTGGCTATCCAAAACAAAATAATATAAGCGACACAAACACCCAAAGACAAACCATAACAAACATAAAACGCGACAGAAAAACCGCCTTGGAACGGTCAGTGAAACGAATTCCACTTGGGGGTGGGGGGGGGGGGGGGGTACATAAATCGATTTTACGTGGCCCCAATCCTCGCCCTTACTTCCGTCGCGATTTAGACAAATACTTTGTTCAGTCCGCATGAAGGCCTCCTAACTCATCAGTGTCAACATCTCCGTGAACACAAAAACAAACAACCACAGAGATGAAATAACGGAGAGGGCTCGACAGCAGAGCAAAAGAAAACCAACAGTCAGACTCCGATGGGCCCGACCAGAGACAGAGCATCAGGCACCAACCAACATTACATAGAATTAGATTCTTTCTAATTCCCAGTAAGCATTTACGCTGGAACCGTCATAGAATCTGAGGCCTGACCCACCGGCGTGCAATTAAAGAGGGAAGCAAAGTTACCAACCGTGATAGGGTTAACCATGCATGCTTTTTTGTTTGTTTGTTTGATTTGAGGTTTAACGTTCCCGTCAATACTGTAAAAGTCATTTTGGGGACACTGCTTCCAATTTTGTGGGACTTTTATCCGACATTGTGATGAAATGCAATCGCAAGCCCTGCCGCTCAATGCATTACAATAACACACCCGTGCGACATAGTGCATTTTTCAACCCGTGCGACATAGTGCATTTTTCACATCTCCAAAAAGGCTACTTTTCTGATGAAAATTCTTGATACTTTTGTTATAAATGTTCAAAACATAGGTTGAGGGTACTCGTTAGAACTACATCAGTGAGGCGGTTCTAAAGAGTACCCACAACATATGTCTTGGAGCAGAAATAAGAAAAATAATATATACCCCCGTAAACCCCAGTTTTTTCTATAAAAAGTGGGGTTTAGGGGGATCTTCATTTCACGGACTTGTTCACGTGATGGAAACCAATAGGATTTATAAGCATGGACGGTTCCGACTGGCACCGCTTTGCCTGGGCAGGCTTAGATCCTCTAAGCGGTTTACCAGTACCGGTGTGCGGGTCGGTTTCAGCTCTTCGTGGAAGTATCATGCAGCCCATCTATTTCTTCAAGCCCCGATGGGCGGGGGCCGTACTACCATGCATGCAGTCTGTCATATAACATTTATGTTGTACCCAATCTTTTTATATCGAAGAGTGAGTTTACGAAATTGGGTGCTGAAGTCATTGTGGTTACATATTTTTCTGAATTTATATACTAAGTCACCATAAAATTCGAGTTTCGATAGACCTTGTTGCAGAAGCGATTTAAGTCCAATATTGAATTTTGAAATTAAATCAGAATGACGTCTATAAAATTTTGAAAAGTCTTTGCGTAGTTTTTTGTACCGATAACCATGATTAAGAGGTTTAGCAGTTAACAATTTATTGCGAGTGTTGAAGTCAGTTGTATGGCTACACACTCTGGCAAATCGGATCAATTGCGAAATATAAATGCCACAGGATTGTGCACGAGGAACATCACCATCCAAAAAAGGAAAATTTACGATCTCAAAATCAAAATCATCGCGTTTATCATAAATTTTGCAAGAAACAAACCCATCTACAATAGATAGGTGAAAATCCTAAAAAAAAACGGGGCCTCGGTATCAGAAGAATTTGCTTTATTTACCTGAAGTTCTTGGGGTTTTGACTGATCAAACCATCGAAATAGGTATTGCCAATATTAATAAATCATCCAAAAATCTAGACTTCGAGCTAAAAGCTTCGATGATTTCGGATTGGTTTTCAGCAGAAAGGGATATCATGAAGTCTCTCTCATAACAAAACAAAGACGTGCGCAATTAGTACCCATAGGAATACCCACAACTTGTCTAAATAACCAAATCTTATGTAAATATTGTCAAGTAGAAATATCTCTAACAAATTTTCATGGTCCCAAATACGTTTGAGCTATTGAAGTTTCGACTATAGAACACACCAAATTTAATAATTCCGATCCGGTGAGCCCATCGTTTAGATATGAAGTTTATGGTAACAACTATATGTTATTCACTCTCATATAATCGGTTTATGGTGCGAGTCGGACCGTCTATGCTTATAAACCATTTTGGTTCCATTGGGCCACAGGATGTCATTTCATCTCAATGTCGGGTAGAAGTCCCATAAAATTGGAAGCAACGTCTCCAAAACGACCTTTACAGTGTTGGCGGGGACGTTAAACCTCAAATCAAACAAACACAAGCAATAATATGAACTTTCCATCTTAGAGTTTAACGACCAAGTCAATATCTAGTCGGTCACCTTTACTTACCACTAACCCCCCCCCCCCCCCACACACACACACACTACCTGGAAGACATACACATAAACACTGTTCAAGCAGTACAGTGCGCTTTCTTTCGCCAGAAACAGACAACTGTCCTACTTCAATCAGTGGAAGCTATAGGATAACCTTAGAAAATATTTCAAAAATAAATTGAAATGTTATTAAATTCGAAAAGTTGAAACAACGACGAAATTTAGCCACATCCATTTCTGGCTGCCGATGCATTGGGTGTATTCGTTCAATTCACGGACGTTGACTGATTGTACGGGCCATTAATTTTCTAACGAGATTAAATGTCGTGTTAGGTTAATTGCTTTAACTCATAATGAGTTGACGCGTGTTGCATACCTGTATTGAATTAGAAAGTTATTGCCACAGCTTTTGAAGGGAAAAGTTGGGTCCAATCGATACTTTCCGCTGACCGTTCCAAGGCGGTTCTTCTGTCGCGGTTTATTTTTGTTATGGTTTGTCTTTGGGTGTTTGTGTCGCTTATATTACTTTATTTTGGATAGCCTATTGGCCAATTAGTGGAAAAGTAACTGTCCTTTTGGCTCTCCGCTGTTGATGTTTCCATTGGGGTCTGTTGTTTCATGTTTGTGTTTCTTTCCCTTTGGTGTCTCTGATGGGAGCTGTGGATTAATTGTATCGATTCCTGATAATTGCATCCAATTCAATTTTGAATGAATGCTGTTATTTTGTTTGTTTGAATTGATGTTTTAAGTCTACGTCAACACTTTTTAGATCATTTTGGAGACGTTGCTTCCAATTTTGTAGGACTTTAAAGCAAAAGACTTTTATGCATTTGGCAGTCTGACTCACACCACATTGCCCAGGCATGCTCAGTCCGTCTAAGCAGTTTACCAGTACTCATGTGTGGCCAGTTTCAGCTCTGCGTGCAACGGCTACCTGCAGACCAATCTATTTTTCCAAGCCCCGGTGGGCGAAAATGTTATTATTAGCGATTAAGAATTTCGTGACATTAAGAAAATGATTTCCCTTACATCGATTGAGGGTACTTGTTAGAATCACCTCACCGAGGCTGTTATAACGAGTACCCATAATGTGCGTTTCAAGCAGAGATATGGAAAATATCAGATTGTTTTTATCTCATTACGAAAACACAGCTTTTCAAGTAAACTGCGAATTTTGCAACCATATAGTGAAAATTTTTCGATAAAACAAAAGATCCAGTATTTTTCATATTTCTGCTTCTAAACATAGATTGTAGGAACTCCGCAGAACGGCGAAACGGTTTCAACGAGTACACACAACCTATGTTTTTGAGCAGAAGTAAGAAACAATTTATGTATACCCTTGTTAACCCCAGCTTTACTAAATAAAAGTGGGGTCAGAGGAGGTCAGATGATATAGGCGTGTTTTCGTGTTGTAATATTTTCAGTTTTCGGTGATAAAATTTTCAATCCTTTTGTCTTTTATCTTTTTGGTTTCCCGCCAGACCGTTGTATTTGCTCCCGCCCGACTGATGTGTCCGTATCAGCTGGATCCAGCCCAACAATTGTATCTGCTGCATCCCGCCCAACCATTGTATCTGCTCCCCGCCCTATTAGTGTATCTGCTGTATCCCGCCCGACTGTTCTTTCCGTATCGGCTGCCCCCCCCCCCCAACCCCCCCCCCCCCCCCCGAAATGTTATTTCTGCTCCCCGCACAACTGTTGTGTCCGTACCAGCTACATCCCGCCCAACCACTGTAATTGCTCCCCTCCCGACTGGTATGTCTGCTGTATCCCACCCGACTGATGTGTCCGTATCTGCTGCATCCCGTCCAACCGTTGTATCTGCTCCCCGCCCCGCCAGACTGTTGTGTCTGCTGCACCCCGCCCCACTGGTGTCACACTCCTCGCCCGACTGGTGTATCAGCTGTATCCCGCCCGACTTTTATGGCAGGTACCGAATTCTAATGATAGTGTGTGTGTGTGTGTGTGTGTGTGTGTGTGTGTGTGTGTGTGTGTGTGTGTGTGTGTGTGTTTTGAATATTTTTATGATGCAAAAGTTTGGGCATTTTGGTATCAATTTAGATGTTTAAATTAAATGATAATGTTTGGTATCAAAATGTTCCTTATGAAAAGCGGATTCTGAAACTGTCATTCTTATTCAGAATATTTAAGATTTTTGTCAATAGAGTTACTTTTGATTTATGTTTTACATTTTTGAAACAAAGAAACACTTTTAGAATTTTAGAATTATCGGTCTATCTTTTGGCATGTTTTGCTACAGGATTAAGTAATCATAATTTCATGTCCTGAAAGAAGCTATAAATAGAACAGAACAATAGGCTTATTCAGTTTTCTGTGGCGATTTATTTATGTTGTTGTTTGTTGCTTACTGTGTGTATCACTTGTGTCTTTTAATTTTGGATGGCCATATGGCCATTTTGTGGGAAAGTAACTGTCCTTATGGCCTTCCTTTGTTTAGGTTTCCATTATGGTTTGGTCGCTTAATGTTTGTATTTCTTTCCCTTTGGTGTCTTTTATGGGTGGAGTAAGTTAATTGTATCAATTCCTGATCTTTGATTTACTTCTACTTTGGTAAACAAACATGTTTGAAGGCACTGAGATGCAATTCATACTCAATGCGTCAGTTTTGTAGCGGAAGCCATTTTTGTTTTTATTTGTTTTTCATAGTTTTGTGAACTGAGCATCTCACGCAAATGCGGAAACCTCATTGGTTGATAAGTTTCTTGTTTGTTTGATCAGGGGCGTTAACTTTGATTTTTAGTGCGAGTTTTTATATTTTGTAAAAAAGAAAGATCAGTTAAGAAATTCCAACGGAAGGATTCAGACGTAAAACATAATTTATGCTTGGAGTTTTCCAGCAGAACTTTGAGGAAATTATAAGACTTGTTAATTAATGTGACTTTTGACTGTGTGTAATTTGGATGTAACCAGTTACAATTGTGTATTGAAAGAACGTTTTTGTTACTAAATGCGGTTTTTTGATGAACATTATTAAGAGCGAAAAATAGAACTTTATTCTGTCTCGTTTGTTTTGAACTAATTCCCCACATTTTATACGAACAGTTAAGAACTGGAAGCTCCAGCTCTTAATGATTTGGTGCGAGCAATCCGGGGTAACATCTTTTAAGCTTGTTACACGATCCTGTGCGATACCTTCATACATGGATTATAATAGGAGACAGAAAATGAAGTTTGAAATTTTCTACGGTTGCTTAGGTAGGCCATACTGGCTGCCTTATGGACAGTCTCGTCAGCTTTCATTTATGGTGATCAATGTTCCAGTACCAGCGCGATCGCCGTTCGGGGATAAACAGCCGACTTTCAACAGGGATGTACGGAAACACTTCGTGAAAACAAAAAGTAAGTCAACGAGAACCAGGGACTTAAAACGCAGACAAACATTTTTCGAGGTAAAACAATTTGTTCGGGACTGTCTTTCTATGAGCTTGACAATTTAGAACTTTAAGGTGAAATGGCTAATAAGAAGGATTTTCAAAATTCAAAATCAAAGTTAGCAGAATGGAAATCTGTATGTTCTTCTCTACCAGGTACCGGACTGTCAGACAAACAATTTAGAATGTTTTTCGCCAGACAACACGACCACCAAATTGTGGTATATAACGCGCGCGTTAATACACAGTCTGGTTCTGTCCGACAAGCGAATATCCAAACTTCAAGACGAACTCCAACAGTTGACCTCGGAGCGACAGCGACACTCCAACGAAATGAAACGAACAATGGAAACATTGAATTGGTATACATTTGATGCCGAACTCTGCCGACTGAAGATCGCAGACCTAGAGAAGAGGAACAGACAACTTAATGAGAGCTTCAATTTTGTGAACACTGCGTGCTGCCGACTAATAGAGACTAAGGAAGAGCTATCAACAATGGTACGCAAATGCTTTGAAAACATAACCTCGTACAAAGAAGTGACTAAAGAACATGTTCAACAAAGTGATACACGTTCAAACTCTCAGACCAATCAAATCGGAGAATCACACTCAGTTCAAGAACGGTCTTCTCTTGGATATTTGGACTGTGAATGGTGTGGTATTGTCAGGGCATTTTATTGGCTGTGTCTGCCCAAATAAACAGTTGAACAATGTAATGAAAACATGATTGACATGACAATATGTTTTAGTATTAGTTCCAAGGTATTTCCATGCATTTTATATTTTACCTGCTTAGTTATATTTGTTATTTCTGCTCCGCTGCACTTTAATTTGAAAACATTATTAGGCATATTTTAAGTTTTTGGATAAGGTTCAAGGTTTCGCGGCCTATCTATCTATCTTCTTATACTGAGTCGGTCATATCTGGCCATACCTCAGTTGATTGGGTGGCTAAATTTAGAATTTAGCTGAAAAAAAAAAAAAAAGAGGCACTGGTAAAAGCCGTCGTATAATTTTGATGTTATAGTTTAAAAGTTTGATATTATCAGTTTTGACGTGCAACTGCGTCCATCGAAAAAATATAATAATTCAATGTTCATCGGAAAAATATTAGACTTGTCAATGAGAGAATCTTTGCATTGGTTGGCAAAATAATGTATTTTAATGCAATTTAGGTTTTGTTTCATTGGTAAGAAAGCGATATTTGGAAAACTATTTGTAGCACAAACATTTCACGTGTAGTTGTAAGCAACCTTAAACAAATGAAATTTGTTAACTATAGTGCTATTGATGGCTGGCCCCCATCATCCCGCTGAAAGTACACGTGAAATGTTCCTTACTCAATGAATTATGAACGTGAAGAAATATTTTTTCTGAGCACTTTTTATGAAAACCTAGTGAGCCGAAATTTCCAATCTGATACGATTTTCATTTTTCTTTTTATACATGTAGTTATTTAATTGCAATGTCAGCTATTTTCATATGTACATGGTACCAGAACTAGATATGCAAAGTAGAAGTAAAACAAAGATCACGAATCGATACAATTAACTTACTCCACCCATAAAAGAGACCAAAGGGAAAGAAACACAAACATTAAGCGACCAGACCATAATGGAAACCCAAACAAAGGAAGGCCATAAGGACAGTTACTTTCCCACAAAATGGCCATATGGCCATCCAAAATAAAAAGACATAAGTGATACACACATTAAGTAACAAACAACAACATAAATAATCGCCACAGAAGAACCAGAACCAGAACTAGATATGTCATGCACATATATATCGAAATCGTTTTTTATTGCGTATGTCTAATTATTATAGTTCCTTTCCGAGTAGTACTATGGCGAATTGTAGCAAACTAAGCTTCCTAAAAAAGAAACTTTTCTCTGTAAGTGAAACAAAAGCAGCTATACACATTTGTTTGTGTAAAATGTTTCTATTTTCAAAATCAGGAAGAAATCTCTTTTGGTCTATAAAAAATTCGAATGAGGTTTTAAATAAATTGAAATCCAGACATGTTCGTGCTTCAAGTCTGTCTACTTACGATTTTTCCACTCTTTACACTACACTTCCTCATAATCTTATAAAAGAAAAGCTTAATGATTTACTTGAATGGGCTTTTCACAGAGAAGATTCTCTCTATCTTGCATGTAATGTCACAAATGCATTTTTCACTTCTAAAGAGCATAAGAATTATACACTTTGGTCATGTCAGAAAGTGTGTGGTGCCCTCACCTTTCTACTTGACAATATTTATATTAGATTCGGTACTAAGTTATTTAGACAAATTGTGGGTATTCCGATGGGTACGAATTGCGCACCTCTTGTGGCTGATCTGTTCTTGTATTGTTATGAAAGAGACTTCATGTTGTCGCTTTCCATTGATAACCAATCTGAAATTATTGAAGCTTTTAGCTGCACTTCTAGATATTTAGATGATTTATTAAATATTGATAATACCTTTTTCGATGGTTTGATCAGTCAGATTTACCCCCCAGAACTTCAGTTAAATAAAGCAAATTCTTCTGATACCGAGGCCCCGTTTTTGGATTTACATCTATCTATTGTAGATGGGTTTGTTTCGTGCAAAATTTATGATAAACGCGATGACTTTGATTTTGAGATTGTAAATTTTCCTTTTTTGGATGGTGATGTTCCTCGTGCGCCATCCTATGGCGTTTATATTTCGCAATTAATTCGATTTGCTAGAGTCATGTAACTGACTTCAACACTCGTAATAAATTATTAACGGCTAAACTTCTTAATCAGGGTTATCGGTACCATAAACTACGCAAAGCCTTTTCAAAATTTTATAGACGCCATTCTGATTTAATTTCAAAATTCAATATATGGCTTAGTGTATATTATATTTTCTTGTCCTTTGGGATCATTGATTCCATTGTGGAATTTTGAAAATATCTGAGGGTCACTGATGAGGCCTAATTGGCCGAAACTAGCTAGTCTGGCCCAGAAAACATGTACACTCCATATTTTTCAGTTCTGTGCTGTATTCCTTGCTTCCAAAGGATAACCCTTTTATAGAACATATTTGACTTCACTACAGCTGGTGTGTGGGAATGTGTGGCGGCGGTAAAACGTCTCCCTGCCCTACATCATAGTGTAGATTATATTTTCTTGTCCTTTGGGATCATTGATTCCATTTTGGAATTTTGAAAATATCTGAGGGTCACTGATGAGGCCTAATTGGCCGAAACTAGCTAGTCTGGTCCAGAAAACATGCACACTCCATATTTTTCAGTTCTGTGGTGTATTCCTTGCTTCCAAAGGATAACCCTTTTATAGAACATATTTAAATCTCTTCTGCAACAAGGTCTATCGGAACCCGAATTTTATGGTGACTCAGTATATAAATTCAGAAAAATATATAACCGCAATGACTTCAGCACCAAATTTGGTAAACTCATTCTTCGATATAAAAAAATTGGGTACATCATGGATGTTATACGACAGACTGCATGCATGGTAGTTAACCCAATCACGGTTGGCAACTTTGCTTCCCTCTTTAATTGCACGCTGATGGGTCAGGCCTCAGATTCTATGACGGCTCCAACGTAAAGGCTTATTGAGAATTAGAGAGATCTAATTCGAGGTAATGTTGGTTGGTGCCAGATGCTCTGTCTCTGGTCGGACCCATCGGAGTCTAACTGTTGGTTTTCTTTTGCTCCAGCATTTCAGTGGTTTCTTGCTGTCGAGTCCTCACCGTTGTCTCACCTCTGTGGTTCTTTGATTATTTGTGTTCACGGAGATGTTGCACTACTGAGTTAGGAGGCCTTCATGCGGACTGAACAAATTGTTTGTCTAAATCGCGACGGAAGTAAGGGCGAGGATTTCGGCCACGTAAAATCGATTTAAGCCCCCCAGTGGAAATCTTTCCACTGACCGTTCCAAGGCGGTTCATCTGTGGCGGTTTATTTATGTTGCTGTTTGTTACTTACTGTGTGTATCACTTGTGTCTTTTTATTTTGGATGGCCATATGGCCATTTTGTGGGAAAGTAACTGTCCTTATGACCTTCCTTTGTTTAGGTTTCCATTATGATCTGGTCGCTTAATGTTTGTGTTTCTTTCCCTTTCGTGTCTTTGATGGGTGGAGTAAGTTAATTGTATCGATTCCTGATCTTTGTTTTACTTCTACTTTGAAAGTCCGTGAAACCCAAGTTTATATAAAGAAAACTAGGTTAACAGGACAGGGGTATGCATTATTTATCTCATATTTGCTCAAAAACATGGTTTGTGAGTTCTCAAATGAGAAAAAATAGTTTACACTGATCTATGATATTTTCCTACTTTTTTCAAAAAGGGTTGTGGGAACTCATTAGAACGGCCTCATTGAGGTGTATAAAAGGAAAAGTTTCAATATTAAATTAGAATGGAGCACAAAATTTTATCTGTTATCAATTAGTGACCACCACAAGTCGAGGATTTATGATAATGCACCACTACCCCACACATTCCGGACACAATCCCATAGCATCCCGAACGAACCAAATTCAAAATGAATCCCTAAGAGGCGGTTCTAACGAGTACTCACAACCTATGATAGCAGTGTATATGAGTTATGTTTTTGTTATTTATGTCTCTATCTAAATATATACAAACATACGGAAACTATACACACAAATTACATAAGTAGTTAATGTATATTCAAATATCAAGTACATCGGATAAATACAAAAATATTCAAATTAGAATATGATAGAAACGAGGTATTTTCTTTTTCAAAATGATTCCAAATGATAAGCACATATTAAAACAATACTCTAACGTATAAGGAAATGTGTCATAAGAAATGTGTATATAACTTATTTTAACAAGAACAAAAGTCAAACTAAGTACAAAAGGTATGCACTGAAGTTTTATAACGGCATAATACAATTATAAAATGTAAATTCGTGTAAATTAAAACAGATGATAATTAAAAGTGGCAAAGCAAATTGAACGGTTTAAAGAGCAAAATAAAAGCTTAAATAAATTGTTTTTGTAAAAAGACTGTAAACTGTTGCCTATAAACCCATAACAGTGTAATAAAACAGATGAAATAAAATTTGAGAATTGCATATACATTAAATAATTATATAAAGCAAGCATGGATCTGTTACATGTACAGTGAAATTTCTATATTAAGACCACCTTTGGGACTGTACAAAAGTGGTCTTAAGACCACTTTTTAATAATCCCACAGGTGGTCTCTGACCAGTGCACCATGTATGCAGAAAACGCTAAGAAAGAATAACAAGCTGTAGACTTGAAACCCAAAGGAACAGTAGTTCAAGACGTTGAGTGCCTTTTAGTTTCTATTATGGTGGTGTTTTAAAAACAGCTGTGCACCATACTAGGTGTAGCGATGGAAAACCATGCTGTATTTCACAACTCTTATTTAAACAATCACCGCTTTTTACTTCTTTCGTTTATCGGGCGCTTTCTTTGAGAGAATTTTATCGCAGTACCTTTGGCTTTGTTTACAACTGTAAACTTTCCATCTCTTGACTTTATGAATTTTTCTTTCTGACGTTTCTTAGTGTCTTTCAAAAAGCTTTGAAATAACTGTGTCTTTTCAGCTGCAGATTTGCAGCGCCACAGGGAATCGGATACATGATATGGAAATTCATCTTTAACAAGTTTGTAATTTCCGCTACCGTGCAACGCGCTTCTGTAGTCCATTAAATGCAGTTCTGTGACGCTGTAAATATTTTCAATCAATTCCCTAGTGTCCTTTGGCTTTCAGTCTACAGCTATCTTCAGCATGTTATTCATGGACTCAGCATTATTGTTTGTCCAGTTTTTAATATTATCATTTTTCCCGCATCATTCGAAAACATATTTGTGCAGTCTTTGTTTTAGGTTTTTATCAAAGTATTTGTCAAATGCAGGATAATTTTGTTCAACAATGGATTTTAAATTCCCTGATCTGGTTAAAAAATCAATAGTACTGTTCGCATCAATTATGCCCTTCGCGCCGAATATTTTTTCCATAATGTTATCTCTCTGAGATTTGTCCAATCCTACATCGTTTTGCAAGTAATGTTTCACGTTATCTTCCAAGTGTTTGGTACACAGATATCTCTTTGCAGTAGGAAAGACATGGTCGATATCTTTAGTCAAGGCCTTTTCGTCGTCGGTACCGAGCTCCATTCTGTCGTAAATGCGTACCTCGACTGTATCGATTTCGCTATCAAGCTCTGTGGCAATATGCTCCAAGAAACACTTGTAAGTTTTATAAGTTACATCCTTAGGGAGCATTACCGGACCCCAAAAGATGGGATGTTCATCCGCTATTCTGGTTCTTGTATACAAGGGTCCCGTGACATAGAAATTACCAAGATTGAATGTTCTGTCTATTCCGATTGGCTGTTGCTTAGCATGCTTTAAAAATGTCTTAAGTCTTGCATTTGTTCTTGTGTATAACAAATGATATTAGGAACTTGGTCCTTGTTATGTATGATGGTTTGAACGTAGGGATGATCATTGACCATACCTAGAACCTCTAAAATTTCGTCAGCAACATTCAGTCTGTTGGCACGCACAGTTCTTTCTTCTTCTTCTCTGCATATTTTTGTTTTTTTACATCTCGGAAGTCCCTTGTGCAGTTAAGAGAATCATCCCTCTTCAGGTCAGCAAAAATTTCTTTGGGCTTCTTCTGATTAATGTTTGCTTTAATTTTGTCTACGGTTTTTGGGTTTGTTCTAACATATTCTTCACTACCATGCGAATTGCCATGGCAACCGGTCGTAAGTGGCTGCTGACCTTGGTACTCAAGAAGTGCTATATCTGATAGCGAATTATCACGCCTTCTTACGCAGTATGATATACGTTTTCTGAGCGTTTCATCTCGCTTTAAGGTAGCATAATATTTACTTATAATGATAACATTTTCCTCTGCTGGCTGGGGGTCTATTGGAACCCATATGGACTGACCTTTATTTCTTTTCCTGGTACAGTAGTTTCCATTTTTCACCTCACAATAAATGAGAAAATCATTTTGAAGGGCATAGTGAGCTTTCACTGTATTTCCCTTGTTGCAATTCCATACTCCGCAATCATCAAAAAATTCACAGTTTCTGTTCAGTTTTAACCTGTCAACGTTTCGGGCATTATCCACCAACATGAAACTGTTCCACTTATTACCAGGGGCACATCTGCGTGAACATAATTTCTAGTCAAAATTAAAGTGTACACCTGTTCAGCCGTATGCCATTTTCCTAACGGTAACGGTTTTATGTTATCTGGAACTGGTAACACCTGTTCGCTTTCTAGGATCAGGTTTGCGCCACTGTCAGAGGCATCACTATCAAGGTCATCATGGTCGGACTGTGTTGCATCAACAGGCATCCGTTCCTTTAAAGTCACAGGACTAGATTTTTCACTGTTTTTTACCGACGTCACACTGTCGTTACGTGATGAACAATTATCATGGGTTTCCATTGTTGTGATGTTCAACTAGGAGTCTTCTACATTGATATTGCCATCGTCTCTTGGACATGTGCTTTCCACATCACACTCTTCCTTTTTCTGCATTTTCATTTCCAAACATGTTTGTTACCAGAAAGGCCATTTTTCTTTTGGATAGATTTACAGGAGTGCTGTTTGTCATTGGAATAAATTTCTGCTGTGGTGGCTGCTGATAAGGTTCTTCAGCACAGCGTATTACTGGAACAAAATGGTTTGCCATCCATGTTGGACGCCGCCACGGTCCCATACGGCTCCAGAGTATCAGCACTGGTTCTCTATCTTGGTGGCCTTGTGTATTGAAAAGTTTACTAAGAGCACGTGACGTTGGACATGCCGGGCCGTTCATAGATGGATATAACGTTATTATTGGAACGCCAATTACACTTGATAAGCCATAACTGTCCAGATTGAAGAGTAAGCTCCCTCAGTGAAACAAGAAGCAAGGGATTCTTCATATCCTGGCGAATGGTCCATTAGTTCACGGAAATCATCTCGTCATTTGTAAAGTTGTGAGTCGACGGCCATTTCAACAGCGGTTCTGAGTCGCAGCTCTGCGGCATAGTCTTCAGTTCCAGTCAACGTTATAGACACAGCATTAAATAGGCAGTTACCATTGCCTCTTGTCATCGCCGGAACACCTAAAGACTCAAGATTGCACTTTTTCATTATGTCTTGCGCATTCCTGTCAAGCTCCACAAAATCTGCTGGTACAGTAGGACGACCAAATAACTCGAAATGGGTTATTCGTTTGGCCTCGCGTCTTGCAACAAATCCCATATTCTCCGTGCCATTAGCTGAACACCGCTGTAAATTATACCAAGAAAAATGTTACTTGTTGTAGGCGCTCTTAGAATAATAAAAAACCCAGATTTTTCACATTATGGTTACTCAAAACTTATGTTGTTGTTACTCTATTGAAACTCCTCAGCGAGGCGGCTCTAACGAGTACCCACAATCAATGTTATAGATAGAAATAAAAAAAAACTAAGCGCGGCTTGCAATTGCATTCTAAGAATGAAAAAAGAAGAAAAAAAAAAGATTTTTCACTTTGTTACTACTCAAAACTTATGTTGTGGTTACTCTATAGAATCTCCTCAGCGAGGCGGCTCTTACGAGTACCCACAATCAATGTTATGGATAGAAATAAAAAAAAACTAAGCGTGGCTTGCAATTGCATTCTAAGAATGAAAAAAAGAAGAAAAAAAGATTTTTCACTTAGCTACTACTCAAAACTTATGTTGTGGTTACTCTATGGAATCTCCTCAGTAAGGCGGCTCTAACGAGTACCAACAACAATCAATTTTATTGAGTAGAAATAAACTCGCACCGCTTTGCCTGGGCAGGATTAGTAAGTGAGAGTATGTTGAGCATTAAGCCCTTAAGGACTGGAAACTTAGCATTTTAAAACTAGTGAATAAACGCATTTCTTTCTATTCTCAAAATACTAACTTATTACCTCCTAAGCCCAAGACGTCTTTACGTCATCTTAAACTAGGTATTCAAGAATTTTATAAGAAGTTTGTTTTGGTCCCTGCAGACAAGGCCGCTAACAACGTCGTCGTTGTGTGACGGCTCCACTATGTTAACACGCTTAAGCAGGAGCTTGGTGGTACTAAGGCCTATGAACTTCAGCCTTTAGCTGAAGAGAGAGCTATAGTAGATAAACATGTTTGTCTTTCAGCCACGAAGTTTGCTGTGTGTGTTAACGAAAGCCAAGACAAGCTTCCTACGCTATACTGGTTACCAAAACTTCATAAAAGACCTTACAAAGCACGGTTTATTGCATATTCTAGCTCTTGCACTACCACTGAACTTTCTAAATTATTAACTTCCTGTCTTACTGCTATTAAAACGCATGTAATAAAAAATATTGTGATAAAGTCTTTGAAAGATCAGGAAGGAATCTGTTTTGGTCTATAAAAAAAATTCGAATGAGGTTTTAAATAAATTGAAATCCAGACATTTTCGTGCTTCTAGTCTGTCTACTTACGATTTTTCCACTCTTTACACAACACTTCCTCATAATCTTATAAAAGAAAAGCTTAATGATTTAATTGAACGGGCTTTTCACAGAGAAGATTCTCTCTATCTTGCATGTAATGTCAGAAATGCATTTTTCACTTCTAAAGAGCATAAGAATTATACACTTTGGTCATGTCAGAAAGTGTGTGATGCCCTCACCTTTCTACTTGACAATATTTATATTAGATTCGGTACTAAGTTATTTAGACAAATTGTGGGTATTCCGAAGGGTACTAATTGCGCACCTCTTGTGGCTGATCTGTTCTTGTATTGTTATGAAAGAGACTTCATTTTGTCGCTTTCCATTGATAACCAATCTGAAATTATTGAAGCTTTTAGCTCCACTTCTAGATATTTAGATGATTTATTAAATATTGATAATACTTATTTTGATGGTTTGATCAGTCAGATTTACCCCCCTAGAACTTCAGTTAAATAAAGCAAATTCTTCTGATACCGAGGCCCCGTTTTTGGATTTACATCTATCTATTGTAGATGGATTTGTTTCGTGCAAAATTTATGATAAACGCAATGACTTTGATTTTGAGATTGTAAATTTTCCTTTTTTGGATGGTGATGTTCCTCGTGCGCCATCCTATGGCGTTTATATTTCGCAATTAATTCGATTTGCTATAGTGTGTAGTCATGTAACTGACTTCAACACTCGTAATAAATTATTAACGGCTAAACTCCTTAATCAGGGTTATCGGTACCATAAACTACGCAAAGCCTTTTCAAAATTTTATAGACGCCATTCTGATTTAATTTCAAATTTCAATATTGGACTTAAATCTCTTCTGCAACAAGGTCTATCGGAACCCGAATTTTATGGTGACTTAGTATATAAATTCAGAAAAATATATAACCGCAATGACTTCAGCACCCAAGTTCGTAAAATCATTCTTCGATATAAAAAGATTGGGTACAACATGGATATTATACGACAAACTGCATGCATGGTAGTTAACCCAATCACGGTTGGCAACTTTGCTTCCCTCTTTAATTGCACGCCGGTGGGTCAGGCCTCAGATTCTATGACGGCTCCAACGTAAAGGCTTATTGAGAATAAGAGAGATCTAATTCAAGGTAATGTTGGTTAGTGCCTGATGCTCTGTCTCTGGTCGGGCCCATCGGAGTCTAACTGTTGGTTTTCTTTTGCTCCAGCATTTCACTGGTTTCTTGCTGTCGAGTCCTCACCGTTGTCTCACCTCTGTGGTTCTTTGATTTTTGTGTTCACGGAGATGTTGCACTGATGAGTTAGGAGGCTTTCATGTGGACTGAACAAATTATTTGTCTAAATCGCAACGGAAGTAAGGGCGAGGATAGTGGCCACGTAAAATCGATTTAAGCCCCCCAGTGGAAATCTTCCACTGACCGTTCCAAGGCGGCTCTTATGTGGCGATTTATTTATGTTGTTGTTTGTTACTTACTGTGTGTATCACTTGTGTCTTTTAATTTTGGATGGCCATATGGCCATTTTGTGGGAAAGTAACTGTCCTTATGGCCTTCCTTTGTTTAGGTTTCCATTATGGTCTGGTCGCTTAATGTTTGTATTTCTTTCCCTTTGGTGTCTTTTATGGGTGGAGTAAGTTAATTGTATCAATTCCTGAGCTTTGTTTTACTTCTACTTTTTAGATCCTCTAAGCGGTTTACCAGCACTCATGCCCGGCCTATTTCAGCTGTGCGTGGAAGCATCATGCAGCCCATCTATTTCTTCAAGCCATGATGGGCGGGGGCGGAAAGAATAGATTAACAGATCGATAATCACAGGTTGGTGAAAACTGAAGTACTCGTAGAAATAAAAAACCTTGTATTGAAGTGCGGTCAGTTTCGCACGAGTTAATTTGGAGACATTGCTCTAATTTTGTAGGACTTTTACCCGGCACTGAGACGAAAAGACATCCCAAGCCCTGTCGCCCAATTGAACCAATAGGGTTTATAAGCATGGACGGTCCAACTCGCACCGCTTTGCCTGGACAGGCTTCTGTTTGATTGATCACCGAATTGAGAGGCCTTATTGTTTTGACAGCAAACGCTTTCGTAAGTAGAAGTAAAACAAAGATCAGGAATCGATACAATTAACTCCACCATCAAAGACACCAAAGGGAAAGAAACACAAACATTAAGCGACCAGACCATAATGGAAACCTAAACAAAGGAAGGCCAAAAGGACAGTTACTTTCCCACAAAATGGCCATATGGCCATCCAAAATAAAAAGACACAAGTGATACACACAGTAAGTAACAAACAACATAAATAAACCGCCACAGAAGAACCGCCTTGGAACGGGCAGTGGAAAGATTTCCACTTGGGGGGGGGGGGGGGCTTAAATCGATTTTACGTGGCCACAATCCTCGACCTTACTTCCGTCGCGATTTAGACAAATAATTTGTTCAGTCCGCATGAAGGCCTCCTAACTCATCAGTGCAACATCTCCGTGAACACAAAAAATCAAAGAACCACAGAGGTGAGACAACGGTGAGGACTCGACAGCAAGAAACCACTGAAATGCTGGAGCAAAAGAAAACCAACAGTTAGACTCCGATGGGTCCGACCAGAGACAGAGCATCAGGCACCAACCAACATTACCTTGGATTAGATTTCTCTAATTCTCAATAAGCCTTTACGTTGGAGCCGTCATAGAATCTGAGGCCTGACCCACCGGCGTGCAATTAAAGAGGGAAGCAAAGTTGCCAACCGTGATTGGGTTAACTACCATGCATGCAGTCTGTCGTATAACATCCATGTTGTACCCAATCTTTTTATATCGAAGAATGATTGTACGAAATTGGGTGCTGACGTCATTGCGGTTATATATTTTTCTGAATTTATATACTAAGTCACCATAAAATTCGGGTTCCGATAGACCTTGTTGCAGAAGAGATTTAAGTCCAATATTGAATTTTGAAATTAAATCAGAATGGCGTCTATAAAATTTTGAAAAGGCTTTGCGTAGTTTATGGTACCGATAACCCTGATTAAGAAGTTTAGCCGTTAATAATTTATTACGAGTGTTGGAGTCAGTTACATGACTACACACTCTAGCAAATCGAATTAATTGCGAAATATAAACGCCATAGGATGGCGCACGAGGAACATCACTATCCAAAAAAGGAAAATTTAAAATCTCAAAATCAAAGTCATTGCGTTTATCATAAATTTTGCACGAAACAAACCCATCTACAATAGATAGATGTAAATTCAAAAACGGGGCCTCGGTATCAGAAGAATTTGCTTTATTTAACTGAAGTTCTTGGGGGGGGGGGGGGGGGGGTAAATCTCACTGATCAAACCATCGAAATAGGTATTATCAATATTAATAAATCATCTAAATATCTAGAAGTGCAGCTAAAAGCTTCAACAATTTCAGATTGGTTATCAATGGAAAGCGACAGCATGAAGTCTCTTTCATAACAATACAAGAACAGATCAGCCACAAGAGGTGCGCAATTCATACCCATCGGAATACCCACAATATGTCTAAATAACTTAGTACCGAATCTAATATAAATATTGTCAAGTAGAAAGGTGAGGGCATCACACACTTTCTGACATGACCAAAGTGTATAATTCTTATGCTCTTTAGAAGTGAAAAATGCATTTCTGACATTACATGCAAGGTGCAGACAATCTTCTCTGTGAAAAGCCCATTCAATTAAATCATTAAGCTTTTCTTTTATAAGATTATGAGGAAGTGTTGTGTAAAGAGTGGAAAAATCGTAAGTAGACAGACTTGAAGCACGAAAATGTCTGGTAAGGTAAATGTAAGGTGTCAAAATCGATTATCGTACATCGATCATCGAATCCTTTGGACTTCTGTTTGATTGAAAAGATAAACGTATACAATAAACAGTAGCGATTTTCACATTATCACCTATTAACAAACACGGGGCTGACAAGGTAACACATCAGGTATTGCGAAACTAGTCTTAAGTGTCATTAAATAGTATAATGAGGTGCGGTCTACCACATTCTTTTCAATCTTTTTCTTAATTATAGTATTATCAGCATGATTGGTTTACACACTCCGGTAAATGGTGTAATTAATTAAATAATGTAGTTTTTTACTGTTTCGACATTTTAAAGTAGAAGTAAAACAAAGATCAGGAATTGATACAATTAACTTACTCCATCCATAAAAGACACCAAAGGGAAAGAAATACAAACATTAAGCGACCAGACCATAATGGAAACCTAAACAAAGGAAGGCCATATGGACAGTTACTTTCCCACAAAATGGCCATATGGCCATCCAAAATTAAAAGACACAAGTGATACACACAGTAAGTAACAAACAACAACATAAATAAATCGCCACAACATAAATAAAGTCTCATCTAATTATATAGCCGTCGTGATATGACTGAAAAATTGTTGAAAGCGACGTTAAACCCGAATTCACACACACACACATCTAATTATATATATATTGGCAGTGAAAAACAGATTTAACAACAACCATCAAAATGCCTAAGACAATTGCAATGTATGGTGATAGCTACGTTAAAAGACTGAAAGAATACTGCGATGGCGATCTTCGGGTGCCTGGTAGAGTCTACTGGTTTGCTAAGGAAGGTTTACGTTCAGACTTAAAGGATAGATATGGTTTACACGTAGACGTTGATGGCAAATCCAAGTTCGACAGGCTCAAGATGCTCAAACCAGATGTCGTCTTCTTAAATGTCGGTGGGAACGACTTAACGTCGACTACAACCCCTAGACAGATCTTCGAACAGGTCGTCCGAATGGTTGAGGAACTGAAAGAAGCCGGCATAACAGACGTCTATGTTGCAGAAATACTGACGAGAGGCGACTTCTCAAAATGTCCAGATTCGGCCATGAATAAGACTTCGTTTGATCTTCAACGTAAAAAGATTAATACACTGTTAGTAAAAGAGTTACAGGAGAAACTCGTCAGGTTTCCAGATATTCGTTTTCCAGCCGATTATACAGCAGACCTCGTACATCTGATGCCCCGTTCGTCAAGTACGAATAACAGCGGTTTGAAGAAATACGCAACCAGAATATGCAGGATCCTCTGCAGTCAAAACAATTAATTCGGCCCGGTTGGCTCGAATTTAATGGCCCTTTTAAGGGCCTTTCAAATAATCAGAAAGAATAACCAATATATTGTCAAAACGTAAGCGGTTAACCATTACTCATTCTTTCCCCAGAAATTGTCTGGAACTCTTACAGCATCAGCAGAATGGAGAGACGGACCGCTGGCGATCTCCAAGAAAACATATTGCCGACCCCGGCAGGTCACCCTCATTAGCTATCGAGACCGGATTTTTTTTTCAAATAGATACCAAACACTGAGACGGTTCTAATGGGCACCCACAATCTTTTGCATCACGTGAACAAGTCCGTGAAATGAACACCCCTTAAACCCCACTTTAAATTGAAGACTGGGGTTTACGGGGGTAAGCATTATTTTTCTTCCTTTTGCTCCAAGACATAGATTGTCGGTACTCCTTAGAACCGCCTAATGAGCAATCACACCCTATGTTGCAGTATAAATAAGAAAAATATCAGGGATTTTCATCAGAAAAATAGCTATTTTGGAGATGTTAAAAAATCCACCAGGGGTTTGGGCTGTGAAATTCTCAAAAAAAATCATCAGGTGTTTTTTAATGGTAATTATAATGTCTGGCAAGACAAAAATACTACAGTAATGAAATAATTAATTTATAAAAAATAAAAGTTTAACGCCCCCAGCTCATTCAAACACACATGTATCAATAATCGTCGTGGGGTGATTATACCAAGAACGAATCCAAGTATATCGATGTCGTGGGGTGATGTCTAAAAGCTGTTGGTGTATACTTTTGTGCACCTGTATGAATGAATGAATGAATGAATGAATGAATGAATGAATTAATTAATTAATTAATTAACATGATGCGGCTCGTGGGACGCTTCATATTATTGATGCGAAATTATTGGTGCGGAATTAGACATAGACATAGACAAACTTTATTTAACGTCGGATATAAATAAACTACAAACATAAGCCCTGTAGGGCTTTTATTCCGACAAACAATAGTAAAATAACAGGACATATCACATATAGCTTATCATGCACATAAAGAACAAAACATATATCACAAACAATGCTTATTTTGCACAAGTACAATTACACCACAAAGAGGAATCACAATAGTTTATAGATTGTTAAGAAGTGTTTGGATATATACATAAATTTTATCACAGCTTACACAAACATTTAGACTATTTTCACAAAATACATACACATTATATTCAAACATAGTACCGCAAACACAAGACTTGTCCGACCATCCATGGAAATAGAGTGAGAAGAAAAATAGTGTGGTTTACGTATCCTTAGGCCTGGAATGGGTAGGAAGAGAAGAAGATGTCTTAGAGGGGTATTGTCCCATTTAAAGACATCTTCTCGCGAAAAAAGGTATGCACTGAAGTTTTATAACGGCATAATAAAATTATAAAATGTAAATTCGTGTAAATTAAAACAGATGATAATTAAAAGTGGCAAAGTAAATTGAACGGTTTAAAGAGCAAAATAAAAGCTTAAATAAATTGTTTTTGTAAAAAGACTGTCAACTGTTGCCTATAAACCCATAACAGTGAAATAA
Organism: Lucinisca nassula; assembly: GCA_963580285.1. Lineage (NCBI taxonomy): Eukaryota > Metazoa > Mollusca > Bivalvia > Lucinida > Lucinidae > Lucinisca > Lucinisca nassula. The sequence goes on from OY757011.1 coordinate 100,922,693, forward strand.
AACAGATGAAATAAAATTTGAGAATTGCATATACATTAAATAATTATATAAAGCAAGCATGGATCTGTTACATGTACAGTGAAATTTCTATATTAAGACCACCCTTGGGACTGTACAAAAGTGGTCTTAAGACCACTTTTTAACAATCCCACAGGTGGTCTCTGACCAGTGCACCATGTATGCAGAAAACGCTAAGAAAGAATAACAAGCTGTAGACTTGAAACCCAAAGGAACAGTAGTTCAAGACATTGAGTGCCTTTTAGTTTCTATTACAGTCATGTAGGCTAATTCTGCCCATCTGCCAATTCGGCGCATTGGGATTATTTCAAAATTAAATGAACCTGATTAAATCTTTTCAATTTTCTTTGACAGGTATCAAAACAAAGCTTCAAATATTATTTTGGATGACACTTGGGGGGTAAACTGGGCGAAAGAAATGTATTTTTTGTTTTTACCTGAATCAGGCTTAATGAGCGCCACAGGCCCTTACTTAATTTTGATTTTTTTTTTACAGACATCTATTTTTTTCAACCAGCTGGACCATCAGCATTTAATAAACACATGACAAATCAAGTATAACAACACAACATCTTTCCTTGTCTAAAGTATTGTATCTTGACTGGATGTTATTGTTTGGGTGCGCGGAATTAGCAGACAAAAGTGATGGCGTCTTAACATGGGGGTGTGTCTATTTAAAGACAGACCACAACATAACTGCACCAGAGAAATTAAAGGTTGCTATTGTCTTTTAACAAGCTAAGACAACTGTATAGCATAGTGCTGCAAAATAGGTTTTAGATCCCTGGAATGGATGAAACAAAAGCTCAAAGTCTTAAGTGCGCAGAATTAGCCTACAGCACTGTATGGTGGTGTTTTAAAAAGTGTCTTTCAAAAGCTTTGAAATAACTGTGTCTTTTCAGCTGCAGATTTGCAGCGCCACAGGGAATCGGATACATGATATGGAAAGTTTGTATTTTCCGCTACCGTGCAACGCGCTTCTGTAGTCCATTAAATGCAGTTCTGTGACGCTGTAAATCTTATCAATCAATTCTCTAGTGTCCTTGGGCTTTCAGTCTACAGCTATCTTCAGTATGTTATTCATGGACTCAGCATTATTGTCCGGACATTAGTGTGCACCATATATTGTTTTCTCGGTGTCTCGTTCTACTGTAATGCCGGCTTGTCCGAATCAGAATATTGTTACTGGTGACAATATGACATTCACACACCAGGACTAGTGATATGGGAAGTAAGGTAGTCCCTAGCTCTAAACAAAGAGCTAAACTTAGCTACACAATTCTCAGGAATTACGGACAACTCGTCCCAAAGACAAGTCGGCCCAGGAACATCTCGGCCCATGCAAAAGCTGATATATCCCGGTTGCCTACTCTATCGCGGTACTAACAGTTAATCGCCAGTAATTAAATAAACACATCAACTTACCTTATATGTGCCTGTTTGTGTGTTATAAGTAACCCTACTTCGATATTGTAAAAGGGGTAGAAATATATTTTAGCGTCAGTCAATTTTAAATTTTCCGGTTGTTGACAGCCATGTTGTTTAGAGTTACGTCAGAGTGACTTCCTAGTCTATCGCGGCATTCACTTGAATTGAAAGTGTCAAAATATTTGAGGCCGTGTGCATATCCATGTAATATCAGTTATCAGCACTGATTCATAAGAACATATTTAGCACTTGAATTGAATCATTAAACGTTAATTAACCCTTTAAATAATCCAAAAATTCAACTTTAACAGAAATTAACGTATTTGCAATGTTTGGTGTTCTTAGTATGCTATTTAATAGTCACATGACAGGCATGGACACCTTTACTCACTGCCTTCATTCACAGAAAGGATTGTGGAGCAAAACTAAAGGGGTGCCCAATGACCGCATATGTCACACTCTGCCCAGTTCACTATTTTGACCGACTTAAACACTTTCAATTTAGATGCCCCCCATAAGCCGTTCGGGGTTTCATTTCCAATAATAGTCGCTAATTGTCCACGTGACTTTCGGCTCCAGGAAACCGTTTCCATATAAGGTAATAACGTGACTTTACGTGCGCGCGGCATTTGTCAACTTCAGACGACAACAACCAGAATCGAACCAAAATAATACATTGAAGTTTTAATAAAGTAGACTGGGATTTATATAGGTAGGGGTATAGAATAGATTCAGTGAAGAAAGTATTACTTGATTTTCTAAATAAATAAACTTTACTCAACAATATACTTGATATTTTGTTCAATTTCTCTCGTGGTGTGGAGTTTGATGTTTGCCTCGGAAGGTAATTAATGTAAACATCAAGCAGGGGCCGCTGCTCGCGAGAATAAGAGGAGAACGTGAATACCGCGATATAGTAGAACCCGCGATAGAGTAGGAAGGGAGTATACTCAACAGATGGATCGTACTAAATACCACAAAGTACCACAAAGTACTACAAAGTACCACAAAGTACTACAAAGTACCACAAAGTGAATCACAAAGTACCACAAAGTAGTTACACAGTACCACAAAGTGTATCATTATATACTACAATTTCAAAATGGGGAGTGGGGCTTGTGTGGAGTGTGTGTGTGTGTGTGTGTGGGGGGGGGGGGGGGTTTAACGATACAAGAAATAGTCAAAGGGATTCTTAGTGCAGCTTTGATTTCGTTCTCATCATGTGACATATTCTCCATCAGCCGGATAACATGACTGAAAACCTGTTGATAGGGCCATAGGATCCTAACCATCCATTTAGCTTCACCTTGATACTCTTTGTGGTACTTCGTGATGTACTTTGTGGTACTTTGTGTGATACTTTGTAGTATACATTGTGAGGCAGAATGTGAACACATGTGTGCTAAATGCCTTTTGTCATGTTTCATGAACAAATATTTTTACATACATGTAGTTTAATGTGGTGTTCATTACATGGACTTGTTAACGTGATGATCTCAACGGAAGCCATAACCTCTTACCCAGCCAGCATAAACGTCAGGCCAACTTGTGACCGGCGGCAATACATCGCTGCCATGTATCGCCATCGTTACGACGTTGGTCTGTCATTCTTTGGTGACTGTGTATATGTGTTGGTTAAATACCCACTTTTACTTTTGGGTTTGAGTCTTACAGCTCTGTTAGCATTACTTAGGTCATATCGAGCTTGTCAGTTTACGTAACCGGGCTTATTCACTGGGTGATACCATTAACAAGTGGAAAGGAGGAACGCTGCACTGTCTGACTGAAATCTTGGTTAACACATGTTTCTATATGTGTTGGGTTTTAGTCTTACAGCTCTGTTAGCATTACGTAGGTCATATCGAGCTTGTCAGTTTATTCACTAGATAAAATATGTTTCATTCATGTTGACAGGAATATGAAAACTCGGACGAGATAAACAAACAAACAAACTATTCTTGTACTCATTAATTTTATTACCTAAATCTAAATGATAATAATAGGTCTCTGTGGCCAAGTGGATAAGAGCATTTACTTTTAAACTGCCGTGGGTTCAAGCCTGATTCAGGTCACATGTGAGACGCCAGCCAACTTTTGCAACTGAAGGTCAGGTGATTTTGCTGCAGGTACTCCTGTTTCGCCCACCTATGATTAACCATCTGCTCGATATTAGTGAA